>JAVTVJ010000358.1:1200000-1800000 GCA_034509425.1 Eopsaltria australis | reverse complement strand
GGAGCTTTCCCACCTTTTTGAATTTGAAAGTAGAGACTGAGACACAAGTGGTGGTTATTTACAAGACCCCTTCTGATCCAAAGGTGTTGTATAGCTGGAGAAATCCCTAAATGGTTAATTACTAGATGCTGAAAAGTTGTTATTCCACACAGTGGAATGAAGTTTAAGATATGTCTCATTTGTGACTAATCTTTGACAAAGCTATTGCTTGCATCATGTCTGAAGAGAGGAAAATACTTGTCCTACTTTTACAGTTGAGACCAGAGGCTCCTGTTGTTGTTTTACTTCTTACAACTTCTGACTGTGCTTGGGAAAAAAAATACTTGGAACTGTGAAGGCATCAAGGTCAGAATTATCTTTCTCTCAAACTATGAAGGCGTTCACAGCACTGGAGAGCTTCTGGGCTAATTATTTTACCCATCTTAGGCTGAATATTCTCCAGGCTGTAGATAGGATGTAATTTTGCCATTCTCAGGGGGTGGGGTGGGGAATGGGGTGTGGTGTTCTATTTTTAAGCAGAGTCTTATTCAAACTTCATTTTTCAGCAGGATTTTTTCAGTCTATCAGATCAACATACTTTGTATTCTTCTTACTGTGTTATTAAAAAAAAAGAGATCAAATCATGACTACACTCAGACTACAACCATTTTACTGATAGAATTACACAGCTCTAAAATATAAGGCTTATAATGGAAACACTAACACAGTCCTGACTCTGCTCTAATATCACTGAACTTCCTTTGGGGGTGAAGCTTTGCCTCAGGAACCTTAATTATCTGATGTGGTCAATTACTCCAAGATAATGATGATTTTATCAGGTATTACTGCTCAAATATTTTACGATAGACAGGCTATTTAATTGCATTCCTGACCTACCAAAATGCTTACAGATGACTCAATTAAACACCAAGAAGAGGCAGGGGGAAGGGAGGGAGGGAGGGACAGCACTCAAAATCCTCACTTATAGTTCATTTGGAGAATATTTTCCTCTTGAAAGTCCATCCATCCATCCATCCATCCATCCCTCATCCATCCATCCATCCATCCATCCATCCATCCATCCATCCATCCCTCATCCATCCATCCATCCATCCCTCATCCATCCATCCCTCATCCATCCATCCATCCATCCATCCATCCATCCATCCATCCATCCAGCCCAGGCATTGTTTGGACAGGAAGTTTGGATAAACAAGCTCAATATTAATGTACAAATAGTAAAGCATGTCCAGCTTCTGTCCTGCTGAGGGATTAGGAGGGGATCCTGAAAAATCCCTGTGCTGGACTAGCAAAGTCATTTTAACATCCCCGAGTGTCCCAGAGTAGGGTGAAATAAATTTTCCATCATGTTCAGGTAAAAGAGAGTTTTTAAGACAATGAGGAAATGTCTTTATTGCAGCAGTCTCTGGGGACAGTCTCAGCTCCTGGAGATTCCTCAGCTGCCCAAGTGCAATTCACCCTGGAGTCAGCTGCTCTGTTTTTCTCTCCCTTAGCCTGGCATTCCTGGTGCTGGGCTGGCGTTTGCCTGGGAGGTTGAGGTCACCCTGAGGACTGCTTTAATTGGCATCTCTGCTCCAGTGGCCCTAATGGGCTGTTTCCCAGGCTCAGAACTGCCCTGCCTGAGGAATGCTTTGGCTGCACAGCCTCAGCCTTGGGTCCAGCCCTGCCCTGGATGCTCCTGTGCGGGTGGCTCAGACCTGGGAGCCCCTCACGCCCTGAGCAGAGCAGGGAGCTCCTCCCAGTACCCCCAGACAGGGAAAGAGGGGGACATTTCTCCCGCCAAGCAATCAATTTGCTGCTGGTGAAATAGGAACTGTGAGCAAGATTTTGAGGGTAGATTATTTTCCCCTGCTGCTTACAATAATGTTACTGTAAGATTTTCAGCAACTGTGTCAAGGACTGAGCCAAGATCCCTGAGAACAATGGCCAGGCTGCCCTTCCTTTCATGGCTGCTGGAATTCTGCTGCATTTCTCCACAAAGGTCCATTTTTCTTTCCATTCTGGAAATAATGTGCATTGTTGCACTATTGTTGGAAAAACTGGCAGCAAATCCTCCTGGGCAAGGAATGTGGTTACCCACTATTGCGTGAGGCTAACAGAAGGAGAGATGACATTTTATGGGGTTTTGCTCAGAAAACTTTTCATGAGAATATTATTACCATTTTATGGGATTTCTCAACAGAATTTTCATGGGCAGCATTTTGATCACTTTCTGTTATGTTTTCAGCCTTGCTAATACTCTTTTCAGTCACATTCCAAAGCACAGCATCCACAAATATTCCCAAATATAACTTAAATTGCCCAGGAAGGAAACAATTTTTCTATCTGAAATTAGAAAAAATATATGATTCTGAAATGTCAAATTTTAGCAAACCCAACTGCTGCAGGAATTGGTTTGGATAAGTGAAAACAGTTCAGTTTGACTTTTAAAAATATTACTATCATTAGTTCTCATTTCAGGATGAAAAGTCATATTGAAACTACTGTAATCCTTTCATTATGTAGAAGAGTGGCAACAGTCAAAGAAGCAGAAAGAAGCAGCAAAAATCTTAAACACTATGTAATCCACCATGATTTTTTTCAATATTATGTAAGTAATCACAATTTTTGGTGAGTGAAATGGTGCCTGTTGACATTCCCCTCCACATCCCCTGCACAAACCAGACCCCTCCAAGTCACTTTCTTGCACCAGTTTCTGTAAAACCAAGCTCCCCCCAGAACTTGTTCCAAATTCTGCAAATCAAATTTTTATGCCTGCAATGCTTGAGCTCCTTTTTACAGTACATACATATTTCAGACTTACCACTTAATACAATTATAGTTCATTTAGCCAGCAATTACAGTAATAGGAAGACTGGCAACCACTGTCATTCAGACTGGAAAATCAATGTTGCACAGAGGTATTTTTATTCACTCTATGGAGTGCCTCCTTCATTAGATGCACGTACTCTGGAATCACAGGGAAAGTTTCAGATCACTCTGGTTTTTATTATTTTTTTCTTATTTATCCATATACTATTGGGTTTCGAGACAGAAATATAGTGAATGACATCCCGAGGCCCTCTACAACCTGATTTATTCTATGATTCTGTGAATTATTGGTTCTGTTCTTTCAGCAGATCCATTTTCTATTGCATTTCACCTGACAGAGGACCTCTGACAATCCATTTCTTAGCAGCAGCTCAAAATATGGGTTGTCCATGGGCAGTGAAATAGATTCTTGGGAGTTTTTCTTAAACCTTTAGTACAATGTTTGCTTTTAGTCCAGATTCCATAAACTTATGTCCAGGAATACATTTAAATAGGTGTTTCAGTTAATCCTTAATTTAACAGAGTTCTGAAGAATCCACGTAAACATATGGCTACAGTTAAGCATATGTGCACTAGACAGGAATGAAGTGCTGAATTACAGATGTAGTGCTTCCAAGAGAAAGCTAAGACTATAACCACGTCTCCTGAGTTTTAAATCCTCTCTCAGTCACTTAACCATGCTGCAGCAAACCTACTTTGGACTGATGGCTTAAATAGCTGTTATATTTGCATTTCATGATGTGAAAAATTAGGACTTGCAGAGGGCAAAAAGGATCTGTAATTTTACCTGGAATATTCGGTCTCCAAAAAAGGGTGGCTAGCAATGGGAGGGCTGCCTTCATTGTTCAGAAAGGAAAATCCTTAAATCACTGCTATTACTGCAAGGAGTTGTTTCAGCAAGGAGAATAATGGTATTTTTGCAGGTTGCCAAACTTTTGCTGTAGAAGAGGCTCTTGGCAGCAGATCCACTTGATTGGATGAGCATTACTGAATTTCCTCGTTGATCTGTTTGTCTCTGCATGGTGCCATCTTTTGACGGTGTTACATTATAGCCCCTTGTTCTTATGATAAATTATTTTAATCCATCATCAGAGCACACTCTTGCTCTAATGATGGATTAGTGCTATGCATCATCAGGGCGAGGAGCATTGATAATGCACCATACAAACCCCCACTGACAGTGGAAAAATCTGCCAAAAGAATTAGTTTGCACTGCACCAAACTGAGACCAGAGATAAAGATACCACTGCACCCCATAGCAAAAATTCCCTACCTGGGATAAAGATGCCCAGAGGTGTAGGAGTGCTGTGTGGGGTCAGTGTCCCTGCGTGGTGTCAGAGTGACTCACCCTGGTGCACAGAGTATGGGGAGAGCTGAATTCATTTAGGGGTGTACAGGAAGCTTATAGAATCATAGAAACACTGGATGGCTTGGGTGGAAGGGACCTTCAAGATTATCTATTTCCAGTGATGCCTTTTTTCTGGTCTTAGGAAATAAAGGCTCAGACACAGTGAAAGGGTTGGGGGTTGTTTCCCTCGGTATTTTAATAGGATCCCATTCCATGGCTTCTGCCATCCAGGTAGAACACGCCGCAAAAGCCCCCTCCCCCCCAATAGAGTAAAGACTCTACACATTAGCATATCTACCAGGAGGGCCCAATAAGGGGCTGGGGTGGGCTAACTTCTAGTTTACAGAATCTGTCCTACTAGGAGACCTTGAGGACTCACAAAAACAGGGTGTTTGGTCTCTAACTCTGCGTGGTTTCAGGGGTGTTTGGTCTACCAGCCTGCTAAACACCATGAAACCAGGCTAAACTATCACCTAAAGCATCACAAGTGTGCATGCTGATAACTGTGAATGTAAGGAACTGGGTAAGAAGTATTCAGAGAAAAAGCAAAAAAATCCTTCAGGCATCACCAGCTAGATGCCTTGTGCAGGGACACCTTCCACTGTCCCAGGTTGCTCCAAGCCCTGTCCAGCCTGGCCTTGGGCACTGCCAGGGATCCAGGGGCAGCCACAGCTTCTCTGGGCACCCTGTGCCAGGGCCTCCCCACCCTCACAGGGAACAATTTCTTCCGAATATCTGAACAAACCCTACTCCCTTTCAGTTGAAAGTTTGTTCTATCTCTACATTCCCTTCTCCAAAGCCTTTTCTCCCCTCTCTTGGAGCCCCTGTAGGTACTGGAAGATGCTATAAAGTCTCCCCAGAGCCTTTTCTTCTCCAGGCTGAATCCCCCCAGCTCTCTCAGCCTTTCCTTATAGGAGAGGTGCTCCAGCCCATGGACCATCTTCATGGCTTCCTCTGGACTTGCTTCAACACCTGCTTATATCCAGGGCTTCAGACAGCCTGAAATCGATGCCTGCCTCACAGGTAGGTGCAAGTCCTCGGTGCAGATATCCCCCACTGAGCACTTTTCTTCTAAAGCCATACCTTGTGTAAGGACTGTGATGATTAACATCAAGAAAACATTGCACATCAAAGAAAACACGCAAGAAATTGAGCAGACTATCACTCACCTTCAGGTAAATCCATAATACAGAACATTAAACAATATTGGCATCATCAGAGGCTGGGCTCAACTCATCCTGTAATTTCAGCAATAAAAGTGAATGAGCCTATTGGCACCTGGGCTCCCCAGGGACTGCTCTGCACTGCACATCCAAAAGTGTCTGTAAGTGCCTGAAGATTGTTCTCAAACAGAATTTTCCACACTTTGAAAGTCAAACCACACATCCCAAGAATGGGAGTTGAATTTGTGACCCCTGTAGATGAGGCCGGTACTTTTGGATGCAGCCATCTGCCTCTCTCTGTCTAAACTGTCACATTTGCTCTTCATTCCAGCTCAGCTAAGTCAGCATTTTGCCTACCCAGTTTTTCTAAAGAAGGTGGAAGAAACTCTATAAACAAGCAGTGATGGAGAAATCTGCTATGATTTGCCAGTTTTGGGGACAGGATTAGTGTTTTAGAAGGAGTTTTGGCAGGGAAAGGCACGTCCTGATGAACAGGACTACTAAACAAGGAGTTCTGCATTAAAGCTAATGATTTGCTGTGGTTTTGGAGGAAGAAAGGCTTTCTTCTCATTAATTACTTTTGGCACATAGATTAGCCTACCCATGGAGGTTACTGAAACAGGGAACAGTGAGGGTATGTGTGGGAAGAGCAGCTGTGGGTACAAAGCCCCTGTCCCCAGGCTGCTGGTCCCAAGCAGATATTGAGAATTTGGGGCCACTGATGACATTGATACTTTTTTCCTCACCTTTGCTGAGCATTTCCTCAACTTACTGAATCAGCAGTGTGTGTCTATCCCATGGCACTTTTGGGTTGTGCAGAGAATGATCCCAGACAAGTACCAGGATTGCAATTAATTATACATGTAGTGCACTAATGGATAGTTGGTCTAGGAACTAAACTTCCTGAAGTATATAATAGCAACAACTATTTTTTTAGTGCATCCTCTGTAGAACAAGTCTGAGCACATCTCCTGTCTGGCATTTCATCTGTAGTTAGTTCCTCAGTGCTGCCTTTGACCTGACACCTGGAGAGGATCCAGGGGGAGATTTGACCACCAAGGGGAGTAGGACCTGAAGCCTTCTTGACTTCTGACTGAAACCCCCGTGCCAGCCATCCCAGGAATATGCCCCAACAGCTGTGATTTATTGCTGTGTTATCATGCCTGTCTGCCTCATTACAGACTTTGAATTTTATCAGGCAGCTTGTCCTCCTGTGTCTGGTAACCAATTACTGTGGTCTGCAAAGAAGCCTGAGGTACTTTGCCAAACACTGCTAATAAACTGGGAAAGAGCCTGAGCACAGCTTCAGGTTGCCCTAAGGAAATTCCAGGGAGCACTTTCCACTTTATTGTTTAGTTCACAGTATGAACTGGGAATTATCTCGAGGAGTCATTCTTTACACAGAACTAAACTCCCCTTTAAAGATCGTGCCACACTGGATTACTGCACATGGACTTGCCTGCATCCACAGACTGCTGAACTCAGTGGGAGTCTTTCAAATGACAACAGTGAGAGCAGGACTCAACCCACAGTCTGAAACCAGATACTTCAGAAGAAAATGAAAAAAAAAAACCTAAAAAACTTTTATTCCTTTTTCTGATACTGTAGCTAAAGCTGGAAGGAAATATCCGAATGGCCAAGTGCCTGCACTACAAGGGCAACATGAACCTGTTGCTCCACACTTGTGAAAAAAAATTAAATCCTAATGGGTAAAATAATCAACAGTGCTTTTTGCAAGTTCTCTGCAACAAAGTGAATGCCACATGAATCTGCAGCATGTGCTTTGCCATACATATATTAATATTTTCTTTCTTGTCCTAGTGATCCACGGAGGAATGAGCTGACTCCATCCTGCAGAAGTGACCACCAGTCACCCCACCATGGACAGAAAAATTCTTTTAGTTCTGCTTATTTCTCCAGCACTCCAGAGGGTTTCACCTGTGGTCTGGCTGCTTCAGATGGCTTGGTGTAAAAGGTGAGCACATTGGGAGCCCTGCTGTCTGAGAAGGCCGCTGGGAGCTGCCCACATCCCCATGGACACACTCACACACATAGAGTTTCTCTCTCTAATTTTTACTGCAGGGCAGTTTTCTAAAAAGTTTTTTTTTTCCCCAGGTTGTAAAAGACCAATTCCATAAAGGAATGGCTTAGTCCTACAATGACATGATTTGTGGCTTCCAGGCTCCAAAGCTGTAATTTATTCAGACAATTAGCAGCAGCCCTGTATTCTTGACAAATTCTTCACTTGTGTGCAGCTACTACACAGCAAGGTGCTTTTAAGAACTGTGCCTTATGGATTAAAAGACTCCCCCCTCCTTTTCCCTCCTTATTTGACAAGTTTTTTCAAAGTCAATGGAAATTAATACAGCAGGTTAGGGAGGTGATATACAATAATCCAGCCAGCCAAGAAAGCATTGTCTGAAAAGAGCAAGCAGAGAGCCTACAGGAATGTTCAATACACAAAAGGGAATGCTCCAGCATTTGCCTTTTGGTGAAGTTATTTCACTCCTTGCCTCACAAAATCCTCCAGAGTTACTGTACCAGATGTCACCGTGCTGCTGTTAATAAGTGTAAATGGTGTTTAAGTGTGGGTTAGCTGTCCAAAAACACACATCTGAACGCCTGCCCCAGCACTCAGGTGGCTTTGCCTGGCCCATAAAGCAGCCAGAGCATCAGCTGGCTGAGCACAACGTGCCTGTGCAGAGCCCCCCACACTGCAATGCTGGGACTCACAGAGGGGCCATATAAATCCATCCAGAGCCTCGCTCACACGCGAGCCTGAAGTCAAACCAGAGTTATAAAATCCAGCCCCAGCTCTAAATCCTGCCCTCCTCCAGCACTGCTGAAGGCCAGCCTGGTTGGATGCAGGAGGTGGGTCAAGGTCCAAGTCCTGCTCAAGCTGGGACCTTGTCTTTCAAGAGCAGCAGCCCTGCTGGAACGAGGGCTCTGCTTCCAGGCATAACGTGCAGTATTAATTTCTTTTCTGGGGATCTGTTAAAGCTACCGCATTACTGACAGGATGAGCAGCCTCTCCTCCAGCTCCTTCTGATACCAACCTCTTTCAGCAGAATGAGGACAAAACCAATCAAATCATGGTGGGCTTGGGCAGAAACTCTTTCTCTTCATTGCAGGGGAAAAACCTCAGCCGATACTGGGAGTAGTTTTTGGGGTGATATTCTCTCGCTCATCTCACTCCAAAAAAGTCAGATGTGCAGTGAGACCTCTGCAGAGGGCTCTTCCCAGCCTCCCTTGTGCTGTGGCACAGATGGGAAATGACATTAATGATCTATATTACCAATTTCACATTATGCTATATAAATGCCAACAACTTGGAGAAAAATGGGGGTTTGGCCAGACTGAAATTTGTTAACATGAAATTTTGAGCAAAGTGCAAGACGATAACAGATTTTTTTCACTGACTGTGGGCAGAGAAAAGGAGGTTTAACAGGCCAAGTATTCATAATAACTGATTCATCTGGAGCTCAGTTGCTGGTGTGAATGGATATCTTAGAAATGCTTGGAAGGTTACAGAGATGTCCATAAAATCTGCAAGACTTGGCCCACTCTTGCTTTTGCTGTGAGCATTCAGTTCAGTAACAGCAGAGCTTCACTCCACAGCACAGGAAAATTCAAAGTATTTGGCCTCATGTGGCAAAACAAAGTGTTTGTTCAGTGGAACTAACTTGAGCAAATTCCTCTTAATTAATAAACAGACGCATTTTCTTTTAACAAAAGCAAGATTGCTATTGAAATATAATGAAGATCTTTTTAAAGATCTTGTCTTGTTTAGGAATGGATTTTTTTGACTACACTAAAAGGGAGAAAGACACAATAGAACAGTGATTGAGTCAATAGATCTGTTAATTGCAAATAATTTGTAATGGTGAATGAAAATGCATTTTAGAAAATTGCATCGGTAAGTTAAAAGAATTCATAAGGTAAAAAGAGAGACCTGTGGGAAGAAAAGCACATTGATGCAGGAGGCTCTGGTGCTTGCCCTGCCTTTAACTCCTCCCAGGGATGTGTCTGCTGTTCCTGGGCCTGGATCTTGTGTAAGTGGGTGTAGTTACACTGATTTTAGGGAGTTGTGCTGATTGATACCTGCTGGTGATATGACACCTCTGTGTGTAACCCTCAGATGTTAACAAAGCTCACAAAGGAAAACCAAGCCATTTTCCTTGCAAAGGCAATTTGTAAAGCCACCAGGATACAGGATTTCAAAGTGTCTGTTATTTATTTAGGAGCCCACCTAAACCTGCTTCCATTTCCTTTCCTCTTTTATTTTATTTTCTTAAAGAACAAGTTTCCTCTCCCCTGTTTCATTGTCTCCTTTCTCAGATACCACCTTGTTTTGGGTTAATTTCCCTAAACAGAGACATAAATACCATATCAGGTTTTCCCTTTCTTGGCTGCGAGTCAGGCCTGCTGTGCTGTGAGTGCTTGCTGGAGTTGCAGAACCTGTCTCTGCAGCAGCAGCAGCTGCACTTTGCATTTAGAAAATGAGGCAGGAAAGACCTACCTTTATTTTTTTTTAAGCCCTCCAACCCTTCATTAATCTTAGATCTTAACCAGGAGAAAAAAAAATTTAAAAAAGGTAAAACAAAACAAGAAACCAAACCAAAAGGAAGGGAGGGATGGGATGAGCACTTCTCATTTCTTCTAGCTTGCAGTATGTCTTTATTCTTTTTGGTGAAAAAGCCACCAAAGACCAGGAACTTCTAATAGAGAGAAAAATCTTAAAAGACAGCTGTGAAAAAAGTCTAGAGAAGATCCATCCATTACCAGCCCAGCTTTCTGGTAGGACTACCAAGGAGTGGAGTACAGAGGTTTTCTTTTCTTTTCAGACACTGGCAGGACCCTCTGGGCAGCATTTGGCAGGAAATAGGGAAAGGGGATCTTATTCAGGAATATTTTTGGCACGCATTATTAAAGCAGAGAACATTTCATCTGCCTCTGGCTTACCCTGCTCAGAGCCCCCAAAAGGCAGGAGAGCCCCTACAGTGAGGGCTGTTTATTTTCTGCTCAGTTGGAAAGCAAAGGTCCTATTACTGTTACAGGGAGTTACAAGTATTCATCAAAGAAAGAAATGACCCATAAAGGCAGTTAAGTTAGTTTTATTCCTGCTGCATAAGTCAACCTCTTTTCTATATATAAAATGATGGGGTTAGAGAAGGATATTCATCAGGCAGTCCACTGATTTGATTGGCTGCACTTCCCCAAGTACTTTATAATTTGCAGTTATAAATAAAGATGTTTTTAATAATCAATTGGTATTTAAATAACATACAATAACTGTCTTATTAAATCCCACTTTTTAGAATGAATAAGCAGTTAGACATTAAAGACATGGGTACCAAACAGCCACAGGATTCCAGACCATTTTCTTTTTTATATACAAGCCATAAATATCACTATGGAATTAGCTGGTTAGCCAAGGCCCTGGATGAGGCCAGCAGAAGACCCCACTCTCTGATGTTGCCTTTAAGTGATCATACACTTTTCTGGTACGATGACTTTTTAAACAATAACCACATGTTATTTTCTTTGGCCACCTCTCACAGTTCAAAAAGGGCGGCCTCAGACACCAGAGTTGAAGTAAAGTAATGTGTCCTCAGACCAGAGCCCCAAAAATAAGGAGCATCTAATAGCAGGTTTGAGATGCTTGGTCTCAGCTGGGTCTGCACCAGTTCCAGCAGCAAAGTTCAGACAATGCTGAAGGGAGGGGGAAAAAATTCATATTAATTAAAATAAGTTTTACACACACAAAGCTGATTGGTTTTGTCTTTCTTTGATGATGACACATGTAAATACAAACATACTCTTTTCCCTTGATACTGCTTTTATTTTAGATTTTGGAAGGAACAATTGTGCTCTGATCTGTGTCAAGTCCTGCTGCTCTGTCAAGGATTTGTGTGAAATAGGAATGCAGATCCAGGAGCAGGGGAAGGCAAACCTTCCCTGGGTGTGTGGGGGACAGAGGATGGTTTGGTGTGGGGGCACCTGGCCCTGGATCAGCTGCAGCACCTGAGTCCATCAGTGCTGGCTTTTTCTGATGCAGGGGAGTCACCCACAGGGCTTTATCCCTGAAACACCATGTTTGCCCCTGGAACCCTGCTGGACACAGACATCACCCTGCAGAGGGGAGACCCCTTGGGAAGCAGCTGCCAGCATCATGCTGGTGAAGAAATTTCTGTGTTTCAGGCTGTCTCAGCCTCCTCTGACTCCCAAAGATCCTCTGCCTCCAGCCCCCCACATCCCTCCATGTGCCACAGGAACAGGCTAAGGTGGGGTCTGGGCATGGGCTCTGCAGGTGCAAACTGGGGGGAAAATCCAGCATTTCTGAGAGGAACCAGTTTGTAGTTTGACCTCTTCTTGGTTCAAGCTCAGAGTCAGTGTTGTGAATTGGAACAGTACCCCACTCCTATTCCCAAACTTCATTCCCTTTCCTTACATTCAGCAGACGATGGTGCAGGTCTTTCAGGACAGGCTGATGCCAGTGCCTAAAAACTTCTGTTTCAAGGTGGACCTGAAGCTGGTTGGGAAGAGAGGCACTTTTTAGTGGTTGTGAAGGGGCAGGTGTGGATGTGGTGGCTGTGGGTCCTGGGGGCAGACATCCATGCAGGACAGACCATCCTGGGAGTGCTCCTGCCTTTCTACCACTAACCTGCTGCCAACCCCCTCAAACCTCCAGCCTCCCTGGCCCTATTCTTCTTTCCTTTTTTGTTTAGTTTAGTTTAGTTTAGTTTTGGTTTTTTTTTTTTAATTTTTTTTTTTTTATTTTCCTTTTAAGCCCCTGCCTGAGCTAAGATTAACCCCTTGGCACAGAGCCCCTCTGGAATTTATCACCACTTCACTGTACCGAACACCAAGGCTCTGGGGCTGTACCACTGGTGGTCCATGCTGGGCCATGCTCTGCCAGCTCCCGTGTCACCTGTGTCCCCAACAGCCCAGCCCAGCAAACCCTCCCAGCTCCCAGCCACCACATCCTCCCTCTGCAGGACACAACCAGATCACAGGTAAAGTTTACCGGCATTCTTGCTCCAATCACTTTTCCCATCACACTTTTTTTCCCCAGTTATTATTTTTTCAGCCCCCTCCCATCCCCTTCCCCCCCCCTCCTTATTTTATTTTAGGCGCCTCTGAGAGTTCAACTGTCGCCTGAGGCTTCAAACTAATTTTCTCTTCAGAAATGATTGCAGAAAGCCGCATGCATAATAAATCCCGTTATTGCTCTTGTTATTAAAATAGGTTGTTAGGGATGTGGACTTGGAGGCCTTTTTGTCTGATGACAGCAGTTCTTCTTAGCTTGGTGCTTATGGCTTATTGACTGAGGCTGCCAGGTTCAAAAAAGAAAAAAAAAAAAAGAAACGAAAATCAAAAAGAGAAGGAGCTGCAGCTGCTGTTTAATAGTGAGAAAGTTGGGATGATTTGAGGCGGTTCTTTTAATCATGTCCATGGGCCCTGTTTGAAAGACAGTGAACTTCCAGCAGCTCCAAGGCTGTACTGAGGGCCCACAGAGAGTGTCTGTGGTGAGCTCTTTTCTGGAGCAATGATTAATTAATAGTTCTTTGACATGATTTATTTGAATGATTAATTAATATCCTGTGACAGCCAGGACTGCAAACCCTCACCATGCTGGGCAGCCAGCAAGCTCCAGTGAGAACCAGAGCCTCCACTGAAGAGTCTGGTGGGATGAAGGGGCTGAGGGACTGCAAGGGAAAATGAACAGGACTGTTCTCCTTTTTCAGGTGAGGAGCTGCCATGCAAGGCAGAAAAGTGACCTGATCAAGGGCACCCAAAATCTCAGTGTCAGGGCTATTAGTCGAAGAAACACTTGTAAGTTCCTGTGCAGCGTGTTGACCATCAGCTTGTGTTTCCTCACCTTGTTCCAACAAACCACACATTTATCCAGCAACCTGGAAGCTTTAGCAAACCACAGCCCCTTTAAAAAGAAATCTGGTCTATGCAGCAAAACTCCTGTGAAAATATATTCTTAAAATAATAAAAGGTTTTCAAGCAGGTTTGATAAAGGAAAGTACACTGCCCAATCATTAAATGGAAACATTTTCTGGTCACCACATGAAAATATGCTTCATAAATCACTGCTGCCCTGTGAAACAAAAATCTAATCATAGATGAGGCTGTGCACTTAGCAAGTTTCTTATGGAAACTATGAAGCAGGGTGTGTTCCTACCCAGGGAAACCAAACATGTCACATCCCTAGGGGAGCCCATGCCAGGACTGGTAGAAATCTCATAGGGAAACCTGCTGGAGGCACAGGGGGGATGCACACACTGCACAGGAGCTCAGCATTTCCCAGGCACTTCCAGTGCACACCTGGAAAGCACAGTGCATTGCTCTGGGACCTGGAAAACTCTGCATTGCTCTGGGCCGTGTCCTCTGCAGGAGCCACTGGCCTGGGGTGAGCAGAGGGGACATTTCCAGCAGCCTCCCTGGCAGTTTGGTGCCTGCCTGGTCTTCACTCCCAAAATGAAGACACTGCTTCAGTGTCAGCACTGACTCTGACATCTCCCCTTTAATGTACATGTAGGTGATGTTATCCAGTGTTTGACAATTAATTATTATTTTATCATCAGAGAAATATGGGTGGTTTAAATAATTTTTTTGTGCCCAGGATCAGGATAACTTCAATACAGTAGCACCCCAAGGAGGAACTTCTGGAGATTTTCCTGTCAAAACTGTGATACCATGATACTCCTGGCCTTGCTCCCCATTTCAAGTAGTGGGAGATCTCCATTCAATCAGTGAGCTCAACCTCTGCAGCAGATAATTCCCCAGTCAGCACAGAGAGCAGTCTCAGGCACATGATGGGTACCAGTTCTTGTGTCAGATTTATCCTTGGAACAACCAGTTCAGGTTCTTTAACTCTGAGATAAGGAAGCACATTGCAATCTCAAGGGAATGGGGATGTACCATCTCATTTCTGGTGCCAATGGGCAAAGATTTTGCTGGGGATTTCAGTGGACCTGGGACTTGGCCTGCTCTTTTCAAGAACTGTGTCACTGTGTACGTTATGCTAAAAATAGGTGCTATAAACTGATAAAACAACTGAATGTAACAACACAGAAGAAGGAAAAAAGCTAAATCTAGGAAATGCTATTACCTAGAGGAGAAATATGGTCACTCAAAAGCTGTCAAGACTAGCTAAATTCAAGGACTCCTGTAGAAAATATAGAGTCCATTAGAGAAAATCCAGACCCAGCTGCATATTTAACAGATTGAGAGCCCCAATTTGCAATTCTAGATCAATTAATTTAAGGTATCCATTTGAGTGTGGAAGCTGGCAGTAGATGTGAGTAAATGAAGTTGGACATTAATACTTGAAATGCCCAAATTGAAAATAACATGCTTGGCTTCAGTGAGGAGAAAGAAAACCATGCAGAGCTTCCTTGCCCATGGTTCATTTCTAGGTGGATTTTAAAGAATGCAATTCATGCCCCAGCAATACAGAAGCAATTACAGAAATGGAAAATGACCAAGTCATTCTCAGGTATTCACAGAAAATTGGCATCTCCTGAATATTGAATTGTACTGGGTCCCAGCTTTCTATAAATACAGAAGATCAATAATTATCAGGGAAATGCTTTGCTAACGTCTCAAAGCTGGCAGGACTGAAATAAGAAATGCCATTTACGTGCTCCTGCCTGAAAGAGAGAAATAGTCTTTCCCGTTCTTGTGATGAATACTCCACTTGGCCTCCTGATGAGGAATAATTATGGGCTGCTCCATTTGCACACTCAGAAAAGGAGAGAATGAACAAATGTTGGCTACAGCTGACTCGTTCTCCGTGATGAACAGTGCAGAGTTCCCAGCCTTTAGGGCCTGCAGGGCTGCCCCACCACACACCTTCATGGGGAGATGGTGTGCTAAGAACAGCTGCTCTTGAGAACTGCTTGGAGAGTCACTGAATAACAGAAATGTTTATTGCTAACCATCCAAAGGTCTTGGGGCACTTTTCAAAGCAGATAACATCACCAACCTTATTATATAGGGAAAGAACTCACTGAAGCTTTTAGGAACAGGATAGGATGTGAATTAGTGTTGATGCCTCTGGACTCTGAGCTCCAGACTCCTGCCTGTTTATTTTCTTTGCTTCTTTCCTGCACCTTTCCCTCCTGGGAATACTGCAAAGGCAGCTGTGCAGTCCAAGGACTGCAAGTTCCCCCTTCCCAAACTCCACAGCATCTTAGAGTTTTCTTCACAGCAGCAGACTTTAGAGTTTGGGAGAATAAAGGCAGAAGGGAATAAATAAGCTAGAAAACATATCATCATCATTACAAACATAAAAAGCTACAAATCTGTCACACTGCAGAAACTCTCACTTCATTGTTACTGTGATTTATTGGGGAGCTAATTTTAAACAAGTTTTCTTTTCCAAAACCACAACACAAAAACAAACTGAATAAGCAAGCCAGAGGACAGAAGCTAGTCGCTACCGGACAATTTAAGCAATAATCTCATTTGCTTTGTAGTATAAAAAGCAATAAAGGGCTGTTTACTGAGTGAATAAACACTGAATGAATCACAAAAAGCTCTTTATTGCGATTATACTCCAAGGCAGAGGAGATTATTGTTATTACACAAGAAGGCACAATGTGAAAATTTAACTCAATGCGCCAGATTTTCAGCCCGTTTCAGTGGTACAATTGTGTTCGGGGAGTACATTGTGTCTAATCTTAGCAGGCTGTTTTGACAATTCTGCATGCAAATCAGGTGGTGGGGTACAAATGCATTTAATTAACTATTTACAGCCAATTTATGCAAGCCTGGTGGCTGGACACGTGTTTTGCACAAGCAATGGCATGTGAACTGGTTGGAGAATCCGTTGCCCTGTGTGATTCATTCAGCCCAGCAGAGGACACAGGGATGCTCTGCAGTGAGGAGCCTCCTGCACATTCAGCCTCAAGGTGCATGATGTGTCCTCCTCATGGGGCCAACCAGCACAGCTCTCATGTAAAATCAGTTTTAAGGAGCTGGACAAGGGGAGCAGAAGCTGTAAGAACTACACTGATGAGTGGAGCGTCTTTCTCTTCTTTTTCCATCGTGTGTTTTTAATGTTTTCTTTTTTTTTCTAGTCAGTAGTTTTGACTTGCAGTGCTGATAATGTGGCTGTGCTGAGAAAAGTAAAGTTAATCCATGCAGATTTTTTTCCCCCTAACTTCCTCTACTGCAGTCTTCTCCTACTGTCAGATCATTAAAAATGGAAAGAACTCTGAAAATCTGACAAACCCTGGTGCAGTTGAGGTGTGCAGAGCTCAGCTCTGCAGGAGCCACCAGCCTTTGAACGTGTGTGTGCCAGGTTTGTGCTCACACCACAGCTCTGCCTCGTGCACAGGGACATTGCTCAGTCTCTTGATGTGTCCCCGTGTCTTCTGGGGCACCAATCTCCTCTGAGCCAACACAATGGACTTCATCTCCTTCAGATAATTACCTTTGGGTGATGGGGTTTGCTAATTCTCCACTGGAGCCCTTTGTGTCCTCATCCTGCAGAAGGATTTGGTGAGATGTGATCTTTCACTGCTGCCTTGTGTTCCAGTGAAACCACCAGCCTTGGCAAAGGCACTGGCACCTGCACTGGGGAATGGCAGCAGAAGATGCTCTCAGTTACAGAAGATGCTCTCAATTAGAGATGTTTTTCCTACTGGGACTGTTCCAGATTGAAAACTTGTACAGCTCCTGCACAGAGCTGGATTACTAACACTTAATCACCAGCTAGTTGTTGTTTAGTGAGAAAAGTGAGTTAAGCCCCAATGATATTATGACTTAAAGCTTTATTCTCCTTTTACATGTAGTGGGGAAGATGCTGGGAATCATCTTCAGTGTGGCCCAGCTGTCATGAGAACCAGTTAAGTAGATATTTGAATTGGCCTTTTTCTCCTCTTCATTTCCATTTTTAAGGTGCTCTGGTGTTTATGACTGACTGTAACCACTTAAGTGCATGGAAGAAAACCCAAGTAATTCAGGGACCTTTCTGTTATGTATTCATTAAAATAAAAGAGAAAAGTCCCATAGCAAAAATAATATAATTTGTTAGAGAGGAGACACAGTTAAAACAGCAGGCTGGAACTCCCTTTAAAAATATGCTTCAAAAGGTCATTATGGATTTTTTGTTTGTTTTTAATTGCTCTTGGTTTTTGTTTCCCCCTCCTCCCTACCTCCCATTTGGAATGCTTCAGCCACACAAGGAGGGAATAGAAACAACATAATGTGATATTGGCAATCAGTCTCATCAGACAATAGTAATCAAATCCAACTACTTGGATGCAGCAAAAAAGCCTCACGATTTTTTTTCTGGAATTGTAGGTCTGCTCTGTATATTTGGTCTGATTTCTGAACTATCCAGTAAGGAATGGGCTAAGCTCACAAGAGTAATTTGGAGCAAATAGTTCGGATTTGCTCTTGTGTTTGTCCAGTTTAGGGGGCAATTAAGTAGATCCCAGGAATCTGGGTTTTATTTATTTTTTAATGAAACTTAAACAGCCTCCTGATGACACCCTTTGTGAAGCTCACATCGAGCTGTGCTAACAGCACAGGGAACAGGCACTGTAGAAACAGCCTTTTGAAAATATGGCCTTTTGGGTCTATTTTAAGCCAAATCTCCCATGTGGAAAAGAGGCATCAATTGGGACCACTCAGGTAAAGAGGAGGCGTGTAGGAGGTTTTGTCATCTGCGTTTCCTCACCTCGCCTATCTTATCACCAGTATAAGGAAAAAGCAAGAGTTTTAATTGCCAGCAAGAGAAAATGATGGTTAAAGTAAAATAGAAAAGGAAAAAGAAAATACAGAATATTATGGAAAGTGTACATGGAAAAATAACACCACAGACCTTAAAAATATCAATCGCCTGAGCTCAAAGCAATGGATTTATTTTTTAAATTGTTAAATAAACATGGGATAGGAATGGAGGGGGCTGTCATGGATGAGAATAGCAAGTATTTTGTTGCTGATCATTCTAAATCCCCTTTGAAGGTTTATTTTGCAAAGGCCAAAGCTTTCAAGATCCTGAATTCAATTCCTTTGGGCTCCTGGCCTCTGTAAACACTTTCATGGACTACCAGTGCAAAGAGAGGAGCTCTGGCCCTGGAGAACAAAGCCTTCATGTTCAAGACACGATTTCTGTGAGTAAGATGTGGTTTTGGCTGTTCTCTTGAAACCACTTACACCTGGTTTACTTCAGCAGTGCTGGGCAGGATATGGTAAAAGACCTGGAGTGTTAGGACCAAGCATTCCAGATGTTCCTGCACACACATTCCCTGTCACAGGGAAACTCCCAGCAGCAGCCCTGTCCCCTTTTTCATTCCCTTGACCACAATTCAACAAGCTAAACAAAACATTATTTTTGAAGTATACATATTTTTCCGCTTCCTCCTCTGATTCCCATTACCCTTCTGATCACGTCCAACTTAGCTTCAATTCTCCTGAGCAGCAGAGCTCCTGTGTTGTTAGAATTTGCTATGCTGGATAACTCCTGGAATATTTTTTCCATTCAGGCCAAGAGTTCTCTTCTGACAAAAGTCAGGGATGAACTCTGGCCACCCTGTTTTCCAGTGCTGATGTGTAGGTGTGACTGCCCTTCTGGGCAGGTCATCACCAGCAGGGCCTTGCTTGTGTGTGCTCCCACCAGGACACATGAACATGAAAAAAGGTGATGAGCAGGGGAGGAAGGATTTACATTTCTGAATAAAATCTTGGAAGTTCTGAGTAAAATCTTGAGTAGGGAAAAAGCTAATATTCCCAGTGGATCTGCCTAAGTTTTCATGCTATTACCTCCTGAGACAGGACTCTGGGAATATCTGGCTTACAAATCCTCAAGCTGTTCAATAAATCTCCTTCAGTAGGTACAAACCAGTCTGTTTTGAAGACACAAGAAGTAAGACCTCCAAACCTGACTTAAGTTTTCTTCTAGATTAAGAAAAAATGATAAGCCATGGAAAACAGATTAAAAAAATACATTAAAAGATCCCACACCCCTGTCAGAACCAGTGTAGCAGCACCACCTCCAAACTGCCTCTTCCCACCTCTCCCCCAGCCCAGCAGAGAAGCTGCTTCACCTTTCCAAGTGTTGTGACCCAAACCATTGCAGCCACAACTGCACAACTGCACAACAGTGACAGCAACAACTCATTGAGGAGGGACTATCATTGGCAAGATTGGAGATGTGACCTGCAGGACAGTGATGGTTCTCCTGCCAAAAGGAGCAGCAAGGAGGTGTAGACCTGTCCATGGAGCTTCAGTCCTCCAAGAAGCAACGACAACAGCTGGCACTGAAACTGCCCACACCTTCCTGCTCAGCAGAATATGAGTGGATTGCTGCTGTCCCTGTACATTTCAAGGCTTTTGTCTTTTTAAGATTTTTTTTTTTAAATTTCTTTCCCTGGCACAAGCTTCTACATCATCTTAAATTCTGATTAATGTCAGGTAGCTTGAACTTGTTGAAGTTGTATTTAAATGGAGAAAGAGATGAGATGAAATAGTGCCAATATATCTTGCTTTTCACTTTTTCTGAGTTATCCACCTCTTCAGAGCACACTGGGCCCCCCAGGTTAGGATTGTGTAACACCTGACATTTCCCTGTTGGTCTGTAGATGCTACACGAATACAAGCAATACCTGACAGTGTTTAAATGCTGACATCTGGAGTTCACTTGCTGAGAATTTTATAAGGAGAAAAGAAAAAAAGAAAGCTCACTTTATGTGTAATTTTACATGTCACAGCTTTGTTTTTCATTCCCAAATATCATCCCTTTCCCTCAATTAGTCAGCCTTCTGTTGCATGAAATGGCTGTCATCTTGTGAATGTTGTAATTGCCTTTTGCAAGATCAAAACAGGTACAGCACTAAAAAAATCCCGAAGCCCAACCACCTAATGGGGCAAATGCTGCAAATATAGCACACAGAGCTTTGTTTAACTTCAGAGGTGGTGGGAGTGGACTGGCTTGAAAGGAACAGACTGTGCTCCTTAGCAAAATGTTATTGTAGAAAAATATTTAGGCCCTGCTTCGTGATTTAAGTAGTAAAATCCTTACATCTCTAGAGCTTTATCACAAGTGATTTCAAAGGCCTTCGCAGCACAAGCAGAAACTCTTCTGCTCCATCCTGAACAGCAGCCAGCCCTGGGGTGAAGAAGCAGGGCTATTTAAAAGTGATTTAAAACATGAGGTTAAGAGGAGCATTCGATGCAAATGAACTCACTGGATGATTTCTGATGGCTAACATGCCTTTAGCCTTCCTTATATCAAGCCAACATCTCAGGCTTCTGTGAAAACCACCATGATTTTCTTAATAAAAGAAAAATATAAAAGCTCAAAAGGCTTATCCAAGGTGGAGCTGGGAGGGAGGAATTGAATTTTGTTCATGGGGTGCTCTCCAGGTGAAATTTCACTTACAAAAGAAAGCAGTTTTAAAAAAAAAAATAACCTGTCTGGGTGGAACCTGGCAGAGGTGCCCAGACAGGGGACTTTCCCTGCTACCCTGCACTAACTTGTTCCATTAATCCTTCTAATTTCGTGTATTCATTTTTACACAGCTTAGCTTGTTTGCTGCATGCCAGTACAAATCATGTTTTGCTCTTGCTCCTCTCATCGTGCTCCTGTCTCTGACAGGGCCTGGCTGCTGCCGCAGTAACTCATGAGTTTTGTCAGCTGGGCCACAGGGATGCAAATCTCTTCTTGTCCCCTTGGGGTGCCATCGAAACTTTATTAAGAGTTTGCATCCCTCTTTATCCACTGAAGTGACGGACTAACTGCATTTTCCTTCCTCTCTAGTGGTCTCAGAGGACAATAAATAAATAGATATTCTCTAAAAATGTCAAGAAAAGAATGGCTGAAGGAGAATCAACTCATAATTTATCTAGGTTTCTTAAAACTGAAATTCGTTTTAAAAAAATGTATGTTTCAAGTATCATTTCCCGCCTCATTTTCCTGAAGCCATGTCATAAAACAAGTTAGTGATACATAACTGAGATTTGTTTGCACTGAGTATCCAAAACTCTGCCTCAAAATCCAGTGCATCCACACACCAGATTTTGCAAATATAATCTCTAAACTATATTTGACTGGGGACATGTCTTGGATGTGGCAAATCCTCTCATCTGGGGGGGATTCTTGGAGCTCTGATTTAATTGAGGGCCAAGTTCTAACAAACAAACACCTGAAGTTTCACCAAAACTTCAAAGCCAATTGCTTAAGTTCGCCCAAACCAGTGCTGGCTCCCTTAGGCTGGCGATGATCAGTTTGTGCTTCATCTGAAATAAACAGCAGTGAAATCCTCAGAGAAGCTTCTCGTTTTATGCAAACTGAACACACACTTTGCCATTCTTCTGAGAGCACAAGAAAACATTTTTCTGAAGCCACAGCAGCACCTTGAGTCACTGGGGCACATGTGCTGCAACCCCGCTGGTCACCCATTGGTTTTATCCAAAGCCCTGTCAGTATTTTGAGGATAAAGGTCAGATCCTGCTCCCTGAAAGAGCAGCTCCTCCATATTCTGTGTTTCCCCTGCCTAAGCACAGGGCCCCAAGCACTATATATGGCACATCTTACAAACCCTTCATCAAGGACAGAATTATTCATTTCCTCATGGGCTTTTCAATAGGCTCATCAGGACAGCATCCAAATGCTTCTCAAATACCCACGGATGTTTCCTCAGAGCAGTCTGATGAGGATGGGAAAAGACGAGGTCCTGAAGGAGGAAAACCAGGACAAGGCACTGAGGTCCTGAAGGACAAGGACTGGGATATGTCACTGTGAGTTTGATGTGTCCAGGGTGAGATAAAGGAGACACATTGTTTTCAGAGCTGAAGTTACTGGCACTTCTTAGCTCAAGGCCCTGCTCCAGCACCTCCAGGCAGGTGAGGGCTCAGCACCCCAGTGACACAGAGCACTGCAAACCTCTCAGACCTGCACAAAACGAGCTCCATGGCAGAGGCTGATCCAGGAGTGCACCCCACTGCCTCCTCTGGGAGAGCTGCTTCCCACCTGTGCAGTTCACAGCTCTATTCACCCAAAACTTTGTGACTTTACCAAGGAGAGGAGCCAGGGGTCCCATGGCTTTGTCCTTCCCGTTCTCTTGGTGATGCTTTTGGCCGCAGCCCACTCACTGGGAACTGATGGGACGTGGCTTTGGTCCACTCTAAACTTCTCTACTGTTGGCTCTCTTTATTCTGATGGAAGGTATTCTTTCCCAGACTTGGCTGTAATTGTTCTCCATCCCCCAGTTTCCCTAAAATTATTCCTGGGTCCATATTCCTTGAGAAGCTGCTATTTCTATAAAAAGAGTCACTGTTTCACAAGAGTTCACTCTGTTTGTCAGTCTCACCTTGCTTCACTCCCTCTCCATCCTTCAAGACAGGATGACTTATGAATAAGAAAGGTTTGTTTGGCAAGTTAAACTCCAAGATGACTGGAAACAGAAGGTTATGAATAAACAGAAGACAGAGCACAGGCATTTAGCACTGCAGTTGGATCACTCACTAATTGCCTTGTCTTTGTCTAGAATTCAGCAGGTCTTGCCCTGCACATCAGAGTGCACACGGCAACGTTTGGGAGATAAATGCAAATACTCAGCTTGAAACTTGGTGTTTCATGATCCCCTGCCACATGCCCATGGGGGTGAGGGCTGTCCCATTTCCTCACATCATATTTTAAGCAAATGCTTCCTTCCCATCTGCAATCTTCTGCCTTTGTAGAGCTTGTTTTCAGCACCCCGCCTCACAGATACCCGAAGTTACACACTGTTTCACAGGCCAATTAGACTCATTTAATTTCCTACTGAATTTCACAAGTACAGTGTTCCACGCTATTCCAGGCTCCAGTGCTGTGCCCCATCAGGGACTCTTGTCCAAACTTTCCCAGCTGCTAAGGAGAAGATTTGACAGTAGGTCAGGGCTTCTTCCACATCCCCAGGCCAAACATGCTGCACCTTCCAGCACCTTTCCTCTGGGCTGGATTCTGGCACTTCATGATCTCATGACCTTTGTTCCTTTTGTAGATGGAGCCTGGAGCAGGAATATTTGCTGTGCATATTTTCCACTTCCTCCAGAATCCATTTTTGAGATTGCAACTGCACCTCCCCTACACCATCTCTTTTATTTGTACGTGAGCACACACAAGACACAACACCTTAAGACTCTTGATTAGCCTCTTCCTAATTAGCTTTACCACAGCACCCATGCACCAGTAAAGTAGGAGCAACAATGGATGTAAATATACTACAAAGGGTTCCACTTTTACCCTTGTAACTCTTATCTCAGTTTCTCCAGGCAGTATTCTCTTTGAAGAGTAAAATGCTCTCTTCTCAGTCTCGCTTCTGATACTCTTATTTAAAGCACAGGAGTCTCACTTTTCTTTTAATTAACAGTAGTTTTCTTAATCACCTTCCCATCTTCGTAATAAGATGCAGGCATTCAGTTCTGGACAGGTTAATGCAACTTCCCTAGGATCCCAAAAAGCCACAGTTCTTTAAAAAAACCAGGAGAACTTGAGACATTGAAGAACAAGTTTGACAACAGGTGGATGATGGAACCAATCCTGCCTTGAGTCACGGAGAAGTAGATGACATTTTAAAGCCTCTTCCACTCCATTGTATTATAAGTTTTATTTTATCCAATTAAAGATGATCAGAGAACATATTTTCCATTGGCATTTCCCAGCTTTTGATCATTTGCAATCTTAAGAATGTTCTTTTAAGGGGAGATTCTTGCGCATATGGGCACCTTTAATGCAATAAAAAGAAGATAAAATTGTTTGAACACTGTCCTACAATCATTCCATCTGTGATAGGTTTGTACAAGATGCTGTCAGCCACTGCTTGGATCAGAAGGAGAAAAACTCAGTCTCTGAACACTGAGGAACCCCACAACTACAGCAACTACACCCTGCTACCAAGCCCCTGTGCCTCGGCAGCGAGGCAGTTAACAAAGCATTTTTGTTCATGTGAAAATACAAAGCAGCTGCTTAGTTCTACACTTGGCAGAAGCCAGCAGCCCCCTCTGCACTCCTTGTCTTCTGCTGCTCTTGGATCATTGCAGACCTAACCAGCTGTTGCATTCCACATGCCAGTTACACCAGCTCGGGAAAGCAAGGGCAGGGAGAGCTGTGTGGCTGTACAAAAAGAAATGAGAATAATACACTGCTGAACCAGAAAGGACAATATTTATATAATAAACATTTTCAGGAATATAATGATTCCTTTGTCGTCAAAATTTTTGGAATGGTTAATTGCGCACACAAAAAGCGCACCTAATCCATACTCTCAGAGGCAGTTAATGTGCTCCCAAAGTGGCTGTGCACTGCAGGTCTGGCCATCTGCACAGCCCTCCCTGCACAAGTCCTCACAAAATAGAGTGGGCAAATGCACAAACGCTTCTCAAAATAAAGTTGCGTGTATGAAGTGCCTCATTTTTTACGTCTGTGAATGTGCAGCTTGGGTGCTTTTGTTTCCAAGGTTAAAAATAACACGCTAAATCAAGCATTGGGGGTTTATTGCAAAGGAAGTTCATGGTAGTTCGGTGCTGGAGAGGGTGTTCAGGTATGAGCTGCAGTTTGGTCTCGTGATGTGGTGGACACAGTCACAGGTATCAGCTGCAGACAGATTCTGAGTCAGAAGCTGTCTGCTCCTTCAGATGGGACCTGAGCTTACTGAGTTCTCTTTCTGACTCAAATTTAGAGCAAAAATCTGTGTGAGTCAAAACAGGCTTAGTGTGAAAACCTTCCTGATACTGAGTCTCGAGGAGTTGATTTCTTCTGCTTGAGTTCTTGGATCTCCAGCTTGTAGCAATGTTTGCCAGCAGTGCAAGTCCTCAGTGGCCACCACATGGATTCCCAAACATTTTTTTAAAATGCAAACTAAAAATCTTTAAAAAAGAGGAAATACAGCCAAATGTAAAACCAACATTAAATGGCATCCAAGCAAATGGCCCTTGAAAGAGGAGGGAAAAGATTTTGTTACATTCAAGAGTTCTTGAAACTTCTGAATCATTTCTCTCAACAGATTTTTGTTTTAAAAGGAATTATCTCAAGCCTTTTCCTTTTGCCATAATAAATTTAAATTATACTTACCATAATGATATCAGGCCAACAGAGATATCTAAAGATTAGAACATTGCTATTTCATAATTGGACTATTTTCTATCTAAAGAAAAACTATTCGTATTTCATATTATAAAGTCACTTTCAAATGAGAAACACAGCTTTCTTTAGAAATATATTAGAAAGTCCTTGTTCAATGATTTCTTCCAGAGTTCCTGAGTATTCACAAAAGCCAGCCTTTCTCAGAGAATTAGGTAGATTTCACTGAAGCAGCAATCATGTAATAAACCAAAATCCTTGAGCAACAGCAAAATGCTTTATTAAAATAATGAAAAAAGTCCTTTCCTTCCTGTACAGCTCAGAAGGCGGGCTCAGTGAACATAATGAAGTATGGTGCATGGTTGTCCACTCTGGTTAATTTGTTATATCCTGTAATGCACAAAGGTTGTAAACTTGCCTTGCCTTCCAAAGAGCTTTCCTAGCACCTTCCTTCCCCCTCCAGCCCAGGACATTGAGCGACCTTGACAGAAATATTCCTGCAGAATACCTGCAGCTCTGCAGCTCCTGGCAGGACTGACTGGGATGCTGGAGCTGCTCCTGGGAGTGCAGGGTTAGAGAACTGCAATGAGTGCTGGGTCTGAGTGATGCTCACCTGTGAGCTGTTTGTGGGATGTAGGGTAATGGTTTGTTAGGTCAGGCATCCCATCTCCAAAAAACCCCTTTTATCTTCATGGAGGAGTGAACTGTTATTGTTGGCTAGTGGTGTGTGGGATTTGTGTTAATGGCATTACTGAGTTAGCAATGCAATGACATTAATGCTGGTCATTATGCACTTGTAGGGTGCTTTTGGTATCCAGGTCTGCCTGTGACTGCTGGGATTTGGGCCTGCCCATATCAAATTGTGCCAGGGGAGATTTAGATATTAAGGTAATCAAGCACTGGAAAAGGCTGCCCAGGACAGTTACTATCCCTTGAAGGATTTAAAAGATGTGTAGAAGTGGCCCTTGGGGACATGGTTTAGTGATGGCCTTGGCAGTGCTGGAGGAAGTGTTGGACTTGATGATCTTAGAGCTCTTTTCCAACCTAAATGATTTTACTGTTCTGTGAATGGCCCTGCACTCACCAGCAGCGGGGTCACTTCAGCAAGAGCTCTTCTAAGTTTATCCCTCCTGCACAGCTTTTCAGTATTACCTTTTAAAGAAATGTTCTCATTTTTGTGAGCTACACATCAAGTCCTTAAACTTGGTTGTGCTTCCTGTAATAGAGGAAATAACCAAGAATCCCTGCTCAGTCAGGACAGATCTCTTTGAAACCCTGGCTTTACAGTTTGCCTGAACATCAGGAGAGCACAGAATCCTGCACTGCTATTTTACAGTGCTGGTTTGTCTGTGTAAGTAGCCTGCACTTTCACAGGGACTGGGACTGAAACACAGCTCTCCTTTACCCAGGACTAATGGTTATTCCAGAATTTACTCCCCTTTGACACTAGAAACCTCCCCCTTTATTCCAAAAATTTGTTTCAAAGAACTGTCATTTTTTAACCAAAGGACTTCCAATGACAAAATTCCTGAACAGCTGTAATTATACCCTATGGCTCAGTCTGAGGGATAATATTGTTACCCTCTGTAAAACAACCATCCAGCATCCCATTACATGTCCTAATCCCCAGGAGGCTGCAGGGAGGAGCATTGGGGAGAAGCTGGGGGGTTGTTAGGTGAGTCCACACTTCTTCTCTGGCTGCCCTGGACAAATTAAGCGCTACACAACTGCTGCAGGACCAAAGCTGGATGCAAAAATTTTACAAAAGCAACTCTTCACACAGTGGGAAAACAGACAGACAAAGGATGTCCCCACCTTACCTGACCAGCCCAGGCTGAAAGGAGGTGAACATCAGCCTCCTGCTGAAGGCAGCAGCTCCTGGGGCTCAGGCTCCAAGTGCTCCCCAACACCAGGGTGATGAGAGGGGCCATGCGTGGGCAGCAATTCCTTGGCGCATCCTCCAGCTCTCCCACCAATTTTTAAAGCACATAGCCAAGCTTTGGAGCTAACATCCTAATGAGGATAATTATTATTATTATATGCACGAATATATGTATAAAACCCCCAGATCCCCGTGAGGTTTCTTCAGATTGTCCCAGAAAGAAAACATTTTCATTGTGTGGGCTGTGATTGGGAACACATGGACCCGCCACACCCCACTCTGGTACTAATTACAAGGGGAGCAGAGCCCAGTGCAGAGGTTTCTTTAATTCCTTGGGTTTGGAGCCTCAGCAGTTGAATTACCTGAGGAGGCTGGAACGTCTCTAGGGTCCAATCAGTCATGCAGAGTTTGGGTTAAACCAGGGTGGGTAATATATACACGCTGGCAGCATTGTGCAGCCACCCAACTGGGGAAAGAGGAATTTCTCTTAATTAATGGCGTGATGTATGACACGTTAGCAGCACAAACTCTTTAATAAACCCCAATGCCTCCTGTTACAGTTCACACAAGATGAAAGCTCGCCAGGGTACCTGCAGGAGCTGGGCATTCAAAAATGCTGGCAGAGCAGCTTGTGGTGAGGGAGCTTTAATAGCTGCACATGGAGCTTTTGATTCCTGAGTCGATTTTAGGCAAAGCTGCCCTGGAGCAAAGGAAGCAAGTTTCACTTTCAACCTTGCCCAAGGCTGCTACCCAGAGATGAAGATACCAGTGAAGACGACTGAAATCTTAATTAAATTAACTGTAATTCCCAATAGGACAAGCTTGGGAGGTTTGGTTCAGAGCATGTTTACCTGAATCCGAGCTAAAGTTCCAGTTTTTGTTTGGCACAGGACTGAGACACAGGCTAGATGTAAAGCTCAGATTCTCCCAAATTTGCCCAAAGTATGAGGGTACTCAGGTTTTCAAAATACATGTTTACATTTCGAATGAATTTGGCCTTTTCCCACACTAAAAGCTGTTTATTTAAACCTCTCATTTTGGTCGTGTCTTTTCCATCTTATATTTCTCAGACTGCTAGGTCAAAAAGTGAGTAAATAGGTCAAGTGTTTCATAGAAAATGGAATAGAGAGGCGATGTGGCTAGGACTTGGAGTCCAGAGCTCTAAATTAAGCATATTAGCAAAGACTGCTATGAATTACTATTTATTCTTATGCTCTTTGATGGTCTTTGCCTCCTTGAAGACCAGTTTTTGGTTTCAACCAAGAAAGGGTAGGAAATGGAAATGTCCCAGCTCTTGGCAACTGTGAAGATCTTTCAGCTGAGATCCTGGAAGCACAAAAACCTCAGAAAGAGAGAGATGGGGACAATGAAAACAAAATATGAAGAAAGAAATAAAATCAGGGTCCACCAAATTCCGCAGAAAAACCAGGCATGACCCCTATGGCTCAGAGAAGAGACACAGATCCCAGGCTGCAGATGTGACAGGAAATTTCGAACTCACCTACTTCCAAAAACAATTTTAGAAAAGCATTTCAGGGCTCTTCTGTGATGCCTGAAGGATTTTTCTGCTTTTCTCCTGAATATTTCTTACACTGTTCCCTATATTCACAAGTATCAGCATGCACACTTGTGATGCTTTAGGTGATAGTTTAGCCTGGTTTCATGGTGTTTAGCAGGCCAGTAGACCAAACACCCCTGAAGCCACGTAGAGTTAGAGACCAAACACCCTGTTTTTGTAAGCACTCAAGGTCTCCTAGTAGGACAGATTCTGTAAACTAGAAGTGAGCCCACCCAGCCCCTTATTGGGCCCTCCTGGTAGATCTGCTAATGAGTAGAGTCTTTAATTGTACACTCGACTGGGGGGACGGGGCTTTTGCGACGCGTTCTACCTGGACGGCAGAAGCCATGGAATGGGATCCTATTAAAATACCGAGGGAAACGACCCCGAACCCTCTAACCCTGTCTGAGCCTTTATTTCCTAAGACCAGAAAAAGGCATCATCTGTAAGAAACTTACAGCACCTTGTGTCACTACATTTAAAAAGGGGTGACAGATGTGTTTGACCTGGGAGCAGGACCAGGGTGCTGTGTGACCCTGAAATGGCCCAACTCCAAATCCCTGAGATCTGTGCAGGGCAGCCTGCAAGGAAAGACTCCAGAGAGCAAACACAGAACATTGGCCTAATCTTTGCATCACACCTCACACACCACAATCCCTTTGCCTTTCTTCCATGGCTCTCCATAAAGGTGGAAAACAACAAATAAATTTCACTCCCCCAAAAGGAAATGAAAGAAGAAAGACCTTGCTCCAAATCTGCTGCTCCATTCTAGTACAAAACTTTATTTTCCCATTTATTTATTTATTTATTTTTTCCACAGCAATTTAGTGTGGCAAATAAAAGCCCAGCTAATTTTTAAATCAGCATGTAGCCAACTCAGCCACCCAGTAGCTCTGTCCTTGGGCAATATTATTGAAGCACACACAATCTATACTAAAGCGATCAGCTTCCCTCAGGCCTGCCAAGGGGATGCGTTAGGCGAGCCCAAAATATGACAGAAGGAAATTTATGTGCAACTTTTACACATAATATCTCATTATGACTCTCCCCAATCTTTCAATTTTAAAAATAAACGGCCTTTGTAATGATTTTACCAGGAGCATGTTGGAAAGGAGATTGAAAAAGAGAAAGGAAAGTGGCTTTGGCCACAGTTATTTCTTTTGCTCTTCTTCTCTCGGGTTTTTCTTTAATTTTCCTGAAGATGTTTCCACTCAATTTAGGAAGAAATGGAATTTCCCCCTCCCTGCCATCACTCTTTTTCTGTTTTGCCCACGTTTTCAAAGAATGGAATGGCTGACATAATGAAGCCTATGTCAATAGCAAAGTCATTTTGACCAGTTGGTAAATAATGAAAGTTTCCACTTAACGTGCAAGCCAGCTCACCCAGGGGACGAGGGCTTGGTCCCCTCCCAGGCCAGCAAACTGTCATCCCTTGCACGGCACACACAGCTGAGAGCTCTGCCCTGCAGCAGGAGAAACCAGAGTCCAGCTGAGGCCAGAGCCAGATGCTGCTTTGCCATGAAGAACATGCACTTTTGGACACTGGAGTGCTGATTGCACAACCATGTCAGCTGGTGCTGGCAGGATCAAGCCCAAAACGGAATGGAAAAAAGCTAGAATAAATAAGTATGCACAAATAAGAGATGGGAAAGCCCCAGTGATGTTTGGTCTGCCGTACACAATTGCCAGAGCTGAGCTCCAGGACTCAGATTGATAAAGAAAGGGCAATTCTGTCTCGTCTCCCCTGAGATGTCAATCCTTGCATGACTTTCTCCTGTTTCATTGTGGGCACCAGCAGGAATGATGCTGCTCATACTCCACAGACCACAGCCTGAGAACCCAGGGGAGGAACACGTACCTGAAGGGAGAATCAGTTATAAGCGTTTTCGGGAACAACCTCCTCTGAGTGGGGGTAAGGAAAACAAACAAAGCCAAACTCTCACAGCTTCTGCTGGTAGCAGAGTGGGATGTTCTCAGAGTGGGAAGGAGAATCTCTGCCAATGTACACTGACTGGTGGAGAGAGAGTTCCCACTGCGGGCTGATGGGCAAGGGACCATTGTCAGGCAGAGAGAACTGGAGCAAATGTAAAAATATCCCAATCTGTACAAAAAAAGCTTTCACTGCTACACAGTACTGTACTATTTCCTTTGCAACCCGAATATCTTCTGATGAGACAATAATCCTTATGTCTGTTGCCCTCTGGTTCCTCTCTTCCCCTCTCTGAAGGCAATGTGCTGGGACAGGGTCCTGCTTTCAACCATATTTTCTTCATTCCTTCATATGTGGCTGTTTACATTTCTTTATGACTGCACGCTGCTTGGTTCTCATTTTTGATGCACTTGTGAGACCAGCAATAAAGTTATTGGCACCAAAGATCTGTAAATATCTTCTGAGGGATTCATTATTTTCATCAATCCCACAGCCCTCTGGGTGTCCAGCACTGACAGCCCATCAATGTCTGCCCTCATGGAGTTTGTGGGTGTTCCCTTCCCTCAGGTAGCTTTCAGACACATCTTTGCTCTCAGGGATGAGCTGTGAATTATTTGTGTAGTTCTGGACAAATCACAAGAAATATTGAGGTTGGGTACTTAAGTAAATAAAAAGAATGTGTGTGTATATATATATATATATATATATATATGTATTTAGTAAATGTCCACAGCAAAAATAAAACACATTGGAAGAAAAGATACATAATTTGACAAGAAGACTGTGTGTTTTCATTGTATTTATGATGCATTAGTTGTTCTACATTTGAAGAGATCATTCAGTTTAGACAGGAAAATTTCACTTTGTTTACTCTCTTCAAGACAAGAAAGACAGAGGTCAAAAGGCTGACATTCAGTAGCTGATTCATGTTACATAGAACAAAACAACTGGAGGTGGGTACTCCCCAAGGTGAATCTACAGATTAATTCAGCTCTTTTAACCATCCCACCACAATCTGGAAAAAAAATGTATTTCATAGAAGGAGTCTTCCAACAGAGGGATGAAACTGCACATACTGAATTTAGAAATATTCAAAGGCAATTTGCCCATTAGTGCTGGTCAGCAGGGGTGGGTTGTTGTAGTTGTTTCACTGCAACATTTGTTTTGTGAGGGAACAGCTGCATGAACTTTGGTACCATTAGTATTAGTGGCATAAAATGTCATCAGGTGAATAGAATTTAGGAGAGAGTGGCAGAAAATCATCAGTCTGGGAGTTCCTGAGTGCATAATGCAGTCAAGGAATTCTCTGGACCCCAGTTTTCCCCACTGTAAAACTGGTACAATCCATTAGATTGGTGACAATTATTATTTCTTTTTTTTTTTAAGATGCTTCTTTGAATTTGACATCTGCCATGGACACGCAATGTGTGTGAAGAATGGAAGAATCATAGAATGGTTTGGGTTGGAAGGAACCATAAAGATCTTTCCATTCCAACGCCCCCTGCAGGGACACCTTCCACTAGACCAGGGTGCTCCAAGCTCCATCCAGCCTGGCCTTGACACCTTCTGGGGTGGGGACTTCAGCCTGAGCTCATTTTGGACAACCCTGACACAGGGTGTACATGAAATATCTGGCAGTAATAAACCTGAACACTGAGAATCCAGAGGGAAATGCTGCAAGTCCACTGACTGCAGTAGAAATGTGGAATCATGGAGTGGTTCAAGCTGGAAAAGACCTTTAAGATCAGCGAGTCCACGTCTGTGTTATACCGTAATTGCTCAGCCTGTAAATCAAAGAGCCCAACAATTAGCATGTGGCTGTTCTTCACACACCTAAACCTCCCCCACTTCACTGAACCATTTATATGGAAAAATATGCCTCTTACTTTGAACAGATTTAAAACAAATTTGCCTCAGATCTTTCCACCCTTGCCACATCTCCAGGTATTACCTGGCAATGCTACTGCTCTCACTGAGCAATCTGAGGCTAAAACCCTTAAAGCAAGGCACCTTTGTTCCACCACTGGATTCTTTGGAAGTACAAGGCATTGGACACATCCCAAACCCATTTTTCCATTTGTAGAATGAAGAGTCTTTTCTACTGAGTTGTTATAACTGGATCCACCACTACAGACGTTGGGTGTACCTTTGCCATATTTTCTCCATGGGGTATGAACACATATTTCTTTCCAAACACATTTATTTCCAAAAGAACAGACTGACTAGAAAGCTCGGTATTTAGGAATATTAAAAGTGACAAGAGGCTGGGAATGAGGAGAGCAGAGTACATAGCAATGGGGCTATTTCAGCTTCATGTGCTCTTTTGGAGACCTCCTGTCCCAGGCCAATGTCACACTTTTGCTCCCAGCAGGGTGACCACAGAGGGGAGGACCTGGTCTGGCCACTTGGTCACAGCCACCTAAGGCAGCCAAAAAGTTCAGTGACTGCCCGTGGTTTCAAATCCCAGAACCCGTAAAGCACAAATACAGGTTTCAAATGTGAGGCTGTGACCTCTCCACTCACCAATAAAACATGCCCAAAGTCATAATAAACAAAACATTACAATTCAGGGTGGCAAGGCATAAACCAGTCATATGTATTTTCTTTCTGGCCACTTAAGCAAATCTTAGCCTTTACCAAAAACTACCTCGGTGAACTAAGTTAGCAAAACAATCCTGATTACAACATAGGTTAAAAAAAATAAGTCAAATAAACTTAACCTAGAGTTTCTCGTGGGATGTTTTATGTTCTTGTTGTTGCAGAGTGGAATATGGGCCAGGATAAACATGGAAGGGACACAAGTGTGATAATATAATGACACCTTTTATTAGCTCAAAGACGAAAGAAAGAATAACAGAACTTTAGATAAATCAAAGGTCTTTTTTCTTCACTTTCAAGATGCAGAAAGGAAAAACCACAGCTTGTATATTCCTGACAATACTCATCTTGTCAGGAGCATGAACTCATGTTGTTGGTTTTTCACGTCTCTGGATAGCCAGCAAGGGAGGGGGAAGGGCAGAAAAAGAGTGGCTTTGTGGGAATTGAAGGAACTGACATCTGGTTATACAATGATACAGATTTCCAGGTCATACTTAACAGCACGAATAATAAACTGCAAAGAGTTGCTGGCTACTTTCAGAGTGACTCTGTGGTAACCTTGTTAAGCTGTTTTCCCTGGGCTACCGGTGATCGCAGTCAGGGCAGGAGCAGAGGCAGAATTTTGGGAAATACTTCAGCAGGAGATAAAGATGGGCACTCCTCTGTATCTGGGGCTATTCACAGAGGGGACAAGATTCAGAGCTGCTGGACGGAAAAGAACCCAAACCAAACAAACCCAAAAAAACCCCAAACAAAACAAACAGTGCCCAAGAGAAGATAAACCCTTGGATAAAAGAGATGTGCTGGCAGTCTGGTATCTGCTGGCTATTATCAGAGTTGGTGCAGTGGATTAATGATTTCTTTTCCATCCTCTTACATCTTTTTCAGCCCCTGCCATCATTTATTATAGCATCCTTACTTTGTTACTCAGATTGACAAAAGAGGAATAAACTTTACCCTGCAGGTGTTTTCAGGAGAAAATATCTTTTCCCCAGGAACTGGAGGCTAGATTTAGTGAGTACTAGCTATTCCTCCCAGCAGTTCAAGACACTGTAGCAGCAGACACTTTTTATCTAAGTGTTTCAGATATGCCCACCTATATCCTAAACAATATTGGTCTCCTGTAAATATACATTTCTAAATGTAGGAAGTATGTTAAAGCAGTAGGCTAGAAAGTGTATTAAAGGGTCTATCACGTTGATTTTAAAGGATTACATTTTGACATCTTTGGTGCAGACAGACCAAGAAGCTTAAAATGTATTTATCACACAAGAACCAGATTAAATCCATTTTACCCTTCCTAAGTAGATCTCAAACTTCCTTAGCAACAATGACATTTTTTTTCAATTGACTAAAAATAAAAAAAGGGATTAATAGGATTTAGGATGACTGGAAAGAAGAAGCAATCTCTAAAGGAAATTTCTGAATACAGGCAAGGGAGATGGAAAGAGGGAGCTTTCCTAACACCTTGTTTCTTGTTAATACTTCTCCTACTTTCATTTAGTGCAAAACTGATGCCAAATCACTTCTTTCCCTTAATGTTAGTTTACAAATATAAAATATGTAATAGTTGTTATTTATTACATGGGTTTGTGGCTGCAGAGATGCAAAGAGGGAAAGCATGAGGAGCCTAATGCAGGGAGGTATTTAGGAGGCAGCCAGAGAAAAGCTGGAGGAACAAGAGACAAATCATCAACTAATCAGCTCCATCAGGAGCCAAGGATGGGTTCAGCAAGTGTCTGAGGGAGGGATAGGGAGAGGCACTGGCCCCATGCAGGGATTGCAGTGGCTGATGGAGAAGCCCCAGGCCTTGATTTGGGCTGCAGCACTGGCTTTTGACCCCAGGTCTCTGCTAAGAAGCATTTCATGGAATAAGATGTTGTATTTTTTAATTTTTGCTCCAACAGCACTACTCAGAAACACAGAGGCACGGTATAAGAAGGAGAACAAAACGATTTATACCAGGAGCTGTGTCTGTGTTTTCCAGAGAAGAAGGAACCTCTGGACAAAGTGGAAGGGCTGGGAATATTCCTGTGGGGCAGCCCTGGGAGCGTGTACAACCACACTGCAACCCAACAGCCGATGGGCTCGGGCTCACCCACCCTGCTGAGCTCCAGAGCTCCAGGAAAAGCCTTGATGGATTTTTAAAACTGCTGGAGAGAACATGTTCCATCTGCACGGGTTGCCTGGAAGCCTGGGCCGTAGCACAGGAGTTACCCCATTTCCAAGGCCCCCAGGGAGGATAATTTTGCTGGTGCTGGGCATGCCCTGGCTGATTCAGAGATGTTCAAACAGTACCAGGGAGAGTGCCCAGAGGTTGGGAGATAGAGGCCACAGTGAGCTGTTACCTGCAAGCACTGGGGAGACAAACAGAGTGTTGGCCATCAGCTCACTCCCACTCAGTTGCTTCTCTAGCTCTGTAAAACCAAGGAGAGGGAACCAAATGGCAAAAATGGATGCCTTATATCCCTTAAATTTGCTTTTCTGCATTTCTCCCGGTCTCCTGCCAACCAAGCTATTGTTTGCTGCACTAGTAAGCTAAATAAAAATTAAATCTCTTTAGGGTTATTTCAATGGATTATACAGCTTTTAGTCAACAATTACCCTGCCACTAAGGCTAATATGATTTAGATGTTCCTTTTTGTGGAATGTTCAACACTGGCACAGGGACACACCGAGAATGCCAGGCTGCAGAGCACCTCTGATATCCAGTTAACATATGGACAATTTCACGGGATGTAGTCTGTAGGCTTGTGTTTCATTGCCACAGGAAACTTTGGAGGGTGAATGTTTTTGGAGACAAGGCCCACAGAGCAGGCCAAGAAACAGGATGTAAAACATCAGCTTCACCTAAGTGCACTGCACCTTTATCCAGGCCTAAACTGAAATATTCCTCTTTGCAATAAGCATAATGAAAAAAGAGGGAAACCCATTTTGTTTCCAATTGTGGAAGGGCAAGGATGGTTTCTACTGTAAGAGAGGCCAAATGGGTGGCTGCACATTACCTGTCTACACATGGCTGCTTAGACAACAGCTGAAATGGGCCTTGAGACAAGAAAGGCAAAAGAAAGAGAAATGCATAAGTGATCTATAGCATTATTTATTGTAGCAGCTTCATGTCTTTCCACAGGTCACATATTTGCTTTATTGGATTAGCAGTGAACACATGTGTGCATCACACACACAGAGCAAATTCTTGTCTCTTTTGGTCTGACTTTTTGGCTAGGTGGCAAGAAAACACCATTTCTACTGTACTACAGTGGAACACTGGCAGAAAGCTCTACTCCAGCACCTGCCAGCTTCACCCCAAACCTCTGTCCAGCCCTCCTTCAGCCATGCACAGGTGTTCCCTTCTTGTCCCAACATGGACCCATTAACCTGAGCCACTGCTTCAGCCTCCCCTCCAAGCTATTCATGCCATGTGGAGTGGGCAACTGGCTACCAGTCCCAATCCTGGTTTTGTGGAAATCAAAGACAAAATCTCCCATTTCTGGAAGGAGTAACTGCCCTAAATCTCCATCACCAGTGCAGCTCTTTAAGAGCACAGTAATTCTCCACCTAAATTGAATCTTCCCTGACAATTGGCAGCACATCAGAGACAATTCACAGGCATATTTTTTCCCCTTTCCTAACAGGAAATAGGGCTTGTGTTACATTTACAGTGACCTGGAGCTCTGGGGGCAGACTAATATCTCACCTAAACAAACAGACAGTATTTCTTCCCTGATACAGGCAGATGGGCTGAAAGGGAAAGCTGACTTGGCTCTGGCCTTCCCAGCTCCCAGCAGCAGTGTGGGAGGCACCAACAACGTGCAAACCTATGAACACCAACACAGGGATCCCCAATGCAGCGCAGGATGATGGCTCAGAAAGTTTGGAGCTGCAGGTCAGCTTGTGCACTTGGTCTTTGTTTTTGTTTTTATGAAATGACCATTGTCTTATCTCCCGTGGACCTCAGGGGGGTCCCTCTCATGGTGTGAACTGGGGGGTTCATTGCTCAACCCATGGCAAGGCAGAGAGGACCCAAACAAGCCCCTCTGCTAAACCTCTCCACCTCCTCGCAGTCTGCAGCATTTCCCCAGGAGGTTCCCACTTGCCTTTGTGGGGACAGGGAGATAATTCTGGGCTTTATTTGTGGTGGATTTGAAAAAGCAAACTCCAAACTGTGTGAAACGACTCTGGGGGACAGTAACTTACAACAGATGTCACAATTGTTCAATGTCCAACTGACGAGAGAGCCCTCAGAAATAATAAACGCCTACATGTGCTTGCAAGACAAATAGTATTCAGATACTATTTTTCTTGGATTTCCCTGCCCTGATACACTACTGTCTGCTTTGCCCTGAAGTGATAGCCTGTTCATCCCTTGTAAAAATCAGAGAAACAAACCCAAACTGGTGGGGAAATCTCCCAATTGCAAAACTCCACACCATAGTGCATTGCACCAAGCATGCGCTCAAAAAGCAGAAGTGAAGTTTCACACCCATTAACTCCAAATGCCAAAGGCAGCAGAAAATCCTGCATGTTTCAACAGCTCACCTATCCCAGAAATGGGATTCACCTCTCTGCTGCCCAAAACCCCACTCAGCTCAGTAGGAGCTGCTGTTCTGGAATAAACAGGCTTTGCTTCAGCTCCTCAGCTTCCCCCAGAATGCACAGGATCAGCCCTCACGAAGTTCTCATGCCTTAAGAATAACCAAGAAAAGCACAGTTTAGAGCTGAAGGCAACATGTCTCCAATATCTCAAATGTTTTTTGCTTTCCAAAATACCATGGAGAACCAAAAACTCTGCAGCTCCTCCCCTGCATGTCTGTTCCCTATGGCAATGAGGGAGTCACAGCAAGGTGCAGGGACTCCCTGGTAGCTCAGGGTGAGCACCCATGTGAGGGAGTCCCTTGTGCAGCACCTTCCTGAGCCTTGACCCATCCCACAGGATCCCTGTCTGAATCCAGGATAGGAAAAAATACACTGCAGGCTGCTGAGAGCCAGACAAAGTCTGCCTTTCTAGACGAAACCAGAATAGTGGCAGGAGGAGTGAAATCCAAAGTGGGATAAATGTCTGTAGCAGAAAATGTTCTCTGAGGGAGCAGCAGAGAGACAGTGTCAGGCGAAGGAGTGATGCTGCTGCAATGACTGGCTTTGAGCTGTTGTGTTGGCTTTTCAGTGAAACCACAAGTCTGCTCATGTTGGGCACAGGCCTCTCTCTCCCTGCTTATTTCCAGGAATCAGCCATGGGCAGTTGACAATTAGGAGAGCAGTGTGAGAGCTGTGGCTGGCCGTTCTCCGCAGCTCTGAGGTTCTTGGTTCACTTTTTCTGCAAGAGAAACAGCTGTTGACCTTGGGTTTTCTGTGTCACCCATGGCCACGGCGTTGGATAGAGGTATTTTAGGATGACCATGTCTGTTTACACCAACAGTTACAACATAACCCCTACAAATCTCACTGTTAGGTGGACAAGCAATGTGCCAGCCAGCCGTCACTCCTACTTGTGTGGATACTCTCTAATCATCCCCTTCCCTACTTCGGCTAGGCCAGGGCTGAATTTGGGAAAGCAACTGAATTTTAGCTCCCTGAATCTATTTTGGGGCCCCTAGAACCTCCTGCTGAAGCTCGGTGAAACCCTATGCCAGCCTCAAACGAGTGAGAATTTTCTGTGACTGCATCCTGTGGTTTCAGCTGGTTTTGCAATTAAGTTGTGTCCTAGTTTCATTCTGAATTTCAGCTGATGCCATGCGCAACTCAGATAAATCAGAACCTTAAAATGAAACTCAACCCTGTGCAAGCCTCTTCTCTGAACTAACCATTCCCCTACACTTTGTTGTTGTTATTCTGTTTTTCTCTTCCCTACCTCACTTCCAGTCAAGTCAAACTCTTCCCCAGTCACTCCTCTTTACTTTATGGCACAAGGAGGCTCCCAGGGTGTCCGGAGGTGGTTACTGGGCCTTTCCTTCCAAAGGCACATTAATCAGTGGCTTTGATTCCCTCATGCAATGCTGGAAATACCAATGCAAGCAGCTCTGTTCTCCATGGGTGCACTTTGAATACTGGGCTCAGTGTCCCCCCAAAAACCCACCTGATGTGCACACATGGGCAACTGCTGCCTGTGCACGAGGAGAGCTCAGCTGATGTGACAGTGTTTGTGCAGCCTCAGAAGCCCTTTCTTGCCTTGTTAATACTCCAGAGCATGAAAAAGTAGGAAAGATAAACAAGCATTAAAATGAAGAAGAGTGGTCAAGAAGTTCACATCCTTCAAACTTAGGGGCTTCACGTCCTTCCAGAAGTCTGAAGTTGAGAGGCTGAAATCTGGAATTTAATCTAAAGCTGAGAAAGGAGAGGTCAGGGGGAGGAGGCCACTTGTATGCACAGAAGGTTTGGAGATGCAGTCGTGTGCTTTTGGTTTTGCAACTGAACGTGTTGCCTCCATCTGTGCAGACAAGGAGGAGAAAGTGAACATTACAGGGGAAATACAGGAGAGGGAGAGAGGGCTGAGCAGATTTTGGCTACAAAGTAAAGAAACTTGATGGGATTTCGGCTTCAGCTCAGCCGTGGCCTCATTTTCCAATACAGATGATGAAAAAAAAGAGCAAATGCCCAACAAAAGGGGGAAAGGGGAAAGACCCTTTGAGAACTGCACCAGCCAGGCCAGCCACATGACCTGTGAGAAATCATTTTGATTTTTATGTAGTGGGAAGGGTGCCTAGAACTCTAAATAATGCTGTGTTGTCTGGAATGTTACACTGAGTCCCAGTTAGATGGGGTCCTGAGCCAACACCACTGGAGGGCAAACTCTGCAGGAGTCCCTTGCAAATAAATAAATAGATATAAAAATTCAGCACCATTCAGACATTTATAGAGGTTTTGTTGTTAGGTACATTAAAATAATCCCCAACAGCCCATAAAGTCTTTAGCTGTGTTACCTTTGTGTAACTGGTGATCTTTTAAGTATTACCTCTGTATAAATGCATAAATTTTTTGCTGGCTTTATCCTGATCTGCCTCACCCTGCCCAATATTCTCCAGCATTCCCTTGGTTCCCCATAATTTTTTAGAGATTCTCTCATAAATACTTTCAGGTGCGTCCTGCATGCTGGGCACTGTGGTGCATCCCTTTTGGGTGTCACTGCAGATCCATTCTGGCCTGTGTTTCCTTAAGTAAAAACTGGGTGTAAGCAGCAACTTCCACCCAGGAGCTGCAGGGGCTGGGGCTCACATCTCACCCAAGGCCACTGGATGAGCTGCAGGCTCCCACAGTGGAGTTTGGCCAACTGGAATGAAAGCAAAGTATCAATTTACAGTATTTTTTAACTGTATAAAGGAAATATTAATAATGGACAAATAGAAGATGTATGTAGTGACTAGAATAGAATGATTGAAAAAACCTTTGAAGCTCTTACAAGCAGCTGGCATTGGTTCAGGCTGTGTATTCATTGAGACACTAGAAATCTTTCACCAAAAAAAAAAAAAATAGAAATCAAGCTGTGGAAAAGCTGGTAAAGTTTCATTTTCTTAGCTATGAGTGTGGGCCCATATATGGTTTAAACTTTTTTAAGCTATCAGATAATAACAGAAGCACAAATCTTTCCCTGTGTCCCTCTCCCTGTCACATCCAGCCCCCAAATCAGATCCAAACCGGATAGAGTGGGCAGAACAATGGGAAGCAGATAGCATCTGGTGCTGTAAAACTAAACACAAAAGAAAGGAAGAAGAAAAATCACACACCAAATGCTTAAGGAACTGTCTCCTGCCCTCTTCCACCTTTTTTTTGTTTGTTTGTTTGTTTGTAAGTTTTTCTGGTAACTTGATGGAAATTCAAATCGCAAAGCAGGGGTGGAGAGCCAGGGCAGGAGAGGAGGAAGGAGATAACCTGCACTTTCCTAAGACCAGGTCTGCTGCCTTTTCACACAGGTAATTTGTTGAGAGAAGCTGGGCAATGACTTCTCTGGGCAAGCCTGAACTCCCTAAAATAAAAAGGAACACCCAATACCAACCATAGACTTTGACTCCACACTGAAGCAAGGTTCTTTACTATTCTATATTTACTATTCAGCATCAACAGCACTTATTATTTTTTGTCTTCAAAATTATCAGGCAGTGAGTCACAGAGTGAAAAAAAAAAAAAGTGATGTGATTTCTATGGACCCATCTTGTACAGGCAGTAATATAAGAGGTGTAAGCAATGTATTATTGCTGTCATTCCTGTTGGCATTTTATTAAGAGCATTTAAGAATCCACTGGATTCCTCTGTCACATCCCAGTACAGCATCTTTGTCTGTAGAATATACATAAAATGTGGAAGTGCTTGAAACCAACTCCAGGTCTTTTTCATCTTCTCTTTTTCCTGTGTATCAAGAAAGAAAAAAAAAAAAAAAAAAAAGGCAGATTCAATGAAAACTCAGAGGCAGATTTTGAAAAATCAGAAGTCAAAATGAGATGAAATGTTTCACACCACACAAATACATGAGATTTGTCCTGCCAGCCTAAGTACGTGAGGAGCCAGCCCTGTGCTCTACCCTTTTTATCCCTCTTAGCTGTGTAAACTACTCAAAATTGGAGGGCACATGTCACTTACACTGACATGCAAATCATTACTGCTTTGTCTGCCAGGAAATTTGTGTAAACCAATGCTGAGTTCAGGTTCATTATATTGACATTTTTACCAACAAGTAAATTGAAAGGTTACACTGTTGACATACCAGATGTTATGCAAACTGCTTTTCAAAGCATGGTTTCCATACATCTCTATAAATAAATAAATTAGACACTTACAAATGGTGTGTGAATCAATATATGGTAAATCACCGATTTATATACACATAGCAAAAACTACTGTGTGTAAACCCCATATTTCACACAATGTCAAAACCTCCTTTTCCACCCAGTACTTTTCATTTTCCTGAAAATAGCTGTCATCTATGTAAATGTTTTCCCTCAAGACCAACTGTTCTTCATGGTAAGAACAGTACACGGAAACCTGGGAGCCTGAATTAGCACATGGTGTTATCAATGAGAGTCAAGAATCCAAGTGAGAGCTGGGCTACAACACAGATTTAAGGATGTGAGTTTGTGTTGCTTAAAGAATAGATTTGCATGTGCTAATTTCAGGAACACTCGTTTTTTTAATATGGATTTGCTCCAGTTTGGATTTAGCCTCGGGGTATTTTGACCCCCTCCTTCTGCATTTTTTTCTCCCTTGACTCAAATAACAAAAATGAGCAAAATGCTGTTTGTCCAATGAGATACACATTTGAGACTGTTCTCCCTTCTTGGTGATGCAAATCAGCACTGACTTTGGAATTTCAGCCTCTATGAAGCACATGAGGTTCAGAACAAAATCACAAGAGTTGATACCGTGATTTTAAAATGGACCTTCACTTCCTCTATTTCAGGACTAAAACCAAGAGGGGCTGACCCCAGCTTAGCTTACAAAGGACTTCAGGGACCTCAAGCTCCACTACTGCAGCAGAGAAAATGATGTTGGTTCTTGTTTGGCCTCCATCATTATTTCTCTAGAAGTCTCCTGCAGTGCCCACAATTTCTTGCCATGCCCAGTTTCCAACATCTGAAATTATCGTGGTGTAAATCAGGACAAAATAGATTGATATCCTAAATCTCCAGCTGCAAAGAAAGGAGATTGCTTGGAATGATGGTGCTGCCTTCTGCCAGTTGCCTCATCTCCTGATCAAAGAAATGTCATAACAAATCAGCTTTTCTGTAGGACCTTCTATACATTCAACATGCAGACACAAAATGGTCTCAGTACACTCCAAAAGGCTCCTCCAAGCTGGAAGAGGCCTTGATCAATGCAGACCCTTCTCAACCAGCTGTGACACAGGACTGTGTCTTTCCCACTTTATAATTCTTTGCTGAGTGCTCATACTGAAATTGTTTCATAACCACATGAATTTGGAGTTTTCATTTCGCCCTTGGAAGAAATGTAGAGCCTGGCACACTGACAAGTATAACAGTGTGTAAAAGCACAATTAACTTATGCTCCCACCCCATTTTTTTACATTTCTAAGGAAGCCCTGAGATTTCAGAGTGATTGTTTTCACTTCAGAGCCAACAGCACACGCTCACTTCATCAGCAGTGCCGTGCAAAGCCGGCACGTTCGGCCACCGGCACGAGCCCCTGGGCCAGCGCTGGGTGAGGGAGCTCACAGCTCATCCTGCTCCTTCCCCCAGCAACCCGCTCCCCAAACTTGGGAAATGCTAATTAAAAAGGCCAAGTGGAGTTAAATACGGTGCTAACAGTCTTAGGCACCATAACCCCTAGGTTTTTTCTTAGTACAACCAATCTTTTAGTTTCAAAATGTGGATTTGTCTATGTATAAACAAGTAGCACCTGAGGGACTAAAGATCAAAATTTTCCAGTATGTTTAAGTCATGCCCAAAGATGCTGAAGTTATCTGCTTGCCAAGTATTTTGAGATCCTGAATTCTCAACTCACCTTGATGAAATACAGACAGCTAGAAAGAAAATGGTTTCAGTCACTCCATGTTAAGATCCCAACACCACAAATGTTTATGAACGTTGGTATTTACCTGTTTTCCAAAGACAGCTTGGGAGAGCAAAGTAATTGTAAATGTTTGCATTTGGCCCCTGCTCTCTGACAGTGACATGCCACGTGACTGAGACAGAGCAGTGCGTGAAAGTGGAGCTTATTGAAGCAAGAAACCTTTTTAATAACTTGGAGGCTGTTGAATGAGCAAGGCTGAAGATCCCTGTGCTGAGCATGGGTGCTTTATCAAACCATTGCTCTGAATTTGGGTCCCTGATGACTTCAGCTTGCTGCCATTTGCTTCCCCAAGGTCTCAAGTGACACCGTGTACAGGATCTCGCTTGCATTTCATCTTCTTCCTGATAAATGTAGACTCTCAAAACTCTGCTGATCTTACAATAGATCTTAGCAATTGTCTATTTTCCTTTTAGTCACCCTGGCATTGACCTGTCTTTGGCAGCTGCATGTAGATATCTCACTAGTAAGTGGTGCTAACAGAGATCAGAGAAGCTTTCAGATTTAATCACCCTCATAATCACCTTAACAATCTTGAGTCAAAAAAACCCCAAACCAAACCTCTCCAGACTTCATCTGTCTTCAATTCTCTTAGAGTTTGCTTTAGATATCCACCAGACTTGTCACTTCTAAGGAAAAACACTTTAAAACCACTCTCAAGCTGTCACTTCAGAACCCCCATCCCTTGGATCATGAACGGCACGAGGCTCCAGCCAGGTCTCACATTTCCAGCAGTATTTGATAGCACTGCACATGCTCTGCCTTTAGCACCAGCCCCATACAGACATTCTGCCAGACACAATCATCTCTGCCTAGCGTGGCAACCTGCAAGCTCTCGCAGGCACAGGGGCTGGAGAGCCTGGCTGTCACAACAGCAACAGCCAGCTGCAGCAATGGATAAAATTGCACCTAAAACCAGAACAAAACACCACCAGGCTGAGCCTTTGCTTGCTCTCTTCCACAAGCCTGTGCCCAGATCTGTGCAGGGTTTTAAGACCCTGTTTAAATACATGGATAAATCAATAAAAGTACTCTGCCACTCCCAAAAGTTGCAAGGGCCACAAATTAAGAGTAAAACACGTATATATGCACAGGACAGACAAAGGGGAATGAGTAGTTCTATATTGTGATGCTTTGCTCTGTGGATTCTGATTATTTTTTTAAAAGTGATTGTTCATTTTTAATGGAGTTCTAATGAAACACCCTTAAGCTCTGCAGTGGTTTGCATCTATGGCTAGCAGGCCAAATACCAGCATGTTTTGTTTCACAAGAAGCATTAGAGATAAGAGAGGGTAAGATCGTGCCCTGGTTTTATAAGGCTGTAAGAGGCACTTAGGGGCCATCCAGTCTCCTGCTTGGCTGCCTAAAGCCTACTCTGGTCATTAAATAATGTGAAAGTCTTATAATAACAGCTGGTGACTAATCTATTCCCTTTGTACAAATGTTTTACATTTGTCACTATAACCACTGCAGAGAGGCAGCTCTGCTCTCCTGAAGGCTGAATCTTGCCCAGAATTTTTTTTTATTTACTCAAAACTACACCCTTGCAAGTCACCACTTGTCAAATATTATCACATCATGATGAGAGCTTGTATTCTGTAATAGGTATAATCCAAAGATTGTAGTCACAGGATCTTTATGATATCAAGGTAAGATAAAACATTAAGCAGGAAAAAGGAGTGGGAAAGGTGTTAAAGAAACTCTTTCTTTAAACTACTTGAAACCACACTTACCAACAGAAGTTTTCCTCAGTCTTTAAATGGAAAGAACCCCTTAGTTTTGCATGAAGTGAAAAAAACGGAATTTAAAAACCCCAGCAGAGCCCTGGGAGTTGAGATGCACCACAGATGCACCACAGCTAAAATTCTCTATTGTGTGAGTCACAACTGAGGTCTGTCAGACACTGACTCTGCTTTCCAGACACACAGGTTCATTTTTCCCCATAATTCATGGTTTTAACAGATCACATATGAATTGCACATGAGAATCACACACACCAAACATGCCTCTCTGTTGGTTCAGTGCCTATTCCCTATTATTAAAGAGATAATACTGCATTCTTGGACATCCCAGGATGACTGTGGGTCATCCTAGGTGAGCAGCAAATTATTTCACTGAATCAATTTCCAGATGAGTTTGTGACTTATACAGTGAGGTACAGCCTGACAGTGAGTATGAACCTGGACTTGGCCCTGATTTCCTGGAGAAGGACCAGTAGCCTCCTTGTTCTAAAGAAATTTTAATTGTTCACCTTCCACTCCGTGTGGTCATTTATATCTTTCCTACTGGCCTGCTTCCAAGTAAAGGTCCAAGAATTAACCTTGCTTCCAACACTTTAACTGCACTTCTCAGGAATATCAGCCATGCACTGTCCCATGGAATTCAGAGCACACAAATTCCCTTTCTCCTCAGCCCCTTTGCCTTCCTGGCAGCACTATGGACACTTTCATATTATAAACCCTTAAAAAGTTAATAATTCCAGGTAACAGAGATGATGACACTTTTCTTCTATTTATACAGGTCAACTTAGGACCAAAGAATAATCCAGCCCTTGTCTTGAGTGAAGCCATGGCCTGACTTTGGTAGTGTCTGTATATTCAGGAAGGGAGAAGAGACAAGACTGGTGCCTAGAGCTTCTCAAAGTGTTAAAGCAAAGATTTTGCCAAAATCTCATTTCTCATCAACCAAAATGTTCCTCAGCTTTGTGTAAGTTGCTGCAAAATCTATATGATTAAAATACCATTCTCAAACTAGAAAACATTTAAATGTTTAGTTTTCAAGTTTTTAGAAGGAAATATCTGCATTTTTCATTAATAGTTTTAAACACTGATTTTTTTAAAATTTCAAGCTTAAAAAAAGTAAATTAACAAAAACAATTGAATGAACAAAAATTAAATTTAATTTCCCATTCGACCCCAGAAGGAACGGACAGCTTTTCATTTCACACACTTTTTAATAGCAGATTGTCTTGAATGCATGCAGAAGTTCTTCACAAATAGTTTGCTGCATGTTTTCAGAATTGTCAGAACATAAAAATATCTGTGGCTGCAGCAGTAAGTTCCATGACTGTGAAGGACACAGACTCACATGGCCTCCAACAGCTGTATTCCATCTAATTCTCCTACTGCAGCTTTAGTTTCCTATTGGACTGGCAACTCTGAAGGTCCAGAATATCTTGTGGATAACATTAGGCACGAGAAAATAGGTAGAATTTAGTCTGTCTGAAAACAGCAGTGAATTCGTGGACATTTTCCAGCTCCTGCTGGTCTTCCAGGAATGGTGCTACTCCAACCTTCTCCTACCTCTGGGTAGGACTCTGTTCCAATGGCACATTTGGGCTCTGCAAATGCACAAATGCACCACAGTGATGCCAAGGAATAAGGCAGGACTGGCATCAGGTGAAAGGAAGGAGAATCTTGCCAAGGGAAAAGAAACCTGGAAGTGATGAGTCAAATCCTCAGAAAGTGAGCACTGAGATGGGATAGGATGGGATTGGATGCTCTGGTGACAAAAGGAGATGTGACTCACAAGAAAGTCACATGAAATATAAACGTGTTGCCCAATGCTCCCTGCCATGCATGGGAATGCCTGAGTCCTCACAGAGGTGTCACCAGGAGGAAACTCTGCTGGCTGTGTGTGTGGCCACCTCTTCCCTGAAATCCAGAATCAGAGACTGAAAGAGGAACTAAACAAGATTCTGCAAAATTTGTGCTTTTTCATAAACCTTTCCTGATGTTGCACTCTTTGCATCAAGCTTAGCTGTGGAGCTTTCTTTTGTGACTCACACTCAGTATCTACTATCATCATCAATTGGTCCCAAAATCGAGAGCTCCTCTGGAATAAATCTCTGCCTGTTGGAACAATGAATGCCAGATCACACTCTGTCCAAGAAGCTTAATATCTAAATGTAGGACAAGAGAGAAACAGAGACAAACAAACAAGAAATGAAAGAGATCTAAAAGAGAACAACTGTGATAAGCAGGAGTCCCAGCACATCGTGTTCCCTGGCATTGCCAGCTCCCTTTGTAGGCATCATGGCAGGGGAAAACTTTCTTCTCTTGGTCCAAAAATAACCTATATTTTGAATGTTTTGTTATAAATCTAGTTTGATCAGACATGGGATCTCTGGAATGAGAATAAACATAAGCTATCTTACCAGACAAATAACTCATTGGGTGTTTATCTTCGAGCTGTTTTTCCCAAACAGTTTTATAATCTACACACACACATATTTAATTGTATGCTTTGCATGAAATGGCATTCATGCTGTTCCTTAGCCTCATTATGAAAACACAATTTCTGGATAATTGAGACATTTTTTATAAAAAAAAAGGTTTTATGGCTTGTAGTGGACATGATCTTTTAGCAGTTTCTGGCTTGTGAGTTTATGGGGATCAGGCCTGGGACGCATTTCCTGTGTTAGGAAGCAAAGATCTTTCTTACATGAAAATAGGTTCAATTAAAGAAGTCAACAAAGGACCACAAATGATGCCATAAAAAACTATTTCTGAGATAATTCTGCCCAAAGTAAAGCTAAAGTTGGTGGAAGTAAAGTTAAAGTTGGTGGAAATACTCCAAGTAACATCAGTAGAGGCAAGTCCTAAGTATAGCACAGCCAATTTTATAAAACAGAAGTGTTGGCATGTTGTATTTACACAGAATTTTCCAATTCTTTGAGATATTCATATGCAAGGACCTGTTCAAGTGAAGGCTCTGTCTCTACCTGAATCACTCCTGGAGCTCGATGTGACTCGCTCTGTTCCCACACACAGGAAGCACTGATAGTCCAGCCACAGAGGAAGAGGTAAATTTAATCTATTCAATGCCTTTCTCATCCAAGTCAGGAGTGGAATTACAGGGGAGGAAATGAGGCGAGCCTCAGCTCAGCCTGCTGGCAAGAGCATCTCAGGCTGTGTGGGGTAGGAGACGGGAAAGCAAAAAGGCCTCCTGAGGTTAAACAGCCACCAGCAAATTGCTGGCCTCCCTCAAGCTGGAGGAAGCAGGGAGGAGAGGGATTTGCAGGGACACCAAAATTCCTGCTCAAATTAGAGAAAGGATGATGCAGTTTAGATGTTACCTACTGCATTGGGCAAGACCTGTGGGCACAACATGCTATGCTGTCAGGCACAGGGTGGGATTGCTGAGCTGTCCTGTGCACAGGAGCTGGACATTGATGGTCCTTGTGTGTCCCTTCCAGCTCAGGGTATTTTATGGTTCTGTGATTTTATGATAACCCAGTGCAGAGAAATCCAAAGATATCTCAGTTTTTTTAACATAGGTCTGCAGATAGATACAGATCAGAGAACCTCTGTCACTGCAGTGAGCAGGGGACTATTTTCAAAAACAGAGGCTCCCACCACAATGAAGCCTCTAGCACCAAAACCATTATTGGAGATTTTAGTTTAATTCTCCATAACCTGCAGCTCAGGGAACTAAACCATTTTCCTCTACTTAGCTTGTCCAAATCAGACTCTGAGAGTGAATTAAAGTGTTTACCATCAAATAATAAGAGTTTGGTGGCTGAAATAAGCTGCCAGTAGCATTGATGAGGCCTCAGTTAGGCAGAATTTAGCAGTCCCGTACCTCCAACGTTGCCCAGAGCAGGATGGAAAAGGACTGTCTGACCACTGCTTCCCCGGGGACCTCCAGGGAAATGAGATGTATCTCATGAGCTTCTCAATCAGCAGAAATTGGAAGAAAAACAAATAAAACAGTTGGTGGTCTCAACTGTGTTTCTTGTGGGCAGTCACCCATGTTGCAAAAGCTTTCCTTGTGATGGGCACTAATTGCTCTCCCTTGTGAGAGATCTTAGTCAAGAAGTCAGAAGTGAAATTATAACAGAGTAAAGGTCAGGGTGACAAAAGCGTTTAGGTGCCTTGCCCCCAATAAGGAGCCTGAACATCCAGCAGAACCATAGGGAATGCTGGTCCCTGCGAAGGAAAAGCAGCCTGGACTCTCCTGATCCATATTTAACTAAATGTAGACAATCAATAAGTTGCTGTTTCAGGGTTTTTCTACAAAGAAGGAGGAAAGGCACTTCCAAATTCAGTTCAGAGCTTCTGTGGCATGCACGGCTTCCCTGAAGGTGCCCATTTCAAACATCAGGAGAAAGAAAGAGCAGCACTAAAACCTCAGAAAACTGCCCAACCTGAGGTGTCCTGAACCTTGACCTGTGCATCCACACCACTCTGCAGACCAGCTCTGATTGTAGGAGCTCTCTCACCTCATCCTACTCCCTACAAGCCTGCAGTTTAAGCTGGTCTTCCTCATGCCTCCTGTCAGGAAACATTTCTCCATTGACCAAGGTGGACCTTTCACCAAAATTTGAGGCTTTGAGCTCCTTCAAACTGAGCTTGGTGTTTGCTCTCCTCTGCATGGTTTGTGTATGAACCTCAGAGCTGTTGCCAGGTTGAAGAGGAAGATCTTGAATTTTGCATTTGAGATCTTTGTTCCTGAATCATTAGTGAGTTATCACAGTTATGGGAAGGTGCCAGGCTGAGAGAGGGACACACCCTCTCTGCCGTGAAATTTATGGAGAAGTGCACAAAGCAGTGTGAAAAAGCAGTTCTGAAACTGCACATTTTCAAAGAAACCAGATGAAACAGGCAGGCAGTGATTCTCAAACCCAAATGTTCATTCTCTAATCAGAAAGCAGGTCACTGAGTGTTTCCCATGAACAATGTATTTGTGGTAAACCGTATAGGCACAGTTTCTAATACAAATCAAGTGTTTCCATTGCTAGCAAGTTTAGGACATACATGTGTCTTTTTCCTCTAAAAGTATGTTTTTAATTGCATGTCTAATCTTATTTTCAATAATTACATATAGCTTTCTTTATAGAGTTAAGATTTTTAGAAAAAGAATTTGTAGGAAATACAATTTCTTCATGTTTATCCTCTGAAGCCCACATTTATCTAAGAACAGATCCTAGATATTCTTCTCATCATGGAGATACCCTCAAAACCTTAATTTTAAGGAGTTCCCAATCAGAATCTTGATCTTGAGGGATCATGGGAAGCTTTCAGAAGGCTCTCATGAAAGGCACTGTGAAATGGTACATACCTGGTGGCAAGAAAGGGGTATTTGGTGTGATGTGGACCAGCCCTTTAAGTCAATCATTGCTGCAGCTTTTCCCCTCTGAGGCATAATCCCAGGTTTTATTCTTCTGTGTGTTCCCTGCAGGAATAATGTAGAGTGGCAAATCTTCAGGCAAGAAAGTTTACAAGTGGGTTATGTCACACAATGTCAGAGGACATATTCTGGAGGCAACAAAGAAACAGAAAACAGATTAGATGTGACAAAACTGGTAATATGGAATTTTATTGAAATCAGTTTAATATTTCTAAGAAGGTATCTGGCTGGTATCTGGTAGGAATGATTTTCTAATGTGATATTTCAACGCTCAGAAATGCCAAATGTTTAAAAAGTCACCAATGGTGGTGTTTCAGTGGGAAATGTTGACATTTTTGCACTCGAACATCACTGTTCTTGGGGAATATTTTATTCTACAAAAGCTTTCCAGGACTTAGCCAACTGTACATCCTCTCAAAAGGAGAGTAGAAGGGGAAGGGGAACATTCCTAGCAGAACAAATGGGGTTTAGGATAACAGGAGCAATTGATGCTGAGTGGGAAGGTGAGGTTGTGCAGCAACTGCTCTGATCTGAAATGTAATGTCCAGCCCCGTCTCCTTTTTAACTCCAGCTCAGAGAGAGTGTCAGATCCCAATGTAAACTTTCCCATCTGTGTTATTCTATTAACTGAAAGGGAAAGGGATTAGCATGTGTACTTGTCACATCTTTTGACCTGTTGCATACTGAGACCCAAGGTAATGTTAAAGCAAACAGCATTCTTCTCCCTCTGCCAGGATAAGCAGGGCACGGGGGTGGCGTTTTGTGAGAAGAAAAGAAAGCCAGACCACGTAAAACAAAGTATGTACCCTGTGCAAAAATAAATCTTGGACGCTGAAGATTTCCAAAGGGTATACCTTAAACAGGGTGAGAGAGAGAGAAAGAGAGAGAGAGAAAAAAAACATTTGAGAGGAAAGTTCCCTTCCCTGCCAAGCAGCAGATGGAGGGCCTTCCCACGGAAATAGCTGCAGAAGACAGATCACTGACAGAAACCTCTGCCAAGAGAAGGGGGTCCCACTCAGTGTGCTGGGAAAAGCTCAGTGGACAAGAACAGAATCCTCTGATTAAAATTCGTGCTCCAGAGAAGAGGGGTTGGAGCGTGGCACAGCACCCTTTAACAGCGTGGCCCACCCCCAAAGGAGACTGGTTTTGGAAGGATTACATGATTTGGGGTTTCATTCCTTCTTTTCTTACAGATCCTGTTTTTGCCCTCACAGCGAGTTTGTAGAGCACATGTGCACACACACAGACATGCCTAATGGCAACAATAATCTGCTTTGCTTCTCCCTCCCTCTGTATTTTATTTCCACAAGGCCTTTGCAGTGACTGGGACAAGATGAAGTGTTGGATGCTGACACTGATAGAGAATCCATTTGGGGATAGAGGGTTTAATGAAGCTGGGCACCAAAAATCTCTTTTTCAAATGTTTCAGTTAACTTGGCACTAAATTATTCATAGAAGAAGAAATTGAGGGCTTTCTGCTCCTTCTGCTTTTTTTTTCTGGATGTGTCTGATTCCTTTGTAAAAGTCCATAGTAGAATATAGACTTGTGAAAGAAGAAAAAAACACTCAGCATCTCCAGGACAAACCAGTCAGTTCAGCAATGAGAAAAAAAAGGCAATTAACTGGTATTGCTATCACAGAGAGCCAAAGGAATGGGACAGGATGACCTGGGTACAGTGTGTTAGGAGAGAGGCTCTTCCAAGCAGGCCAAGCAGGTACTCCCTGATATTCCCAACATTTGAATGAGAGCCATTACATTACTGTTATGGCCAAGGCTTGAGCATCTGATATCAACAGAGAAGAAAATTAATACAAAATATTAGCCACAACTGAGGCCCAGTTCCACTTTTGGATGGTTTTCCTTGCTTACACTGCAAGAACAACATCAACAAATTAAATTGGGTCCAGCACTAGACAATCAAGATAGCAAAACACATGAGGAAAAGATGAGGGAGGTGAATTTGTTCAGCCTCAAAAATCTGAAAGTTAAAGAAGGGACTTTAGCTGGTGCCTTCTACTACTGATAGATGGCTACACAGGAGACTGAGTCCAACTTTTCCCAGATACAGTGAAAGGATGAAAGGCAACGATCACAAGTTGCAACAAGACAAATTTCCACTTCATTAAAAAATAAATTGAAAGGAGGACAGTTCAGTTCTGGAACAGGTTGCACAAAAAGATGATAAAACACCTAACCTTGCAGATTTTTAAAACTTGACAGAACATGGCCCTGAGAAACCTCAGCTACCTTTGAAGCTGGCCCTCTTTTAAGCAGGGGCAAGATGATCTACAAATGCCAGTTTCAATCTGAACTAGTCCATGATTCTGAGAGTACCAATTATAATTTTTGCATTGATACAGACAATCACCTTCCAAAATCCCCATCTCCTACCTCAACCCTAATGTCCTCCTCTAAATGAAAACTTTTTCTTTCACTCCCACTAACCAGAAAAGCTTTGCTGGAAATAGAGTCTGCACCACCTGCCCTTTGTGCCTTCATGGCAGGGTTTTTAATTCTCTGTGAGCATCATCATCATCATCACCATCTATGACAAAGAGGTCTCCAGAAAACAGTGCAGCAATATTGGCAAAAAATTCCTTTGAAACACAGTGTCACTGGCAGAGCCATAAAGGTAGGAGCCCATAGAGAAGACAACTAAGGGTGACACACAACCTTCCTGCAGTTACAATTAGAGGTATCCAAATGAATTTATCAGGGAGAGACAAACTGGAATATCACGATTTCCCCTTGATCATTTTAACAGGAAATATTTCCCTGTACTTTGCAAAATATTGGGAAAAGCTGGGTTAAGGTTGTAGAGAAACTCAAGGGAGATGGAGCACGGAGTGCAGGGAGCAACACTGAGCTTGTCCCTCCAAGTGAGATCCCAGACACTGCTGCTGGGATTCCTCACTATGGATAATGGTGTTCCAGAGCAGGAACTAGCCCCTCTCTGAACAGACTACTGAACCACAGTCTGTAATTAATGCAACCATTTCAGTGCTGGGATTGGAAATGTTTACAGGGTGTAATTTTTGTCTAAACAAAGAAGGCATTTTCGGGAGGCCATGTGGCCTGGGTCAGTGTTTTGCTAAAAGATAGAAAGAGATAAGAGCCCTCACACTTCACCAGACTCAGTCTTATCCCTTTTCAGGACTAGAAGGACCCAGGCTGACAGTACAGGGCAGTGTTATCCCAAATTTTCCTCATACAGCAACATTACCTCCTCATTTTCTCCTTAGTCCCTGAATCATCTTTATGGACTTGTCTTTGAGCAGTACATAAACTGCTCCTTCCACAGGCTAAGGCTCCACATGCTGTGCAAGCACAGGATGCAACCTTGACACCACTTCCATGGTGCCACCCTTCCAGAGGAAATGGATATAGTGATATTTGTACAAATTTATAGCCTGATGCCTCTAAAATGTCATTTTCTAAGTTCAGTGTAAATGCACTGGCAGACAGAATAATTCCAAATACAGTCTTGATAATTTCTGTGCAGAAGTTTCTGGATTTATCCATCTCTGATACTAAGAGGTCTAATTACCCAAAGTCAGAGTTGAAGGTGTCTGGGTTCTAGGCTTGATATTCACACAGACTGTCCTTTTTGATCAAATAATTAGCTTTATTTATAGCTGTGTCTAATAACGTACATGTAAATATGCGTGCACATAAATACAGAGACACACACACATGTTTTTGTACTGCATACACCAGATAAAGAGGAGCAGGGAAAAACACATCAAGCCCCTGTTTCATGTCACAAATTCCCAGTCTCCTGGAACAATCAGACAATACATGTTTTCTCCAGGATTATTCAATCTGTATACAAAGTCAGTGGTTTTAAAAAGACCTCGAAATGCTCAACAGAACTTACTAGGACTGCTCAGCAGATTTCCACTCTTGTTCTGGACCAGAAAAACGACCTGCCTAATACATTTTAAGTTTTAATTAAATTTTTCTTGATTTTTAAAAAAATTCTGTCTGAAGAGAGTATTAGTTTGAGGATTTATATTTATAAATCTATATATATAAATATTTATATATATTCGAGGATTTAAGTATTTATAACCCATTTGGTGGTGTTCTAACACCAAAATGCCAATATTGCCCCTCTCAGGTGCTGAAAGGCTGAAGGATGCACAAAGACAGGCTCAACCCCCAAACCCTGCCATGCTCTGTGTCCAAGAGACACCTGATCATTTGTCCTTATTTAGTAGCAGCAAAATAAAAGGAAAACCTGGTGTGGGATATTTGAATGCCTTAAGAATTTCTATTTACTTGTTTAAATAATGCTGCAGTTTTATAAATCAGGATTGTTCAATACCTTCTTTTTCACTGTCTATTTCATTTATCCACAATTTATGTCTTCAGATTCTCACTAACAATTCTCATCATCTGCTTTGTGTCACAGCTGGCGAGGTCTGAGGTCTGCAAAGGATGGTGATATTTCTGATAATAATATCTCCAATTTGTTATTCTTTAGGACAGGTGAACAAAAGGATCACCAAAGCACTGCTGAAAGTTGCTGCAAAGACAGGGACCTTTCTTTACAGGAAGGAATTCAGATCAAGTCTCTCTCTAAAACAGTAGGTATTGTGGATGGCACTTGTAGGATCACATGGGCTTAAAAAGTAGTTTTTTTCACCTAAGTTGTGGAGGGGCAGCAAACTGCAAATCAACCACAGGCTTCAGAGGAGCTGGAGTTTTCCACTGAGTGTTCTGAAGAGCAATATATCCTCTGATTGCCTAAGTGAGAGCAGAATGGGGCTGGTTTGCACTTGATCTTCCCTAATCTCACTCATCACCCTCCAGACTTTTGGTAAACTCCATGTAGACCCTGTTCTGTCACCATCCTCCCTGCAATCAGTGCTGTCCACACAGGTGATATAAATGGTATATAAAAAGCAATCGTGCCAGTGAAAAATCATTTCAGATTTGTCTGTCTACCTTATGTAGATACGGGTGTGAGTAACACAAAACAAAAGTAGAGTTCACTCAGCATCAGTCTGAGTTTTGAACCATGATATATCATGATCTAGAAGCAAACAAATTGCTATCATTTTGCTTATTTTTTCCCACTAATAAAGTCCATCTACACCAACAGAAAGTCCACAGAAAAGTCTCTAAAAGGAAAAAAAAACCAAGCTAAATCAACTCTCAAATTCCCATGTAAACTGAGTTTAAGAGTGGAAAATTTCTTTTACCTATTCTTTGGGTGGTACAAAAATCTAAAATTCCTATAGCCCTGCTTTCCTGGGCCAAGTCAAACAAGGATATTGTCCTTTTAATGTCTTAAAGGCTCTGTTTTCTTGTAATGCCAAATGCAATATTTTTTTGAAAACACTACACCAGAAGTTTCCCAGCTGAGAAAACAGGCTGGTGAAAAATGGTTTCAGAAAACGAAATAAACCATGCAAAAGCTGTTCAGGGTGTGTGTATGAAATGAACATCTGGATTTGGCTTGTTAAACTGCCTCTTTTTTTTTTTACCTCTCCCCCCCCTTTTCTTTTTCTCACAGCTGTTCGAAAGAGTCCTAAGGGCAAAGAGACAGGTCAATGGACTGGGTTGCACCTTTTTTTCTTTTCTTTTTTTTTTTCCAAACCTCTTTGCACCTACGCAAGGAATCCAGGCCACATGTGTGTTTAATAAGTAGGCACAAACACAAGAGAGAGAAAAAAATATCTCAATTCCTGTTGGTTCTTCGGAGAGACACTGAAGGAAAAATAAACTCCGGATTTCAAATTTTCTCCCTCAAAAAAAGAAACCTTATGGTTCCAATAAAATATTTCTTTAAAAACCCAATGGATTTTTTTAATCATGGTCTTTGTAGAGTCAATCTTTTTCTCTGTTCCTTTAGAGAGGAATAACAATGGGTTAATCCCTTACCTGCTGGAGTAAGAGAAAATTATGAAATGCCAATGGCCTGGGTTCACTGAACTGAGTCTTCCTACAGCATGAAATAGATACCTACATTTATATTGAGTGGGTTCTTATTAATTTCAGGCTGCAACTTCCCCTGTCCAGAAAGGTAACAGAGAGCAAAAGGAACTGAGAAATGATCTGGAGATTTTCTGAGGAGCAGAGGACTTGTCTCTTCCTTCTGCCAGGCTGTCCCTGACACTGCTGCAGCCTTGGCCAAGAGCAGGGCATCTTCCAGCTGGGACAGTGCTGTAGGAACCTCCCTCACCTGGCTCTTTTAGACACGATCTGAGAGATTTTTAAGGTCTGGCCCTGGTCTTGGGTCCAATGTCTTTATCACACACCTCAACCATCAGCCAGGGCTGCTAAGAGACCTCCAGTCCACTGACAATGACCTGCATACAAACACCCCATTCTTTGAGACAGTCATGGGTCACTGACCCCTCATGGAGACACCCATGGAACGAGGCCACCCGACCTGAGCAGGGACTGACAGCAAACCCACCCTCTTCATCTGAAGCTCTATCTTCAGCTGTTAACAATCTCTGTGCTCCCTGTGCACACATCCACACGAATCCAATGATAGAATAGCTGGAAGGGACCCACCAGGATCCTTGAGTCCAACTCCTGGTCCTGCTCAGGACACCCCAGGAATCCCACCCTGTGCCTGAGAGCATTGTTCAAACACTTCATGAACTCAGACAGGCTGGGTGCTGTGACCACTGCCCTGGGAGCCTGTCCCAGTGCTGACCTTCTGGATGAAAGTTTCTTTCCTGACATCCAGCCTAAACCTCCCCTGATTCAGCTTTTCATCTAAGACAGAAGTATTGCACTTGTGGGTTGATCTCTATAAATACCCACCTCCTGCTGCTCAGAGGTTTTGCACACACAGGTGGAAGAGTTGGTGACTCTTGTAGCAAACTTGAACCATGAATATTTACTCCACTTCCTTTTACTGTTGCTCCTCTGAATTCTGCTTGAGGTTGATTGCAATATTGCAGTCCACTAAGTACAAAAATAAGTCCTCAGATCCTTGAGTTTATTTGGGGAATCTTGCTTCGGATAGAAAATTGATGCTGAAAATTAAATACCTGAGTAAAAACCCTTTGCAAAACACAAGTGCTGGTGCCAGGAAAGAAGCTGTATTGCTTAACATTAATGCTATAACTGAGACAAGGCAGTGATTTTTCCTGGAAAAAGCCTTTGCACAGTAGCCTGCATCGAAAAGCCAGAGCTTGGCAATAGGGGCTGCATGTACAGAGCAGATGAAACACACAGTGACAGTGTTGAGCTTTGAGATTTGGGAGGCTCTTCCACAGAGGAGAGGGCAGTGCCTTTTGTTGGTGTGATGACCCTGGATTTGAACTATGGAAATACTGCCAAAAAAAGTGAACAACAAACAAACAGTACATAGAAGAAAGATCCCACTCCAACCCCAGAGCTGGCTTGCTTGTCAATCCTAGATCTGCACGGGATCCATGACAAGACAAATCTAAATCTGAAATAGAAAATTGCCAGCGGGACTTTTTACAAGGGGAAAGGCTTCAGACTGGAAGGGAGTAGTTTTAGCTTAGATATAAGGAAGAAATCATTCCCTGTGAGGGTGGTGAGGCCCTGGCAAAGGGTGCCCAGAGAAGCTGTGGTTCCCCCATCCCTGGAAGTGCCCAAGGCAAGGTTGGAAAGGGCTTGGAGCAACCTGGGATAGTGGAAGGTATCCCTGCCCCAAGTTGTAAAACAAGATGAGTTTTAAGGTCTCTTCCAACCCAAACCATTCTGTGCTTCTATGATGGTTCTATGACTCTTGCATTAAGCTGGTCCAGTGATTGTTCTAGGCCACAATGCTTGGTCAGCAAGAAACTAATTTGCCAATGTATTCCAAGTTCAGATCTGCTTCAGTAGGGCTCAAAGACAGAATTACCTCAAAATCCAGCTGCAAGTAAAGTGAATTCCCCTTCTTTTCTCTCCTACTGTATTTTTTTTTTTATAAAAGACCGTGAGAAGAGCATGGCAGTGAATATTATTTATGGAGCACCTAATAAAAATGCTGTGCGGAAATAATTACTGGAAACATCTGACTGTGTGACTGTAAATGCCTGGGCCCCAGCACACTGATTTAATGGACCACTGCTCTAGTCTGTTATGCCTTGTGCTACTGACTGCAAGCCCCCTGCCCTCCTGTTAAACCCCTCACATCGCTGGTAGATCAGGACTGGATTCTGCAAGGTTTGTGGCAATTTTCCAGAGAGGGATAATGTGAGTAGGGGTGACTCTGTGTTCACAGAGAGGCCTGGAGCCAGCCCTGGGAGAGAAAATGTGCTTCGTGAAGAAATCACAGTGAAAACCTGGAGAGTTTGTGGTTCTGGAACTGAATAATGATTCATAATCCAGACACCAGGTGCTTTAGGTATTTCTGAAAGACACTGGTTATATGTTAACTCTTCCCCTTTTCCGTTTTTTTCAACCCATTTATCATTCACAAGCCACCAAAGATTTTCATTTTTGGCTGTTATTTTCTCTTCAATACCCCTTTATGACCTCCTGAACCCGGTGGTACAAAGCCACACAGCCTCCCTGCACAAAGGGCACTTCTTACTCAGAAATACTTCCATGCCCTCCACTGTTTCACAGATAGATGCAAAAATGCTAAAATTCACAAAGCACCTTGTAAGTGATATGAAAAACACAAGGATTTGAAGTTCCTGCTTTCATTTGCAAAAACAGTCCTGAAGAAAGACCGGAGGGCTATCATTTAACTGCTGCTGCTGACTTGCTAAATGAAGAGGAGAAAGTAAAAGGCAGCTCACTGCCTTACTGACAGCAAGAACAAAATCACATCCACTCCTTCTGAACCCAGCAGTTAGCACGTTTTTCCGGGGGTTTTTCGTCTTTCCTTTTTTTTTTTTTTTTTTTTTTTGTATTGATGGTTTTAATGTAATATTTAAGTTGGGGCTAAAACAGACCACGGAACATTAAATCACTACCAAATGCAAATTTACCTATATATCTGAACTCCATTTTCTCCTACATTTACAAAGCAAAATTCTACCATTTGAACTGCAAGCTCCTATTGCATTTAATGGGAGGCAGCAAACTCCAGACATTACTTGGAATATACATGCACTTATCTTGTTGTTACAGGTCTCCCTCGCAGAACTAAAAGAGAGCTTTAGTAGCAGACAGTATCTCTCCGGGGTCATACCCAATGAATAGTGTTTTTTGAAAGGATTATTTCAAAGGAACTCTGAAAAAGAATCTAATGACTTGCAAGCTACAGGATTGCAGCATGGGAGGAAGTAGATAATGGAATATGACAGCAATGCATTTTTCATAAACCCGGTGATTTCTATCATAACGAGAAGCCCATCTATAATTCGGAGAACTCCCCCCCAGAAGGAGACCTGCGCTGTTGCAGAAAGTGCACTGGAGTACGAAATGAAACAATAATGATGATGATGTTACTGATGAGTCCCACAGCTCTGTCTTCCCTTCTGTCTCGCTGAGGTTGAGGTAAGAAGAGCCTTTCCAATCCCCCTCTGCCTCGGCATCTCTAACCAGGGAAGCTCAGAGCACACATCAGAGACCTCATGATAGATGCGAAGCCCCAGAGAAGAGGCTGCTCTTTATCTGCCGAAAGTTAAGGCCTGCATCTGCTCTCAATTAGCAGGCAATTAGGGGAGTTGAAAACAAACCTGTTTACATTGGCTATGAAGTCTAAAATAATTTGTGAGATGTCAGGGCAGGATATTAAGATGTTAATGATCTTGTTTCTGTACTTTGTTGCGTGCACTGTCGTATCGCATCTTCCTTCCACGGCTCCACGTGCCAGCTCCGTGTTGATTGACTTCTGGGAGGGAGAGAAACCCCCAGAGGCTGCTTTGGTTGGATGGCAGGAGAAGTTGTGTTTACAAATAGTATGGATGGGAGACCTGAGGACAAGGGCTTCTTTGGGAAAAAAAATAAAGGGGTGGATGTTCATTTGTAATTGTGAAATAATGTCATGTCATGGATTATGACCTTCAGAGGTCTCAACCACAATTCCCATCGTAAAGGCCCAGATTCTAACCTCTTGTGAGCATCAGCAACAGTGACTGAAAAAATCCAACAAAGGCTGTTTGCATCCCTTTTCTGGGCTTATTCCCCGAGCTCTGAATCCACAAAACCCCACCCAGGCAGGTGACTGTGGCACAGCGAGGCTGTTTGCCCCACTGGGACATCTAGGGACAGCTGTGATCTCTGAACTTCAACCTAACATCTGAGATAGGATCCTGCCTTTTTCTGTTTCACTTCCTTACAAATATCTATTTACACCATTAACTCTTTCAGAAGAAAGTTTTTACCACTGACCTCTCATTTCAGCAGCATCACCAGGGGGAGGTTGCTTAATCTTCAGCTTCTTGGCTTCACTTGGGTCATTTCTGGGCAGCCACATGAAAAAAGGTTTGCACAAACATTTATTCTCCTTGGGCAGAAGATGAAAAGCAGCATCAGCATCCTTTGTTTCTGAAATCACAGAATTCATTTCCATCAGCACAATACGGTACAGGAACAGTGGAATTGATGAGGAAAGTGCAGGAACACCTGCCTGGAATGTGCATTTTGTACCTTATTTAATACAATCAGTGCATTCTTACTGGCTGCCCACATTAATTCTGTCAAACTTGCAGTGGGGCTTATTGCCATATTGACCTTATATGACACAGGCATCACATCTATCTTTGAGCCACAGGAAAAAAAATAATTCTAGTAAATAATCCACTCCAAGTTGACAAAATTAAATTTTTACTGTTCCCACTAATGAACCCTGTTACTGTAATTATTTATGTCATGTAAACAGAGCTCTGAATTCACCCTTCCCTCAACAATTCAAAAAGCCAGAGAACAAAAAGTGCACCACAGGTGCCACTGTGCCCTCTTGTGTTCTCCTTTGGGCCATCTCCTCTCTTGTCCTCATGGCTTTTTTCACCACATGCTATGGATCCAGCTCTAATAAGAGCCAGGTGCTCAAGCCCCCAGGCTATGAAATAGCTTTAATTACAGTATTAATAGCATTCTGCTAAATCAGAAAAAAATCCCAAATAGGTCAGTATTTGTGGTTATATTTTTCAGTGTCCTGGTGCTTGTTTTCTTTGCAATTTTATGTTTCTCACTGGCATTTATAATGCCTAAGAGACATTCCAGAGGCCAAAATAGAGGTGATTTGATCTTCACATGATATTCCTAACTTTCCACAAAAAGAAATAGCAGGAGGAGATCAGATCTGCATTACACCGGCCCCAGAGGTACACCCTTGAGTCTTGACCTCCTTAGATGAAAAGCAGAAGTGCTCAGTATTATTAGTATTTATTGTTATTATCTTAATTGCTACTATTATTAAGCAGCCCATGAAATGTATTAATATAAATAACACAAATGTAGACATTTGAAACAAGAATTCAAGCATGAAGAAAAGACACCTCCTATTTACCAAATATTAAACTAAATTTCTTTAATACTTTCCATTAATAACTCCTGCAAATGCACGCTGCATGAGTCAGTCAATACTAAAGGTTAGGATTAATGTGGGCAGTATGGGAATGCCAGCTGAGCTCCTTGGTGGATACTTCTTGAAAAGATTTTTTTAAAAAGGGGCTCTTTAAAAGAAAAAGTATTATGTGAATGTAGATTCTGTTAACATTCAGATTAAGACAGTTCAGTTCAAAAGTTGAAAAAATCAAATACTTGCTGGTTCATTTGCTGGTGGAGGGAGCCTGTTCTGCACTGGGGGGGAGAGGGAGCCACAGGCTGGTGACTGTTCCATGAAGGCTTGGAAAGACACTTCTGTTCTGCACTGGGGGGAGAGGGAGCCACAGGCTGATGACTGTTCCATGAAGGCTTGGAAAGACACTTCTGTTCTGCAGGGTGCTGCAATGAAAACTTTTCCAGAACTTTCTCAGAAGAGAATCATGGCCACGGGCATCACAGCTCTCCTGACTGTGCTCCCCTCGTGCAGCCTCACCAAGGGGTGCCCAGCAGTGATCCCTCCTCCACGGCTTCTTCATGCCTGACAAGCAAACCAACACCTCAACATCAACTTGCCAAACCATGTCCCTTCTGCTGCTTCCACCCCTCTCACCACCAGCAAAACCCGGGCAGGCACCAAACCCATTGGAAGCACCCTGGGATAGTGGAAGGTGTCCCTGCCATGGCAGGGGATGGCAAGAGATGGTTTTTAAGATCCCTTCCAACCCAAAGCTTTCCATGATTATGTGATTGAGCTGGTGACCATGCAACGAGCCCCACATTTTCACTCCCTGCTCTATTGACTCTTTACTAGCAAGAGTAGTAAAACGTTTTTGTCAGTAAACTCCAGTGCTGTGAGTCAGCCCCTGACACACGGGCTGCAGTCACCGTGTGTACAGTAACACGGTGCCATATTTAGAGTTTCTGACCATAACCACACTTGCAAAAACTGTGTTAGATCAGCAGCCAGTTTCCCGGACTCCCACTCCTTGTTTCTGACTTCAGGAATTCAGATTATTTGTCTTGTACCAAATAAAGTTGCTTAGGAGATAAAACAGTAAGAAGGAAAAACAGAGGGGCCTAACAATTAGTTTTAATCTGTTCTGTCTTGAATAGATAATGCTTATAGAGGAAAACAGCAGATAGCAAAGACAGAAAAAAATAGCAGCAAATTGAAACCTAACATGAAAATAAACCTTTTCCCATTATTTTTATTTTTAAATTTTGAATGTTATCCTTAGCAGCACATAAGTAATTTGCAGAAGTGTTGTCCAGTCCTCATTAACTATATTTATCCTTGTTAAGGCTGCCTGTAAATATCAGCACAGGCAGAGCAGAAGACCCACAGAGGAAGGTGTCTGAGTTTGCACTGTGGCTACTGCTGCCTTTTGCACTCAGCCCTCAGGAGGGAATGTTGCAGCTGGTTTAGTTCAAGATTTTTTTTCCTTAAAGAGCAGGTTTGCTGCAGTGTAAAGATTCTTATTTAGTTTTCTTTTCTTTCTTTTTTTTTTTTCTTTTTATGTTTCTTGTTTTGTTTCTTGTTTTGCTCCGTTTGTTTTGATTTTATTTTTTTTAATAACTTCAGGTATTGCTGATAGGATGAAGAAAGTCGGGAGACTCAATCACACAGGATGTTTTGGGATTAGAGAAGATCAGCAGCTCATGCTTTCATTGCAAGAGAGAGTGTTTAACAGTGAGACCAGATGAGATCAAAGATACCTGTCCTGGGAAAAGAAAGGCAGATAAACATCATCGTTAGAGGAGGTGATGAGTGCTGGGAGAGGGGATCTGGGACATATCAGATAACTCTGACCTAGGTCCCAAAACATCTCCTGCCTGCAAGGAAAGGAAGGCCTATACAGGTGTATTTATTATTTTGTCTACACTTGTTTCTTTCCCATGCTATTTCAGAGAGAATCACCTGCACACAGCTGCTCCCAGGGAATTGCAAGGATAACACCTGGGGGGCTGGGAGTCTAAGAAAAAAGCATGGACTTCAAGTCCAAAAGGTCACGGCTGGTGCTGTGGTTTTAGGGCAGCTGCACCACAGAGCTGCACTGCCTCGAGTGCACTGCCAGGCACCAAAGAGAGAGTGTCCCAGCAGATGAGACCTGGCACAGAGGCCAGGGGAAGTCCAGAGTCTGGGAAAGTTGTCCTGGAGATCAGGAACTGAAGCCTTTCCAGTGTCCACTCACTTGTCCATTGCTATGGGCAGAGGACACAGCACTGGCACACCCCAACCAGTTCAGTACTGAGTGACCTCTGCAGAGCAGAAACTCAGTCAATCCACTGTGAAGGCAAAACTGGGCTGGAAAAATGCTCAGCATACTCATTTCTTTATTTTTTGGTCATTCTTTTAATGAATATACACAGCTTCTGTGATGATGGGGTTTTGTTCTGGTTTTTTGTTTGTTTTTTCTTCATTTTTATAGGAACAGTCACAGAATGGTTTGTGTTGGAAGGGACCTTAACAGTTGTCTAGTTCCAACCCCTTGCCATGGGCAGGGATGTCATCCTGTAGATCAGGTTGCTCCAAGCCCCATCCAGACTGGCCTTGGACACTTCCAGGGATAGGGCGGCCACAGCTTCTCTGGACACCCTGTGCCAGCGCTTCCCCACCCTCACATGGGAGAACTGTTTCCTAACATCTGATCTAAATCTCTCCTTCTAAGTTCAAACCATTGCCCCTTGAAAACAAAAGATAACAGTAAGAATTTCCTTCATAAAAGGAAATTAGCTTTTGCCCTGTTTGGATTAGCTCAGGTGCTGGCTTTTGAAGAATCCTCTTCTATCAATAGCACTAATAGATCCTGCTGATCTGATTCCTTTGGGTCCATTTCCAGGGCAGGCAAACAGTTTTGTCCAGCTATCCAACTGAGACTGAAACAAGAAAAAAACCAGAACTGTGACAATTAAGACACTTAGGAATATTGCTATTTTACAGCAGACCCCAGAAATCCTTTAGGTGGGCTCCCTCTCCTTTCCACCCTTTTGTCCACTACAAAAAGTCCAGGACTGCTCTGGGTCACCCGCCAGCTCTCTGGAGGCTGGCAGCTCCAGGAGAGGGGGCTGGCTGGCTCTGATCTCTCTGTTTATTTTCTGGGAAGTCAGGCCTGGTCAAGTGGAATGAATCTTGTGTTCATTTTAAGAAAGTTTATATTTGACTGGGGAGGAGGTGAATGATAGGAAGAGGAGGGAAGGACGAGAGACCTTGTAGGGCTGCCCCCACAACACCACAAGCAGCCCCATGGCCAAGGCAGCAAGATGAGGCAAAGCACCAAAATCAAACACGCCTGTTGTTGATTTTTCTTTCTTCAAAGCTGAGAGATGACTCTAAAGCTAAATACAGCTCTCACTCCACAACTGACCTTGTAGCTCATGAAAAAATGTAAACTAAATCCCCTACTTTTAAAAACCATCTTCTAAACTGTGGAAAAAACACTTCCTAACATTGCAGCACAACCTGACTCATCCTGCAGCAACAACCTCTGTTTGCTACCCACACCTTGTAGAAGTCAAAGTCTCATCTGCCACTGCTGCCTGTAAGACAAAGCAAGGGGATGTTTTATTCATGCAGCTCTTGGAGCCATTCTGCTGGGACAAGGCACAGAGTGGAAGTGAAGAAAGGAGCTGAAGCAGCCTGGACTTTCACACGAGCTCTGCACAGTTGCAAGAAGCACTTCTAAAGTTTTTTAGGCTGTATCCTGAAAGCAGGACAACAGAAAGAGTAGATGCAAATCCATGGCTTTGCATCTTTAGCAGGGCATCATTCCCTGCCCGGGAACAGTGTGGAGGGAGTGTCAGCAATCCTGCCTTGGCTGCTCGCAGAGGAAGCAGTAAATGGAGATGCTCTGTGCAGACTCTGCGTTCCCCATGCGGTGTAAACCAAAACCAGTTCCTGCAATTCTCTGCAATAATATAGAAGGTTTGCTGGCTACTTCTCCCATCCGTCTCCTGTGGGTATAGACTCCTGGCCTCTGAGGAAACCAAGAATGACATCCTTCTAGATTTATAATCACAGGGATTTATAAAATACAGTGTTGTTGTTAAGTGCCTTGAAGTGAAAGGGGAAAATAAATAAATAAACTACATGGGCGTTGCCACTGGAAAAAAATAAATAAAAAAAAAATCTGATCTCAATCAACCAACCACATTTACTACTCTGCATCCATGGCCAGGCTCGCTGCATAAACCACCCCTGTCAGCCCTTCATTCTTTCCAATACTTCTTAGGAGCATCCATCTTCTTCAACACAACATCCCTGATTTCAGAAGCCAGACACAAATTAATTCCGGGAATCCTATGGCGGGGAGACATTAAAACCCATTTAGAGGTTTCTGTGGAAGGCTCCCTCCATGCCTATTTCAGGCAGCCCAGCCCCGGAGTGGCTCTCTGGAGCCAGCCTGGAGGAGCAGGAGGTCACAGGTCTGAGTCGGATTGCAGGATCTGCCAGCCTGGGATGAGGCAGCCACCACGGGGATGTCTCTGTATGAGGCTGGGAGGAGGACACTGGGCAGATCTCTGCTGAAGGGAACTAAATTAAACACTTCTTTTATTTTCTTCTTAACTCCTTCATTCTAAATCAAGGCATTAAATCTCACAGGTTTTGTTCGCAAAGACCAGCTGCCTTCAAGATTTCTGCTACAGCTCTCAGTGGCTAGGATAAAGAAATGTGATGTAAAAAGGAGGGGGAGTTGAGCCTGTGTGTTCACAAGAAATGTGTGAAACACATCTCCTGGGGTCTGAAGAAAGAGGCTTCCTGTAGATTTGGAGGGTTAAACTACCCCTCAGGGTCAGGTGTTACGAAGCATCTCTCCCTCCAGTGTGCAAATATTTATTATTATCAAGTATCTCACTGGTTCTGTTTTTGAATGGCTTGGGAGGGAGGGAGGACAGAGGACAGGGACCTCTCTGTTGAGGCAGGGAGGATGAGGACAGGGACCTGTCCCCTGACTCACCTGGCCTGCAGCTGGGAGGGTGCACGGGTCACACATCAGCTGCACCGCAGTCGCCCGGTTGCACTTTAGCTGCTGGCACAGAGAATTACAGCACATTTTCTTCTCTCTAGCTCATAAAAATCATGCATTTTGTCAATAACCCCACCTATTTTTATATTAATTTTATGGGGACTTTTTTTTTTCCGGGTATTGTCAAACCTTGCTTCAGACAATCCATGGGTAAAATAAACATTTCCTGAAGATACATTTCCTTCCTTTGTGCTTCAGAAAAGGAAGAACACCTTGTCCTAAGCGGATATGGTGAAAGGTTTGGGTTGTTTCAGGGAATTGACCATCATTAGGAGCTAAGCTCATGCTTTCATTGGTGACTTACCTGCTATTTTTAAGAGCAGAGAAGAGCACTCAATGCCATGTCCACCTTTTAGGACTGGGGTGGTCAATACTCAACAATTGCCTCAAAACTCCCTGGATCCACACCCATATCTGCAGTGGATGTTGGTGAACATCCCCCATCTTCAGCAGGGACCAACCCCAAACCTCAGCCCTGCTGATTCCCCCAGCACTGGGCTATGTTTGAACCAGCCACTGATGCTATGATTATATTGGTTTTTGTCCCTTTAGGAATTAAAAGCTGAAGCCAAAGTGATGGATTGGTAGTCAGGGAAAATAGCTGGTGATAAAAAGAATGAATCGCTGTGTTACAGTCGACATCCTCCTCACACCAACAGCCAGGATTTGGGGTGAAGGGGCAAAACTCCCCAGACATTCAGGTGTTGTGACAGACAAGAAACAAAGCCTACTCCAGCCATCTGGGGGAGCCAGCCCAACCACAAAGACACAAAGGAAAGTCTGAAAAAGGATATAAAAACTTATGTTTGGAGGGGACTAGCTCTTACCAGTATTTCTCCCCCAACTATTTATATGTTATTGTAGTTTATATGATATTTGTAGTGACAGGACAAAAGGGAGAGGTTTTTAAACCAAAAGAGAGTAGGTAGCAGATAAGATGTTTTGAAGAAATTGTTCCCTGTGAAGGTGGGGAGGCCCTGGCACAGGGTGCCCAGAGAAGCTGTGGCTGCCCCATCCCTGGAAGTTCCAGATTGGACAGGGCTTGGAGCAACCTGGGATAGTGGAAGATGTCCCTGCCCCATGGGGGTGGAACAAGATGATTTTTATGGTCCCTTCCAGCCCAAACTTTTCAGTGGTTCTATGATGTTTCTGCATTGTGGGAGTCAGCAAAATGAGATTGCAAAGCCAGTGCAACACACTGATATTTTCAGTCCAGACAACAACAGAACAGACATTTTTTTACAGTTGGAGATGGACAAAAGAGTGTTATTTAGAACCCCTGGAGGCCTAGGATTCAGACAGCTCATTTTAGTAGTTGTTAGAGCTCTGTTAATGTTTTTCTTTGTGTTAGTCAAAGGACAAGCTTTGTTCTTGCCTATTATAGAGACCTATAGCTTGCCTTTGGCAATCCCATTTCAGCTGGTTACACCTCAGTTTCCAAACTGCACCAGGAGAACAAAGAGAGCTATCTGCCTCCTCACACACCTGGGGCTAAATGCTTTTTGACCATAACAGACAGGAACTGCTATTAGAAATCTGCCTTACAGACCATGTCTAGAAATGCTTGAGAAGACAGGCTCAAAAGCAGCATTTCAGGGAACAGAAACTAAATGCAAAGGAACAGAAACTAAATTCCTTGAAAGATCTATAAGAAAAAAAACACAACAGACACATTAATTATTTAGCAAAACTCAGATGTCCATTAATGGCCACTTAGACAGTGTTTTGGCAGGATATCCTATTTACTGGACTGTTCTTGTATCCCTGTAGCTGCCCATTTTGCTTTGGTGTGTTTGTGAGTCATTTCTGCTCCTGCCAATGGGCTGAGGCTCTGCAGTTCCCCACCTCATTACGGGCATCCTCTATTACTATGCCCACTCCAAAAGCCAGCACCCAAAAAGCCTTCCATGGACCACTGAACAACAAAATCAAGTCATCAGCTCTGGGCTGAAAGGAGCTGTGGCACACATTATTTTTTATTTTCTGCTGTAAATCAGTGAAGCCTCATCTTACTAAATTGTGGGATCAGATCTGTGTCTCTGTTACCCAGCAAAGCTTTGTAAGGTGACAGAGATCAGGATCTGGCCAAGGAATACAGAAAGCTTGGACAAGTCATATTGCATGCTCTTGGGTGCCGCCTGCAGGCTTTGGAACTTCAGGTTCCAAACCTACATTGAATGTAGTCACTTGTGGAATAAAGAGGGGACTTATTACATTAAAATTCTAGAGAAATCAAGGATTGAATATATGAGCTTCTTTTGAGTCAGTTTTGAGTAAGCAGAAGGTGAGATGGGCATTTTTTTTTTCTCACAATGGGCCTCCACAATGATTCAAAGCCCAAAAATAAAATTTAATAAACAAGCCAGAGGGCTATAAACTCAAGGAGATCAGCCTGGGAGGAAACACATCAAGGAATATCCCCTGATGTTTCTCTTTCTAACACAACATTGTGCTTTGACAAGACCCAGAGACTTTCAGCCACGAGTGCCTTTGAGGATACTCATTTCAACCCCCAAAGGTAGACCACATACAGAGACTTACAGAGGTCCTGCTATTTTCAAGCTTTTTTCCCTTTTTTATATTTTTCGTTCATTTTTGTAATTCTTCATGCTCCTGGACTACAGAAGCCCAGAGGCTCTGGCCTCAGTGTCCACAGACAACCTCATCAGAGCTGTGATGACAGAGCAGGAGGGGAATGTGCCACCTGGTCACATGGATTGGAGCTACCTGCCCATGGCCAAGGGCTCTCCTGGAGGTCTGGCATCATTAAAGCCTTCCTGCACCTCTCTGTTCTCTGGCTTTTTCACGAGACCTCGGAACGGTTTCCCAAAAGGCTCAGCATTTGTTCTGGCAGCTGTCCATGTTCTGCTTCCTCGCAGTCCTCTGGGGCTGAGGCTGCTGCTGTCTCCCCTCCTGCTCCCATCCCACCACTTCCTCCCCACGTCTCGTGCCCGAGGTAGGACTCGGCTCATAATGACCCAGTTAAAAAAACACAGGTTATTTGTTTACGGAGCACACTGCACTCTCCGGGTCCAAAACAGCTCAGAAGGGATGTGGGGGCCCCTCCTTGGGTAAGTAAAAGTAGTTTCTGATTCTCAGCTCCCTTGGGCAGCCTGGGCCGTGCTGGGGATGTGGGATTTGCCCTGGGAGTGTGCGTGCAGGGGCTGCAGGGGATGGCAGCACCTCCTGCTCCCCAGGAGAGCCACAGGGAACACAGGAGGATGTGGGGAGGGCAGCCGAGTCCCTTGTATGGCCCTTTGTCTTTCCCAAAACAGGTGGTGAGTGGAAGGTAAAACAAAAGGGGATGGAGTCAAAACAATTTCAGCAGGGGAAAAATCAATTTACGTTTTCTGATGATCTCAGACCCAGCCAGTGTTGAATCCTGCCTATTTTGACCCATGATATTGATGGCCATTAAAACTTACCTCTCAAATTCCTATTTTCTTTAAAAAGTTGGTCTACTCACCTTCCTCTACAAATATATACCCATTTCTATAAAGTAGATTTTTTTCAAAATAGATCCATAATGACTTTCATGTTTTTGCCAGCTTGATTCAAACTGCAAATACTGATTTGGTTTTGAAATTTATAGAATCATAATGAAGTCTGAAAGTTACTGGTTTACTGGTTGTTTGAGGTTTTTTTTAAACTTTATAACTGGGAGTTATATGTCTTGTATAAATATAAAAGAAAAATGAAAAGAATAAAAGAGGGAATAGGAAAAATCAACAAGAAATACAGAAATGGTATGTCTGTAAAAAGACTATATTAATTTAAATCTTTTTTTTCCCCAGAAAAATGAAACCTTTTACTACTCTAAAAATTTTTCATGGAAATTGCTGCATTGTCCACCCGACTATACTCAACTTTAAAAAATTGTACTTCAAGAATACATTTTAACCATCACTCATAAAATACATTCTTTTCTCCTTTTCAGTGCTTTCTCTCGTATGTCAAATCTCTGCCAGAAGTTCAAGGCCCTTCTCACTGAAGAAGAAAAAAGGGAATGAGGAAGAAATGAGAGCGAGTGCGAGCGAGATTGAAAAAGAAGGAGAGAGGAACAGCCCTGACACAGCAGAATTGGGAATTTCAGTGTCCTGCTGAAAATCTCCAGGGGAGCCCCCATATCCATCAGTGTCCTGAGTGCCTGGCCAGCTGGGCTTTAGGGGCACAGGGGCACAGCTGGGCAGGGAGCCAGCTGGCAGCACAGCTCACTGGGATGCCAGGCCCAGCACTGGGAACAAAACCAGCACCAGGCAATGCACAGGCCCTGAGAGGGTCCAGCTGCACTTATGGATGGATGGATACAGGGCTGGGCAGGGGAAAAGGGAGGAGATGTCCAGCTGGCAATTGCCAGTTAGCTGTTAGATTTTACCAGGGGGCTGAGTGATGTGCTGTTTCTGATTTAGGCTTCTCTCTGGCTGCTTCTTCCTCTAGAAAGAAAAACACCGGCCAAAACTCTCTAAAATATGGCCATTATTCCTATTAGGAGATCTTTCCTCTGAAGGAGGAAGAACTAGATCTAGAAGGGTTTAGGGAAAGCATTATGATTTCTTTTCTCCTCTAACAGACATCCAGAAACTTGAGTGTTAACATCCATGTGAGAATGTGAGAATGTGGGAGCAAAGAACATGGATTAAAGGTTTATCTTTCAGGAGTACATTTTCATCCAGAGGATCCCAGTGGTCTCTCCACCACTAACACTAATTTTACTGCAGGGCTATGAGCCCACAGTGAGTAAAGAATAGGCAAGGCACCAAAAAACATGGTCCAAGGAACCAAACAATGTCAGGTGTTGGGGAAGATGAAATAGGAAAGCCTTATAAATATGATTACCTGGCAAAAGATACTGAGACTGTAGAAACTATAAGTGAGATTGAAATGAAGACAAGCTTTGAGATACCAAACCCCACTGAACAACTGTTCAGTTGTTACTGAACAACTGGAAAAAAATGGCATGGCAGACTGAAGGTGATCCCCCTTTTGATTAAACAATACCCTCTGCTTGCAGACAGGTCCAAGGGTCAGAGCAGACCCCACCAACTTGGCAGAGGGTCCAAAAAGCAGTTTGTAGGGTTTAAAATGTAATGCTGTATGGTAATGCAATAATTCTCATAGGCTGGATGCAAATATTACAAGATTTGTAGCTTGTTCTAGATTGGTTAATGAAAATTAGAATATTCAGCACAGAAGATGATTTATGGTATTGTAAACAACAAGATTGCTCTCTTCTCTCCTCTCTTGCTTTCTTACTTCTCTGCCCTGCTCCAGGCTGTGTCTGGCAGCCCCCAGCAGCTCTCCTACACCCAACGCCCTTTCACAATAAACCTCATGCTCTAAGACCCGACTTCAGAGATCTCTCATCTCTCCCGACCATCTGAAACCGACCCACAAATTCTACAGTCAGGAAATCCAGTGGGGGGGATCTCAGTGGATAAGTGCAGATGACCTGTGCTGGCTCCAGCAGCATTCCAACCAGTGCCCAGCCCTGTGGCTGCATCAGCACAGCACCTTCCCCGAGCTGTGAAGCTCAGAGCTCTCAGAAAGGCCCTTCAGCACCAGGGCACAGCCTGCACAGCACCTGGACCATTTCTGACCCGTACCAAAAACCCCCAGCCTCCAACCTTCTCCAGACTCCAGCAATGGGCTCGTTCTGTGCCCAGACCTGTTCCTTCAGTGTCAAAAATGTCCCTTTTCCCTCAGCTTGTTATGGATCTGGTCAAGCCTGGTCTTCTCTTTCTTTTGAAATCAACAGGAAAAATCTAGTGTGGGAGAGGATCAAATCTATTTCCCTGTCTCCAGCTTCTACTAAATGCCTAACTATTCTTATGCAATGCAACTTGAAGGCCTCCATTCTGACCAGCCCTGTTCCTTCAGCCACATGGTTTATTCTCTGGTGTTTGTATCCTGGAGTCCCAGCAGCAGCAAAAACAGCTGCCAACATCCTGGGAATATCTGCCTTGGAATCTCAACTACTGTGTGAAGCTGCTGCTCTCCAGTTTGAGATTTGTGTTTGCTAAGGAAATCTGTCCAACAAAAACATCGAGAGAGGAAAAAAGGAGGAAAAAGGGCTTTATACAACAGAATTAACAGAGCTGTTGCAATAGTAACGTGAAGTTAACCGGCAACTTTTCCTCCTCCCTCTCAGCCCCCACCCCAATCTCCTCCTCTAACAGCAGTTTCATTTGTTTTTATTTCCAAGCTTCTTTTACTGGCCACTCACACAGCCCCGCTCCCTTTGTCTAATTTGGATCTCGAACTTCCATGCAACAGACTCTTGCTGTAACTGTAAATCTTTTTATGGCCTTTCTGCCTCTGAACTGTAAAAGCAATGCCACTGTAAGCTGCCTAAATGGGTCGTAAATCCACTTAGTGCACTGAATGAGGGAAAAAAAGATTTTAAGGGAAAGAAGGGGAAAAAAAGGCAAACTAAGGTGGCTGGAGGGACACAGGGGAAAAAAACCCAAGAATGTACTTGCTAAATGGAACCAAAATAACAGGAGTCAAAGGGAAAATATGAACACTGAGGTAGGGGGAAGGATGAAATAATGCATCTTGGTGGTAAAAACAAGCAGCTTCTGCAGGGCTGCACAGTTCATTAACACCCAGTGATTTACAGGATGATGTTGGTTGCCCTCTCCACTCCTGTTGGCACCACTGGAATCTGGGAACACCAGGAGAGTCTGTGAGCCTGCTAGCAGCTAACAGACTCTTTTTCCACTGGGTGGTCCAGGGGCTGGTATCTGGGTCTAATTCCAGCTCTTTTGCACTGCCTGACTTCCAGGTTTAGTGGTGGCTCTGTGTCTCAGTTTATTCCATTCTGTAAATGGGAGATGAAGATATTCCCCTGGTCTGCAAACTGTTTTGAGAGTTGCTTAAATGCCACCAAAGAAAGGGAAGAACCAATTCCTGTGGCAGTCAATAGCAACAGTTTAATTTGTTCCTGTAGAAGCAGAGCTAGCCCAAAATGGGCCACCTTTGTCACCGTAATTTATTGCATTTATCGCCATGGTATCTGAGCTCTGAGAGTATTATCCAAATTCCACTGAATTCACTGAGTGTCTTTCCACTGCTTTCAATAAGTTTTGGATTTGACCCCAAAGTCACAAAAAAACCCAAACCTGAGGGATATGTCAAAAGAATGTAAGTGGGTGTGAGTTGAAATTGAGGAGTTTGGAGACGGGAATATGCAGAACAGTAGCTATTTAAAGACCAAGCTCGCTACTGACTGTTCCCTTTTAATAGGGTTATATAAATACATTCCCGTCTCAATACATGTGGAAAAACAGGCAGTGAGGTGAGACTCTGTTGCTTTATTTCTTATGGGAAATATTGTGCATAGCTGAACTACCTCTTCCCCTTTCCTCACCCACCACCCACAGTCCCTGGAAGCCATCAGTAGCTGTGGGGAGGCACATCCGGCAGCACTGAAAGAGTTAAAAAGTTCACAGCTCTGCCCTTAAAATAAAGCCACTGTTTTCACTGCATTCTCACTTTGCCTTACAGACTTGATCTGAGTTTTGGCACTCAACATGTCAGAATGGGAGGGGACACTGGTTATGCCTTTTAATATTATTATTATTTTATTGGTCTGCTTCCTTGCAAGGAAAAGGGGAGGGGGAAAAGTGTTCTTGCTTGGCTCTCTGTGGAGAGAAATGAATTTCAGTACAACTCCCCCAGGCCTGGTGTGTCCCCCACAGAAAGTCACTGCCCAGGTGGGCACCCATGGGCATTTCAATTCCCATTCTCTGGATAAAATACAGAGATAAAAGAGAACTGAGAGGTGAAGCCTCTCCTTTCCCCCAGTCCCATGTGTGCAGTGCACTGGCCGATAGCTCAGGTCAGGAGATGCTGGTACTATAACTTAAAAGAATACTATTAAAATGATGGAAATCTTTGACTGTGGAAGGTGGGGACTGCACCTGGATAGCAATTATGTTTCAAAGGAAATCCATCTGGTATTTTATTGCTTATTCTCTCCATGCACTTTGTGTACAAGAACAATACAAGGGCTGGAATATTTCACATCGAGAGACTTCCAAAAAGCTGTTTGCTCTTTCAGGCCAATAAGCTACACAGATATTTGCAATATTATGTCAGTCAAGGGTAACAATTGGAATACACTCTTTTTTAAAAAACCTTCCTGAAAACACTGGCACAGCTCCTTGGAGCAGACAAATTCCATCAAACTCCGTGGAGTTCACATACAGAAAAAGCAGTGAAGTCTTCAGTGGCTGCAAAGTTTTACAACTACAGCTGAAGTCAAGGGAATCTAATTTTTGCCATCACCAGAGCTTGAGCAATCTGCTGCACTGAGGGCTGAGCCCTGTCTGCATGCACAGACTGGGCAGGGGGACACAGGTGTCACAGGGTGCAGCACAGGGCATCTGAGGGGAATCCTTTGGCCAGGTGAGAACCAGCTCCAAGATGAAGACTGTTCATGTTTTAATAACACCTGGCTAGAGCTGGGTTGTGCCTGTCTGCTTGCAAACAGCCATGGCTATACATTACAAAGAGAACATTTTAAAAGAAAACCTACATAAAGTCTATCAGTGTTTAAACACCCTGAGAATGCATCAACAGTCTTAAAATAAAATCACATACAGGCAGAGTGACCTGATGACAAGACAAGCTCTCCTTCGTTGCCAGCTCAAGTGATTTTGTTAATTCCTGGGGATGTATCACAGGTCTCAAGATGACTGATGCTTTCGTTACCAGCTTGGCCACAGCCATTAGGTGATTGTTATGAATCTCAACTTTCATTTTCAAACTTTTAGCTGTCACCATTCAAATAAATGATGAAAACAAAACTTAGAGGGAGAAATGTGAGGTAAACCCCACAGAAAAGCAGAAGACAAGTTAAAAAAAATATTATACTAATTATTTCTCACCTATCGTGAACTTTTAATGATGATGTTTAATGGCTAGAATAGAGGTTACTGGCTAGCTGACAACAGCAACGTTACTGTAAATGAAACCCATGCAGTAAAATTTGGCTATAACCCACACTTGCTTTAAATTTGTGCAACCTCTAGTACAGAACTAGGAAACAGTCACAGATTTAATTTACTTTTCACTTCTGATGCTCTCTGCATATTGTGGGGGATATGCTTTTGGCAAGGAGTTTGCATTTTTTAGCACGTATAAATATACCAAGAATGTTTGGTCTTGCTGTTAAAGCTCAGATCTAGAAGACAGGAATATGTCAGAAGCTGAGTGTCATTTTTAAAAGCAAACTTCAAACCCATGTATTTCTGTTGAAATACTTCACAAGTAAACCAACTGCACCCAAAAGAGTTGAGAAGGCAGAAATTAGACATAACCTGAAATATCCTTTTAACAAAACTATTTCATTATTTCTAAGATTTGGAAAACTGATTCATGATTTCTAAATAGTTGGAATTGCAAATACTGCTGTTAACTGCTTATCATTGTTTCATACAGCAGCACCTGGGTGCAAGGACAGATTTCACTCTCCATAACTAATTGGAGAGAGAAGATTTACTGAAATAATGTGCAGAGCCATACTCCAGCAGCCCAGGTTCAATAGCAGATGCTGGCACTGGGTCTCCCTGCCCATTCCTGTGTTGACATCCCTGCAGGCATTGCAAGGCTGAGCATCCCAGGGCACTGAGAGGTGTTTGGGAAGATTCAGGTGAGAGATTTTGCTCTGAATCATCCTGTGTGACCCTGGCACAGACAAGCCCAGGTCACCTGGGTGAAGGGTGACATCACACTGGAGAGAACAACATGGCAAGAGACACTAAAAATATTCTTATTTCTGAAGTTTTCAAAAAGCTGTTTAGAAGTGTTACAGTTCAGAGAAGCCCTTTTATTCTTTCCTTAAGCAGGTTAAAAACCAAAAGAGATTTAGATGAAGATTTGTACCTAGCTCTGAAGCGCCTCTTCTTTTCTGCTTGCTTCCTTGTACTCCTCTTGCCAATGTTTAGGATGAGAACAATTTATTTTGGGGTCAGCCTCAACTTTCTTGTTCACATCAGTTTATTTTGGATCAGATTCCTAAATCCATTTACATCCACACACAACCAACCCACACTATTAAAGGGAAGGAGCTTCCTCTCAGCTTGAGGAGAACCTGCTGCTGACGAACTCCTTCTCCTCTGGCCCATAACCTTTGACTCCTCCTGTGGGGGAGAAAGGAGAAATGCAATCAGGTGCAGAATTCCAATACACCCCTCTGGGCTGTCAGACATCCAATTTCCAAGCAACCATTGAAAAGTCCATATGGAATTTCATTTTTAATATGAAGCAACAAGGAACAGGAAAACCCAGGGGCGAACACATGCCGTGTGTTACTCCTGCCTGTGGGTTTGGGATGGGGTCTGAGCCTTTCCAGGTGCTCTCCTCAGCACAGAGCAGGAGCTGTGGGGAGCTTCAGCACGCTTGGGGTGCTCTTACACTTTATTATTATTATTTTAACTAAGAAACTAGCTGTTTGGTCCATTTGAGGAGGGTATGGCTCTGAGACAGATGTGGAAATAATCTGAAAACATGAGGGTCAGGCAGTGGAACACTTCCAAGATTATATGAAACATTAAGCAAGGGAATGGGGAACATTTATTTTCCCATCTCCTATTCCACCCCAACGTTGGATTTCTCAGGCTTATCTTCATGCCTGCATTATAACTGAACACTAATTGTGTTTTCCTCTGTATTTTCTTCTGCACATCAAAAAACTTCCAATCCAGAGCCTCCCCTTTCATACCAAAGAGCTGTTTTTTTCCACTTCTGGCATCAGCTGAGCAGCCAGGAGCTGGCTGCAATGCCAGCGACACTGATGGACTGCAGGGACATGCCACAGCCCGTGGACCTCTGGAAATGAAGATGAAATGAGGCTCCGTTGTGTGCAGCACATTGATAAGATTTTGGCCCCCATTTCAGTGTGACCCAATAGGTTTAAATTGCTTCATTTCTCAGCCAGCCAAGAGCAAATGGGTGGTAGATGTGATATGGCTGTTCACTGGAAATCACCCTTGATTGATTTACCTTCTCCTCCTCGGCAGTGTATGGGCTCAGTGTGTGGCTGGGGCACATAAATTACGGAGGAAAAACCTTTTGTGGTTGTGTATAGTCTATATATGTTGTCACCCCATCAGAGGAGAAGCTTTTATGAAGTAATAGCTCTAAGTGTATACAGAATAGAAATGATAATTTTTATTTGCTTGTCAGAAGCTAAGTCACGTTTCAAAGTAATATTTGTGTGTTAAAATCAAGTAGAACCAAGGAACTTTGAGGTTTGTTTTTTTTTTAGTTAAACAGTCAGAAAATGCTGCTGCTGGTCATAAAAACGAGAATTTTTAGGAGTTTTTTTGTTTTTTGAAAAGTAATAAGAGCTGTGAAATTAAACAAATTTCAGTTTTCATTAACAATATTTCAACAGTTTGGGGTTTGCTTTTGCCTCTTTGAAAGAAGACACAAAGATGTTTCATTTTAATGTGTTTGCAGGCAGGAAAAGAAGAGAAATTTCTACCAGCACAGTTGCATTGTTATTTCTGGGGGCTGAGTGACCAGAGTTTGGAGAACCACCCCTAAAACTCATTTGGGTGATTTAAACCCTTCACTGTGATTGGAACAAGGCCCTTATTTCAGGCTGTAACACTCACACTGCCACCCCCTCGTACTGAGAACAGTCACCTGAACTCAGATTAAAAAGAACTGAGATTAAAGGCAGGGAATAAAGACAAGATGTGGGCTTGGCTGGGATTTGTGCAGCACACGAGAGCAGAGTCCTGACTCCAGCCTGCATTTCCCAGGGTCACAGCACTGAGAGTTGCTCAGACATTGGGCACAGTCCCTGCTCTGCCTGGGATGGTCTGGAGAGCCAGGCTGTGGTTGGGCAGCTGGGAGAAGAAAAGGGAGGAAAGGATCTTGCAGGCCTATGCTTAATATCCATTAAAATTGGGGTTTAGATTAGGTGAATATGGACAAACACTCAAGGTGAGATTTTTAGATTCTTTATCTGAGTTCCAAGTTTTCAGGAGGCCTGTGTTCCACCCACCTCTAACCAATCTGTCTCAAACTTACTGTCCTTACATTCAAAACTTCGAAACTACCCAAGTGGGAAGATTTCTTGTTCTCCATACCCACACCAGCCCCCATTGAAGGCAAGGATTTCTCCCCCTCTCTCCTCAAGGTCACTATAGATCCACAAGATTCAGATCTATTTTAACATTTTAATGTCCCTTCAGTTCTGAAACTTCCTGTGCTTTTCTGATTACTGTAGGGTAAATAGTGCATAATTGCTGGCTGCAGAAACCCTGGAGAAAGTTCCCATCACAACATTTGATAGCTAATAGTTACTAGCAAAATTCTACCATTCATATTACTTTGGTGGAAGAAGAAGGGAAATTGATATATTTTAATAAAATTTTACTTGTCCAACACAATATGAACTCCTGCAGCATAAAGACCATCCTTGCAAACCTCTGAGAGAAATCCCTGCCAGTCTCCCAGGATCCCAACCAACATCTCTCCAGTTTTCCCACCCAACATCTCTCCAGTTTTCCCACCCAAAGCTCTGCTCTGAGCAAAGCACACTTGCCATAAATCCCAGCTCAAACTGATACTGCTGTGGCTCAGGATGATGCATGGGGATGCCCCCAGCTCCCTCCCCTCCTGCTCATGCCTCTTTCCCCCCTCAGAGGCATTTTCTATGGGCTCCAGGCATTGCAGCCCTCTCTCCCAGCCATCCAGCTGGGTGACAGGAGCCAGTGGCAGCTGTCCCCCGTGGCCAGTGGGGACAGGAGGCTGCAGGAGGGAGGCAGGAGCTGGGTGTAATTAACGGGACAATTGAATGGGCTGTGCCTCTCTGATTTCAATTAACCCCTGAACTCTGCAGTGACAAGATCTCATGGTTACCAACCAACTTCAGCAAGATCCAGATGTGATAACTGCTTAATCCAAGATCTCAGGGTGTAGCTGGGGTTTGACCAGGCTCTTCTCAGATCACTTAGTGCTCACCGAAACAAAAAGGAGTAACTGTGGGTCTGATTATTGTATTAGAGCTAGAGTCCCATTTGTTCCCGTTTCAAATCAACTTCTGGATTCAAAACTGGGAGAAAAATTAAGTCAAGAGACCCAGAAAAAATGTATTAATGGCATCAAGGATGTGGGCATTCAAAGCTTGCAAAACAGATTAGTGTATGCAGACAGAAAAATAAGAAAAAGATCTTTGTTCAAGAAAGACTGAGATAAGCACAGAGCTGACATCAGAGAACAAACCAGTCTGCCTATGTTAGGAATAGAGCTTCCCATTATTTACTCATGTATTTTAGAGAGCACTTTTTAGTTTTAAAATCAGCACAGATTTTTAGACTTTCAATACAAGAGGTTCTTTTAAAATCCTCTATGAATTACAAAGATTTCTAGCTTACAACAAAGCTACAACGAAGAATTATTATCACTCAAAAGAATGCAAATTTTTTAAATTAAACATATTTTGCATTGTTACACCTTTTAAATTCAGATACTAGAGAGAAAAATCCTGGGTTTCTGGCCTTTCTTTTCAATATAATTTTGTCACTTAAATTTCTGACCCTCTTTGGTTATTGGAATAGATTTAATTCTGCTATCACTAGTAGGGCCACAATGGCCAGAGGATAAACTGTTATCACTTTGCCTATTGGCTTAAATTAATTTGTTCTTAATATTTAAGCAGTTATAAATGAAAAACTAATCTGACTTTATGATAGCAGACCGTGCATTTTCATGTAGCTGCAGTTACAGTACCAAGGATGAAAGACACAGAGAGGTGTTGAAGGAAAACCAAAGGTTACAGTGCAAAAGAGATTAAAAATACCAGAAACTGTGACCAGACTCAGAACATCTCAAACAGATATGTTATCCCATAAGCAATTTCAAGCAAATCTGAAAACAAAATCAATGTTGATGACAGGATAATAAACCTGAAATATATTAATAAAAATATCAGTTTAAAAAGGAAAAAATGCAGAAAGATTAAAAATTTATTTTAAAAAATCCCCTGACTGAACAGTGCAGACTATTGTCAACCCCTGCTAAGACTTTGTTATGCAGTTCTTCATAGCTTAAATACCACAATTCATCAAATTAATTGCAAGCCTGCAAATTCCTTATTCATAACAGTAAATAACTACATCTATTAAGTAACTTCTTGCAATGAAAATCTCACTGCTTGGACTGATATTACGATGTGTTTTTATCCTAATGGATTTAAAGCACCTACAGTAAACAAGAGCCAAAAGTCAAAGCTTCTTTAAAGCAAAATATTCCATTTTTAATATGTAAGAAATCCCTTTCAGACACTTGAAGATGCCCATCAGTTCCTTACACATTATTAGCCCTACCTAATAAAGGCTCATGGCCCAGTGAAAGAATCATCTGGCTCTTCTCCCCTAATCAATAACATTCAGGAAAAGTCCCTTCTTCCAGCAGCAGCATAAATTACCAGATATATGCAAATAGACTTGCTAATGTTAATTGCCAGGGCTGATTGGTGATTAATTTTTTGATTATGATCAATCATTCCTCAGGAATTTTTAATAAGACATTCCAGGCAATCTGCAAATTGATAATAATTAGGGATCCCAACCGGTATCGCATCCACAGCCAACTAAAACACATCCCTGTGATTGAGCCTGCTCCTGTGAACAACAGGCTCCAGAAGGAGAGAAAAGGGAATTATCAAAACCTCCAGAGCCTGCTGGGACTGTGCTATCATCTCTGATAAGAAGTTCCTTTTCTGCCATTTTTAGGCAAGATGGGCTTTGGAATCCTCTGGCACAACTGGCCACCTTCTTAGCATCCCTCACATGGTCAGAAATTAAATGGGAGTTTCAATTACATGGCAATGCCTTGGAAATGTCACTTCAATTCACAGATTTCCAGATGGAAAAATAAACACAGGATCCTGAAAAAAAAAAAACGACCAAAAAATTCTCTCACAGCAGTCCTGCCAGACCTGCAGGGAACATGGCTAAAGGCAGGACACAATTAGATTTTTGGGCCCTGCAAATTAAAAAAGGGCCAAACAGAAGGCTCATACAGTATCTTTTTTTTTCTTCTTTCTGATGCAGAGCAGGCAGCAGCACTCAGTTTTTAGCGACAAGAGAAATGTTTTCCCTTTGTGACACTTGTTTGTGTACTTCATGCTGAAAGTTCAGACATTGCTGTAAATATAACAGCTCAAAATGCAGCATTAATAATACTTCCTTTTAAAAGGAATTTTCTGGCAAACATAAATATCCTCATACAACACTTTAAACCCAAACACTATTGCTGTGTATGAACCAGAAAGTGCAAGTGACTGGAAGAGGACATGAAGTTTTCTAAACTTTCAGAGCAGGTGTTTGACTTTGCATTCAAATTGGACTCACAGACCTTGACACCTGTGAAAGGGAGCTTCAAAGGCATCACCTGCTGTCAAAAATGAGTGAAATGCAAGTGAGGGATGTAGAGGAGAGTAAATTAAGGGCACATTGTATCTCAGCACTGCCCTGTCATGTTCAACTAATACTCAAAGCTTTTTGAAATTTCTGTCTCTGTGGCCTAATTCTGACTTGCACAAAATACTCCTCTTTATGTGTCAAGAATGGAGTAAAGGAGTTCGAATATAAATGAAAATAAATCCCTGAGGTCTACAATTCTTTCAGTTCTTTCCCTGCTGCCAAATGGACCATTTTATGATGAGGTCCCAGGTATTTGCTCTTTCATTTGAAGAGCTTGCAGTTAGTACAGTGTAAGTAGCTCAGCTTTTGCTTTTATTAAAAGGACAGAGTAAGATTAGCTCAAACTTTTACATTAAATTTACAGCTGAATGTTATTTTGTACAGGAACTATCTTCTTCCAGAGTAAGTCATCTTTTCATCAAGACACTGAAACACGGTTTTTACGGAGTGCAGTTTTAAGTGAAGCTTTTAAAAAAATAGGGAAATACTTTCTTTTTCTCCCAACAGTTTCAACAGGAAAAGAAATGCCAAGCAGTAGAGAAGTGCGTGCTTGCTGTCTTTCTACATAGCAAACAAGAAATGCTTTCAAGCAACACATATTCCTGTGGGTTTTAACTATTAAATGGTTTTTATCGAGGTGTTTTTAAAATCTTGACTCCATTCTTGCCTTAATCTTTTAATTCCCAGCCAGTTTCAAGAATTTTAGACACTTGTAGAGGGAATTCAGTGGCTACAGCAAGCACGGATAAACACGAGGAGTAAACATGAGTATGTACCAAAGCAATTTACCTTAGACAAACCCAGCCCAATTCTTTTCCAGTTGTTCTAGCTCAAGAACAACTCCTCTATAGTCAGGGGTACAATTCTACTGTTAAACTGATGTCTTTGAAAAATATATTAGGTCCTTATTTTTCTAAATTAACATTCCATTAATTTTTAATGTTTTTTTTAATTCTACGTATTTTCTTAAGCCAAATAAATTAACAAATGTTTAAATTCTGTTTTCAGCTGAAGTTCCTCACTGTTCCCTTTATAAATCTCTCTCAGGAAAACTGAAATGCTGACACGTTCCTTGGATTTGGTCTGTCATTCCTCTCTAGCTCCTCACACTTGTACAATTCACAAGGTCATGAGTACAAAATGTGCTTGTTAACTTACACAAGAATAAAGCTGTCAGATGGGCTGAGGGCTCCTTGTGTACCAGTTTAGTGAAATATGATTATCCAAGCTGTAAAATGGATAAACCTATTAAATTAATAAATCTGCTGCCCTGAAGACTACGACTGATGTCGTTGCCTTACCTACAAGGCACCCTTTCTTAAATTAATACTTGATAAAGGAGTAAATCTTTTAGAGACACACACTAGAGCTTTGCATTGAGGAGTTATCTTTTGTGTTACAAACTGTAAGTACTTTTTACTGCAATGGATGTAAGTGAGAGGAAATGAATTCCAGGGGAAAAAAAAGAGTCTTAGAAAATGATATTACCCAGCTAACACTGTGGGCTGCTTCTTATCTGTACACAACTAATCACATCCCTGTTTCTTCTTTTATTCTAATGTGTGAGTGGATTTTAGTACTCATGAAAGTGAAGGATAATTAGTAGGGTGGTGGATAAAGTGGAAGGGTACTGCCTTATCAAAGGCAGGTTGGGTCAGCTACACATGGGCAAAAGAAATCACGATTCTCTTCTTCCAGCTGCTTTGATTTATTACTCTCAAGGTCCAACAATGAAGTTTCACATCAGGGGAGAGAGAAAGAAAAAGAGTTTCAAAGGGTTCATCCTTCTTGACTTCTTAGAAAGCCTTTAGCGTATTGTGTTTGTTAGGGCCCAATATCACTGTTCTTTATGATAATTAATAGTCTATTACACAGACAGCCTCTCAGAAACCCAAAAACAATCTACAAGGCAACGACCAAATGTAGGCCAAGACAAAATATCTGTCGCTGAGATTTTACAGTCTAAAATAAAACCCCTAAAAAGTGGAAGGGAAATGAGCACAGACATACAAAAGGAGCAGCTTTAAGATCACATGGCAACCAACCAACAAAAATATGGAACAGAAAACAGATTCCCTGATCCACCCCAGGACCCACTGATAAACTTATACTGCAATAATGTTAAAAATGAGACCAAAATAAAATCTCAGTGCATCCAAAGGCATCCAACATCTTGCTCAGAACTCAAAAGTGAATTTGTAAAAGGAAACAGGAAATGAAAACTAAAGAGGGTTGACATGATTACGGGGTGTTAATAAGAAAAGACATAAGCCAGGGGCCTTGATGTACAACTAGACAACAAGAGGTTACGTTTGGAGTCAGGGCTATGCTAATTTGCAAACTTGGGCCCATTTCATTAAGTGAGCTGAGAGACAGCCTGTCTCAGTCCAGCAGAGAGGGATCTCATTATCCATGTAGGGAGCAAGAGATAAGAATCTTTTAATAATTGCTGGGAAGTTTGTTTTTTTTTTTTTTTTGATGATGATATGGAATGCCAATTTATGCCTCTCCACTCAATGTGGATAAAAACCAGCCTCCTTCACAGTTCAAACCAGCCCCCCTCTGGCTGTGGCCATTAGGACAGGGAGGGAAAGCAGAGACTAATACTCTTGCCCGGGAGACCAATGCTGCAAAACTCCATTAAATGCACTTCATATTGGGAACATGTTTGTTTACGGTGCTTGGAATATTTTGCCAAGGCTTTTTACTTAATTTTTAATGGGCACAGCTGCAGGATTTAGGGCCAAACCCAAACCCCAGTGTGGCCAATGGGCTGGACTGCTACTGACAGCAAGCCTTTGGACCAAACCCTTCGCTCGTTCCCTCTTAAGAAATGGCTCTGAATTGACACTTTTGGAAAAAGTTGAAGATCTTAAATTACTTTGGCAAAAGTATTGTTTGCAGTGCTTTCCCTTTGTCCCTCTCTCCAAAACACAGCCATGGCAGCCATGAGAAAGGAGCTTTCTAGCAGGCAGAGGTTTGTGCAGCTCTTCCATTCCCTGCTATAAGAGTTCGGCCTACTTCAGGCTAAGCATAGCACACATTTTGTGACACAGACAAGTTTAGCCTATGAGGGAATGATTTTGAGAGACTTGTACCTTTCACATGACAGTACCAAACACAGTTCTGACCACCTCTAAAAGCATTTGCATAAAAAAGCAGGGGTAAAGTTAGACATGCTCATATTTTACCACATAGTATGTGCTAAAATCTGAGATGCAGACACAAAAACATAGCAAAAACACACTAACGGCATTCAACTTTTAAGAGTAAACTTTTCCCTCTGTGCAAACTTACACTGCAAGGAAAGGAGGAAGCAGAGCTGTTCCCACAGCCAAATCTGTTCATTTGGTTGAAGTCCCTGGGTTGGACTGTACATCAGTGTTGGAAAACACTGTCCAGGGAACTCTGAAGCCATGCTTATCTCTAAAGCTGGATGCATGATTTGTTTTTATGTACCAGGTCAACCTAAGGACTATGTACAACTTATCTCTCTCCTCAGCAGGAACTAAATTATAAGGTTCTCTTCAGCTGACCTTGCCTCTTTTCCCAGTTTCTGGCTGTTCATGAACCATCTTTAACTTCCCATTTGCTATTGGAAGTCATTTGGCCAGTATCTTTTGTGAAAGGCACTCCCGGACTTCACTTTGCAGGCGAGACTGGAGACAGGAGGAGTGGCAAAATGGAGACTGATTTTTTTGGGTAAAAATTTCATGTTCTGGGTCCTTAATTTGATGGGAACAATGTAAGAATCTATGCGGGCATAGATACTCACCCAAGATGACAACACTGTCTCCTGTGAGTATTTAATGGTATTTATATTTAAGGAAAAAAGAGAAGGAAGTTCTGATTTAACAAGGACAACGTTAGTCGAGGGAAACCCAGAAATCTGGGGAGAGGAGCTGAGGTCAAGAGTGGCACAAAAGGACACATTTCTCCCTGGAGACTGTGGCTGCCCTGGGACAGCTCTGAAGACATGCCAAGCCAACAGAAAGTGTTCCATCTCTGACCTGAGACTGATGGTGCTGCAGTCCAGCCCCTCCTCTTCCTCACACCTGGAAGAAAAGAGCATGAGGTTTACACAGAGAAGCGTTTCGCACCCTCACTGAGAAGGGCCTGATATAAACTGGTTTTAAGCAGCTGTTCAGTCCTCTAAACCAACAGGGACCATCAGCACTATCCCATCCCTCAGGGCTAGGAGAAAATATGAGCAAAGACTGCAGTAGATGGTGCCCAGCCAATATTAAATGACTCTAATGGAGTTTACATCACACAAGTCATCTTAAAAGTCTGATGTTCTCTGTAAACACCCAGGAACTCTGCCAGTGAAAGTCTTGCTCACTGGGAAGTATAAGCCTTGCTGGAAGCACCAGCCTTGTGCTTGCAAAACACCTTGAGTTCCTGATATCCTGAGACTTATTGTATAATGCAAGGGAAAAGTCTCTGCAGTGACCATGTCATGTGAACTTTCCTTGCTGTGCACTTAAGCCAGAGCTGAAGTACCCAAACAAGATAGTTCTACACTTTGAGAACATTTCAGTCAGTAGTCATCAAGCCAATATGCAAATTCTTTCACTTTTTCAGCTTTGGGTTCCCCACATCTATGCAATTGCTGTATTTCATCACATTTCACCCCAGACAGCAGTGGGATGATGTACACCACCCTTCACTTCTAAAAGCTTCCATCTCCCAGTCCTCCTAGCTAAGGATATTCCAAGCCTTTGTCATCAAAGACCTCATCATGGTAAAACAAATGATGATCTTTCCAACTGGATAAGTGATTTCCACTAGGGGCTTGTGTGAGACCCTGAAATCCACTTTTGCTTTTGAATTAAGTCACCAAATTTCAGCCCAGGTATTTAAAGAAGAAAAACTAAAATGCATGATGTGACACTCCTGAGGCTTCACGCTGATTCCTCTGCTCTCTGCTGTCTACTGCCCACAGGTTCCTGTTTTTGAGTTAGGAAACATTTATCCAAGTTACCTTGGCCTGAATTTATTTACAGTGTATTGAGATAAAAGTCCAGCTGTAATACAATTGGAATTAAGTGGGGTAATAGGCCCCAGATTTTTTAAAACATATTAAAAGGAGATCTCTCTTTCTGCTTATTAATCATAATTACAATATGAATTTAAGGCACTATAAAATGAATAGAACCCTGACTGGTGACTGAAGTCTCCTACACAGGCAGACAGACAGCCTGTCCCTGCCCGTGCCCTCCAGCTGTGACTGTAACCCTACACATGATAACAACGGCTTTACCTCTGGGCAATCTCATTTATTGACCCTTTAAGAGGATGTTAAAAGACCAATTGAAACTAATAATGTCTAATGCTTTCTGTGAGCTCAAACCTTGACCATACACAGAAGATTTTAAATTATTCACCTCATTACATGCCACAGAAAAGCTGTGGGAAAATCACCCTCTACTACTGATGAGATACATATATATATATATATATATTTTTCTATTCACACACAGAGGGAGATTTGCAAGCTGGAAGTGCAGATATGGTAAAGTCACCTTTAGCCTATGACGGGTATGGTTTGATTTAATGTTTTAGGGAGGTTTTGGTAAACTTGAATAGGAAAATCTTTTTCTGTTTTTCCCGTTTCCTTGCAAGATATTTTTAGCCTGATGCTGGTGTCCGAGCAGGTCAGGGCAGAGTGGGCCATGATCTGGAGCCCCTGAAAAAGATGCATTGTGCATCTAGGTCTGCTTAGGAAAAAAATCTCCTGTTTTCTGTGCTCTCATTTCAAAAATAGGTGTGGTCGTAGCTGGAAGGCAGTGGCTTCATGTTCTGAACGCAAGAGGGAGGAGATGGAGAAGGAGGCTCTTGCTAGCAGCTCCTGCAGATGAGCCATTTTGTCCAGCCACATACCTGTGAAATGCACCAGCAAACCAGATCTGTGCACACAGGCATATTCACTCAAGTGTAGGATATGATATAATTATAGCCAATTAAATCATTTTCCCTAAGATGCTTTTCAGAAATCAAGTTGTTACTTATTCATCAGGCTGTCAGTAAACACAACTCTCTCACACACAACATGTTTAACTTCTGCTCAGGTTACATTACTTGAACACGATCCTCACGGTAATTAATGACACCTCTATCAGTTCCCAGCTTTTCCAGACCTCTGCAAACAAACAAAAATAATAATCGAGGGAATTTTCCTTTGCCCATTTGAGAATGGGAAGGCCTGGTTAGTTTGTTTGCTTTTTACTTCTATTTCTATATTCAATACAACTTCCACAGGTGGGGAAGGAGTCATTCTGACCCCAGTTCTGGGAATGCTCAGTCATGCCAGCACCTTCAGCTTAGGGAATAGATCACAAACAAGAATTGAGAAGTTCAGCTTTACAGAGTTCAAGGCTTGCTTTGCTAGGTGTGCATTTGAAACTGATTCCTGTTCACTTCACAAATACATATATATGCTCATATTGGTTCACAAACACACTTTTCCCAGTACATATATATACACATATACATACATATATATTCTTATGTGTCCTGTAAACACATAGAAGCGAGCCCTGGGCCTGCAGCCCAGCTGATTGCAGTTCTGAGGGTTATGTTAGTTCTGGCTCAGTTTTCTGAAGTTATGTCTACACTTTTCCCTTGCATCAGGCACTTCTTTCAGAGGCACTTTGTGTTGCAGTCACAGATGAATGATGATGTATTGCCTGGTCCGGAAATGTCAAGTGAGCTGGTGAGAAGTGCATTTTGTGATGTTCCTGGCAACAGCATCACTAAAATCCAGTGGGCAAAGCTGAAAGTCTGTGTTAGCCCCTCTACAACCTGGGCTTGTCTTCAGCATCTCCCAGCTAGGCCCACTTTAATTCATCACAAACAGCTCCTGTCTTTATCCTAAAAATGTCACGGAGCTTAAACAATGTTCTTTAACCTCCCATGCCCTCTCCCCATATTTCTACCAGCGCCAAACACCCGTAAACTCATTCCAAAAAGCCACACGTTACCCAACCAGTGCTGCCTAAGGAAAGCATTCAGGAGTGTTTATGGGGCAGCTGAAGTGTAATGATTTAGTAGATGTTTATAAATGTTTATACTGTACAGATTAACATTCCCCAGGGGGCCTGTAATGAAGAGAGTGCTCCAACTGGAATCAAACCAGCCAGCCTGGGCTGAACGAGCATGAATGAATCCTGCTGGCCTACCCTTGCGAGCTGTTTACTCAGTTTGAACGGATTTCCTTCGTCCATGCTCCTACGGCATTTTATTTTGGGAGAGGCAGCACAGGAGTCTGGTCTCAGAAGGAGCACAGTTTGGAAACGTTAAAAAATCCAGCCCATCACTTGGATCATAGGAACTACTCACAAATTGCACTAGACAAAAGAACAAAGAGCCCAACCCCTGGGCTGTGGAAGTGGAGGCTGAAACTCCTGTTGACTTCAAAGGGAGCTGGGTCTCACTCTGAGAACTCAGATTTCAAACATCATTTCCAAGTGTAAACACTGAGAATCATATTGAAGCAGGCAAGCCCTGCTACTGGACCTTGGCATTTGCAATTTGTTCCACATTAGACCACTCTGGTTAAAAAATGTGACTGCAGGTGGTGAGATGTTGTGCTGGAGGTTCCCATAAATGGCTGATGAGAGAAATACTGAGCTACTGTGGTGGGCAGTTTCCCCAAGTGTTTCCCAGAAGGTGATGGACAATCTTTTATTCAGGGTAAACAAAGGAACAACTTCAGCTTGTTCAGTGATGGCTCGAAGAGTGAAAATATCTGCTCCTGGTACTGGCTGTGTGAAATGGGTTTTGCTTGTCATGGGTTTAACAACATGAACATCAAACTCAAAAATTAAGGATGGGAACTGGTGGATGAAGTTGGGCCTGCCTTGATGTCTCAGAAGCAATGAGCAAGCAGGTTTTAAAAGATCCTAAAAGCAGTCATGACTGGGAGAAGTACGAGAGGAAGATCATTTATTTTGGGCACGGTGCCAAGTGGGAAAAAATCAGCCTTTGAAATCACAAGTAAAGAAACAAACCCCTCTGGATTTCTGCTGTGGTCAGGAGAGTAAGATTTTTGTACATGACACATGTATATATTCAGAGAGTGAATCACCTCAAGGGGGCCAGGGAAGGGTGGGAAGAAAAGAGAAAGGATCATGGCATGATCAGAGTCAGCATGGGCCAAAAAAGGTGGCCAGAAACACCAAGCAGAGTGAACCACATCTTCAAGAAATCTGTATCCTCTGCTGCCAGTGGATTTCTGCAAAGCTTCTTCCAGCTGTGCTTTTTCTTTTGCTGCTGTGATAAGATTTCTCACTTCTCCAAAAATTATTCCACCTCTGGCTCTGATAGTGACATGCCTGCAAAGGACAAACAGCAGCATCATGCACTTCAGGTGTTCTCAAAATAAAATACCAAATATTCCTTTCAAACTCTTAAACCACAGCACTGGAGGCTGGAAATGTGTCCTGTGATTCTGGAGCCTCTCCAATGGGTCAGAGAGATGGAGAGGGCTCAAGACATAAAAGAATTCTTTTCAATGGCTCTCTGAGATGTTTTTAAAGGCTCAAAAACAAGTTTGCTTTGCATCTTGGATGGAGACAGTGGACAAAGACAATTTTGTTTGCAGTGGTTTATTTGCCCATCTCACGAATCTGTCTGAGCTCGTTACAGCTACTGGCAAACACTCCTGGTACAAGTTCTGTGCTGTAACCCCACTTGGGTCTTTAGAGCAGTGGAAAAGACAGATATTTGAAATCTTCTAGAGCACTGTAACCATCAGGTAATTAGCTGTAGCAGACTTACAGAGTAGGAAAGGCTCACGAGAGCTCTGAAATGAAAGCAAAAAATGCCTCCTGGAACTAATTTTAGAGTGGCTTGAAGTATTTAATCCTGCAAATTATTGCCAGTGAGGAAACATCAAGGTACTGCTGGATCTTAATAGTGGCAAAGCAGCAGGAATGGTTCACCCTAAGCTGCCTCCTGCTGATCAGCAGCAATCAGACACACTTTACACCCCCCACAAGGTGCAGAGGCAGCTATGTTTTGTTCCCAGTGACTTACGGAGGGGCCTGGAATTGTTCCTCTCTTCTTTGTGATTGGGAAGGATCCTTTATCAGCAAAGCCGACTTAGCCCTGCTTTGCAAACTGCAGAGAATAAGGAAAAGGAGAGCAAACACTGGGATATAGACAGCATCCACCACTGCATCATGCTGGACCCCTCTCCCATGGGGGCTCTCCATCCTTCAGAAAGCAGGGAAGGGTTTGTAGAGGGGCATGAGGAGGCAGAGTGCTTCATTCCTTCATAACTAGGAGCTGTCTCATTTGGAAAGATGCCTTTCTGATTCCTTGCTCTGCTCATGAGCCCTCATTAATGCAACTGAGGAGACTGGATTTATTTTTCATCCCTCCAGGAGTCAGTTTCTCCTGTATGGAGAAAGTATATGTCAACCTTGTGAGAACTGCTTTTAGCAACAAGAAATACCAGATATGAGACCAGAAACAGCCTTCTTAGGGTCTTAAGCCCTACTTGCCCTCACACAGATCTTCAGATCTGCAAAGCCCTACTCTATTTTTACCAGACATCTTGTGAGGAAAAAAGGAAACTCCATGTTTCTTCCCAATGGGAAAATACTCAAGAATCCTGTTTCTGTGATGGTTAAAAACCCCTTCATTTACTTTTCAGACAGAATTTATTCATAGACAATTAATATCCTTCTGATCTTGTGCCAAAATATTCTTGTCTCTTTAATAAGTACTCTGTGAATGATCTTCACTTGCTTGCTGCAGAATTTAGGAGTTCCCTCTTCCACAAGCCACAGGAAGAAGTGTTAATAACAGTGTTCTGTAAATCCCCATGCAAATTTTGCAGGAGCCCATCCAGGTGGGTGCAAGAATCCAAGCACTAATCTCAAAACTATTTCCACTACCAGCTCTCCCAGTTGCAAAGCTTTTCTCATCATTTATGAACAAAGGAGAGAGAACAAGCTGCCCTTGCTTGTTCTGCTTGAAAACTGTTTCCCAAAGACGAGAGCTGCGGTGTCTTTCCAAAACCCAACAGGCACCATTTCCTTTGCAGAGACCAGAATGAAGATCCTGCACATTTCATTGAACAAAAAGCAATTTTTGAACTCCGATTTTGTTTCTTTTAGGGCACAGGTATCCTTTTGCACACGTACCCCTTATATCTGCAAAACCAAGTGATCAAAACATCAGAACGAAGGTTAACCATAAACCCTTATTCATCGGCATTATGAGTCATTCTTTAAATACAGGATTATGCCCTGTTTTCCACCAGATTCCACCTCAGGATGGACAGTGTTTATTTAATAAGCAGACATTCAATATTTTGTTACAGTGTCATTATTCAGTGTGTGGCTTGAGGCCTCGTTTACCACATACTACTCCAAACCTGCCTGGAAGACACAATTGCTAATTTTCTTGTGAGTTTTTCTAGGGCTCTTATCAGTATGGCATATGAGTGCTTCACAACCCTCGTTCCTCCTAACAACACCCTGTAAGACGAGAGGATATTATTATTCTTGTTTAACAGATGGGAAACTGAAACACAAAGAGATTCAGGTCAAAACATTCTGCTAGAGTTGGGTCCCCAAACTGAGATGTCTGGGAATTGATTTCTCAGAATGTTTAACGTTGTACAGCATCATATGTCAGGAGAAATAGCACTGGCAGCATAGTCTGCAAATGGAAACACAGAGAGCAAAATTAAATAAATAGCCAGTTGGGAAGAATTTAGTTCAAATAGACCACTCTGAGACTGGATGGAAGTTTTGCAGGATTCAGATGCTTGAACCATGAGATCTCACATTTTCTTTTCAGTTTTCTGCCTCTTACTATGACCCCTCAGCTTCCACAGCAAATCCAGGCAAAGTCTGTCAGACATCCACCTCCTCCTCTCCCCAGCTCTGACTCATGTCCTGAGCTGCTCCACCTTCTGAATTGAATGAAACCAGGGTCCTCTGCTAAATATAGAACATGGGCAAATAATTAAAGACTAGACCAAGCACAGGTACAAAAGGAAGCCAAATAAACACTTTGCAGGAAACCCTAATTTCATTATTTCCCGACACCCATTTCTAAATAATAAGCCATTCAAGGAGAACAGTCTCCCTTATACATACATGTATATATAAAATATAAATTTTATATACAAATGTAAGTCTAAACTAAAATATAAATGTATTTTATATATGATAAATATATAGGATAAAAATGTTAAAACTTATGTAGACTTATACTCTTGTATAAGTCTGATTCATAATCAGTCAAAATTTTCCAAAGACTGGAAAAGGCACCTGGCATGCTATATTGTGCCCAAATTATTAAAGTTTTCAATTTAAAATTAAAAGTGAACAAAATCTGCCCAATAGGTTTCAGTTCAACCTACTGACTGTGTCTTTCTGTTTCAGGAAATCAGAATACATGTGCCTGGGTAAATCAGAACCACTTGTATTTTATAACATTCCCTGCTGAAGGACTGTGTAGAAGCAGAGCTCCAAATTTCCAGTATTCAAGAAATTCAGTTATTTCATAATTTCATTTCATTCTGAATCGAGAGAACACCTATGCCTCCCCTTAAAATATTATTTGTGTTGGGTTTAAGTTGTTCTAAATAAATCAACCAGAGCTGATACCAGCACTGGAAATTTTAATGTGAATATTTGGAGCTTGACAGAGTTACAAGGAAATAAAGAAGCCTGGAAACTTTCAAGCAATCCATGTTACAGGTACACCACCAGCTATTTCTAAAATACCACTGCAGTAGCATCTACATTTTGTAATAAAAAACTTATTAAATGTGCTATGTGTTATTTTCAATACAGTGATACTCAGGAATGTATCCTCATTTCCCAGGCACTTTTACTGTCTCTCCCACTTAGAGCAGAGCGAGGAATGGAGCTCTGTTCTTTCCTCACACACAGGTCTGTCTCACTTCATAGACTCATGAAAAAAGATGCCAGTGTGAACTTTTTTAAGCTAAAGGACCAACCACCGACTTGCGTAAGAAGGAGCAGCAAGCTCTGAGTTCCCCATCCAGAGCCAGCCCACCTCAGCTCCCAGCACAGAACACACACTTGTGGCCAGATCAGGGGGACTTGTAAGAGATGAATCCAGGGTTTGGGTTAATTAAGTGCCATAGAAAGCTGGACAACCTGGCAGTTTCACTGATTAATATTTCGCTCATTGTTTTCTTATCAAGGGGACAGGCAATTTGACTCAATCACCTCTCAAGGACACGCTGGGGCTTGTGTGAACCTGGGTTTCTCCCAGTTCTCAAAGGAACAGTCATGAGAACTGTTTAATAAAAAAAAAAAACAAAAAACAAAAAACAAACCTATGTCAGGATCTTCTATTTTGAAGGGAGGTGAGAAATCAGAATTCAGCACTCAGCTGAGCAGGGCTCTTTCCGTAAAGCTCGGGCAGTGGAAACCGCTGAGCGCGGCCGCTGCCAGCAGCCAGCGAGGAATTCCCCTGTCATGAGGGCCATGACTCACACGTGCCCCTGCTGCTCCTCTCCCTCAGATGTAGGGGCCATGCCTGTGGTCTGGGATGTGTCAGGAGAAAGGACCTGGCAGAGCTCTGCTCTGTTACACAACCCTCTGTCCCTGCCCAGAGCCACGCTCCACGCAGGGCACGGAGCTGCTGCAGGTGGCATGGGCTACAAAATCCTTTTGCAGCTGATATTTCCTTCCTCTCTTCATTTTCCTTAACCCTCTGCTCCTCTGGAATAACCAGAGTAACCCAGTCAGCTCCTGAGCAATCACTGTGCTGTTGTAAAAGTCATCCCATAAAAAAGGGGTTTTTAGCATGGGTTTCAGCGGTGTAAAATGAGGCTCCACACAGAGCAGAGCTGACACAGGTATGGAGGTCCCTCATCAGTTTTGCTCAATAAATTCAGAGCAGAGCTGCTGCCACAGCAGCATGAGCAGTTTGCAACATTTGTATTTGTGCTCTGGCTATTTATTACCGTGTTTTTCACAAGCCCTTTTAATGCCTCCAGGAGTAATTTATGGGGACAAAATAGCACAAAAAGAGCAGATCCACCTATTTAAATCTGGATGATGAAAATCACATGAGAAGAGCAGGTTTCACATTGTTTCCTCTCCATAAACGGCTTTCTGAGGCAGTAAAAGCCATGTAAGAGCAAACATAAACACTGTACAAACACCAAGATATTCAGGTTTGTTTGGACTTATGCAAACACTGCCCAGAGATTTTCACGTTTATTCAGGTTTGGGCTCCGTTTTGTTAACTCATTCTGTAAAACACTGCAGCATGTAGTTATTCTTGATATAACTAGATATATGCACTAAAATGTTTTTTAACCAATTTTACTGCACAAGAGGATTACTTTAATAAAAGCAATTCTTAGTATGAATCTTGTTACTTTTCAGATTGATGAGTAATGCGGGTGACTGCAGTGAGTATTTTTTCTTTTTTTTTTTTTTTTTTTTCTTTATTTGGCAGTTCCCACAGCTTCTGCTCCAGCACATGAAGCAGACTGATCTGGACACCCAGGATGATCCAAGTTTCCAGCAACTGACATGCTGGTAATTAATTTTATAAAATAAGCAAATTGGTGAAGCATGACTAACAAACTTTTTTGATCCAGTGAAGGCTCATTTGTGCAGTCATATCAGGAATCACAACCTTTCAGTGCTAAGAGTCATAGCAGGGACATGGAGAGGTCACCAAATTTCCTTCCTAGGGCTGGGGGTATAATTCTGGAGGTAATCTGTCACACACAGAAGTTTGAAATGACATGAAATTTCTGAAATAAGTAGCATTTGTTTGTAAAGGGTAAATTAAAGAGGCTTCTTTGCCCAGTCTTTTTTCATTAATTAACACTCTGACTCCCTAACTTCCAGGTAAAGTCATGGAATCACAGAATGGTTTGGGGTGGAAGAGACCTTAAAGATCCTCTCATTCCACCCCTGCCATGAGCAGGGACACCTTCCACTATTGCAGGGTTCTCCAAGCCCTGTCCAACCTGGCCTTGGGCACTGCCAGGGATCCAGGGGCAGCCACAGCTTCTCTGGGCAACCTGTGCCAGGGCCTCCCCACCCTCATAGTGAAGAATTTTTTCATAATATCCAATCTAAACGCTCTTTCAGTGTAAAGCCATCCCTTCTTGTCATAGGATACAATGTTTTCTACTTCAGCTCTACTATATTTCATGTTTTGCCTCATGAGACCAAATTTATTACAGCTAGGGTTGTAATTTAACAGTGTATTTCAAACAACCATGAGTGTACCTGCTTGGCTGCTCATTTTTCACTAAGTCATTCCAGGAAGCATTTAAAAATCTGAAGACTGCCCCAAAATTTGTTTGAGTAATCCAGACTTCATGATTCTGCAAGAGAGAACAGAAAGTTAACTTGAGACGTTTCCTCTGATGCTTGTCACACCAAAATGCCATAAAGGCAGGCAGATCCTTTACCATACTGATCTCCTACAGGTTTGTGGAGAGAAATCTTAACCTAGACCTTCATCCAGCAAAGAATCCTGCACTCACTCTCACCTCCCTTCACTGTTACCTCTGTACAGTCAGAGGAAATAATCCACAGTGCACAAAGCAGCCATCATGTTCAAGTCTTCGCAAAATCCCAGCCCCTGCAGACCTGAGCTGTGCAAAGCCTCAGGATTATTCATCATTTCACCAGCCTGATTCAGCAGAAAGAACGTGGAACCATTTTGAGTCACATTTAAAGCTGTTTATGGGTATGGGGAAAAGTTGTGTCCCCTGAACAAAATGTTGCTTTCTCTCAGCTTCATTCCTGGGTTAGAGGAGAATTAAACTGTTCTGGAACTTGCTGGGAAGAGAGGGAGCAGGGGGATAGAGAAGGACAATTTATCTCTAAATTACATTGCTCTTCAGAGTAAACCACAGAGAGCTGTAATGGGACAAGTAATTTTTTTACATAGTATAATTAATTAGAACCCATAAACCCCAATTAAACAGCACTTTTGAGACTATCAAGTGGTGCATGTTTGAAACTGCAAATATGACAGTATAAGTACGTTTTTATAGCTGGGCACACTCCTCAGGATTATTTTCAGTGCTCTACTAAAATGGGAAATGGCACCAGTTAGGCCCCTGCTAATAAATCGCTTGGAAACAGGCGATATTAATAATCTTTATGGGGGTAGGATGGAAGCCAGATGGGGCAGGGAGGGGAGTGTGAAAGTGGCATAATATATTGGCCTGGAAAGCATAATCCAGGCCAAGGCAGAAATGTAATCTTGGTGTGTATCAGAGAGGGCAGGGAACAGAAAAGGAGAGGTGATGGCTGAAAGGGGATTCACCCTGGGAGATCAGGATGATTTCTGAGGCAAGGAAGGCAACATCCTACAAGGTGAGCATCTAAATGGGCAAGGAAGCAAAGGAAAGAGATGCTCCAGGGGATTTAACACCCCTAGCAAGGAGGGGCCTGTAAATGGCAAACGCTGCTGGGAGCTCCGCTGCTGCCCTGCCCTGGAGGAGCCGTGCGTGCAAGCGACAGGACGTGTGTGCACGGGCTCTGTGCACAACCAGCGTGAGGAAAATCTCCCTGTGCCCGTGTTTATTTACACGAGGCCCCAGTTGTGTTTGGCTTGGCAGGCCGAGCCCTCTGAGCCGTGTGCCAGGCGCTGGCTGCCTGGGCCTGGCGCGCACCTGGCTGCCATTAGCGCCCAGGCCGCTCTGTTCTCACATTCCGGGCACTGACCCGCAGCCACGCACGGCTCTGGCACACTCTCCATCACCTCCTGTCAGCAGCTGCAGCCCGGCAGCCCCTGCCCTGCCAGCCAGCATCGAGCTAATGAGGGCTGGGAGAAACCTCCACCTCCAGAGAGACTCCTCTCTTCGCACGGAGAGCGGCGCACGCTCCCCACGGGCCTTCTTGCTCCCTAAATTATGACTTTGTTTGGGTTTGGAGTATTTTATCCTTTAGAAAATAGCTGTGCAGCGTGATAAGTAGACAGCTGGTGACAGCTTACCCTCGGTGACAGAGCCAGACACTGAATTCTAGCACTCCTGTTCAGCTGTACAGTGCTCCTCGTGCTAGCTGCTCCCAAAGAGGGGCATCTTTATCTTATCAGTCACTCAGAAAATTCCTCCAGCCACCTATCAACATAAGAAGAACATTTAACCAAGAAATGTAGCAAAATATGCTTTCAGATGAGGGAGAAATGGAAGGAACAGCTCATCTGCACAGAAAGTGTTGTGGTGAAGACTCGCATCATCCATGGGAAGCATAGGGAGGACTTAAGAGCGTCAAGGGGAAAAGAGCTTTTTGCTCTGTGGAGGTCTGCAGAGTGCTGTCATGTTCTTTATATACATGGGGAGGCCATTCAGGCCTTAGATTTTAAGAATCCATTTACTGAATTAGAGAATCTTATAAATATTTGCGTTTCTTAAGCCTTACGCCAATTTATGTGCACTGAGATCCTTAAGCTTTCTCATCAACATAAATTATTCTAAGATCTGGCTCCTTAGCAGCTCTAAATACTGTCATTTAGTTTGATGGAGACATATCCTTTCTTTCTATTTACTTTGTGCACAATTTTCTCAATTTAATATCAATAAAGACAGAGACTCTGATAAGTCAGCAGTCAGTCCTAGGTTGCAGACAGGTTTTGTACTAAGTTCTTATGAACTTCTAAGGAAAGAATGGGAGACTTAAATCACTGGAGAGCTCCAGATTTCCATGAGAGAGAAGAACACTCTAATTTTTTTCTATGTCAGTCTCAAGGCAATGGACTTTTCAGTGATCCCTTACTAAAATTTATTTTTAAACAAGCAAAAATTCCAAACAAGCAAAGACTCCTTTTGGATTTGTCTTGGAGGCTTTTTTCCAAAGCTCTCTGGAGCCTGCATTGTTGAATGTGTGGTAATTCAGCACAAGACCTTATGGTCAGATCTACAGTTGTAGATCTAATAAAATGCTTATACCATGGTTTCAGACATTGCAAAAGCAGTATTTTATCTGAAATATATTAAGTAGATGCTGATACTGACATTTTTTCCCAAGTCTCTATAGTTCACATGCAGCTTCTCTACAAGCCTTGCACTTCAGGTCTCACTTCTTTGCTCCTTAAACTGTTGGGCTTTTTGGAGGATAATTTCCCATCTGAAAGTTGAGGCACTGGGAGACAGGATATAAAGGGATAGAAATGAAAATCGACCTGAGAATGTAAAAACTGGGATATTTTAACGTAAAATACATGAGGCTCTTGCTCCAACTACTGAAAATAAAGGTTTTGTTCGTAATATAGGTTTTATTTCTATTAGTTCAAAAAATAAAAAAGTGTTCTGCATTGTGCAAGGCATCGTGAGATGAAGAACCCTCTCCTCAATTTAAGCAAAAGACATAGCAAGAATAATCTGTCTGGACACTACAGAGCTGGACATTTAGTGGAGATTCATGCAGGCACAAACAGGGCCACCACATAGTGAAAGAAAGACCGAAAAATTGCCTTCATCTTAAATCCTGGTTTAGATATTTCGAGGCAAAAAAACATATTTTAAGGAAATTGGAAAGCTGTGAGTGCAGCAGACTCATGGTCTAGTTAGTTAGGGGGTAGAGGCACAAAGAATATCAGCAACCATCAACAGGATGGCAAATGCCATTTGAATAGACATGTGTCATTCCTGTACCGCAGCCAAGTGAAACTACAAACACTATTAAAAGTATAGAGAGGCTTTCATTTACATTCCTGCTAAGGCATCTTTCTGTTGCCAGAATATTGCTAGTGGGCTTAGTATAAATGAGAATCTGGCCTTAATATTCTCAAACAGCAAAGTGAAATACACAGACATATTGACTTGAATTCGTGTGCTCTGTTCTGTTAACCCAAGGTATGTGCACGGACCAAAAGTGGCAGAAAGAATATGAACCTGTACCCACAGTGCATGGCAGCTTCAGTGAGCACAAATGATCCAGAGAGTCACTTCCTATGGCAGCAAAATCAGCTCTGTAGAGTCATAAAGGTTGGAAGAGAGCTCCAAGATCATGGAGTGCAACCATTAACCCCGCACTGCCAGGTCCACCACTACATCATGTCCTGGAGTATGCATCTAAACATTTTATGAACATTTTAATACTGAATATTTCCTTTATTTTTAACATCACATCCCTCAACACCCCACAACACACAACTCAAACCACTGTCTACTTCATTTCCCCCCTGCCATGGCAGCAATCTTGGTGCTAAAGTCAGGACTCCAACATCCACCTAAACACAAACCACCCAGGAAGATGCAGTACTTTATAACAAACTTCAGACTTTTAACACAAAAGACAAAAAGCCTTGAATATCAACAGTGCCTTGGGAGGAAGTTGTGTGCTTTGCTGGAGAGAGGCACAGCAATAAAGCAAAGGGCAGCAATCCCTGCCAATGTGACCAGGGGCAATACACACCAGCCAGGAGCTGGAGGAGCTTCCTTCTATCAGCAGGAGCATTTCTGCACCCTGCCCATTAGCCCAGTTTCAGCTGTGACCCATTCCAGATGCTCCAGAGGAAGAGGGAAGAACAAGCAAACCCAGAGGCCAAGTTAGGCATGAAAAGGGGGAGGAAAAAACAAAACAAAACACCATCTCATACCTGTGAGGAAGCCCTCGAGCTAAGGGCTGAGATGTGTTTCAGACTCTAAAAAGTGCTTTCCACCAAACAGAAAAAAATCATCACATGAAAAACACAGGAGGGAAAAAGGTAACTCCAAACACATATAAGCAAAAAAGCTGGGGGTTGGAACCAGATGATCTTTAAGGTCCATTCCAACCAAAACCTTTCTATGTTTCTATGAAAACAGGCAAAATTCTGAGGTGTTTGAAATCAATGACAAATCCCTCAAAATTTATTTGTGCCAAGATTTTGAGGTGAACACATTTAAGTAGGTTCCTATATTTATTTCTAAATAAGAGATGTGTAGCTCTTGAAATGTCTTCTTGGGATGTGTTAATTTTGATAGGAAAATGAAAGGTGCTAATTTGTCCCTGTCGCCGTGTAATATTAAACAGTTAAATGTGGGCTGATTTTGGAAACAGTACATGGCAGACACACTTAAAAAAATATTTCAAAAGGTACTGAAAGAATAATCATTTCCAAATCTGTCAACAAGATTCTATCCACTGTTCCTGGCAAGAAAACTAGCTTAATTTGGTAAAACAATCACTTTTGCTCTGCCAAACATTGTAAAACAAGTGGGGTCATGGAAAGAAAAGTAGGAACATTAAAAAGACCCTTGATAAATACTCAGGGCTGTGCTGCTGTTATCGTGGGGTATTTTCAAGGACCTGCAAAGGTTTAAAAGTACAAGTAAATGAGGAGGGCAGGAGGGAGCTCAGACTGCAAGGACTGAGGCTCTGCAAATTCAATTCACCGCGTGGTTTTGCTGTGAATGCTTTTCCAGCTCTCACACCATTACATAGGATGTAGCATCATAATGATGTCAACTCTTGGACCAAAGAACAAGCTGATTTAAGTTTTATGAGGGGAAGGATGAATACTTTCAAAGGAATGGTGAATCAAATAATACAGAACTGGTAGGATCACAGTTCAGGGAACTCACGGTTACGCTTTGAACTATTTTTAGCGAGGTACTGCAAGTTCAGGGATAGTTAGATGGAAAAGGCCTGCACAGCCTCTCAAAGCATTGACAATTTGCTACCAATTTTGCAGGGAGAGAATCAAAACCTCTCCTCCCTTTCGCTGAAGGTGACTGCTGTAGCAAGGCTGCTCTGTGTTAGTGTGTGAAGGAGCATTAGAGGCTGTGCAGAGCCGTCCCTCCCTGTGCCCCACCCTGGGACAAAGGACAAACACTCACCTTGCATTCGAATCAGCACACGCCCCTCTCTGCTTCCTTCGGGATTCTCCAAGGCACAGGGCAGCAGGAGGGAGTAGCAGAAGGATCGAGGCTCCCTCCATCCCTGCCTTGCCTGCAGCAGGAGCAGTCCCTCCTTGTCACACTCCATCTCTCTCCCAGGGGTGCTGTGACCTTGTCCTGTCCAGCCCAGGAGGAGCTGGACACGGTTTTAGCCCCAGCATTTTCAATCTGAAGGGAAACACAACCCCCCTGAAATTCAGATACAAAAAGAAAGCACAGCTAGGGAGGTTTTCAATCAGAGGCACTGTTGTTCCTGCAGTAAGAGCAGGTCAATAAAGACCTTCCCCCAACTCCCTTTGGAAAGTCACTGCAGATGACTTCTGCCAGCTCTTGCTGTGTTTTCCCCTCCTTTAAATGCATACTTGAGGATATCCAGTTATTGCAGATCACCAGGAACACACAAGGAATGGGTTGCTTTATAAACTTTACTACAATTATGGATAATGTTGCAAATATATACTGTATATTTCCTGTATGGTGGGACTGCTACGAGCACAGAAAATCCACATTGAAGGGGATTTCTATGCAAGCTATGCAGCAGATGAAGATTGTATTGCAAGCTTGAATTACTGATTCAAGCTGCTTCTTTGCCTCTCCCCACCCACTTCTCTAATAGCTTTTAAACTTAAATAGCCATATAAGTTAAAATGTTCTTTTATAGGGTGAAATAAACAGATTTTATGGTTCAGAAACTGCAAGTTTAGAGATCAACACTTTACCACTAATTCATGCAGATTCAAGCTAAGGAAATGGCTCATTTTCGTCTCTACAGTCTCTGAGACTTTTTTTTTTGTCCTCCAAAAAATCCAAGATGCATTTTAAATTAGATGTTATGGAAGCTCTGGATACAGACAATGCTTTCTCTCAACAAAGTACATCTAGGTTGCTGCATTCCAGGTCCCAGATCCCATGAAATCAGAGAAAAATTACTGGTGAAAACATCAGATTTGCTGGAAATTGGAACAAAACTTGAGAATTTATTGTACACACTATTGATAGCGCCTTAAGGCAAACAAACAGAAAACTCCCAACAAAATAATAATAATAATTAAAAAAAAAAAACAAAACTAGAAACCTTTCATATGTCACTCTGGAAATCTAAAGAAGCCTTACGACTGCAAATGTAATTTATACTTAAACTACTTTTTAATTCTCAAAGAGCTGCAAAGAATATTTAGCCCCAGTCCATACAGTACAATCCTTTCCAGTGGAATAGTAGGAAATACCAGTTCCAACTGTCCCAGGAAAGCTGAGGAGAAGCAGGACTGACAAGCCCCATACCTTCTACAACACATTTCCATTACTAGAATTATCCATTGGACTCCATGGGTAACCCTGGCATTTCAGTGAGCCAGGGGAATAACCATGACCCAGAGATGTGAATTCCAGATGCATGCAGAAATAATTGGAGGGTACAAAATCCCAGGAAGATACAGCTTGGAAAGCTTGGTATGATCTGAATGCTCAGAAAGTTATTTTCAAACCGAGGAAGAGCAAGAACTGATTCTACTGAGCAGTGGGAGACTCTGCCCTAAATACTCTAACGAAAAATTGTGGTGCCCTGATTGTTTTATCAGAAAAATGACAGTGATTATGTTTCACTTATCCATCCATCTGTTTATTCAACCCTCATCACTATGATTTTTGAGTGGCTCATATATCCAGTAACAGCAGGGCAGTATTTTTCTTGCCATTTATCAGCTACATTAACCAGCATTTAAGTGGTTAAAATGGAGGTTTTGTTTCCAAGCAAAGATAATCCTGTTCCTGAGGACACCAGTAATGGTGGTATATGACAACATAATCAGCAGCACAAGGATATAAACAACTCCCAATTATCCCAAACCAAAATTTTTGAACATCTTGTTACATTTTTTCCTTAGGCCTTAAAATTACTGAGTTGTTATGGTTGGATGCTTTGTGGTGAATAAATCTAGAATAATTCCCTGGAAAGAGTGAATTGCACCGAAATTCTGTTAGTGCAAAAGACCACAGCACCAAGCTTGCCCTGGCTTTCCCGTCCATGGGGAGAAAAACCAGACCATGTTCTCATCGTGTGGGGACAGGAGATAAAGGGGGAGGAGCAGTGGTGATGTGATTTCTAGGAAGTGGGAAGCAGCTGCATGGAAAACAGGCAAGAGGGAGAGCGATGAGAACGCCATGCAACAGTGGGATTTCTTGCACTTTTGCTCCTGTCAAGGGGCCAGATTCCCTGTGCCTCCAGGTGAGTAACAAAACAACAACTATGAAAAATCCCCACTGCACACAAACACAACCTGAATGGAATTTGAGAGGATCCATGGGTGCTGTTTCCCACACGAGGTGCACAGAGGCACCCATCGTGTCTCAGAGCTCTCACACAGATAGGAACACGAGATTCTGTGCTGGAAACAGAGATGTCACAGGACACGGCATCCAGATCTGAAGACAGATCAAAGTAACCACACTGAGAGCCAAATCCAAGCTTGGGCTTTGAATATACCTCCAAAACATGGATGTTTTTGGAGCTAGAACTTGGGTTCTGTCATCCATCTAATCTTGAAATGGGTGGATCAAAGATGTTCAGTCTGAGGCTTAGCAAAGTGCTAACAGATACTTTTGAATAGAAATGGTTCAGTGAAATGCTCCAAGCAAGAAATAAATTTGTTGGTGGGCAAGTTGTGAAGTGAAGGAGAAGTGAAACTGGCTGAGGAAATTGCTACGTACCTATTGATTGCTTTGATATGTTACCTTGTGAGGTTGGATTTATGTGCAACAGGAGTGAAGGAGAGGCACAACATGGTTGAGGAATTGGACCAGAAAGTTGGTAGTGATGCCAGAAAAGGCTGGAAATTAAGAAGGATGCCCAGCGGTTTGAGCGCTGGCTTGGAAACCAGCAGCAATCATATGTTTGGTTCTCCATCCCAAATTTCCTGTATGACCTTGGCCAAGTCCTCTAGTGCCTCAGCTTCCAACGACTCAAATGGAGCTCATAAACCTTGTTAAAAAATAAGAAAACTTGTGGGGACAAAGGACCATCTCTCACCCACTGCAGCTTCACAGCTTAGAGGTGGCTTGATAAAATCATTTAACAAAAGAGACTGGATGGCTTCCTGAATTGTTCCAAATAGAAATACAGACATAAAATTATAGAAAACCTGCCTGCAGAACACTTCAAGCTGCAGGGACAAGCCTGGTTATAGACAACATTTCCATGCTGTGAGGAAGCCACACTCCTGTTCAAGCTATAGGAAAAACACACAGAACATTATACAGCTCTGGCTGGCACTGGCATTTGCTCTGTAGATGGCACAAGTGCTACCCTTATTTTTTGCAATGTTTATGCCAATGTAAAGTGGAAATAACTGCAGGAATGAATCCTGACATCCATATGTGCGGCATCTGGCCACATCAACACTATCATTTATTCCAGAGCATGCATTTTCCTGGCCACCATTTTTCAGCCTACCTTAGTCAACTGCAATAACATTTTTGGCCAGTACAAATTTTTTTGACCTGATGTCTGTGTAGATCTGAAAGGAATTTCCCCTTCCACACACATGATCTTCCATTAAGCAAAGCCAGTTCCATGATTCCTGGAAGAATTAAGAGGTACAAATACCCTGCAACTCTGGATCCTTGCAGTTAATTCTTTGGTCTCCTTTTAAGGGACAAGGAGTTAATTCTTTCACACCTAGTGCTGGTGGGTCATTTAGGGACAGTCTTATCACTCTGTGAGTAAAGGTACATTCCTAAATAATTCAAAATCTCAGATGCTGTTTATTCTTCTGCTCTAACTGACCAAGTGTTATGCAAATTTTAGAGTGAAAAATATGCATTCAGCCTTGCAAATGGAATTACACCCTAGATGGGTTTCTGTGCTCTGGAGAAAAGAAAGGATAAGAATTTGTCAACCATGGAGAGTTTTCTCCTGCTGTTACACACATTTACTTCATCAATAGTGACAACAAGAGAGGGCCAAGCATTTCTACTACTGTGTCATCCCAGCTTGGCCCATAGCACTTGCTGAAGAAGGGTTTTTCTTGAGGAATAGATATCTTTAGTGGAAAAACACTCTTGGGCAACTCTTAATATAGAGTATAGAGTGGAAGCAAGCACTTAGATACCTACAAAATTAGAAGTTGAATTTTTACTGAAAACCAGGTGAATGTTTGCATTAAAGGTCAATCTTGATAAAGATATTTGGACAATAAAAACAATGAAAATAATCAGACCAATGACAATAATCAGCAGCAGAGACATAAAAAATTAAAACTGAGTTTACAACAAAACATGGATTTGAAAAGAATTAGAAATTGAAACTTCTCCTCCTCTTAAGTATTCCTTCAAGCTGTGATTTTCAAACTTCTTTTCAGCCGCTGCTTAAGCCTGATAACTCTGAAAACTCGTGGCTGCCTGGTACATCTGTGTTATAGGACCCCAGAATCCTGCATGGTGCTTCACTTACACCACACAACTGCCCTGCATGGAGAGGGCAAAGCTGTTGTCTTCCTGCAGGAAATGTTAAGGCAGATTGTGGAAAACAAGGGTTATGTCCCAAACCTTGCTCACTCATTGTTTTACACTTTTCCATCTTGGGAATGCAGCTCCCATTGACACATATAATTGGGAGAAAATCAGGCCTAAAGCTTGCCATTTCCTGCCTCCTGCTGGAAGGTCACTCAGCAAAGATATCCAGGTGCATGCACCTATCACATGTAAGGACATGGTATTTTCCTTTCCCAAACAATGTCCAGCTGCAAACCACAGAAGCCTCTTTAGCCATAGAAACATAAAGATGCACCAGAGAACACTCTCACAAATTACATGCATCTTTATGCAGAAGCAAAGCCAAAGTTAGCTGCTTCCCCCTGTAGTGTAAAAATTCCTGTACAGATTATACACCTTATTAATTCTAGACCAGTGAACTTTCCTTCTGGTTTATAACGAAGTGTTACATTATTAGTCAGGCTTCCCAGCAACTTTTGATAAAAATGGTGTTTTTATTGCTGTATAAAAAATACAAGGCAAGTTAAATGTTCAGTATTTTCTTATAAAATATTTAAGTTTATAAACTGTTGCAAACAGGCTGGTGTTTATATAATATTCACAGACATCTGTAATGCCTCTCATGAAAGCTAATGCATAAGCTCTTAGCTACTGCAAAAGGGTTTTAAAGATGCTCTGCCCATCTTAAAGTGTAATTCTACACAGTCTGAAGAGCTACTTTGATAACAGTTTGTTTTGAGCTTAATGTTTATTCCTCCCACTGCTGTCTAGGCTGAAATTTGCTTACTTTATGAGTGAGGGCCCCAGTGCATTTAAAATTTAAATACCTGACTAGGACACACTTACTCAGCAGAAAGCACACACATGCCTAATTTCAGGTACATGCTTACATCCTTTATGTCTCAGGACTCAAATCATATGCCCACATTATTTAACAGAGAGAAATGCAGTTGGGAATACAGGCATTTCTGAGGAAAAAGAATGTATTTCCCAAAGGTAAGAAGCTCTAATGACTTCTTTTCCAGGTATTGCCCAAGTATCTACCACTACTAAGAAACAACTGCTATTTCAGGTTCTGAGTTGTTGTAAGTCTTGTTCTGTGTTCCTGGAGATATTTTATTTTTGTTGCTAAAATACATAATAAAGCTACTGAGACTACAAGCACACACAGCTGCTCCTACATCCAACAAAATGCCAAGCAGAAGTAGAATTCTTTTCCCCCCAACAGACTGCAAGGTGTCATACTTGCACCTTGTGACTTTTTGATGTCAAACACCAGGAAGAGTCAAGAATATTGAGAAAACGGGTCTGTGTCCTCAAGAAAACTCATCCTCTACAGCAAATGCAGAAACCCTTAATTCCTCCCTAAACTCCTGCAGAATGACAGACAAAGCCAGCAGCAGGTTATATTTCTGCTAAACTCACACAAGCAATAATTCCTTCACAGATCCAGGCCTTCTGGAGCTCCTTCTCCACCCACATCTGAGTGGTCTCCTTTAGATCTTTGCAAGGCAGGACTGGGCAAACTGACAGGTCCTTTCTGCTCTCTGTGCTTTGATATCCAGTAATTTCATCTCTGGTGTCTGCACACAGTGGCCAGAGAGGTGCCCGTACTTTTGGTAGGTAAATGGCATCTGGTTCACAGATCAAGACAGATAGAAATACCTGCACAGACAAACAGCTGCTCTCAAAGATGCTCTGTACAATGCTAATGGCACTGAACATGACCTTCAAGGATTCTCTGTGGGGTAAATTAACTCTCGTCAAAACATGAATTTTTAGAAGAAAGGAAAAAAACCCCAAAAATATCAGGACTAAAGAGCTTTCCTTTTCAGGACAAGGACATTCTGGTAAATTTAAAAAATTTTTCTTTTCAAATAAACTTAAATAATTATAAGTGAGGAGAAGCCCGGAAATATTCCCTTCCCTGCCCTTTTTAATTTAATGAGGGGCATAAGTAAACACTGCCAATAATAGACTGTTGTGGTAACTCATCACCACCACTACAACCCAGATGTAATCAGACAGAAAGATATCAAGGCCAGTGCAATCATTATCAGATTGAGATTATTCAAAGAACAAAAAAAAGAGCAATTTTTAATATTTTTTTTTAAAAAGGAACCTTTGTTTATTTGATTAACTCCTTGCCATCTATTTTAATTCTTCCCTCTTCTTCATGTAGTCATTTTCCACTCATCTCTCCCAGCTCCCTGCTTGCTTTGCTTAGCAGTGCACTTCTTGCAAGCACATGAAAACTATTCCAATGGTACCAATCATGCATATTCTCAAAAGGCAGGCTTACCCTAAAAAGCACTCAGAGTCAGAACAAGATGCAAGACAAGTGGATCCAGCAAATGAATAGGAGGCATCACAGTGAGACAATTATGATGAATATAAATAAGCTGGCGAAAAGAAATATCATTTCACTGAAACATGCAATTTTGCTGAACCCAAAATCATTCTTGGAGACAAATCTGTCTTCAGAGAGCTTTCAGGATGAGGATTTTTGAGGTTGCATCAGCTGTGATCAAAGGGAGCAACATCCCAGATATTTACCCTGAGTTTGTCCTCATCCTACAATAGCAAATCTTGAATGTGAGAATTGCCATTATCTGACCATCTCACGGTGCAAAGTTCACAAAGCCCTTCTTGGGAAGGAGAATGTTTTTAAAGCCAGTGAGTCCACACCCTCTCTCACTTTTATTTAGAAGCCGCTTTGCAGCACTAGGTAGAAATACCTGAACTAATCCAGCACGAAGCAGCTGGAGCACAGAGAGCAGTACAGACACACTCAGCTGCCCAGAGCAATCGGGGGGAGATCCCCACCACCAGACACTGCAGTGGGGGCAGCTCGGGCAGGTACCTCCATAGAGGATTGCACAGCCTCCCCTGGACATCCCCAGCCTCCTCTGAACATCCCCAGCCTCCTCTGGACATCCCCAGCCTCCTCTGGCCATCCCCAGCCTCCTCTGGACTCCACACACACCTCTCTACTTTAGCCTGAACAGTCAAAGTTCCAACAGCTCTGCACATTTCTGACATGGTGCAGTAAGTCAGACAAATCTGATCACCCAAACGCTGCCAGTAACTCTAGTTAACAATGATCTACAGGATGAAAAACATCCAGCAAAATACAGCAGTTTTGAGGGGTTCACTGTTGGTTCTTTCTTTTCCTTTTTCCTTTTTTCTTATTTTTTTGCCCGTTAGGGAATTACTAATGGTTCCAAACTGATATTAATTGGCTCACAGCTCCACATACAGTGTCAAACTGCTGGTCAGCTGGCGGGCTCACCGTGCTTTCCCAGCAGATTTCTTTCACAGCTGGATTTGCCATCTGAAAGGTCCTTCCCATTTCCAGCTCTACAATCCTTCCAGGCAGAAGGGAGAAGAGGAACAGACAGATGCCTTTCCACAGAGATGTAACAACCCTAGCAGGTTCTCAGCATGTCAATAACAATCTAATCAGGCTGCATTATACTGAGGGGAAAATGAGGTCTCTGACTTTGCCAGAACACTTCACACATCCGCTTGCTCTTACAAACACATACAACACACTCCAGTTTCCAGATGCAGATAAGGACAACCACAGCATGGAAAACAATCCAAGAACTAGTCTAGCCAACTGCTAGCTGGACCTCAGCCTCTTTCCACCTCCTCTCCTTGCTCTGGAATAACAATCGCTGCCTGTAAATTTAATGAAATTTCACAGACAACTGCTTTGTGTTGATGCTGCAGACAGTGCCCTGCTGCTCTGAGCACACACAGGAAAGCTGTTCCACCTTGCCTCTCTCCCTGTCCTGCTGTAATCACAGGGAAACCTGCAAACCTAGCTATGCCCAGGGAACAGGAATTTGTCCTGGAAGAGTCCTGATGGCACCTTGAGAAAGAACAGCTGCAAGGATCTTTCCTCCCTACCTGGGCAACCAATTGTGCAGAAATGCCTTGCAGCTCACCAAAAAATAATGCAGCAGGATCTTCTGTGCAGTCCCATTCCTACGAGCCCTGGGCAGGGCTGATTAAAGCTGACCTAACCCTGACTGTAAAACTGAGAGACTGATCTTCAGATGACCATAGTTAATCTGAATTAGTCACTGACTTGTGAATCAGAGAGCAATGAACCACCCCAGACAGCAGAGCTGCATGCTGGCTACTTCTCCAGTGTGCTCCAAGGCAAGGACTCATATCCAGTAGCAATCAATTTTGGTGAAAAAAAGAAAAAAAAATTATGAAATGGCAAAATAGGATTCAGAGTCCAGACTCACTGCCTGCAGGAAGGAGGAGGATTTTTTTTTTCTTTCCTGGCTGATTACCTAAAGAAAAAAATAGAGAGGGAGAGAAAAAAAAATTACTAGCTCCAGTGAATGAAAAAGAACCTTTTAGTCCAAACTCCTCAGTCAGGCCATCCAAATTCCCGGTAGCCTTGATCTCTTTTCCAGCCAATGAGCTCCTCTTAAGCTCTGACTGATGGTGTTGTATATTTAAAAATGTGTTTATTCTGACAATTTGCTCCTCTTTTATGTAAGAGGACAGGCAAGTAACTCATCCCCAAAACCTCAAGGAAAGAGCACAAAACTTGGCTGCAAGACTATTTGGCTCCCTGAAGACTGTTGATTCTTGGACAAACTGTTATTCCATCCCTAAAAGATGTACTTACCCTGAAAAAGAAAGTGCACACACAAACATACAACTGGGTATTAAGAGCTTTGGGAGATCTGGGACTCTGGCCTTGTGACTAAAGTGTCAGCTGCTTCTGCAGAAATGGACATGGTAGTGGAAAAAAGAAATCCCAAACCTAAAAACAAAGGAAGGGCGAGCACTGAACTGCCCACAGCTGGACTGAGCTGAACTTCCATGGCTAAGCCACTAACGCTGGGTTCTCCTCAGTGCCTCAGTGTCAGGGAGGTTATGGAAACCAGAGAGGCAAACAAATGGGAATTTCTAAACAGATCAAGGGCTAAAGGAAGGGGGGGAGAGGGTGTGGGGGAGAGTAGTCAGAGAACATCCGTTGTGTGGAGGGCTGTGTGTTTCTCAGGGTACACAGGAGAAGGGGAGATATGCCTGCACAAGAGAGGTCAGCGGGTATCAGATCACATCACCCCTTTCCTCTTTCCCTTGGCTGCCTCTTAACGCTCCCTTTTGAGTGCATTTCCCTTTGGTTGTGGGAAAAGCATATTCCACCAGGCCTCTTAAAAAGCATGTTGCAGTGGCACTGCCTGAAATAGAAACCAGATTTTTGCCTTCAAGACCCCTGCCTCAGCCTCTACTGCTAAAGCCTGGCCTTAATCTGAGCAGAAAAGACTGGACTGGAAAGGTGTGCACAACCCCACTGTACACTCAAGAGCACATGAATTACTCTAAACAGAGCTGGTGGGGCTTCTTTATCCCTTCTACTCCTTTTTCCTAATGAGTTCACTCCTGGTTTCACCCAGGAACGCCTGCACAGACATGGTGGAAATACATCTCCAGCTCTGCATAAGCCTCTGCACACTCAGGGGTCAGCAGCCCTGAAAATGATGACCAGACAGCCACATGATGAACGGAGCACAGGGACTAGATTAAAATAGACTTTCAAATTAAGCCCAGTTTCAATAAATCCTCTATTTTTGTTACCATTGGCTAGCTTAAACTGCATTTAGTGTCTACCATTTGTCTTCTTTTTGCACAACTCATTTGTAGTTAGCAGAGGTTGCCTTTAACAAAACCAAAAAGAAGCACATGAGCTCATTGTCTCCCAGATTGCACCCTCACACTCCATGGCCTCATTCCCAAGGGTTTCCCCATTTAAAGTCACTGCTGATGTCCAGACCCTGGTTTGGGATGTCACCCAGGTGCTGCCCTGGGGAGAGAAGGGGCTGAAGGTTTCACTGAGGGCTGGCCAGGGAGGGGACCTGACCTCCATGGAAGTTGCAGAGAGCCATGGGAAGCACCAGCCAGGCTGAAGGAGTCCCTGCCCAGTCTCTGCCTCCAGCTGAGCTACTGGAAGAGGCCTTGGCCAAACTCACACTGAGTACCCTGCCCCCACCAGCAGGACCCAAGTGCTCTCCTCCATGCCCAGTTGCTATAAGAATGGAAAAGGACAAGAAATTCATGCCTGCTTGTCTTCACATGGCATTGACTCTGGAATGCAGCCAGACATCCATCCTGGACCGGCAGCTTCCTTGCAAAAAATTTCCTGTAAAACCTCCTACCTGAGGCATGAGTCCTGCATTTCCCACCCACATGGCTTTTCCTGACTCTTTCCAGATGGGACATGTGGCACTTAGGAACACGGTTTCATGGTGTAATTGGCAGTGCCAGACTAACAGTTGGGCTCTATGATTTTAGAGTTCTTTTCCAACCTAAGCAGCTCTGTGATTCAGGCAGTGCTGGAAGGGCTGGTGACCTCCGGGGCACTGTGTCAGGGCTGCTCACATCCCATTGATCTCCTCCCTTTTAACTTGGCGGAAAGCTCCGGTTTTCAAAAACGATTCTCTTTAACCTCTGTGAGGAAGGAGAGATCTCGGGGATTTGAGTGCTCATGGTCTTAACGCTGCTCGTTTGGGATTCTGCTCAGGGAAGGGCAGCTCGGAGGAGCGGGTCAGGGCATGTCAAAGGCGGATCAACACCGAAGGAGATGATCGTATTTTTCAACAAGCTCTGCTGCTAAACATGCCAGAGAGCAGGAGCTAGGAGGGAGGGAAAGGGTGTATGGTGACATGGAGGAAGGGAGAGAAAGCCTTAGCCAGCAAGACAAGCATCCTGAGTCACGCTGCTGGGGAGGTGAGGCTGCTTTGCCAAGGAAAGGCTGACAGAAGAAGTCAGATGCCTGGAGTAATTCCACAATGCTATAAAAAAAAATATAAAAATAAATAAATTTACAAAGGGCTGGTGCAATTCTAGCCACAACCAGAATGCAAAATCCCACTGATGTGAACACCAGCCACCCACAGCTCCGACTGCCAGAGCTGCCCCTGTTTGTGTGTAGGACCTAGAGGGTGAGCGAGGGGCTGAGCACAATCTGTGCCAGGGGTTTGGATGAGCTGCAGCCCTGGGCTCGTGCAGAGCAGCTCCTGATTAATCAGCCAGGCACGTGAGGCAGGGAGCTCCATCCCAGCTCCTGTGGCCAGGGCCAGCATCGCCCCACGCAAGCGTCGAGAGGAGCCGTGTGCTCCGTCCCAGCCCCAAACCTGGACTGGGGGAGAGCTGAGCCCTGTGCCCGCCTCAGCCCCGCCTTGCTCGGCCTGGGAAACACCCCGGCTGTGAACATGGCCAAGAGGAACATTTTTAGATGAGAGAGGAGCTTGTTTTGCTGACTCATAGATGTGATTTTCATAAAGATGCAGGAAATCCGCTGAACTCTGGTTTCACTTTGCTTAGGTCTCCACCTCTTCTTTCTATGGCTATAATCCTTTTCTTATTTACTTTTATTTTCTGCTGTAAAACCTCCTACATTTCACTGAGCTTTTAATTAGAAATGCAACAATGAAAATCTGATCTTTTTTAATATATACCGAAAACACTATGCTACACACCAAGGCCTTTGAAAACACACCAGAGTTTCTCTGCCAGCAAACCTCAGCCATTCTTTTTCAACTGACAAAGGGTAAAGTGAAGACAAAATCCTGAATAATGAAAATAATGTTTTTTCCATCATTACTTGGGCATTAATAAAGCACAACATTTTGTAGTCCTCTGAGAACTGGGGTAAAGGTGGGACTGACAACAGGAGGAAACCATATTTCCATTTTGTCTTGTAAATATTTTTCTTGCAGTGCTTTGCTTCACCACTGAGGGTCTAAGGACCGAGGCACAAAAGTGTGTGTAGACAGGAATAAGATCTTTCATTATATGAACCGGAATAGCTGGGAAAATTAGATAAGTTTCCAGGTGCTTCCTAACCAGTTTCTCTTACACAGACATGAAGACAAATCTATTGAAACCCCTTGAGCTGGAGGGCTCTGTGGGCTTTGCTTAAGTTTGCTTTCAGTCCTTGTTTCCAGAAGCACAAGTGCTTTTTACAGGGACTTTCTACCTGACTGGAAGGCAAGGATTAGATCTCTTCAGTTTCAGAAAAATGTCTGCCCACTCCTTAAACCAACCAGAATCACTCCAATTCTTTAGTAGCGCTGCTTGCTCCCAGGCTCTTCTTTTCAACAGCCAAAAGAGTGATTTAGAATATGAACACACAAACCCGATAAAAAAAAAAACACAGATAAAACCAATTCCCTAATATAAAATATCATGTCCACTCTTCTTAGTCCCTTCACAAGTTCAGATCACACCAAAACCCACATCAGATAATGTTTGGTTGCTCCCAGAACTGTGACCTTGTGGTGTGGCTGCTGGAGAGCAGAGCAGATGCCAGCCTATTCCATACCCCTGTGACCAAACCACCAGCTCCATCCCAACTCCACAAACTCCACAGAGAGAGAGGGAGGAGGAGGTTAAAATGCCCAACAGTTTGCCATTCCCAGGCACCACAGACCTGCCATTCTGAGAACTCAGCAGATGCAGATGGAAATCACTGATGGAAAAATGGGACACCAGAGAACAGAGATCACTCTTGGTGATCTGAGTCTCAGCTTAGCACTGTGAGAGGCTTCTGTGCATATGCACTGAAGGAAAGTAACTCTCAGTGCTGCTGAAAATGATCTTAACCTTTGAAAATAAAAGCAATGATTGTGAAAGAGGTGACAAGGTTGTTCTGGATACTCTAATTGAAAAGTGCTGCCATTTTTCCTGCCTCCTCTGGATGTTGCACTGCAGTTAATCAGAATTCAATGATAAATAGTGCTGGGAAGGAGAATGGGTTTTATTTGCTCTAAGCAGAGGACAGTCAGCAAAAAATCCATGAGGGGCAGTGGAGCAGAGCTCAGTCTAACCTGGCACATGGACACATCACAGGATTTCAGCATCATCAGGGCAGCAACCACCAGGTTCAGGTTCAGAGCTGCTGCAGCCACGCTCACAGCTCAGAGCTCTTTCACACCCCACCAGCCAACCTTAGCCATGGGGCTGAACTCAGATGCTTTAGCAACAGGCAGTGCAGAAAGTCCAAAGCATGACCGAATCTGAAGTCTTTCTTTGGAAGAACAATGGAAAAATCATTCAGCCAGGATCTGAATGAGTAACTGGTCCTGACACCTGAACTACCAGCAATCCCAAGGGCTGCTTTAAAAAGAGCAACAAAATCACAAGATTTGTCAGCAGATTTTCATTATAAGGAAGCTGAGGTCAACCATATTTCTAAATTAATTTTCTAGTACATCTTGGTTAGACTTTAGGTAATAGCCCCTCCTCCACCCTCCCCCTCCTTCTTAATAAGTACAATTTACTAGAGTTGCATAAAAATGAGTAATACATTCGTTTCACTTAGACCCAATGTGAAATGAGTCATTTCTTTCCAGCACATGACCAGGCTGTTATGTCTCTCCTAAGCACACCACAGAAAGATAAAGATGTTACTTTCTGCCGATAAACAGACACAGTAAATCATCTGATTCTTTGAAGTGACAATGAGTTCACCTCCTGAAAAGGTCCATTTGAAGTGCACCTTTCCCTGTCATACCCACATCCCCACAGCTGTGTCAGGCCCTGGGAAAGGGGCACACACTTTGTTCCCAGGCAAGCCATGTCTATCTCCTCTGGCTGACAAGGGGGGAAAAAAGGTCTCTTTGACAATGGGGGCCCCAAAGGGAATAAACATGGTACCTTTATTTATAGATCCAAGGCTTGATAATCTGACCACTGCATGCTCCATCCCCTTCAGGCTTTGAATAACCAGGGTTTATTCTTGCCCTGTTTTGGGCTTTTCTTTGCAGGTCTCTGCCTCTCAAACACACTCCCTTTAGGAAGGTGGTGTGTTCTGACTGGGACTGTGAAGTGCAATGTTTGTGAAGATTACATGATAACATCGAAACTGCTTTTCTGTCTTCCCCAAGCTCAGCTTTGCCTTTTGGCTTTACCCCTTATGTTTGAACTAGAGGGAACTGCATAGGCCAGGGATTCCTCATCTTCTCATAAATTAGGCTCAATATAAGAAAACCTGCCCAACTAAACCAAGACAGTTGCTCTCTGTTAAAACAGAGAAATGTATATTTAAAACTAAAAATGCAGCAGAAACAAACTCCCCAGCACAGGGTAGAGCCCTTTGGTCTTTGCGCCTCCCACCCCAAAGCAAAAGAGGGTACTTGGCATCCACAAAGCAGGATGTGCTCTGCAATGCTCCCAGGAACTCAGCAGCATTTGGGAGCCAGTCCCATCACAGGAGCACCACACCTGATTATTCCATACCCCAAATCATTGTCTGACACACTGGCAGAAGGGATCAACCCTACCTTGGCTCTATAGTGGCAACAACATTCCTGCAAAGTCTGTCAGGTGACACTGAAATCAGGGTGGATTCACTGAATTATTTTTCTTTGCTAAATTCACCTCTGACCAGTCCTTTGGTCTCTATATGGCAAACATAAGTGCTAATCAAAGGCAGGATTAATGGTAGAAACCAAAACAGTTATTAACCCATTTACTTTAACACAGCCTGACAGAAACAGGTCATTGCATCCAAAAAAATCTCATCTTAGGGAGGAGCTCCCATGTCCCTTCCACCTCTTTTACATGTTTGCTGACCTCCTTCACATCTGAATTCACAGAGCATGTTTTAAACATACCGGTGGACGCTCCCCAGTGTCATTCTCATTGACAGCTCCAACCACTGTCAGTAAATGTACCCTGGCAAGGATCCCTGATAGAGTCTAACCCAACCTTGCCCTTCACTGCCCTCCAGAAACCAGCCCATAACTTACTGACTACAGAACATGTCTTTCTTCTTCCCAAGGAAATCTCTTTACTGGACCAACTGACACAGAAGGAGGAGACAAAACACCTTTCCTGTTCCCAAAGCTGTTCTCAAGGTCAGGGATGGGAGTAGGAGATTTTTCATTCCCACTGGAGTATCAGTTTGTTCATTGGCTTTGTAGGACTGACTACAGCATTTTCTGTAGTTCCAAATCCTTGTGAAACTTTCAGAGCTATTAAAGCAGTAACTGATTTATCCATTGATGCACTTTCTATGTGGAGATGTTCATCCTGCTCACAAATATCCAACAGTATTGATAGTACCAAGCAAAGTATTCCCTGCATTTATGCATAGACCAAATTTGGTGCCAGCAAGGACAATTCAGTGTCCCACTATGCACAGAGATTTAAAGGTTTTTCCGCCCCTTTAATCAAAAAGAAATCAAGCGAAAAAAAGAGAGAAAACACAAAATTTTTATTGTCACTTTAAGTTAGAGGCAGACACAAAAAGATATCTTTTCACATGTTTTTATTTGGAAATAATAAGAAATCATTGGTTTACATAAGACAACTGTATTCCTCTGGATTCATACAAATGGGGCTAAGACCCATTGCTGGTAGAAATTCACAAAAGCTGCTCTCCTGCCTTCACATCTGCCTTGCAGATTCCATGACACTTCTGCAAACTCAACTGCCACCCACCTAGCACAATCCATGGAGCTACAAATGGGTGACTTGAAGCTCCTTTGCAGACCCCAAATCCAGGAAATTCTCTTGTATTGCTCAAAGTTTGACCCACCAATAGTGAAATCACTTTTTAAAAAAAAATCTTTTTATATGAACTGTGCATCACCATCTCTTCACTTCACAGTCTGAGCCAGTTTTTAATCCACTGCCTTCCAGCACCTCAGTCCTGAGGGTGCACTGAGGTCATGTTTCCTATATTTTCTTTGAAATCATGAAACCTATGGGGAAAGGGGGGTGGGGGGGGTGGTGAGTAGAATGTATTTTAAGACCTTCTGTAACTCAAGACCTGGAGCTATAGGAAAGGACTGTGCATTGCAGCACTGATGATCAAATCATGAGTTGGCAAGACTGGGCTTTCATTCAACTGAACCACAAATGCACTTGAAACACTGACTTGCTTTTCTTCTTTTGTTTCAGATCTGCTCAGCATCTTTGCTGACATAAAATGACCAAGGTCATTTCTGCTCTGAATCAACATCAAAAAAGGGAAAGGAAGAAAAGTGAAAATATCACTCTCCAAATCTTCATCCCACAGCATATTCCAGTGGGCACAACTTGATCATAACTTCTCTCACTCTCCCATGACCTCTTGCAAAATAATCCCTCCTCACATGCAAGTTATAAAGCAAAGCAGTTCCTTTTACACTGAAAGTGCACACTGGCTGTGATGGCAAGATAAAAGTCATCCAACAACACACACAATTCCAGCTTATCTTGAGAAAAGTGATAGCTCAGCCACAAATGGTGAGGGCTCTGCAGTGAAGACAACTTGCCCAAGGTTATGGGGGATTCACATTATGGAGAACGCAGACTCTCCAGCCCTTGGCTGATGCAGCACACAAGTGAGGGAGGTAAAAACTCTGCTGCCCTTTAATTGTGGATACTGAGTACACACACAACCAAACTGCACAACAAACCTCATCCAAAGGAGCTACCTTCCCCTTCCCAAACCTCAGGAAGCACTTGAGGGACATGGCTGCACTGTGCAACTGCCCCCAGACCAGCAGCCAGACAATGCCTCAAACCATCACCAACAAAAGCCCTAAAGCAGGGTATCAACCTTATTAGTCCAGGTTTTAAGTTGCTTCTTACTGAAGCCTGTGCAGGAGGGAAGCCAACCTGTTTGGGATTGTGCTTCCTCCTCTATTTTCAGTCACATGGACACAGCACACGGATGAAGGAGCTCCAGCATCCAGGGCCACAGCCTCTCTGGAAGAGTGGAAACCCCCAGCCCTGGCAAGTGCAGGTGCAGCATCACTTCCAGCCCAGGCTCTGCTCCTGGGGAAGCAGCCCCTTCCCCACCCACCTTTCCTCCCTCACTACAATCCCCCCTCTTTCACTGCACAGCAGAGAGGCAAACACCAAGCTCCAGATCACCAAGGACATTTCAGGTTCCTTTATGTATCAACAGCAAAACCTGAGCCAAGCCTGGAGACAGCTTTAGGCTGTAGTGTGTATCCAGGGGAGAAAGCATTTCTTGACATTCTACCAAGGACCTCTGCTTGCTCTCAGACTCGCACTGATCACAGCTAAGGAGCAAAAGAGGAAGAGCATGTTACATTTTTTTTCCTTTAGATAACGCTCCAAAAATCCCTGTGTTTGACTATGGAAAACGCAAATGATGTGGGTGTTTAAACTGATCACCCTGGCAGTGATTTAAAAAGAAACTACACAGAGCCAGGAAACCCCAGATTTATAGAGCTGCAGCCTTATTTCCTCATAGCATAAAGGACAAAACCTGCCTATATGCACATGTTGTTCCAGCCCCTAAATTTGTTATCTGTCCTGGTCTTACATTAGAAAGCATTTCTCAAAGATATCTCCAGGTAAGCAGGAATTAAACCACAACCCCTTTTTGTGCAAGCCAGGAGTCATGAAGGCAGATAAAGCTATGGGCCTGGTTCTTTTTTCTGCTCTTAGACACAAACATCTAGGTCACTGATGTTTGAGTGAGCCAGTCTCTGCTCAGGAACCCCAGAATTAGTTTCCAAACAGCAAATTACACCTGAATAAGGAGCTGGCAAATGGGACAGGTCTGCTCTACTGCCATAGTTTACCCTCCACATGGCCCTCATCCCTTCATTTCTATCCTTAACTGTTTTATTTAATAATCATGCCTTTTTACAAAAGTGCAGTGCTTCTCCTGATAACATCACCCTTGGGAAGCCAAAGCACTCCAAATGCAATGGCTGGCATTAAACAAGGAGAGTGATTGTTACGTTTCTTACCCCTACTTAAGCTTGATTTGGGCATAGATTGGAGGGGCACAACAGACAACTGCTGAAAGCAGAGAAAATACTGAAGTTTCTTGTCCAAGACAGAACAGGGGGAGAGAAACAGGCTGGAGGTGGCTGTTCCTTAGCCAGCATCTGCTAATCGAAGCGAGCCATCCTCATCAATATCACTTTGCTTTGGCAGCTCTTCAGGAGGAAAAAAAAGAAGGGAAAAAAACCCCCCACCACTCCCCCTGTGCAACATGCTTTAATTGCTGTGTGTATCACACACCAAAGAGGAAATCCAGGGGGGTAGCAGCAGCATGATGAGCTGCACCTCCTTTTATTGCTTTCAAGAGAAAATTCTTGCAGTTGGGGAGCAGGAAGGGGGAAGGCTCATCCCCCTCTGACCCACAGGGCACATTCTTTGCCACTCCATCTGCCACCCCCAGCTGCTAAATCCTCCGTCACCAGCACAAGGTGATCTGGGAGCGAAGGCACTGCTAACACATGAAAGGAAACAACTTTGGCTGGGTGCCTCCTTACAAGCCCCTCTCTCCCCACCCCCTTCCTGCGCTTCCTCCCTGACATGTTGAAAGCATCTGAACATCGAGGTACTGAGATATCACAGGCCGAGTTTCCCTTTCCTATCCCTCTCAGATGGCTCTTGTCAGCAGCTCCCTTCAGCCCTGCTCCCAGCCCCCTGTTTTCCATGAGGATTTCCTTCCCTCCTGCTCTGGAGCCACTGCTCTGGAGCTCACATTATTTGATTTCTTGGAGCCTACAGTCTGGAGCCAGAAAGGTTTGTCTGCTTCCCTGAGTTCAGCTAATAAATTGGGATCAGGGGGTCACACAGCAGGGGACTTGGAAGCCTGAGAGCCTCTGACACCATTTTTATTAGTTTTTACTATACATACCATTTCAGGAGCCGGGATGCCATCCCAGTGGGGCCCTACCCATTGCTTAGTAACTAAGATTTTGTAATCTAAGTTTTGACAAGGTCATTTTTTACCTTGGGAGAGTGTGGGGGAGGGAGAACCCCCACATTCATTAATTACACAAACACTGTGGGGACGATGCAAATAGGAACCCATTTCCCTTTTGCATCAGGGCCAAGAATGAAAAATCTTTTTACTACAAGGCTATTACAAGCCAAACAGGCCAGGATATTTTAAAAGACACGCTGATACAGTCCTGTCCTCTGCTTGAAGATTAGATGAGTGCATTTCAGCCTTTCTGCTGTCTATCCCTAAAAAAAACCCCATACCATCAACTAAAGTGAACAAAGCTGGAGGTAGCCAAACAAACCTGAGGTTGCCACAGAGCCCTGATGCCCAAGTCACATTAAATACCCCCATGCCTCTTCTGGCAGCACAGGGAGGACCCTGATCAAGCTAAAATTAAGCAGTAAAACTTACACCAACATCAGCAACCCCATGCTGGTGATCACCTGAATTGGCTAATCACCACACTGGGTATAAATGACCTTTTAGCAAGCTCTCATCCCAAAGACAGAGGTGTGAAAAGCCCAAACACAGTGGTCTTTCTGGTAAAACAGAGATAGTTTTTTTCCTGATAGAAAGTTTCTTAGGCTAAAAAGCAGGATGTTCAGAAATCATGAGAAACAGGGAAATATAGTCACTGGACAAGTCCATGAGAGCAGGTACAGGTCAAACCATGGCAGTGCTGTGGTGACACTGGCATCACCACAGGGAAATGGTGCCTGTGTGGGGAATGAGCTGCCAACCACCCTGACCTGCTGAAACAAGGCAAAACAGGCATTTTGGCTCAAAGACACACACAGTGATTTAGGGAAGGAGCCAGTCTGCCTTCCCTTGTGCACTCAGTGCTGCTCTCTCCCACTGCAGCTTTGCTGAGTTTGATAACCCTGATTATATTTTTCTTTTTCTCTTCTTTTACATCTGCTATGATAAACTCACAGTCCTTTGGTCACTTCTACCTTTCCCATACACCCTCTCCCCTGATCCAGAGCTGCGTGAGGTGCATCCCTCTGATGTGGTTAAAGCAGGACTGAGCTTGGTAAGGCTTTGAGGTCCCTTGGTATGAATCCTGCTGGCTGTCACCTCACCGGGCTCCAGCACAAGCTTTGAGGTTAAGTCCCAGTGTTTGTGTTTTGGGCCTTTGTTGTGGTTCCTTGATATGTTCATGATGGCCTTGGCTCTGCCACCCTACAAGCAAATGCAAAATTCACAAAGTGGTGACTCAGTCGTTTTATCCACTGGCAGCAGAAGCAGCAGCTGGCAGAGGCTCAAAACAGATCAGAGAACAGGGCAACAAGTGTCTCCAAGATGGATTTCAGACAAACAAGGAAAAATGAAAAACCTGAAAAAGCATGGGGAGAAAAAGCCTGCCATTAAATAAAGAGACAGCAAAACAGCTGGAATGCCAACCATAGGCTGAAGAGATCAAAAGTGAATCAGCTCTGTGACAGACAAGGAGATGTGCTGTGCCTCGGAACAGGAACACTCAAAACATGGTGACTCCCTGGCCCATACAGATTGTTCCACTGCTTCAACTCAGCCTGCACGTCAAAAGAACTTGCTTTTTGCTGCCAACACTGGAAGCTCAAAGCAGAGCCTACAGATCAAGCTGCTTTCTTCCTGCTTGAGGCAACAGCCCTAAAAATAAAATGACCCTGGAGGACTCAGAACTGGCTTGCTCGTTTGGCTGATAGTGTATGAAGTAGGATAGCAAGGCTTATGCTTGTTCTTCTGCAGTTTTATGGGCTCTGTGGGTTTTCAAGAAACAAAATACATCCCCAGATGTGAAGGGGAGCTTCACCATGACCTGGTTTTACATCATGGTAACACCTTCATGCCTGGAAGAGAAAAGAGTGATCCTCATAACACCTCGTGTGCTGTCTGAACACACAGCACCACAGGCACTTGCTCAGAGCACACACAGACCTGTGAGTAACATCAGTGAGCAATCCCTGTACCAGGCCACATGTCTGAGCTGAGCTGTGAACCTGCCAATAAAAGCAGGACATCATGAGCTATGATGCACATAAAAAGGGTCTTTCTATATTAACCATGTCTCAGGCTGAACACGTGAGAAAGTATCACACATGGGCTTGGATGACAAGGGACTCTATAATCAAATATCAGATTTTTAGAAGAATAAATGATGGTCTTGTGTTTAAACAGCACTAAAGTCACATCTGGATCCTGTCCTTGGTATGACCCATGGTCATCCTTTGAGACCTCAGGCAAGTCTCGTCTCAGCTATGTAGCAGTTATGAAATCATTGCAGTGTGTAGTGATTTTTTTTCCTCTTAATTTTTTTTTCTAAACAGTGCATAACCATTTACATTCAGGGAGCTTTACAACTCATTTCTGTCTGTTTGATCTCCAGCCCCAACTTTTCTGGCAAAATAGCAATTAGAGCACAAGTGCTGAGCAGGCTCTTTGTTGCTGCCCGTGCCCTATCAGACTCCAAAAATGATTGTGACTCAGTCACCTAAGCTGCATTCTGTTTATTCATGTGTAAACTGGGAATCATTATAATTGCTTTCTAAGCATTAATTGATTATTCTTCATAGTACTGCTATAGAATTCCTAGAACAGAGACTGAGAAAACCAACACAAGGAACAGACAGCAGCAAAACTGCAAAATGCCAATAGTTTTTTGTTTACTTCTTTTCTCTTCTGAGCATGGTGCTGTGGGAGATTTGTTCCAGTCATGTCCTGACTTCAACATGGTGTGCTGTGGTTTGCTTTGTAACTTCAGTCCATTCATCTCAGGTTTTCTCTGCTCAAACCCAACTCCATCTTGGAAGTGAAATTTTGCATTCTTCATGATTCCCGTGAAAACAATGAAGATATATCCATTTATATAACTGCCTGTGTTTATCTTCCCCTATCCACAGGGGGCAAGATAGTCAGATGGATATCAGATAACTCAAGAATACCTCCTTCTATAACTCCCCTGTGCATTTGTGTGTCTCCAGTCACTGCTCTCACATCCATAACCTTATTTTCTCCAGCTGGCTGAAGTCCTTCTAGAGTTCTGCATGTCTCCCTACTTGTTAAAAGGCAAGAGGCTGGATAGAAATTGTGACCAACACACTGATCTGCATAGAGAGAAATTAATTCCCTTCCTTCCTGGGTCTGAACTGCCTTGAGTGGAGTATGGATGGAGCAGCAACTGAATTTCGAAAGCAGGTAAAGAACTGAGTCAGAATGGCAGTAGGTGTGTTATTTGGGCAGATTAACTTCACACCCCTCATCATTTCCAGCAGCAAAACAACTGAAAGGAAACACAAATCCAACTACAAAACTCAGGTCTAGTTCTCCCTCAGGGAAAAAATAAAAAAGCAAAACAACAGTAAAAATACAAGCCTAAACCAGCCATCTTTGGAATTCACTTACATGGAAAAAGGCAGGTATATGGTGTAGCTGAGTAATGCAAACAGTCTCCTTTTCCCTAATGAAGTATATGCTCACCTCATAAAAAATACTCCTTTACAGAGTCAGAGTTTTAGTTTTGTTTTTTATGGTGTTCGGCTAAAATTATTTTACTATTGTAGTAATTTAGTCACAGGTCAGTTAGTCACACAACAGCAACTGCTGTCACAGAAGATTAATTGGAAATATGGTCTGCACATTTTACTCCGAAAAATTGGTTTCCTCTCAGGTAATAACATGGAAATGTATTGAAAGAAAAAAGAACATTCAAACAAGCTATTAAAGATTCAGGCAGATATTCTCAGTTGTCTATGAGACACTCAGAGAATTGTCCCACCTGAAGCCCAGAAGTTTCTCATGGAGGAGGAGAAAGTTATTTAGGAAAAACACAAGTGAAAAATCAGACTTTTCTGTTAGCAGACAGCTAGCTGAACACTCATTTTTCTCCTTGGAGAAGGTTTTAATGGAAAAACTGACTGATTTGGCAGAGACAGTTCCAAGACAGTGATACTGAGTCATAAAGCAAAGCTGTAGCTACCATGCAGCCTGATCCAATGGCCCTGAAGTCAAGAGGAAGGCTCTGGACCAGGCCCATAGAAATTAAATAAAGTTTGCAGCATGGCTCTTATTAGCTCAGACCCACTGGAAGAGCTGGCAGTGAAAAGCTGCTGCTGCTGCTTTCAGAACAACTCTTCCCTCACTATTAGCAGTATCATTTCTGTCCGATGATGTTCTGCAAATTGTGACAAGGCATCAAACTGAGGAGTGTTCTTTGGACTTTGTTGTTCAAAGAGAAGGGGGAAAAACAGTTTCACAGCTGTAGGTTGAGCATGAAAAATGTGGCAGGTGACAGAAAGAGGGTCACCACGCTGTGGGAGTGTCTCTGTTTGACAGTCTATGGGCTTGGTTTTCTGTTACATTGTGTGAATTTAGTGCTGGCAAAATGCTAGTTATTTAAATCCCGGGATGAGGAGCAGCAGCAGTTAGCACTTAATAGGAAAAAACACACTCTCCTTCAGATGAAGAAGGGAACAAACATCTATATAAAGGAGTGCTGGCAAAATGCTAGTTATTTAAATCCCGGGATGAGGAGCAGCAGCAGTTAGCACTTAATAGGAAAAAACACTTCAGATGAAGAAGGGAACAAAATCTATATAAAGGATAAGCAGTAACAGAAATCAGACCTGGGAGCATAAAATTTTAAAAAAAAGAAGCTCCATAAGGGACACTGAACAAGCCTAACTGATCTCCTGACACAAAGCACATCCCTTGAAGTCAGACATCCCTTTCAATCAAGGGTAAGGACCAAAAAATGACAAAGAACAATAATGTGTCAATTCTGGAAAACAGAGAAGAGACAGAGACAGGATTCTATGTTACAGGACAAAAAGGGAGCCCTTGACCTCCACCCCTCAGCTCTCAGTGGATGCAGGAGGGGAATAGCAGAGGTGGCAACAGCTCCTGGTGCTGCAGTGCTCGGGTCTCACTCAGAAGGACCCCAGGGAGGTGAGGAGAGCACCCAACCACCACCTACAAACCCTGCCCCTGATGGATTCCCATTGGACACTATGGTCAGGAAGGCACTGAATGCAAAGAGAGGATGAGAAGAAGAAATTATTTAATTAACTATACAACAATGCCAAAAGCCTGGGTAATGAACAAGAGGAAATAGAATTAGTCATTTATGAGCACTAATTTGACCTAGCTGCTATTACTGAACCTCATAGAAAGATTTGCATGACTGAATGTTTAAATCAATGTTTATAATCTACTTAGATAGGGCCTAGATCTTAGAAGAAAATGAGGAGTGGAAAAGATATATTTACCTATAACCAAGTCACTGACAATTAAAAAGAAAGCTGTCCTGAATATTTCCTACTTGATGACCCGGATAAAGCAGCAAGATGCAAATTAGCTGTCATTCCCTCCCATCCTGCTGGAAACCAGTGTGACTAGTACAAAAACTGGCTGTTTGTGAGGTGTAGAATGAAAACACAATCTGACCTCAAGGTTTCCTTCATGAGAGATCATTCCTAAACCCTTTTAGAGCATCTAAATATCCCTGCTGTAAATGTGTCAAGGTGGCAGAGAAGTCACCAGGCTGGGGAAAGCCTCTACCAAATAGTCTTGACAACAATGCAACAACCATAAGTACAATTAATTGAGTCAAACACTCTTGTTATAGGCAGCAATACCTAACTATCTAAACCAGTATTGGTACAAACTTGGTGCCCTGTGAAGCTCTCAGCTTTCTGACACTCTTACAGGCAATTCAGTTGGATGAAAGTATCTCATTGACCAAACATGACTGGGACTTGTTCATGAACATCCTGGCAAGATCCACATGCCACAACCCAATAGCCAAGAGGAGAGATAGTACTGATCAAAAAACTGATCTACACTAAAAAACTCCAGAAATCTAATAAACCTTACAAAGGCACTATACTTCTCTGAGACCAGTTAATAACTATGCTGTCTTTTGGTAGGTCCTAATGGTGTCCCAAATCTCTATTTGTTGATATAAAACAACCAGTTTTTTTATTTGGTTTAAGCCATACTCATTATTTCCTGCCATATCTTGCTGATTTCCCAAGCACACTCTGAATATAAGAATCTAAAAAGCAAAGGGGATGATATCACTGGTGTTAAAAGACCCTCCAGAAAGCAACCCCCAAGTCCTTGTTTAATGCTGCAGAGACAGTGCTCTCTGCTGAAAATCCTGGAGAGCAAGAAGGGAATCATCATCCTCTGACCTTCTGCCACACGTGGCATGCCACGACCTTGGCCTCCTTTTTAACCTCTTCCATGCCATGCCTTGATGCCAGCCCTGCAGGGTTATGCCAGTTGAAGCTTCAGTAATTATTTCAAAGTGACAGATGGAGTGTCAAAGCAAACAGCATCTGTCCAAAGGGCCCCAGTAGGTGATGCTTCACAGAGTATCTCCTGAACATCTGCAGTAATTAAATGCTTAAGCTGAACAAGATTTAATTTTGTAGGCTGTGTTGAATCAGATGTAGTTCACTGCACAGGGGCTCTTGATCCGCTCTGCATGCCTAGGAAATAGTTTTCCTTCTCCCTAAGCCCTCTTCACCTTGAACTTCAGAATTATGGCAACTTGTTTGTTCAAAAAATAGGCATTTAGTGAGTAAATACACAATTTGGCATCCAACAAAGTTTTTTCCCCATGTCTAAAAGGAGACACAATCAGAAAAAACATGAAGAAAATGAGAAGCGGGAGAGGCCAGAAGCTTATCCAAGTGGGAGACATTAGAGTTTGATATCCCAGTGCAGGGATGAAGTGCATTCCCTTCCCTCCCATCAAAGGGAGGCAAAGCTTCACAAGTTAGTATCAAAGACACAACAGAGACCATTTTATGTGCTCCCATTTACACTCACCTGAGGTATCCACCATTCCCTCCTTCCTACCTCTGGCATTCCCAGCAGCTTGAATTGGCATAGCTTGTAGCTTGACTCTCTCATTTAAAAACAACAAGAAATACCTCATTTGGGAGAACAGTGATAAATGTGCTGATTTGAAAGAGAACCTGTACCCAGTAAAAGCCAAAAAAAGCAGTTGTAGAGTCAAGTCAAGCATTCAGGGAGCAGACAGGTCTGTGGAGAGAAGATACCACTTTGTAGTGGTTTTAATTCCCCTATTTGAGTTTCTGGCTGAACTCCAGCACGTTTACCAAAATTTACCTGATTCTTGTTGTGAGATAAGGATTAATAGTAGGCAAAGTAGGCTCACACTTTAAGGGATATAAAGGAATTTATTAACAAACTTTAAAAAGAGAATAATAAAAATCAGGAATCAGAAAAAAATCTTTAGAACACCCTTCTTTCCCCCACCCCCCACCTCTCCATTTCTTTCCCACTGACCATACAAAAAGACAACACTTCAACTTTTAGTTAGGTTACCACCTTTGGAATAGTCTTTTTCTCTGTTCATGTAGGGAGAGAAGTTTTCTCTTGCTTTACTATGTTGATTTCTCCATAAGAAATACAGTTCTTACAGTTTTCAGCCTCAATACAAACAGCCACCCAGAAGGAAAAGATCTGCTTGTTCTGGAAAACCCCTCCCACTTTAGTAGGTTTCCCAGGACAGTGGGCATGTGACAGTCATTGAGGCACTCTTTTCAGGACGAACATTTCTATTACAGCAGCAACGAAATCCACTTTTCTCATTATTGGCACCATAAGTCTTCTTCTGTTATTCCCGGGGCAAGGAATCTTTACACAGGAGCCTTAGTCCACTGGCTGTAGCTAGAACATTACATCCCGCCCTTTTCACTCCTTTAGACCATTGTTCATATATTACAGGGTATATTATAGCTGAGTTTATCAACATGCTTTTACAAGAGAAGTTTCAGTCTCAAAGTTAGGACACTCTTCATCTCCTCCCTCTGTGGATTTAGGCTTTGCTACATTCATTAACTTGGAGTCTTGATGTTGTACCTTTTGCAGGTGTCTTCACTCTTTCTGTGCAAGGGAAAACAGATGTTTGTAAGTTCCATCCTGACACTGAAAAGGTTAACTTGTCTTTTGGCCGGGTGATGGTCACACGACCTCTACCTGCATTGTTTGAGCTGAGGGAGAGGCGTTTGTCTGTGCCGTTCTCCATCCAAGCCGTGTCTGAGCTGCAGGGGCCGGCCCGAGCCCTTTCCTGTGCTGTGCTGTGCCACAGAGCCGGCCAGGCGGGGCTGGCAAAGACTGACTCAGCCTGGCCTGGGGCTGCAGAACACAGCCCTTCTTGGCTCGGCTGGAGCTGAGCAGAGCAGGTCTGCCTCCCCTGCCCGCAGCTGCCACGAGGACCGACAGCCAGCCTGGGCCTGGGGTAACAGAGCAGGGCCCGGAGCTGAAGGGTCCGGCGCTGCCCACTGTAGCTGGCATGTTGGTCTGGCTGAACTGCCTCTGCTGAGAGCCCGGGCCGGGTCCTCCCATTCCCCCTTCCCCCCCATGCCATCCCGGCCAACAGCCGAGCTGCGAGGCTTGGCCGAGCCTCACCAGACCGCACAGAGGGGAGAGAGCGATGTCTTCTCTCTGTGAGCTGGAAGACTAAAAGAGACAGTCTTTACATACTCTCTTGGTTCTATGAGTCCTGGAGGCAGAAACTGCAATACCTCCTTTTTGGGTACCTCATTTCCGGCTCCACCTCCTACTTTTGCACTGGAAATCCCAACCAAGGCTACCCCACGACACACTTGTTAAAACAGATGATGGCTGTCAGACTGATATATCACACCTAGCTGTAATATCATGGACCTCACTGTAGCCACAGTTCCCTAGCTACAGAAAAAGCACATTGATATGTCCTTTCCAAGACAGAAAGGGGCAAGGAAACGAAACCCTTTTGTACTGCATGGCAGGGAAACATTATTGCACAGGGACAATTTTCTCAGAGTCCCAAGTATCCGGCAACCCTGATCTAAAAAGGGAAGAACTCATAAGATAAATGTTCAGCCTTCAGCACTTATTCCTCAGAGTGCAAGGTTCTCACATGGAGGTTACTGTATAATACTGGATTAGGCTAAGATTTTACACTGCATTCCTGATAGAGATTTTACACAGGTGTTCACATTCATTGTTTAACTCTCCATAGTTTATATTATTTTCTTCTATCTATCTATTCTAGCGTGTTTCTCAGGCACTGTCACTTTGGGATGCTTTTTGTAGGAGCAGTAATATATCCCCTGCACTCTAGACAGATGCACCAGTTACCTGCCAGCACTGGTTTGCTCCCTCTCGTTCTGCTGGGGAACCCTAACAAGATGCACTCTTGATTTCACCCTTTGCCAAAAGCTAAGGCTGTTGGCCTGTGAATTTCACACGTCAAGAAATCCAGTTTTGCTCCCTCTTCTTACTCAGTGCATTTCCTCTCCCAGCTACAGAGCAAAATTCTGCAGGTCACACCAGAAGAGGGAAATGAATTATTTTTTATTTGTCAAATTTGAGGGTGAGTAGGAAATTAACTGAAACAACGGAAATGCTGATGTCATTCTAAATCATGAATTACGTTTAATTCCCTCTTGGTGTTTGTTCTTTGCTCACTAAGTATAAACTGTTCTCACATTTGGTGGTGCAACTTCAGAGCCATAAATCATGGAATCATAGAATGGCTTGGATTGGAATGGACGTTAAAGAACATCTAGTTCCAGCCCCCCTGCTGTGGGCAGGGACACCTTCCACTAGACCAAGCTGCTCAGAGCTCCATCCAACCTGGCCTTGAACACTCCATCATTGTCATCAGGGGTTGCAGCTGGAGAATGGGAAGAACATGAACAAATGTTTGGAGTCCAGGCTGGTATGTGCCAACCAGTCACACTGGGATATAATCATCCAGAACTGTCTTTGTGTTGCAAAAACTGTGATGATGCTTCAAAACACCCAGCAAGTGTTCTCTCCTAGATCTGACTCACTGGGACCCACAATGTCATGACCAGCTCAAGTTTGTCTTAACTGTGAAATTAAAAGCTTTTTATTCTGCACATCATTTGCATAATTCTGTACTTCAAAAAATTGTCAAGAGAGACTTCTCCATGTGACAAACCCCAGACCCACTTTATGGAAGGTCTAAACCCTCTCATCAAATCCTGCACCAAATACCACTTTGGACAGACAGAAAAACTCAGTAAGAAAGGAAAGAGAGAAAAGAAAAAGGCTATGAGAAGGAAGGGAAACTCACAACAGGCCTAATATGTGACTGGGGGATGGGGAAAGAGAAGACAAAATAAAGGCCATGCCAAATGACTCTGCTTTCCCCTCTATTTCATTTGGAGAGAAGATTAGGTTACTACAGTTCAACAGGACTCAGTTTGCTTATTGCTTTGGGCATTAAGAACTTAATGCAAAAGTAATGAAGTTAAACCTGTGGCATAGATAATGGTCATTAGCAGCCTTCTTTCCCTGTCGTAAACCTGACCCTTGTTAACTCCCATTTTATCTTTCTATGCAGATGATTCTGAATGGGGCAGGAAGTATTCTCTATTCTGGCCAATTTGGGAAAAGCATCAGCTAGGGGGTATGCACTGATATTTCCAAAACTGGAGCCCCCCTCCTCAACATTACAGCCCAGGGTGCATTACAAACTAAAGGGAAACACTGCGAAAAAAAGATCAGGCTAGGAGCCCTCGACAGAAAAAGCACAACTCATGGGGCTGAGAGCTTCCAGAAGTCAGTTGGGATCAAAATCTCCTAAGAGAAGGATGTTAAAAGTTTTAGCAAGAAACAAACCCCATTTACTGCTTAACCCCTTTAATTTCTGTCCTCCACCTCCCAGATAATGGAGCTCGTTCCCTGCTCATCAATTAAGTTCTTTTAGAGTTCATTGACTGAGGGCAAAATTGCCCCTTCAAACAGATCCTTGAGAGCTGCTGAATGTTTCTGTGTCCCTGTTCTGACAAAGGGAGTCCTGTTACCCAGCTCTGTCAAGGAACATCTTCCCTTGATGAGACTCAAATATTCTTTCACCTGGGACTCAAAAGGAGCACAAGTTTAGCCAAAATAAACCCATTGTTCATGACTGCATGAGGAAAACTCTGTCTCATACCCCAGGTCTGAAAAGATGCTCTAGTTCACCTGCTTTTTGAAGCAAAATGATGATTATTAACTTTTTTATGTGTTTGCCTTGTAATGGTCAGGGTTTTTTTCTCTGGGAATTATGGGATGCATAAAGAAGCTGAATTTACAAATTGAAGTGACCACGCCTTGCCTAACTACAAATAAAGAAGGGCTGTATAGCAACACTGACCTTAACGGTAAATTAATCAATGTTGAGGATTCATTGCCAAGTGCATCCAAATGTACCCAAAAGGCAGCAATAGAGCCCTCCAGCAAATTGCAAAATTGCATTGCCTTCAAAGGGTCCTCTGGCCATCAAAGTGAAAATGCTTCATAATAATATCAGTCATCACAAGAGTTACACCTATATTTGAGTAACAGGGAGTGGATTAGTCATCACTTGGTAAGCAAACAAAAAATGAATTTCTGAGTTAGAGTCCCAGAGAATTATCTGTTTTCCTGTAAATTCACTAGGAGAGAGGAAAACCACAGACAGAATTACCCCAAGCAGAGATTTTAGTATTTCATGCTGAAATGGGGTCTGTACAGGACATTGCTGAATAGACAGATGTAACAGTCAAATTTTAAGGTGTAGAAGCCAATATGACTGCTTGAATCATCTCCCCATCTCCTGTTCAGCTTCTCATCCACTGTATTTACACAGACATATGTGATTTTGTTGCCAGCTGGTGATTTGGCAATGAAATGTAATCTGAGCCTAATGTGCCTAGAAGATTTGTTTGGAAAAAAATAAACCCAAGATAAAAAAACCAAACTAAGTAGTACTTGTTTATAGAAACATTACGGTACCTTTGATCCTTTCTTCTGTTCTGCTTCAATATGCTTGAGTAAAAAGAAAATACGCTGTAAATTTCAGAGAGCAGCATGGGGGCTCCTATGTTTGTGTTGCAAAGACAGACTGAAGCCTTTAATCAAGACAAACTCCTGTAGGGCAAATTTCCCAACACGGCATTGGTGTGGTGGTGTTGCTAGGTGGATCCCCATCCCAGCCCTCTGCAGCCCTTGGAGCTGGGCTGAGCCACTTCTGGGGCAGGGCAGCCCTGCAGGATCACTTGGGGGTGAGAGAAGGCAGGGAGGTGACACACAAGGAGTAAAGACACAAGCTAATAAACACATAAATACATGGAATAATAATGCAGGATGCTTGAGGCTGAAGGCACTGAACTAGAAGTAGCAAAGCAAAAAAATAATTATTTTTTATAAAATATAGTATCCATCAGAAGAATGTTTCCCATACCCTGAATAAAAACACTAAGTCCCTTGACTTTTCTATACATCCATGTGTCAGACAATTATGTACACGCTGCTCTTAGAATCTCACCTTTGTTGTATCTCACACCAAAGTCTAACTGCACATGGACAGGTTCTCATGAGTATGAGCAACAAGCACAGGGGGAGGAAAATGTCGTATAGAAGTCTCAGGTTATGTCACCTAAAAATACTGGGTACTTTTGTATATTAAATTTTTGTAATAATTACACTTAAAAATTAGATGTGCAGATGTAGCCTCAAGGTCCATTAGGACACCCCCTTCAAGTCTAGATTTTGTCATTGGTTTACAGTTTTCAAAAGAAAACCAAGGGCCTTTCAAATGATTGTCTGAAGTGCATAAGGTCTATAGGACTATGCTGTGCCACAAACTGAAGTACACTGAGAATTACAGTTCAGCATTCAAATAAAAAAAAATTTAAAAATACAAGAACATTTTCTTTAAAACCCCTGGTTTCAAGTGGTGTAATATATTCCTTTCTGACCAAAATCTTGTCGCCTTTCTCAGAACAGCTGTGAATATACCCAGTGGACTCCAAATCCTCTGTGATCAGATAAATAGCTACAGTTAGAATCTCCAAGCTAAAACAAATCAGAAAGAACTTTAAAATGGCCAAGGGAAAGCATCATTTGCCTCTGCAAGGATCCTGTGCATCACTGACAGAAGTAAATTAATTTTTAAATAGAAGTTAAAAATCATTACTCAAGCCTTGAATTATGGAAAGTGAGCAGCTGTGCTGTAACCCAGCACCCCTGTGCCCAGGGCCGTGGAGAGACACGTGGGGAATGTGCACTCCTGAGGTTGCTGCAGTAGGAAAGGGATTAATTTAGCTGCCTCCTCACATCAACATGTTGGAGATGGTGTCAGGAAATCCCACAGAGGCACCTGATGTATCTGTGGGGATAATTCCAAAGTCATCTCCACCATTCAATGTTCCTGCTAAGTCAAGCCTTTGAGTGCAGATGGTGCTCCATGGAGATGTGGGCTGATTTATGTCCTCTCAGTTAAGGGGCCACAGTGCAGGAGAGGCTGAGTGCCATCAGTTTAGAGGGAACAGGAGCCTCAGCCTTCTCCAGCTTTGTAAAGACAAGTGAAGGCCATCTGCAGCTCCCTGCAGCCATCCAAAGAGAGCAGGAGCTGAAAGGTAACTTCCCCTTCCATGTGGAGTTTAATGCCTGCTGAGAACTTCCCTCAGCCAAACGTCCAGGCTCCCTGTGCTGCAGTGATTTGTGCAACTTTCTCTATCTCTGAAACACCAGCAAGTTATTGTTGGCATACAAAGCAGCTGGCACGGTGTCATCCCATGATTCAGCAAATCAAGAAGAAAGATAGAATAATGAATCATTGTGCTAAAAGGTTGTGCAACAGGGACTGGAACAGGCCATATAAAAGCACTGTTGCATTGGAATGGAAATGGCTTTTTCATGGAAGATACCCATCTGCCAAAAAAAACGTATAACTAATGGTTTATGAGCAAAAGATCCAGAGGCAGATAGAGGCACCAGGGCCTACTGTGACACAGACTCATGAGGAGATACTTTGGTTTGCCAGGATAATTTGCTTACAGTTGTAACATCTGGTACAGAAGGTTTTGAAAGAGATTCACAAATTGGAAAGAGGAGAAAGGATGTTCTGCCTCTGATTTAAACTGCACTGTGAATTGGAGATAATCCATTGGAGTCAATGGAGATAACCTGGCACAAAACCATCCTCAATGCAAGCAGAACCAGAGCCAGAGAGTGTCGATGTGCAGAGTTTTACAGTCTTTCTTTATCCAGCCCATGGGAAAGTTGGCAATCCATCAGGCTGCCTCTGCTGTTTCCATGGACAAATGTCTGCACCCCTATGGCAGTGTCCAGGAGCCCTGATTCCCATTAGTTCCTCCCTGAGTGTCCTGATGGGGTCAGACACTGGCAAGAATAGAGGATTCCAACACTGCACCCCATACCTTTTGTCTGTCACTGCCTCTCCATCTCCCTCTGGGAATGGTTCTCCAGCTTGCTAACTGGTGATGTTGAGCTGGTCTGCAGCAGAAGAACAACCTCACACCTTCCTTCCCAGCCTTTCCTCCATGCTGGCAAAAATCAAGTGTCATTCCCAGATGAAAAACCAAACCACTCTTTTCTCTTAAGATTTAGAAAAACCACGACGCCTTTAAAAACTCGGCTCAGTGGGGTCATTTTGTTGAAAGAGCTGATACCCTTAGAAAAGAAAGCTTATCTCAGGATTTTTTCAGCTTACCTTACTAAGAAAACATGTCTAATACAAGCAAGTTCACATTTCTAGCGGGGGGCAACGCTGCCTGTGGGTAAAAATTTGGAAAAATGGAAAGGGCTTTCCTTGTAACTGTTTGTGAACTGATGCTGTACAGCCAGAATGCTCTGTCCTGATCTTCAGGATGAGCCTTCCCAGATCCAGACTGGGACCAGCAAATCTTCCTGCTGAACTGGGCTGTCTCAGACTGACCCTGGCCACACTATCCATGACCAGCCAAAGAGAAAAAGCTCTTCAAATCATTAACAGCATCTCTCTGCATCCTTCAGGCTCCCAGTCCCCATCCTCTCCTTCTTTCCATTTAGATAATTGGTTTCAGTGCCCTGTTTGCTATTTTCCCTGCCCGTGCTCCCTCTTTCCTGTTGCTTCCTCCCTGCTTCCTTGCCCAAAGACCTGTTTTGTCACCACTTTCCATACTCTATTTTCCTTTTGTATCTGTTGACTTCCTCAGATGTTATTAATTCTGTTACTAAAGATGGGAGACACAAGCAACGAGGGAGATAATAATAGAAATAATAGAAACAGATCAAACTTTCACCCTACACACTTCAAATTGTGGGAACCTAAAAGCAAGGCAGTAGTTAAGGGCCCCAGCCACTTGTATTGGCAAACCCGTCTTTCATAAGCATGCAATTTAGATTTAATAATATGCTTAATGAATGGTAATTAAAAACAAATTGCAATTAAAACACTATTTAATGAGGTTTAACAGTGATGTGATAGATATGTATCTATCACCAAGTTCAACTTCAATAAATATTTTCTTAATAACAAACTGGCATTTAATTAGTATGGGAAAAATGTTGCTGTTAAATCTAAATTAAATTAAAATATACTTAGGGCACTTACCCACTTAATAGTATGTGTTAATGAAAAATATTTAAAAGGCTTTTTCTTTCTTTTTTTTTTTTTTAAGTGTAATGGTTACAAAAGTTAAATCAAAGGAATTTAACTGATGGCAGCATGTGAAGGCATGATCCAGCCCTACACACAAACACTTCATTGATTTAAGAGTTTCCTAATGCACAGTAACTACACTAGGACATGTAAATGAGCAAACACCCTGGCTACAATTGGAGTCTTGGAATAAGATTTAACAAATGCGACATTTCACAAAGTCACACTCAAAATTCCCACCCCACCTCCCCACTAACCTTTCCACGTCATTTCATGATCCCATTATCATAAATATCTGAGCACCTGCCAAAAACTTTTAAATAGAAATAAAGTGTTTTCTTTCTTCCTGCAGATATAAAGTTTAAATATTTCATAGATCATTATTTGTTTAGTAGGAGAGGGCAGGAGAAGAAATTTAGTACTTTGAGCTTAGCATATGTCAACTATTTTGTTTGAAACTGAGGTTTGTGAAATCTTTATTTCTCATAAAAGGTATTTAAGTAGCTTAAACCCTGATCCTATCTGTCTCCTGTGCTCGCAAGACTCCTTATAGTGGCTGATACTTTAATTGCTCCAGCACTCATTATGACTTGGACTAAATTCAAATAGAACATTTTATAGGCAAAAAGAGCTTTTAGGAGAACACAACAATTTTTTTAAGAAAACAAGGACCCTTAATACATTCAGTATTTTTGATCAACTGATTGGAGCCAGGAATGACTGTGGAACACAAAATAAAATCTGAAGTAGTATTTTATAATTTTTAAAACTATTCTTTACTGAATATTTCAGGACAGAAACTGGGGAAAAGCCCAAACCAAAATGTTTTCCCCACAGATATGGCCAGGACTCCTTCTGTGCCTTCACAGAACTACCACAAGGGGTCTGGCTCACGAGAAGGACACGACAGTATAGCAGAGTTAAAATACAAATACAAACGGTTCCCTCAGGCAAAAAAAATGAGTTTTCAATCTTCCGCTTTGCAGATATTTTGTACAGAATGACACTGCTTTATAGCAACAGATGGTGCATGTACAGGTGTGTTTCCTATCACCACTGACACTGTAACATTCCTATTTGCAAACAGAAACAGGCACAGTATTAAATGTAATTTAAATAAAAGGAGGAAAATGCATTGGGACAATATTTGCCATGAGTTCACTATCACTTCCTTTTCTTCTTTTTGAGTGGAAAAGACTTACAGGAACTAGATATTAGAGAGACAATTTTAGCCCTCAGCTCTGTTCCTCTTGAAGACAACATCAAGAACAGGAGATGATAATCATAAACCTGGTCTCCCTGGACAGCTTCCCACTTAATCCCACCAGCAGCTGCTTGGCTCAAGCCTCTTCTTTTTCCTTACATATCACAAACAGACTAGAATGAGGAGCACCAGTTTTAAATTCCAGTTATTTTCTGTTGGACTGAGAGCGTCAATCTTGGTTTCAAGTGATTGGTCCAGTCTTCACAATATTATTTTAAAAAGCAAAAGAACCAGCCAGAAAAAATAAGGAACAGATAAGCAATGTGAGAACGAGTTACTAAATATAGAATATAATAGAATGCCACACATAAACAGAGAGAAATAATGTACATACCCAGCCAAGCCATGATTGGTCCTGAAAGCTTGGAGATATTAGTGCAGAATGTGAAGGATGTTTTCCTGGCATGTTCCAGCTTCAGATATGATGCAGATACCACTTAGCATTGAACAGTGCTCCTATGATTCCAGTTTTGAAGCATTTGACAATTCCCTGCTAAATGTGACATCCTGGATGAAACAAATGACTTGATTAAGGACTTATTAACATTGAAACAGAACTGACTTCATGAATGCTGACAGGTCCTACGGTAAATGTCACACTGCATCAGAGCTGAAGGCAAAGACACTGTCCTTCCTTCAGAAAAATGCAGCTATTTAGTTGGGGAAATGCTCATTCCACAGCAGTAGGCACAGAGGGAGCCTGGTTCCAGCAGGCAGGACAAATTCACACCCAGTTTCCAGTCAGTGTCTCCTAGGGCACAGTGGTGGCTGTTGCACACCTTGCCACAGTCCTACTCAGATGGATCAAAAAGCATTTAAATTTAATAAAAACCTGGGCACTCTATAAAATTAATAGTTCACAGAATCACAGAACTGTTAGGGTTGGAAGGGTCCTCTGGAGATCAGCGAGTCCAATGCCCATGGCAGGGCAGGCTCACCTGGAGCAGGTTACACAAGAATGTGTCCAGGTGGGTTAAACTGGTTAAACTGTTGTGCATGGAAGAAGAAAATCTTCCTCCACTTTCTCCATTTAAACTCCTTTCTCAGAAGGCAGAAAGGCCCAACAGGGATGGTAGAGAAATGATAACATGATTCATGATATGGACTATTCTGTAATGTTAGAAATGCCTCAGTATTACAGCCAGTTTTGATGTCTAAGAGCCCTGCTACAATAGAACCCACAGCTCAGTGTCACCTGTCCCCAGACATTCCATGACAGCTCTCTGTCACACGAACTGAGGGATTGCCCTCTGAAAAGTCTGAGGGAAATCCATGAGGTTCTGGCAATGTTGCAGCAGCTATGATGGCTCAGACAAAACTGGAAGTCAACCAGATTTGTCTTCCTAATCACTTGAAGGCTTTCAAACATTCCACTTGAGACACCAGGAAAGAAAAAGGAGGTGGGAAGCACAGACTCAGAAGCTCTGTGGATTAATTTGTTTAGGGTTGGCAGGACTGTGACAAACGTGCTGGTCACTGTCAGCCAGGAGAGCTGCTGCTCGTCCCAAGGGGAGAGCCAACTACCACTGCTGATGCCACCAAACATCCAAACAGCCAGGAACTACCCCTCCTCCCTCAAGCATTTCCCACCAAAAATGGCAGTGAGATGCTGATAAAGCTGGTGCTTTAACACCCTCAGCTCGTGGCCAGCAGTCTGGCATCTCTGGTGATGCTCAGCTCAGGCTGACACAAACAGGAGGCCCATGCCAAGATGCTTTGCAGTCAGTGGCCTGTTGCCAGAGTGTCATTTTTCACAGAAGGGACACAATACCAGGCAATCTGGCTGAGAATGAATAAAAATGTCATCTGTGTTCGCTCCACTTCAAGGGCTCATGCAGTATTGTTCTCCTCATGTGCAATAAAATTCCAATTGATCCAGGAGACAGATCAAAAGATGCTTCTTGGGGACCTATTGGTCAGTCTTCCAACCTTGACAAGGAACTCACATCAAACCATTACATTTTATAGCAGTGATTAAAAAGGGTTCATTCTTTTTCATGAGCTGGGGCTGGTTTATTTTTTGCCTACTGGAAATTTGTCTCTTCTTTCACCCAGCAAAAAAGCACAAGAGTGAGACAATGAGACAGCATGGAAAAGAAATAAGCTTAGCAGAAATAGCAAACCACCAGATTTGCACATTGCTGGAGATACAAAAGGAAAGATGATTGAGAAAAGGCTGCGAAGCCAAAAAAGCACTGACAAGATTTATCTGCCATCTGCGAAAAAGAAAGGAGCAAACAGAAATAAACACACGCGTGAGAAGGCAAAAGGAATGAACAGGGGTTTATTATCATGGGGGACCTTTCAGTGACTGAACTTGAAAGGCTTTGCTGAAACAGAGACATGGTTTTTGTAAGAGTTTATGTAATTTCTGTTCTTAGTGGCTGTACATGCTCAGTGATTCAGCCTCAACTTGGGCCCTATCCCAGTAAAAGCATGCAAGAGGTACCCAAGGAGCACAAAGATCAATTCTAGTCTTGATGTGTTTCCCCTAGAGAGAGGTCTCCGTGTTTCTCTGGCCCGTTCCACATCATCTGCACGTGCTGGAAGGACAAAGCTGGGACAGTCAATTGTGAGAGGTAAAGAGGTGCCTTCTCATTTTTACCTGGTTATAATGGATTCACCGCTTCTTGAGAGTTGCTCAGCTTCCTCATCTCCTAAAGACAGCCATGGATATTGGAGGTATTGAGTAACACACAGAAAATCCCTGACAAATGGGCTGTGCCAGCTGGTACTAATGGGAAACAGTAGCAGGGAGCTGGGAAAAGGGTAAAGCTCCCTTTGCCACCCCAGTGCATTCCTGCCAACAGCTCCTGATATGATCTGATTCTAAACACACCCCTCAAGACTAGATTTTCATGCTTGAAGAGAGATGAGGAACAGCTGACAAGTCTCTGTGAGCCATCATAATGAAGAAACTGTACAATAACAGTTACAGCAAAACAGAAGCTGGCAGCAGAGGAGAGCATGCACTCCTCACCCATTCCTGAGCAGGGAACAGAAGTGATGGATATTTAAAATAAGGAACTTTTCTCATTTTCCCATGAGAGGGTTCTCCATCCTCACTAGAGACTTGAATGTGAGCAATAAATATTTGTGTCTCCAAAAACAATTTAAGAAAGGTTAATAATTTCAGAGAATCCCAAAGAAGACCTTTGTGTTTTCAAATCTGAAGAATGCCCCAAAGTACCATGAGCCAACCCTGAATATGACTTGGTAACCCCTGACTTCAAAAAAATCAGTGCCACCTGCCACAGCCATTAGGATTCTCCTAATCCATGTGAATGGAGCTGCAGGGAGGATATCTCAGCCAGAACTGTATTCAGTACCAGTTTGCTCTGTGACCTGAAGATTTACCTGGCTGCAGCTTGGGAGAGGAACAGCACAACAGCAGAGCTGGATTAATCCAAGGTGCACTGCACAAGCTGTACATGTGATACATCACTTAAACAGGGGCTGCAGAAAGAAGTTACCATAAAGTTTCCATTCCAAAGCACTAAAATCTTACATTTGCTTATTAAATTTCAGTTGGGGCCCCAGGCAATTGAACAGAACACCAGCCTAGCTACTGCATTTTGCTTTACTTACTGCTACTGACACACAGCCATAACTCACAGAAAGAAATCACAAAGCTTGGGACTCCAATCTTGGCTGACCATCCCTTCCACCTCTGGCTGTTGGGGTAAAGCTGATGGCATTATGGGAGTGTGGAACAAAAGAATGGCACATCCTCTGTTTAAGAGCCCCTGAGTCAAAGACCAGTTGAGACAATGGAAGGATTTTCGTGTATTTTGTAGGTGTTTCAGAATAAACCAAATAGTCCAGTTGGAAAGGCACTACTCTTGGGGCCTGCTGGGGATCTCTGCTCCCCCCTGCTCTTTGGTGCTCTCAAATGGATGCAAATACAGAGGGGTGGAAGGACCAAGCCCAGAGAAATCCCCCAGCAGCCTGAAGCTCAGACTGGCAGAATCTCTGAGTTGTGCATGCAAGGAGCTGGGTGCTGCTTTAGGGCTCTGCTCCTATGTGAATGCTGCAAAGTGGGGTGTGAGCTGATAAAACCTGTTGCAGTTGTGGTTCCTACTTCTTGGCTGTCATTTTAGGTGGGACAGACTTTAAAACCCTGACCCTTTCTTGTGTGGTGTTTCTATAATGCTCAGCACAGTAAGGAAGGATGAATTTTCTGCAAAGTTCTACAGAAATCTGATTCCCTATAAGCTAGGCTTCAGGGGCTCAAGGAATTGCCAGCACTAAGTGCTCAAAATCTGTCAGGTCCCAGAAAGCCTTGAAATTGGCTTGAAAACCCTGAACAATTATTAAGAAATATAGAAGATTTTTAATGTGCTTTTCAGTTTTGGAGCCTAGGACGTAATAACCACATCATGTTTTAAGCTCTCTTCTAGTAATGAAGACTAGAAATGTGTAGGTTTGCACCTCTCTAGAGAAGCAATGTGCCAGGGTATATTTTTGATATGATAAAAGCAAGGGCTCAAAGAAACAGCACAACTACAACTGCTCAGCCAGGAAAACCCCCTGCATTTCTGGAAAGGTTCGCAGCAAGATTCACAGTAATGCCACCAGGCTTGGTACCTCCATACTCCTCCTCCAGGGCCAAGTCTCCACTCACAGCTGTGGATCTCCTTCCCTCAGGTAGCACAGGAGCAAAGGGGGTTAAGCAGTGGGAAGGAGAGATCAACAACTTTGTAAAATATGCAGTAAATAATCAGGGCAGTACGACCACTCAGCTGTTGTGGCAACACCCTGAATTATGCTGGATAATTAATATATCAGCAATTCTTCAGTATTCGCTAATCCCAAAGGTTTATTCCATGGTCAAACCCAGAAACAGCCTGACTCAAATAAACAGCAGGAACAGCACATGCTGGAATTCAGCAGCAAAAGAGCAAAGAGCTACAGCCTGTGCTCAGCCCTGCTGCAGGGATGCACACATGCTTAGAAAGTTAAGCATGGGGTTAAATATTTTGCTGGATTCAGACCAGCTGAATTCTGTAGTTAGTTTATTGTTATCATTATTACCATCATCATTACTACTGAGTAGGGAACAGTCCATCTTAAAGCTGGCTAATCTTCTTCAAAATAATCTTTTCAAGCAATTTATCCAGAATATAGTGGCATTTACACTTCTCAAGCTAATGATTCAAAAGGGCAAGGTCAGTGGCTATCTGATTTGTTATGACAAAGCTGAGCAGGTCTAATAACTCCTCTGGTTTTGATAATCTACAGCACCTTAGAACCACCAAATGATGGAGCAGAGCGTGCAACAAGTAAACACTGGCAGGAATATTTGAACATGCAGAGCAGAAGAAGGAGGGGAGTTTAGGCATTCCTGTCTTGTTTGTTTTCAAACACAATGTTCCTGCTGTAAAGAGAGGGTTAAGAGCAGATGTTGACATTCAAAACCATTTTTCTTATTTAAAATACTAATACTGAATAACATTACAACAGATGAGAGGATAGTGCTCCTCTAGAGATATTTATCCTTGACTTTTTAAAAACCAACAGGCATTTCAGATGTTCAGGAACTGTGACTGTAACACATCTGTATTTTTATTTAATTACCCTTTTCCTAAATGAGGTTACAGCATGGCATGTGGTGTCTTTCAAACCAGACACCTGTAGTCAGAATTAGAAACTTCACAGCTACCTCCCCTTAAGTTCCCAGGGGTTGGGGAGGTGGTGGGGAATTGTTCAGTTCAGACATGGGGAAAGCTGGCAACCTCATCAGCAGCCTTATCAAGGCCTCTGCAGATCTGAATGGCTTTCCTGTCTGCATATTTTTATATGTATGTATATGTATTTATTTATTCACTTTATTTTAAGGCTAGTTCCAACAGGAAAAAGGTAATAGAACAGTGAGAATTTCCTGTGACAGTATAACCAGAAAGAAAAAAAAAAAGGAGAAGCCCATTAAATAAAATAAACCTAGACAAAGCCTTATGTGAAACTGAAATAAGTCTGAGGTGCCCCAGGTGCAACGTGGGTCAACTGTCCTTCCTACAGCTCAGTGCTGGAAGAATGCCCAGCTTTTGTAAAAGGTCCCAAAGCCACGGGACAAGGCTCAAGATGTTGACTGGCCTTGGGCTACGCACTTGGCTGCTGCAGAGGCAGCGACCTTTGTTCCCGACACAGGGCTGGATTATTCTTTTTGTTTTTGGTTTTCACCAGAGTTCTTCCTTCTCACAGATTCCCCAGCCCCCATGACCTCCCTTTCCAGATGAAATTAAGCAATGGAAAACAGGACAACTTTTCCTGCAGACATGATTTTACGGCACAAGCCTCATCACTCATCCTTCTGCACTTATTACAATAGGAGTATTTTTGTTGTTTTAAATGGGGAAAACAAACAAAGGAATCCATTCTGCAATACATGCCCCTCTCCCTCAGCCACAGAAACACTCCTAAAACACAAGGTTTGGAGCTTGTGGCTTGAGAACTCACTTTCATGTCAGTACCCACATTGAAGCCTTGGCAGGGCAAGGCGCCTTGAACCAGTGCCCGCTCTCTGCTGTCACCCCAAATTTCCTCCTCCTGCCCTCTTCCTAAACATTGCCTCACCCTTAAAAAGTCCCCCATGGAGAAACAAGCCCAAGTTCAACTTTGGCTTCACATAAATTAAAAAGCAGAGTATTTGCCTGGTCCCTCAGCCACCATCAATCAGCTCTTTCTGAGGCTGCAGGAGTCTCTCTGACGTACAAGAAGCGATTCTGAGGTTGGTGCTGGGGGCGGATGTTGCAGGTGCCAAAACAGACGTGGTGTGGTACCTGCAATTACCAACTACCTGGTGCTCCAACTCTTGCAACGTTTTGGCAACAGACTCTGTGTCCAGTTCCACTTCAAAGCTGCCTCTGTGCTTTCAGAATCACGGTTAAGTGCTCTCTTTAATTACTGTGTGTTTCCAGTATGTTTTTAATCATCATCATTAAAGGATTGAGCACAACCCACTGTGATGCAGCAGTGTAAACATGAGGAATAATTATTCCAACCTCTTCGCTGGTTTCAGGTAATGATCACACTTATATTTAAAGCTGCTCCTTGGTTTATATGGTCTGTTTTAGGATCATGTTATCCTGAGCATTTCTAGTTAAGGCCAACTAAAGGTTAAGATCTGTAGAGGAGGGGGAAGCCTGTTTTAAAATTATTTTAAGGGGTTTCAGCTATTTAAAGTCAATGCCTGTGACCTGTTAAGAATCAGCAAAGATGAAGACATCTGCCTTATGCTATCCCAGAGTAAACAGATCTGCTGCAGAACTAGAAGGCAACTTAAAGTTGGAATTTCAGTTTAATTTATGGTAGACACGCCACTGGAATTCCTCAGCATAGAAACCGTGATATTAGTTTTAATCAAGCTAACACGGGTTAGAAGCACTCCAACACAGCAGCCCAACACTCACAGATGTGCTAATATTTGCCCTAGTTTTCAAAAAACAAGTGGGAGAGGAAGGGAAGAGCTTGTCATTAAGGCATGGCTGTGAAAGGGCCTCTAAGGCCGTCGGTCAGTCCCTGCTGAACAAACCTCCCACGCCATAACAGAGTCCTTTGTCCTCCTCAGCCCCATCTCCCATAAGCAGAGCAGAGGAGGTACAGCTTTTCCATTTTAATTTTGTGGCTCCTGATTTTTGGCCACTCAGTCAACAAGGCCAGGCTGTGCAAAGATAAATAATCCATGCCCAGAGCTCACCTTCAGCTGGCCTGCCTGCAGTCACAGCCATGTGCTGCCACCCCAAACATCCACGTTTTCTTATTCTAGGACTCTCCCAGATTTTACCACTTCAAATCTGACTCATCTGTCCTTCAGCAGCCTCCCAAATCCTTAGAAAAGGCTTGAGGGATTAAACACATTAAAAAGCTGCCCAAGTGCTTTCTGCTGGATGATAAATATCCGTATACATCACTTAATGCACAGCAAGGATGAATTTCAGACAGATTAGCTGCTTTACCTTTAAAAGTTACATAAAAGGCCTTGCATTTGCCATGGATGCAAGCAGGAATGTCTGACTCTGTGTCTAGCCCTAAGGTACAATCTTTCCTGAGCTAAACTGCTTGAATTGTTTTCAACAGGAGGCATGTTTTGTTTGGGGTTTTTTTGTTTGACTACTATCTTGTTTATGTTTTAAAAAATATTTTTCCTTGATTTTCAGTGAAATACCAGACATGGAAAATCATTGTTGACATGGTTTTAAAACCTCGTGACTTTTTTTTTTATTTATTTATTTTTCTTAGTAAAATATAAAGGAACTGTCTGGCCACTGGAAAGTTTGAAATAAATACAATATTTGCAAAATACCTTCTGAAAAAATTTTGATGACCTTCTACCAGACCCATTCCAGTTTATCCTTGGCTCTGATGTGGAGTTCCTGGGTGACCTCGTGACACAATTTTCTGTGCCACCATCCCCTATTTGTCGAGATAATAGAAATTCTAGTCTCCAAATAAGTGATTCTTCACCAGAAAAGTGACAGTTCATCAGATTGAAGGTTACTGCAAAAATACATCAGCTCTGAATAATTACAGCCTTTGTGGGAAATATTTCCCCAGCTCAAGATGAAGATTCCAGTGGAAAAAAGCAAACAAAAAGTACTCGATCAACTTTATCACAATAGTGATAATAAACCCCCCAAAACAGGCTATTTCAGAGTATAGCAAGGCTTTGTTTTTCACCAGCTCTCTGGCAGAAATATCAGGCCAAGCTTTGACCAGGGCTGCAAAGGTGGATTTTCATTGAAAGTGCACCAACACCACCCACCAGTCGTGCCCAAAACATCCAAAATGTAAATGAAAATCATTAGGCATGGACTGCAGGCAGGCTGACTCCCCTTCCGTGGGTGCAGTCCAAGGCATGTCCCAAGCTGCTGCACAAAGCTGGCAGCAGCTCAGAGAGCTCCATCCACCCCACTGCCCATCGGCCATCTGTGCCCACAGGTGGGGATGGCAAGAAAGGCAGGCTCCACCCTGTTCCCAAAGGATGCCTTCAACCTTTTCCCCCAAGTGAAAAGAGCTCAGCCAGGCTCACAGTCCTCAATTCATAAGTGTTCATCTATGAAATCGGATTCCCACCCCTCTCCACTAAGAATCTGCTATTTCAACGGAGCACAAGATGTCAGGATTTTTGCCAACATGAGCACAGCTGTCAAAATCTCATCCTTGGAAAGAATCCCAGATAGACACATGTTTTACCCCAGCCAAAATGGTCAAACTTTGCAGAGAAACATTCAGAGAGGAAAAAGGTTCCATATTGTCACTGCGATAGCTTGGGATTGCTCACAGCCAGACAACTGGGATGTGGTGTTTTAATAGCTGAGCCATTAAAAGCAACAGGCATCTTGCTATTGACAGCAATAAGAACAGATTCAGTGCCTTTGGCACAAGATTATCAAAAGCAGCATTGCAGGAAAGGAAATAAGCTTGTTTGAATTTGGGAGACAACAAATAAAGGGGGAAATATGCTTGCAATTTTTTATTTCTCTAGCATGTTTTTCTGAATAACTTCAGCACTTTTGTCTGGTGTTTCCAAATGAAGTCTGAGGAGTGTTGGGTTTATATTTTCCTTGGATGTCTTTTCAAGCCCACCTGGAAATCCAAGCCTAAGAGAGTGGCTGGAACATTTTCTGTCCAGCCTGAACAGAGCAAGATTCCCAACCCCCTGAGCAGGGGCACATCAACCTGTTTCTCCTGATGTGAGATGTGAGGAGAACAAATTACTTTGCTCAGGCCACAGGTAGGAGCAGTGGCCTAGCTAGCAGAGGTCCAGCAATGCCCTGATCCTTCCTGCAAACAGGACCTGCACATGTTGCCTTTCTTAGCATGACCCAAGCTGTGTGCAAGCAGCCCACAGGCCAGAGGTGAATTCCTACAGCTGAAGGGGTGGGGAGGGAAGGTGGCATCAGGAACAGCAACCATTATCCTCTTTACTGGAAAACGTGGATCTGAATGGCCAAATTTACTAGCTGTTCAAGATCTTTGTGAGATTTATGAGGCTCGAGGAAAAAAATTTACTAGAAAGACATAAAACTTCAGTGGTTTGAAATGGAAATGTTTGCAAAGGACTTGGGATCAGCTGGTTTCAATTGCAGGCCTGTCTGAAGCAGGGAGGGCTTCACTTCAGGGCTGAGGACCTCAAATCTCTCCTGACCTGACCCTCCCAGGACAGCCTGGAGAGCCAATGCTGCATCATTGGGAGGAGTTGTGGCACCCCAGATAAAGGCAAGACACAGATAATGGAAATGATGAGGAGCACATGGCAGAGACACTCAAGTCTTCTTGTGCAAACCAGCCCAGTCCTGCAGGGTCAGTCCTGAGCTCAAGCTAATGGCAAACCTAAACTGCTCCCTGATCCTGCTCCACCCCACCTCAGTGCTCCTCTTCATGCAGGGCTCATGGAATTGCACAGAAAGCTAAACTTGAGGCATCTTTCTTCATTTACACTCTGCTGGGAGCAGTACAGCCTGATCTCCTGCCACGCAGAGCTCCAGGGAGCATGGCCAGGGACACCTGCATGGCTTGGCACTTTATCCCCAGTGCTCTCAGGGCAGCACTGCTTCCCAGCAGAGGCATGTGAACCTCTCTGCACCCTGCTGCTTCTTTCCCTCTGTTCCCTCCTGGTTCTGACAGTGCCCCAGACAGCCTCAGCCTTCACAGAGGCAATCCCAAACTCTAAACTCCATGAAGAAATCTCATCTCCACACCGAATTTCACCCAGTGCAAAACAGAAACTGAATTCCCCTCCAAGCATAACAGGCAGGACAACAAAACATTTGGAAAATGTTGGTTTTACCATATCAGAAGCCCGAAACCACATTACACACATCCCTTAATGAGGATAATAAGCTTTAACTGAACAGCCTCTGAACTGAGCTCATCATCCACTTAGAGCAACCCTCCCTCCAGTGCCTTGTAGGGCACGCTGGGATCGCTTGGCCAACATTTCACACCTTTGCTTTTGCCAGCATTTTTTTCTGGCTTTGAAAGAAACACAAAACATGCTGAAGATTTCCAGAGGGTATCCAGAGGGGGCAGAGAGTTGGTGCAGATGCTGCTGCTGAGCTTATTGCAGTGCTCACCCCCCTCCTCACCTTACAGGATGCTTAATTACAACAGGCTTCCGTGGGATTCGCACCTAACAGCTCACAACTGTTCTGCTGAAAGGTGCTTGGGGTTCCTTCTGCCTCTCTCCTCCCCCTGAATTACCAAAGAATATTTCCCTTACTGCTTCCTCTTGCGTTATCTCCCATCCCACAGACCAGGTGTGCAGCTGCCTGGCTCCCCTGGCTGGCAGATGCTCACTAGAAGTGCCAGGCAGTTCCCAGTTCATAATCCTCATCACTGGGACTGCCTTCAATCCTGTGGGATTCAGCACACCAAATGCTGCATTCTAATATATAGGACAGTTCTTTTATGCAAAGCCTGGAGGCCACAAGGACAATAGTGCTGCTGGTAAAGGATTTCCCCAGCAGATCAGCTCACCTGCCTGAGCTCCTGCCTCCAAACAGGCTCATGCTCAGCAGTGCCACATCACAAAATGCACTCGTCCACATTCAGTGCTGCTGTCAGAAGAGGCAGAGTTTCACATAATTCTGCTCAGGCTCATTTATGTCTCAAGAAGTGATTTTTGGCTCACTTTCTCTAGCTTGCAAATTACTTGCAGTGCTTACTTGTGTGTTGGTGTTTAGAAGATCTTCTTGATCTGTTTCAGACATCCAATTTCACAGCTTGTCCTGATAGCATCTCGCAGGAGGGATGTCCACAAATTCACCTTGCTCTGAAAAAAGACAAATTTACCTTTCAGAGTGAACTTCAGCTTTATCTTTGTATGATCTCTTACCAGACAAGCACAGTTATGAGCCTGTTCTGGCCCTGAAACCAGTTTACTCAGGTAGTTTCACTGAGCAATAAGGTTTTGAAACACAGAAACAAACTTCACAGTCTTCTTATAGCAGTAGTTAGGAGCATCTCACAGGCTGAGCCAATGCTTTTTTGATCAAGATTTCTATAGAACTGGGAAAAAATATCTCCTAAAAACATATTACTTCAAAGTCTGTAAGTTTTGACCGGGAAATGCAGATTTGTGCCTAGCTCAGAATACACAGAGTTATGTTTTTTGCCATCAGCAGCATCAATGCAAGCTATTGCCTGGAAGGAAAGTCAGCTCTGGCCTTACCTTCAGCTCGGTGCAGGACACAGCATTTGCTGTTCACTCTCCAGAGATGCAGCTCAGTGCACATCAGGCTGTAGCTGTGGTCCTGCTGTAGTTTCTCCAAAAAGGTAAATGACTTTTACAAGGGGTGCTTGCCAAGGGACTCTCTCCCCCCAGGACTCCCATTCCCTTTTCCCTATCTGTGATTCCAAAAGGAAAGTTTGCTGTTACTGACATGGTATTCCAATTAGGTATGTCATCTGCAATGCACTGAACTGTGAACTGCTTCTCATCACACAAATCCTGAAATTAAACAATGTTCGCTGCTCTATGTCCATACGAGGCCATCCCATGGTCTGACAACGTCATCACCAATGGTTTTTTTCATTTCCTCAATAATATGGAAACGTGTTTTAATTTCTTTTCCCTCCACATTTCACTATATTCGGATTTCTTAGATAAATTCCTTCCATGAGCATGTTTCAGCCAGCAGGTTGCTTTCAAAGCCTCCACATTGATTATTGTCCGAAGCAGCAGATGTGACCCGTGACATGTCCTGCACAGCTGCTCACCTGAGACACGCAGGGCTGCTCCTGCTCCTGCCTTGCAAGAGCAGTAGCTACACTTGGAAGGAGAGTTTCAATAATGCACAGGCAACTACTGACAACACCAAATAAATTTATCTTCTTTTCCATGAATTTCCATTAAAAGAAAACTAATGCTGATATGAATAAAGTGGAAAAGGGATGTGACTGTAGAAGTTTTTGCCCTTACTCTCATTAATATTTCCCAGTGAAAACACTCACACAATTTTCACTGCAGTACTGTCCAGCCTAATGAAAGAGTTTAATGTGAATTTCTGGTTTTTACTCAAATATGCTTCTATTTATATTGTTTCAACATTAAAAATTTAGAGTGCATTATAAAGCATGTATGCATATTTATCCTTACCTGAAAATAAACACTTGATAACTTCTTCATTTTCCAAATACTGCATTCATGAACAATGATGTACTCAGGTGTATGAAAGACATTGCACTTCACATTTGTAAAAAGTTAATGCACTTCTATAATCAAATTTAGCCTTTTTTAACTGTTCTGTATTTACCTGTGTATTTTTCAGACCATTGACTAAATGCCCATACTTTAACCAATTAGTTAATGAGCAATGTTATTAGGAGGAATTACAATTTTCCACAAACCTGAGAAATTTTGAACACTGAAACAAGAAATAAAAAGACATCGACCAACTTCAAACCTTTTCTTAGTATTTGGTAACACACAGTGTTGTTAACATTATCTCCAGTATTATTCTTTCTCCCTTTATCTCCATTTTAGAAGGATTTGCAGCTCGGGTCACTGTAATATATTGCACTCAAACACGTTGTGCCTGAAATTTCCAGTAAGGCACAGAGCTCTTCTTGGCTTTCTACAGGCATCAACTGCTAAGTCTTTCATGCCTGTCTTTAAATCTCAGCCTTTAATACTGCTGGATATCACAGCACAGATATAGATTTACTACTATAGGTCTCTTTAACCAACTGAAAATAAAGCATGACAACATGGCATTGCCACTTTGGGGGATAGGCTGCTACAAAGGAGATGAATGAACCCTTGAAATTGATTGTTTGAAGAACACCAGGACATACATAGAAGGGGAAAAAATAAGAGGGGAAGAGAAAAAGGGACTGATTTGTAAATATAGACAGATTCTTCTTCAGATACCATTCAGGGTATATCTGGTTTTACTGGTCAGATATAGTTTGTCTAATCTGGCTTCAAAATCATTGTTCATCCCTTAAAATACATTGGTTGTATGAGACAAGATATGAGTTTCTAAGGCTGGCAGGGTGAAGAGGGGAAGACAAGGAGGGAGACAGAAAGTCAACAGATCAATAAAAGCACTTTAGGATAATGGCTCTACCTTGAGCAGACCAGGTCTGGATTCCAGGCCAGCCCCAGCACTGCCAGGAAATGCAGGTTTGCTTGAGTGAAATGTTGAATTCATGGTGTTGTGGCAGAAGTTGAGGCTCTGGTTCTGCCCCATCCTGTTTCTGGGATGTGTTCCCCTTCCTGCTAATCCTTGATCTCAGGCTGTGTCCTGAGCATGGCCAGCAAGAACAGAATCAGGGAGCCCGTGGATTTGCAGCTCTTTGGAAAGAAAGACGTTAAATGAAAGCATTAGGACAGAGTTCAGTGAAAAGCTGGGGCACAGAGGTGTAAGAACATTGTTTCCCCTTTCCCACCTTTTTGGCTTTTTCTCATGAACAGTCACATGGAGACTGAACAAAGAGCCTGAGTTAGGTCAGGGATGATGTTCCAGGAGTCAGCTCCAATAAAATGCATCTGGGCACCACCTCCAAGAGACTTCCCAACTCCGTGGAATTTTATTACAGTAAGGGCCCCATCTACTGCCAAAAATTTGCAGTGAATCAAACCACATATTAAAATATTTTCTCTTTCATTGAAAGACTTTGATTAAATAACTCCCAACCATTCCCTTGCACTTTCCATCCCTCACTGTCATCCCCACAAATGAAAGAGCATCCATGAGCAGCAGCCAGCTTCACCACATTGGAACTGAGCACTCTCATGATGCACAAGTCCAAAAAAGCTGCCCATGGACCAGGCAAAACAAGAAGTCCTGCAAACTTTACCATCCTACTGTACAACCTGAACTTACAAACCGTCTGTACAGCACAAAGATTTGGGTTGATGAGGAGTTTGTAACAACGTATGTGAAACCCATAATCTTACAATTGTGGAACAAAATAAAGTGTTGGAAGCAGAAGAACTGAGACCTGAGTAGAAGACAAAGTACTTCATTCAAATGGAACAGAGTATTTATACTAACAGTGATGGTGAACTGTGGGGGGCAGGTCATGCTCCAGGTTTAATTTACGCAGTTTAAGCTACTATTGGGCTGGTGGAGTATTTTAGAAGCTATCAGTATTTTTCAGGGGAACTTTTCTCCCCATTAGCTCAATAAAAATAGTCACACAAGTGGATGGCCATGTAGGCTGATACCAAGAATTTCTGCTAGGTGCCAGCACTTCTGTAGGAAGAACCTTAATTCACTGCAAGGTGCAAGAGCCTGGCAGGAAGCAAGTGGTGAATTCCTGCTGCAGAACTGCCCATGCAGCTGCCCCCACACCGCCCTCCCCAAAAGAAAGCAGCAGCTCTGTTTCTCAAGACCATGTAAGGGGAACACAACAAAATGAAGAGAAACTGTAATAAGACAAACAGCGATGATTGTTTCTCTTTAATTACCCTTTCTCCGTATCTTCGCCCATCAGCTGGAACTCCCTGTTGCTTTTTTAAAGTAAACAAAACAGTGAGGGTTTTAATACCGACCCACCTCACTCCTTTGGCCTGACTAATTGCTGAAACTGGCCATAAATTGTCCATTTTGTGACACTCTGAATAGCCTCATTTATTCTTGTCGGCACACATCTGTTTTTGTGTGCACACACACACGTGCACCCTTACACAAACACACCCCTGTGTCCCGCGGCACGGCCGGGGATGGCCAGTGTACAATTTCAGCCCCATATTGAGTTTTGGCTGGTGCTGAGGTCCCTGAGGCTGAAGAGAAATAAAGCTCTCAGAAGGGAAATGGCATGTAAACACAGCTCTTATGTTCCTCTGCATGGAAAATGTTCCCTTCAGACAAGGCTGGTGAAGGAATCACATGAGGAAGGTTGGGAGTGAGCTGCTTGCAACAAGGTGGAGGGAAATACTACAGAACTCATCAGTGCTTTCTCCTCTCAGAGCAAGCAGAGCCAGATTCCCACCAGCCTGGACAGCCAGCCAGGGGAATGAAAGGCGCTGAGGCAGGCAATAGCTGTTCAGACCCTTGGTTCATGTTTCTGACATGAAAAAATCTCTCCTTGTACATATATCAACATATTGTAAGACTTAATGAAGACAAGATCTAAGCAGCCAATCTAGCTTCTTTTTTCCCCCTCTCATAAAGCTGAGTAACATGTAAGTAATACTTTCATCATGGTTACTCCAACTGCTTTAGCTGTAACAGTCAATAAATAGGCTATTCCATTTTAATCAGTGCTTTCTCTCACAGACACAGGTCCCAACTTGTTGATCACTTAACACCTAAGCTATTTTTTTAAAATCAAACTCCACTATTTTTCATCAACGCGTCGATGACAGACGTGGAGGAGGGGGAGGAATTCCTCTCTGTGTGTAGCGCACACGTTTCTGATGAGCAGCAAGGAGATGGCCTTGGCTCCCAGGCTCAGTGGTGGTGTGAGCAGTGTAAGCCCTTTCCTGGGGCAGTGGTGTCTGCCCCATCTCCACCTTCTCCTCTTCTTCACTGCTCCTGTAGGAGGCAGAGCAAACATCTCAGAAAACAAGAAGGAATCTACATGCAAGTGCAAAACTTCATTGGGAAGATGTTCAGACAACTTCACACAACAATGCATTAACACAAAAAGGAGAATTTCTCAAGAATTCTGACAGCACAAAACATTCAAGGGATTTTACAGGGTTTAATCTTTAGTTTTCAAGAGGATTTTTTTTCTTTATTCCTGGTGGGAAAGCTTGCACCTTTAATTCTGTAACTATAAACTAAATAATATATCAGGGCTTTTTTTTTTTTTTTTCTGTCAGGCACAGCAATAGTACTGAATGTATGCAAAGTTTCCACTAAAGGTTTTTGTAACTTAATTTTCCTCCAGAGATTAGAGGAAGCCAGATATTCTGTTTCTTGCTGGAACTTGGCTGGTAGCCACGCTGCGCTCCCTTTCCTTGTCATCCATCCCCAGCCCCCGGCGCTGTTAATCAGATGGCTGTATCTTCCCTATATTTCTCCTGTCAAGCTATTAAGGGGATACGGAAGAGAGAAAGAGGAGAATCAGCTGAGATATAAACCAGCCCGGGTCCCAGAGTGCCTCTCCCCCTTCTCAAGGTTGAGTTTGCTGTGTTACTGCACACCCTCCTGCCAGAGCAAGGGAGACGCCTGCGTTCCTGCCCCCGGAGTAAATGGCTGAAGAGTGTTTCCCAAATGAAGAGGGAATGCAGAAATTCTTCTGCACAGAGCCATCACAGCACTGTAAAAACACAAAACTGCAGCACAGAGAGGGAATAAAATAACAGAGCCTGGGCTACAGGCTGAGGATGTTCCTCTTTGGCCACGCTGTGCCCCTGCCCGCTTGGTGAAGAGCAGCCTTGAGTGGGGCTTTATGGATGTGATAGCACAGAGTTATCACAGCTCCCTGGGTATTGGCAGCTTCCTTTGCTGGGGAATTCCTGGCACGTGCTCAGCAGCGAGTGGAGGTGGTTGGCTGGAGAAAAAGCTTTGTAAGGTTCACAAAGAGCCCCCAGATCCAAGTCAGGTTTAGGGCTGAAAACACTGATTTTATCACATCGCTCCCTCCTCCCTTGCCTTTGAAGCAGAAGAGAAATGCTCAGTCCAGCACACCCCATGTCTGTGGAGAGCTTTGCCTCCCCATTGAAATGTTCCATGGGGACCCCCTATCTTCACTAGGAGACAAAATGAACTCCCCACTCTGGATATCTTAGGACTTTGAAAATAGTTGGATCCTGGCATTTTTGGCTGGGTCTACCTTCCATCCTTGTACACATCAATAAATGAGAAGAGAAAAAAAAAAACCAAAAACCTGGCTAACATAGCTCCCACACATCAGAAACAGCAACTGTTGCATGATTTTGGCCTAGGCTCTCTCTTTGTAACCAACCAGGTAACAAATAATCAGGAATACCATGAAAGTTCTCTATTTTTTCAGTAATTTGAGAGGCTGCGACTGCATCAGAGACCAGGCCCTGCACTCCAGCAACCGACTGCACAGAGATTGATTTTATTTCAGGGAAGTCCACTTTGCTGACCAGGTCTCTGGTTTTAAAAAGTACTTAAGATTTTAAGAGACACTGGATGAGCTGGGTGCTTACCTGAGCTGTTTTGGAAAATGCAGTTTAGATGTAAAATAAGATTTACTTGGGTAACCCCTAAATTCCTTTGAAAACAGAATGTTCATGTCTAGATAAACATCTCTGGATAAGCACAATGGCACAATGGGTCACTGGACAGATTTTTTCTAAATCTATATTTAACAAAGAGGAAAATCCCATTGACTTACCAATAGCCAAATTTCTTATTCAAGCAAAACATTTACTCATTTCACAAGGATTCTCAGATTAACAAATGAGATGATAACTGCTGAGTGCACCTTAATGATGTGTTTACTCTAGCCATCCTCTCTCTGGCTATGTTTGAGCTCCTTTCTTGGTTTTGGACATGCTAATAAAATCAGACCCTTCTCTTTGGATTTTTGGGGTCCTTTTTGTACCTAGAAAAAGAAACCAAAGACATTTCTATAGGCAACAGAGCTAGAGAATAATTAACAGATATGCAGCTTGTATTTCTAGATAAATGTTTGCGTTTCTAGATTTTTGGGGGGTCCTTTGTACCTAGAAAGAGAAAACAAAGACATTCCTATAGGCAACAGAGTTGGAGAATATTTAAAAGATAAGCAGCTTGTGTTTCTAGATAAATGTCTGCAATCAGTCCACATTAAAGGAGGTGAGAAAGAGCACAGAAATGTGTGTGTGTGTGTGCTTGAAACAGCAGCACACCTCCACACCAGACATGTGAGGAGGAAAGGTGCCACTGAGTTCTTCTCACATCCTTCTGCATTCCAGAGCAGCTCAGCTTTCCTGTTCAAACTCACCTGCTCCAGCATCCTCCCCTGCCAGGCTGCCCTTCCTGCAACCTTTTGTCTTTCACTCGCCTTTCCTTCCTTTATCTCTGTTCTATAACCATTATCTCCATCAGCATAACTCCTTAAGATACACCTAGACATCATTTGGCCAATGAATGCATTTCACACAACATTAGTCATATTGTTCTGTGGATAATTTTTATGATATTGCTGTGCCTCTCCTTGGTGCGTTGTTACAGTTTAATTTGTACATATTCTGCTGCTGATGTAGTGTCACTCAGCTGTAACAGAGAGAGCATGATGGGTTTGTATTATTGCAACAGATTTTCCCTTAAAAAAAAAAATAAAAAAGAAGAAAAGAAGAGAAGAGAAAGAAAAAGGGAGTAAAGGGGGAGAGAAACAGAGAGAGAGAAAAAAAAAGGGAAGGGAAAGGGGAAGGAAAAAAGGAAGGCTTTTTCTTAAGAGTATGTCTGTCTGCTTTCTAGGATTAGTGAACTGTAGACAGGCTGTCCTGCAGGGTCAGTGGAGAGCCAGATCCCAACTCTACCCAGCAGAAAAGGATTTAGATTCAGGGTTACATCTCAGACCCATTACATAAATAAGTATCTGCTGAAAATTTGTGTTTTGAACCAATTTTCCACAAAGTTCATGGTAAGGGTTTTATATCTGCAAGAATTCTTCAGACCCTGTCCAGCTACTCATCTTTACCAGATGAGCTAAAACCAGTTATCTGCTTCCCTTCCAAATGGTGATGCCCATTCTGTGGTTGGAGTTTAATATTCCAGATCAATTTTCAGCCCCAGGCATCAGTTTCACATTTAGACTTGCAGGGCAGCTCTGCCGAAGCCTCTCAACTGCTCTGGGTATTCCACAGCCCATATCAGCATCTACACAAAGCACTGGCCACACTGTTTTCAGTGCATCTGCTCAGGGATAGAGTTTCCCATATGGAAATGTTTTGTAAAAATAAGGGATTACTTGGAAAGACACTGGGCTAACCCTGCTGAGTATCTGCTTTTCTTCTCCTTAGTTCTCCAGTGTGGAACGTCACTGCTGGTATTTTGGACAGTGACCATAAGGTCATAAGACCGAGAGACTGAGACTCCCTCAGCTCTTTGTTTACCTCTGGAAGACAAAACAATTGATAATTTCACCTAATAAACAAGAGTTGTGTTTGATTCTTTAAAAAAAGCTAATTTATTTTTGAAGCAGCTGAGCGTGTCCCACATGTTTGAACCCAGCCTGACAGAATACATTCCCCTGAGCAAGGACATCTCACTCTTGTCACGGCCAATCCCAGTGAAAACCTTTTTTCACACAACTAGAGCACATACCAGGGACATGGCATGGACAGGTGGCTTCTCCAGGCAGCTCTGATATCTGAGAGGCCTCACCAGGGTCCCTCCTGCTCCCACAGAGTCCTGTGTAGGTCTCCTGCTTTATTTCAAGTGGAGCCCAAGAAATGAGGTCAGACAGTAGAAGAGTGAAGGTTTCCCCCCAATGTCTGTGGCATTCTTCCACACAAGAACAAACCCAAGCCATGCCAAAATGAGGCTGTTAAAATGCCCATAAGCACTTGGCCCATATAGAGGTTCTTGTCATGCTTTGCCCCTCAGTCCTTTCATTTAAGGTAGCTGGGGGTATAATGATGTTTTTATTTGCAATTACAGCTTTCAATTAGGATCAATAGAAGCAGCTACAGCCCTACCATGCCAACAGTCCTGAATGGTTCATGGGTTTTCAGAGAACACATTTCTAAAATAAACTCATCCATTTTCTATTAAAACTATAATAAAATATCATAGGAAAAAAGACTTAGACTTCAGTACAAGAGAAAAACTTGAGGAGTCTTACTTGATTTTTATTTTGTTTTTAGGCATCCAGCCAGCAAACCCTTCTTCCCTAGGGTTTCTTTCCCTGTGGACTTTCCATGGTCACATCTGGAATAATGCAGGTGGCAAGCAGGCCAGGTCAGAGCCTGACTCTGTCAGAAGAGAAGAGTAAAATACACATCTATTCAGCTATCATCCTCTATTTCTGACTTCTTTAGTATAAAATCGTGCTTGATAAGAAGTTTCTGCTGTAGAAAACTTTTGCTTGAATTTTTTTTGGTAGACTCTTCCAAATGAGGACTCTGTGCAGCAAAACATGCGATGCTTTCAGCTTGCACAAACTGTGATGATAAAAAACCAAAAAAGACTTTACTAAATTGAAATGTTAACAGTTTTCTAGGGAATTGAGGCCGGTTACCTTAGTTCTAAGAAACCAGACAAAAAAAAGGCATAAGCTTGTATCAAATGAGAGCTTTTCTGAAAATGAAATTGCAACAAAAGAACCGATTTTTCACGAGTTTCAAATTTCACAGCATATTTCATAGTTGTTGTACAAGTTGGGGTAATATCTGCTGTGATTTATAGAGGAGAGGCACTGTAAGAAGCCTCCCTTCTAATTATAACTGGTTATGAGGTACATCACTCATATCAGCCTGAAATTTACTTCCATCTCATGAACATGAGCTTTTTTCTTTTGCCTGTTTATTGTCACAAACTGGCCACAGAAATGCTGATAAAGACATTACAGAAAATGTTATTAACTTAATCCTTTCCCAGCTGAGGTTCCTTCTTTTAATACAAACTTATTTCGAGTCTTTGTTTAGGCTTTGCAATGTGTCAGACAAGCAAACATTACCTCTCTCGTGGAAAGTTGTGCAATGAAAGCCTTTCCTGTTCCATGGGCTCCATTAAGCAGAACTGACTTTGACAGAATGTGCAAGGGAACCTATAAATCCAGTGATTCCCTCCACTTTTACAGGCAGTGTGTGCAAGGGCTTCACACGTAGAGTAGATGTTTCATTTGGATGCAAAAACATGCTAAAATCTGTACTGAAAAGCACTTAGGCTTTAAAAACATGCCATAATTCTAAGGAGAAAAATGCCTGACATATCTTTTGGCTGATTTCAAATTCATATATATTTTACATGATCTATAGAGCCTAAGCTGTGCATTTTGTACAACAGAATGATAACCATTCCCATTCCCCTCCATCTAATCCACGGATGGTCTTGATTTATTAGCCAGTCATGCATAGTGCACCGCCCCTCCCGAAATTCGTGCTGTAATTTTAATTTTTGTTGTTGCTGCTGCTGCTGTTATCTGGATGCAGGGCTAGCCATGAAGATAGCATGGGCTTACCCTGTAAATATAATTGATACTATCGAAGATAATGATTTAGGATATCATCCATCTCCAGTACAGCTTGCCATTACGTGACTTGTTCTTGCAGGTACCTGATTTGTATCATAGACGAGCTGGCTTGATTGCTGTTTTGCCATAGAGTAATAGTTCCCTGGTTTCCACTGACATGCTGAGTCTCCCTTGATCACTCAGGTGATCAGTCAACACACGAGTTAATTATGGGTGAAGGGGTGTCTGAAGCCCAAAGATCAAAAGATACGCACAAGGTCTTCTCCAAGTCATTATTCACCTTCTTAAGCATCATGCAGTCAGTTCAGATTCCTGCCTCCTGCACTATCCTTAAATAAAGTGATATAACAGTAGGAAACCTGAAATAGAGCCTCTAAAAGACACAGAATGAAACATTCAATTTCTCCAAAAGAAGGGGAAAAAATCCAGGTAGGCAAAACTGCCAACATGGGGGAAGTCAGGGGGACTCTCATTTACTTATCGTTAAAAAATAAATTGAGTAAGCAATGGTAGAGGTGGAAAACCCAAGTTTGCCAAACGGTCCTCACCAGTTTCCCCAGTAAAATTTCTCAGGTTTTAACTGGCATTTCAAGGAGATGATCTCAGATATTGTCATCATCTTTACATCCATGCACAAAGAATAGAACTTTCTGGCAGAAATTAGGAGCAACTGACAAGATCATTAGAAGCCCTCTTAAAATGTAAAAGAAAAGCAGTTATCCCCAAAACTCCTCTATTTCAATCACCCTCAAAATTTAAATGCATGCATTAATATTCCCAGAAGCTGATTATAATTACTGCCCTGGACACCACTGTAAGATTCACCCCTTTGGGCCACGTCCTGCATTACTGTGGGGAATGGGCATCACAGCACCACAATCTCCCTCCTACTTTAAGACCCTGAGAGCCAAATACAACTTGCTGGACACGTCTGTTGAGCAGATGAGACCTACAGCAGCAAAGAGCTCGTGGTGTCGTGCTGCAGCCACAGAATTATTTGTAGCAGTAATTACCTGAACTCACTTGGGTACCAGCTCAACACCTGCACCACTGAGCTACACCTGTATTTGCCCACCAAGACCGGTTTCTCCACTTCTGTGGTTTTCATGGTACTCTCTTAAAGGGAAGGACATTGAGCAGTGCACCTAAAAAGGTTATTTCCTAAAATAACATCATGATTCCTACACGAAAAGTCACCCTGCCTTTATTTTTGCGGCAAAAGGAACCAAATCACTGAGTTGCAGATTTGAAGAGATGCTTTGTAAGGTCAAGCACTCAGAGGGCTTCAGTGCAAGTGTAACTCCGTGCACACAATTCCACATATGCTTTCTTCCTTATGCAAATAAATGCTATGGATGCACAGCCAGCTTGCACGTATCTGCACATGCCAAAGGAGGGATTTACACATGTTAATACTTGGAAAGCAAAGTGAGAATGTATATAAAATGGCATGCACAAAGTGCATTCATCCATGTGCATACCCCTCTGGAGGCAGCACTACTTGGATGTGTTTCTGAGCGGAAAAACAGTTAAAAATTGATATGTCACCCTCTCTCCAAAACCTAATGATTACAGTCTGTTAATTACACTGCATCTGCTGGAACTTTCAGCGAGTAAATTGTGGACCTGATCTATTATTTATAATACCAACAGAAATTGCAAATAATGTTTTAAAGTCTCCCATATGCAGAGTGGCAGCAGAAGCAAACTATGCCAGGTTGTCTCTATGCTGTCACTTCTCTGAGCAGGTACCACATATTGTGACAAAGCTGCTATAATATCCTTTGCTAAATTTTACTTTCTGCAGATGGAGAGAAAGCAGTGAGAGAATATAGAGACTCACATAAAGGAAAATAACACTTAAAAAATGTTCATAGTATCATGTACAATTAATCCCAGAGTAGCTCTGCAATACTGTAGGCCACGTCTTGCCCTTGTTCTGAGCCAAGATTGCCACAGCCTGAGAATCACTCATTGCTTTTGAATGCCCAGCAAATAGGTCAGTGGCAGGGTCTGCTGGGGAGAGAGTCACCTTAGCACAGCTATGCCTTGAATTTAGGCTTTAATTGTGGCATCCCTTCTCCTGGTGTGGAACCCATATGGATTTGCTGAATCCCCGTGCTTTCTAAGGCACTCGAACACTGGTACAAATCTAGAGAGTGGCTGATGTGCTCTGCCTTGCCCAGAGCTCTGAACCACAGCCCCACTTCCCACCACCTCCTGTTCTCTACAAGCATTACCTGGTGTTAGCACTGCTGTGGTTTCTCCAACAGAACAATTCAGCCTTGCAGCAAGCAAATGATTTATTTTTCCTCCAACAGCTGGTCCAACAAACAATGGGTTTGAAAGTCATATTGGATCCCCTCTTCCATGGCTTCCTCAAACCAGTAACAAATGGCAATTGTCTGGTGTAAACTGGAGCAGAATTTCCACTTTCTGCTATGTAACAGAAACAAGAGCTTTGCAGTCATTATTATTACTATGATACCTGAGCATTAGTTAGCTGGCCTCATTACACAACTCCAGCCAGCCCACTTATCCACCAGAAAGCAAATAACCACTCAGGCTGAAGTTTATGAAACTTCTGGGATTCACAAATGTGTTTCCTGGATTTCTGGCAGTTGTCTGAATGTTCACAAATAATGTGATGCCAGTAATCACAGCAAGTCAAAGCTTGACACTTCTATTCATAAATCAGGAGATGTTTTATTTTTACTGCTTGAACATTTCTGTTCCCAAGCACGATTGGATTTGAACCATCAAGCTGGAGGTGAAAGGACCTTTATTTAATGTATTTGTTTAGGTTTTTATGAAATATTAAAAAGTGTCTGTGCAGGACTCTAGCCACCTTTACCATATATTAAACAACCAGGCCAACTCACAAAGACAAAAATAAACTTAGTAACTTTCAAAACGAAAAGAAGGCACAAAAAAAGCCTCTTGGGCAGAGACCTCAAATCTTTCTATATAAACCAAAAACTTTTGCAGACACTATTTCTCTCATCTCCAGAGCCTGGGACACAAAGAGATGTGTCCCTCAGGTCAGCAGAATTGGGACTCTCCCAGGCCAGGGTGGAGAGAGAGCATTCAGTCGTGCTGCTGCCAAGCAGATCTATCCACTATTCTCTCCTTTAAACCAAGAGGACTTCAGCCAAAATGCCTCTGTGGCTTGCAGCTGCAGCAGTATCACTAGGGAGACAGAGCAATCTATTAAGCAAAGAGGATCCAAGATCCAAGACTTGATGCCAAGAATCTATTTTAGCCTCCCCCACAAGCCTGCAGACACAGGGCAGGTCCTGCAGCACCAGTGGTGGCTGCTGGGGGTGGAAACTCCCACTCATCACTCATGGACAGGGACAGCATCCCCAGCCCACCCTGCCCTGTGCTCCCCTCCACACCCTGCACCTGCCCCCAGCCACCCTGGCACTGGGATTTCTCCCACTCCAACGTTGTGAAGTAGTTTCATTCAACCATTTCTTCCTTCCACAGTCAGAAAATAGTAAAGTTATCACTCGGAGAGTAGAATGTGGAAGAGAAACCAACCTGCTGACTTGGATGTCTCAATTAAAACAAATCCATTAGGATTTCTACCACAAGGCAGATGGTCCCTGCAGACCAGGTTGTGTCCTGCTGCTGTTGACATCAGCCAAGAGCACCATCCACTGTCCCACTCAGCATCCTCTTCTCATCTCCTTTTGGGGACAGGCACAAGTGGCGAGGCAGGGACAGAGAAGTGAGAGATATCTTTGTAAAATTGGCTTTTCTCCTCATATGGTCGGAGTGCACAAATCTTTTAGTGGCAGCTTGGTCTCTTCAGAGACAGTCCCAGTTGTCCCAGAGAAACATCCCTTCCAAAGTAAGCACAGAAGTGGCTGAGGATCAGCTCTTTTCTTTTGAATGCTGCTGAAAGGAAGTGCCCAAAAGGTTGCAATCAGTTGTCACTCTGACGCTGTAGGTGATATGTTTAAAACCCTCTGTAAAACCAAAACACCACACCCACGTTTTTTCATTCGAAGCTGGCAACTTTTGGAAAGGTTTCTGTTCAAAATCTTGAGCAGAGGTTTCTCTTGGACAGGAATTTCCAGTAGGAGACAGGTTGCAGGAAGACCAACAAGCCTGTCCCTTCCATCCACCCTGCCTCTCAGCAAGGGCTGCATCCCATCAGCAGCTGCCTCGGGCGAGGGGAGGCTGCATGCAGGAAAAAGAACTCTCTCCCTGAGGCTCTGCTCTAGCCAGAGTAGGTTTGGATAAGGATCAGGATCCACTGTCACAAGGCATGTAGAGCACAGTCAAACTTCCTCCCCTCCAAGCATCCCAAAAGCAACCAGACAGGATTTTCTCCTGGACAGCTCAGCATTTGAATGGGCCAGTTAATCAAAAGCACCTCCCGACTGCAGTGACATCCTGCTGCCTCCTGACACTTGCCACTTCCCTAGCACCATTTACAGCTCCACTGTTGTAGCAGGAAGCCCTGAGGAGGAACTGGCTCCTACAACATGTTGCCATCACATTTCAGCCAAGGCTGAATGTAGCTGCAAATCTCTCTACAAAATACAGAGGAGATCTATTAAATGCAGAAATTCCCTGGCACCAAAATGTTATTCTTTTAGCAGGTCTGCTTCTTGTCTGGGATTCTGATGAAGTGTATACTGCTGTATTATAAAATACTCCATGTTTGGGTGCGATACACAGAAAACATCTTTATTTAACACAGTTTATATTTTGTCACTTTTCTATTGCATTTCTTTTCTGTGCACTGGAAACACAATTTTGTGACAATTACACGCCTTCACTGGGGAGCTTTGCAGGATCAGATCCTCCCCAAAAGCACAGGCTGGGCAGCTTGATACAACAGAAAGGAATATGGAACAAATAAACAACCAGGAAAAGCAATACAACACTCCTACCCAAGTGGGATACAGAGGCATTTCCCAGCCTGAAACACAGACCTGAAAAAAAAATAAAATAAACAAACAAACAAAAAAAAAAAAAAAAAAGAAAACCCTAAACTGCTATTTCCTATATGATGCTCATTCTTCCCTTTCTACACACTTACCAGAGTTAGCATGAGAGTCCAAGAAATCCAGGAATACCATCAGCACATCCATTTTGCTAGGAAGAAGCAATGTGGTAACAAAGCTCACACCAACCCCGCCAATCTGGAGTATGTCCCTCTCACAACTGTCACTCTTGTCATTTCTTCCAGATCCTTCAGGAACTGCAAAGAGGAGCACGTGGTAAATAAAACTGCTTGGCAGAGAAGGATTCATTTTTCTGCTTCGTTGTGACCTTCTGCAAACACCTGGCAGGATGAAGTCTCGTGAGATACTTGCTCTGATAGCTCCCCGTTGCTGCACTCAGCGTGGTGAACTGGTTCAGCAGAGCTCACCAAGAGCTGGGTGGTACACACAGATTTCTCTCTATTGGCAGGAGTGAACTGTCAGAGCAGCTCAGCCACTTTGCACAACCTGCCCTGTGGCCGCCTTCACTGGAACAGGCAATGTTCCCAATCCCCAACCCTTTATACATCCTTGTTTCCATCAGCAGTGCTCCCTTGAGCAGCTCAGCACCTGGGCATGTCCCCACTTGAGCTGGGCTGCACACCAAGCTCAGCCCAGCTCTGCTTGGACTCCATAAAGCAGGAGTTCATCTCCCTCAGTGCCTTGGAGGAGCTGCAGGTGAGTGCCAGGTGCTCCCAGGTGGGGTGTGCTCCTCCCAGAGCCCACTGCTGGGGCCTCTGAGGCCAAACCACACCACAGAAATGCCACTGCTGCTTCACTGAATTACTCAGCAGCTCCTGCACTCCCACAGAAATCCCACTTCTCAACCAGAGGGCTTCAAATTAACATTTCCCATATCCCAGAAAGATGCTGCAATTCCCTTGCTGCCTGCTCTTCTCCTCTCCTCCTGTCAAAAGCCTCACTACTTCATGGGAAGGGTTCAAGTTTCATTGAGAGCATGGGCAGATGAAACACCATAATCTTCTTTCATCTCATGATGATGATGCTCTCTCAGGGATTCTTGCTACTGCCCTTTTTTCTGTAAATAATCTAATGTGAAGGATGGGAGCCATTCTTTAGAAAGACAATGTCACAACTGATGTACCTTTCTGCTTTGAGCAAAGGCAGGTTACCCTGAACTTCTTTGACAAGAACATCACAAACCTCCAAAAGGAAGGATGGACTAAAGCTCCTTTTAGGACAGCCCACAAAAGTCAGAACATTTTTTTCCCCTGGATTTTACCACCAAGTCCCTTGTACTCAAATTGAGCAGCCTGAGTAGCTGACTGAGGTCCCAAACCCTGGATGAAGTTAGGTGTTGTAGTGACAAAGTATTGTTCACCCTTGACACTTTAGGTATCTGCTTGTCCTTTCTGAGCCTAGTAGCTTAAACCAGTCGTGTATTTTCCCCATTTGGACATTCAGGTGGGAGCCAGCATCTGACAAGCACATTCACCCAGTCCAGAGGCCAAAGCAACACTTTGACAGTAAAAGATTGGGTTCAGATCCAAAGTCAGGGCACAAATTCATTCAACAGTGGGTGAATTCTTGACTTTCCCTGTACCTTGCTCCCTCCTTTGCAAAGTACACAGCAGACCATGCTTTCAGAAGTGCTTTATGGAAAAGTCAGATTAAAGGTAATTCAGGTACTTCTGGTAAAAACCATGCAAGCAGCTGAGGCAGGAGGCAGGTGTGTTACAAGCTTCCTTCCCACACCCCTCAGCACAAGGGACTTTCCATGTCCAATGCTGGATTTCAGATTCATTAAAGCCAGGCAGGAAGAGATGGCTCATATGCACACAGTGCTTTTCCTGCTGATCAATAAGCTTCCTTCCTGCCTGATAACTAAGCCACTTATAATATTAACAGTGTTATTTAAGACCTGTAGAAACTCTGATTCAAACAAACCAGAAATATCTTGACCTAGATACTGGGAACAAAACAATATTGAGTAAACTTCGGGATTGCCCGTTCATCTATCATTGCACTTGACATTTTATTGAGGAATTGGAGCAAAGCTATTTTACCACAAATGTTCTTACACCAGCATACTTACCTAGAGAGAAAAATCTTTCTGACTCTTTCCCCCTCTCAATTTAAAAGGGGTGCATTTTAGAGTGCATTAATAAGGACCATGAATTGCCCCCTTTCAGCAACTGCAGATAGCAAACATTATTATATAAGAAAGCATAAATGAGACTCAGCTCTATGTCCTTCTGGGGATAAAAGGAGCATGAGGAGAGAATGAAAGAAAGAACATAGAGTATTTGCACCATGTTACCAGTGTGCAGGCTCAAGACCTGCACTGTAAGAGATGGTCACTGATGCAGAATGGGTCAATAAATGTTTTGAGTAGCACCATCAGGCTGTTGCTTCTTTGGACTTTAAGTAATGCTGGGCACAATTTGCAGCACCTTTGCAAAGAAAGGCCTTACTTTCCTTAGAGTCTGTACCAAAATTCATAGGTTTCCACAAGACAGCACACCTGCACAACTTGTATAACATAACCAACTGCAAAGCCAAGGGATGACTTGAGTACCCAACCTTCTGTCCAGAGCTGGAGCCTCACTGGGCCTCACAGTCTAATCCGGCTTATTTCTGCTCGTTCCTCTTATCCATGCAAATTTTGGTGCTTACCTGTACATGTTTCAGTAGATGGAGCATTTTGAGTGTTTACCTCTACCTGGAAGACAGTCTGGTTAACAGAAGGTAGCAAAGGAAAAGAAGGACTTTCAGAGAAGATCAAATACATCATAAGCTTGGCAGACACTGTAGCCCTGAAACAGCAGTTTGAAACTTGCACCATAACAAATCTTCTCCTATACATTATCTCACAGGAAACAACACATGATAAATTCTTAGCACAATGTGATTCCCCTCCTTCCTCCTCCTCCCCACTTCAGAAAGATTTAACATCTAATTCAGCTTTTGACGAGCTGCTTCATCACTGCGGGAATGCTGTTGATCTCTGTCGGAACCCTGCGGCCTTGGACAGAACAAACTGAAAGGGGAAAAAAAAAATTTTGGCCGTCTGTAATGATAAATAAATACATTACAGGATACAACTCTAGGGAATGGAGGCTGACACTGACTGAGCACCATGACCTCCACACAACTGCCAAGTCTCCACCGCTTAACAAAAGTCAACTTTTGTTTGCCTTCTCCCCCCTCAATGACAATTTCTTAAAGAGCAAATGCAGGATGGAAAATGGGAAAAAAAAAAAAAAACAATAAAAGATAGAGAGCTCCAAACCTTCCTCATCTGCTGCCCAGAGGCACTTTGGTTTTGACAGAACAGTATTTTATTTCTTTGGTCTCCTGGAAATTGGGGGAAACCAGTCCATGCTGCATCAGCAGCAGTGGGACAAGGAAGCTGTGCCACAGGGAATGCTCAAATCCCTTTAAAAATTTTTTTGCACTAGGATGTGCCTGCCTTCAGGCTAGTTCTTGGCTCCAATTTGATTTTCTGTCTACTTAAGTCCCACTCACAAAATCAAATATGTATTTCAGCTGTTGGGTCTTCACATTGATGGCAACAATAATTAAGTAGAGAGGAAGCAATTGGTTACCCCATCAGATAAGCCACCTCCTCATCCCTGGAAGCCTCACCCACTTGTGTCAACCTGTTTCCTGGACTCTCCTTTTCCATATCTCTCCAATCTCTTTCCCATTTGCTCCAATTGTGAAGGAAGGTGATACCTGCTGCCAGCTCTCCTCATTTTACAGATGCACCAAGTGATAAATAAAGTCTCATGACAAAGTCAGTCAAGTCAAAGGACAGATATGGACTGCAAACATTAACTCTTGTGTGTGCATTGTGCTTACCATAATGCATTATTCCATTAATTCCGTGTTCTTTATGGGAACCGCAGAGGGCTCAGCCTGACCACACAAGTTCATGGTCAAGCCCTCAAGACCCATCCAACACCCTTTAGCAAAGGACAGCATAAAAGGCCCCTCAGGAACTGTGACAAAACTCACTCCATCCCAGGAAGAGAAGAGGCTCCCCAGCCCGTGCTGAGCAGCTCCACTGTCTCGCTGAGTGATTCATCCCCGGCACAAAGCCAATGTAGCTACAGCACCCCTGGAGCCCTCACCAGCACCGCTGCCCAGAGCTTCACTGCACTGTGCAGAGCCTCCAGACCACTCCCAGCTCTCAGGGATACAAGGCACAGCTTGTTCCAAGAGTTTCTCCTGCTCCCCTCACTCCCTTCAGAGATGTCTGCTGCCAGCTCCCCCCATCTCACTGCCGCCAACACCAGGCTCTATCTTCACAGCTCTGGGCTTGCAGATCATTTAACTCAGCTATTCACCAAAGCACCTATTTAATCCACTCTGCTCACAGTTACTACTATTAAAATACTTTGTATTTTCAAATGTCCTGTGACTACTTATGCTTCATGATGTCCTTCTTATTTCCCTTGTCGCCTGTCCTTTGTATACACAGCAAAGTGGATAAGAGAAAGATGATTACACTCACCCAAACAGTGGAAGACTCATGATTCAATACCTTTATATTTTGTCTCTGGTTGACATTTTTAATTTCTCAGTCTATCTTGTTTCCTTAACTTTAGGTTTAGAGGATTTGCATGGTTCACTTTCAGTTAAGGGTAGGATCTTTCTAACATGTCTTCTTACCTTTGAATACTCTCCTGAACTTTTTCCATTACTTTGAAATTCCCTCTAAGAGTAACTGGAGAAAAGTAGTTTTCTTCAGCTTTATCAATTTCCTAAGACTGTTCTGCCAGGGAATACTTATTTCACATTAATTATATCTTTGGTTGTCCTTGTAGTTGTTTCTTGCAAGAGTAAATTGAGTGTATTACAGTCTCTGTTAGCAAAGGGCTGCTTGATGCACTGTGGGGGCTGCACTTGCAGACAGATTTCCATAAAATCAGGCAGGAGTTCTAAGGGGTGCACAGGCATTCCCCAAACCACCACTGAACTCATGTCTTGACCATCAGAACAAGATTGGCACTTTCTAGGAGAGAGTGGATAAGGAGAAAAAAATGTCAGAAATAAATATGAAATCCATTTTCAATACATCCCAAAATTTTCACTTGAGTCAAATACTCAAAAGACAAAAAAACAGGAAAAACAGAAACCAACCCAAATGCAGAGGAGCTCTGCCTCTGATGCAGGTACAGCAGAAACATGGGCCCCTCTGTCTCAGTCAACAGTTTTGAATGTGAATTCAAAGGGATCTTTGTGCACTCCACAACTCATCCACCCACAGGCAGAGGGGGTCTCCTGTGAGCTGTGGCTGTAGCTGAGGGGAAATGCAAAGCTTCTGCAGAAGTCAGAGCGGGTGGAAATCAGCTGTGGACATCCGGGTGGACATTATCTGCCAGTGCAGTCCTCTCTGCTGGCCTGCTTCTCCCTGGCTGCTGCGGATCTCCTGTGTGTGCAGCTCTGCCTGTGTGTTTAAACAAAAAGGCTGATAAGGAGTACTTGTCTGTCAGCAGTATCTGAAGCCCACGGCTCTTTGAGAGCATTTGGGTTTACTTGGCGGGTCATGCTGACTCCTTGTGAGCCATTTATCATGGCAAAAAACTCCAGAGATTGGCACTGTGCCAGTGGTTTCCCTTGTCTTCCCTCCCCCCACCCCTTTCTCCCCTCCTGGGTATTGATGCTACATCAAAACAAACCTCCAGTTCACATAGCAACAGAACATTTTTATATAACCCCTGCATGGGAACGCTGCACAAACCATTGGACAGTCACTTGCAAGCACGTTAGGTAATTCCAGGATATTTTGCTGGTTTTTGTCAAAAACACCCCTGACTGAATGAACTATAAAAAGGGAAGAGGATCTTTTGCACATGGGCCAGATTTGAAACACAACTTGGCACCAAGGACATCAGGGGATTAGGGCACCTATTGGTTCCATGTTCTAAATTTTGCCATTTTCCATCTCGCTTGGAATCAAACTGGGGAGTCCAAAGCATTTCAGCCAGTTTGTGCATAATGTAATTGAAAGCAAAGCACTGCTGAAGGGATCTGCTGAGTCAGGGCTTTAAAAAGACAAAGACTGAAATTTAGATTTTGGTGGACACTGAAAACTCCCATTGCTATCCAAAGCAGGGATATCTGTACAGACTGTGTACTTACACAGCTATAAACCAGCCAGGTCATCTTCACTTCACATCTCTCATCCTGTCACAAAAGGTTAATATTTTCAATAAGGACATAATAAATATGCTACTTTAAATCTTCACAGCATGCCCACCTCATCTTTACAAAGTTGGGTCAAACTCATCTTTCAGGGCTTCCACTATTTGCTGCAAGTATCAAAAAGGAGAAAAATTAAGGATTTTTACTGCTTTCCCCTGATCTCTAACTAGAACAGGACACCAAGAAAGGCAAATCAGGACCTACAGTAACATTAGAGCCACTGTTTACTCATTAATATATCTTACCTGTGTGCACCAAGCTCAGCTCATCACAAGATACTGGATTAAGGACAGAGCTTTCCTCCAAGCCCTACTGAGAGCAATCACTGGAGATTTTTTTGCCTGCACTACCAGCATCCCAGAATTTCCTGGGAATTTCAGTAAGTTACTTGCAGTTCCCAGGCTTTAGGACACTGTTGATGACATTGACTTCTCCTGCTCTTTTCCTCTAGTGTAATATAGCCTTTTGATCTTTTTCATTAGGTCTTAAGTAAGTCACTGGAAACATTTTGTGGTGAGTAGGTGGTATGGGAAATATATTCTCTGGGCCTTTCCAGACTAAACATCTACAGCCTGATTGCTTCAGTTGTGGTGTAATGCACTGGACCAGTGCTCCTGCACCATTTGGGAAAGATAATAGCTAAGGTGTATCTATCTAGGTTATTATACAGTGCACATCATTAAGGGATAATTCATGCAGCAGCTAGAATACAGGTAATATATGACAAAAATTATGGACTAACTTTTGTAGCTCTAGAGAAACTCTTCTAGGCATCATTTTCTGGACTACAATGACAGAAGTGGAAGGATGTCTTAATTAAGACATCCTTTCCTCCATAATCTCTCAATTCCTTTGGGTCATTCCCATCTTTACTGTACCCTTTCTCCTCTCTACGTCTGGGAAGATGAGCAGGTCACTCGTGCAGCAGCCCAGAGTTTCTCCCCTCACCTAAAGCCCATACACAACATGCTGGGATTTCATGCAGAAAATTCTTTAGACATGTGTCTCCCAGTCTCAAACTGGCTCAAAAAATCATCTGAAAGACTCTAATTTTGCTGAGTCCTTACTCCAAATCCTTTCAGGTTCAGCAAAGCAGAGCCATACAGGCTTGTTAGGAAGTGTTAATGGGCTGCAGTGGCTCTGTAATCCAGCACTGGCTGGCAAATTATCACACCCCATTGTCACTTCATCCATTGGCAGCCTGGGACAACTGGGACAACACAAGGGCCTCTGTGCTCACGTTTGCTAACATTGGTGAAGAGCCCAGGAGAGTACCCAAGGCAATTGCCCACCCTCAGGACCAACATTAGAGTCCTCAATATGCTGTGTAATCTTTGGGTTGCAAGAGAGAATCTGCTTTTTTGCCCCAGCAACTTGCTCAGTAGTAAAGTCATCAACTACTTTGTCAAATTTGCCTCCACACATATCTTGTCTCAAGCTTTCAAGAAATTCCTGTGCTTTTGTTTCTGGGAACAAACTTGGGAAGCCTTTTGGAGAACACTAAATTCCTTACTTTATAGAGATAAAGCAGAACACAACTTATCTAAAAGGCTGACCACATCATCTATTTTAGGTACATAACACAAGAGCACTGCAGAGAGAAACACATCTAGGAGGAAATTCAATGTTATAAGACAGGTTCTGTGAACCAGCATGAACAGCTCTCTAAAATGTAAAAATAAGGGAAACCAAATGTATGCAGCCAACTTGGTGAAGCTCCATTGGCAACCAATTACGCCCCGAGCCTTATTTTCAGAAGTGTGTGCATGTAATGGTGTGTGCAAAAATGAACAATCAATAGTGCCCTTCATTTATATGACTTGCCATGATTGCATCCTGCAGCCATGGTAACTGTGCCCCCACCTGAGGGGCTGTAGGAGCAGATATGCAGATTTGCTGGTGCGTTCCCATCCCAGTTTCTGGGAACACCTCATTTTAAGGAGCCTCAAACCCCAAAGCCAAGTTTGACAGAAGAGCCTCCAGAGCAGCACATGGGTTTGTGTGTGTTACATGTGTATAAACACACACACAGGAGGGCATTCATATGCAAACAGAACAACATGGTTGACTTCTTCTGTCACATTAGTGGTGACAGGAAGGAAGAATCATCAGCTGAATACTTTGCACGTGCTGCTGCTGCTCACAGGGTCAGTGAGGACCCCTCTGTGCCTCCTCTCCCCATGTGCAGATCTATGAGCAGATCCTTATCAGGACAAAGGGGTGACTCCAGTGATGCTCCAGACAAGGGGACAAGCAGGACAATGCCTGACTTCTCTGGGGAACTCAGGGAGTGCTGGCATGGCCAAACAAGCAGGTGAACAGCTCTTCTGCAAAGCATGGGCATCCATCAGCCCTCTGGTCCTGTTAAATGAGTCCGAGGGAGATTTCGGAGAGTAAAGAAACCTCTTACTTCATCTTATGTTAAAACAAGTATAAAAACCACGCAGAAGCCAGATGTTTGCCTCTGACTTTCTATAGAAAAAGTCTTGCACATTCCAACAAGGAGGAAAGGTTTGCCAGTCCCAGTCAGGGCAGTTTTTGGAATCCCAAATCTCTATCAAGAGAAGCCCAAAGGTATGATGGGGAGGTGAAATTGCCAAGTGATGCAGACACAGCTGAGCTGACCTTTTCTTTTTCCTCTGGAACAGGCCAGGAAAAAAGCAAGAAGGAGCAAGAAAAATATTTACTGAGTCTACAAATGCTCCCTTCCTCCATGCAATGGAAACCTTTTATGTCACAGTCAGTGAAGGGAGAGAAAGCCCTGCAGAGCTATTTCAAGCCACAGCATTTCTGTTCTGGTGTCAACAGTTCTCAGAGGAGCCTGCACACTGGGTGAGTCCAAAGAGAAAGACAGGCACTGGGTGGGTGTCAGGAGCACCAGAATTGGTGAAAATGGATTGAAAATTGCTGCTGCCTCCCTCACAGAGTAGATTTTGCAGCCTGCTCCGTCCCAGAGCTTCTGTCCTGTGCCCTGCAAACAAACACTTGGCTGGCCTTGACGCTGCCCAGGTCACTCAATTTCTCCTGGGTTTTGTTTACTGCCTGGTATTTTTGAGTGCATGGCATCTCCTGTGGAAGAAGTCCTAACAAGAAAAACAAAGCTTATTTATCTGTTTTAACCACTGGATAAAGCCTAAACACATTGGATAAAGCATTCTACAGCCTCTACGTTCATCACCAATTAATTATTGAAAGGGTATCTATTGAGTGTTTTTAATATGCAGAAAAGTAAAGACCATTCCAGTTGCCATGCGACTGGCTGAGGATCATGTAAACATAAATGCAAGTACTTTCATTTTCATGAATAATCTTATGTATCTGGAGAGAAAGGTTCAGCAGAGCCACCACAGACCAGAGCAGAAGAGCAGCATTAAGGCACAGGGGAATTAACCACTTGGTGTCTGTGAGCCTGCCTTTTAGGAGTTAATTTGATTATCAGTGTAGCAAAAAAGGCCAGGACCTTGTATCCATGGACTGAGGTGCAACTGTTTGGCCCCTGGAATTGCATCCTGCAAGACTGACATGGAATATTTATAAACAATGCAATCAAGAGAGGTCTTATTGACAATCAACCATAGCTCAGCATGCAGCCTGGTAAGACTGGTAATTATACAGATGAAAAAAGAAATGACAAAAGATGTATGTGATGATTCCAGCTGATCTCTACTGCTTCACACAGACACCATCAATATCTGCTTAGTTTGGTTTAAAGTACAGATGGTTCCATGAAGCATCAGAAATTCCAGTACATATCCAGAATAAAACTGCATATTTTCTCTCTTAATAAATTTGCTAAAGGAATGAACTTTAGAAAAACACAAATCTTTGTGAATTCAGGCAAAATGTGGGTATTACTGTTGTAAATAAGAAAACGGTTTAAAAGTTGTTTCATAAAATAAAGTGATACATTTTTATTTCAGAAAAACTACATTTAAAGTAGACTAAAATTTTTTTTTTTCTTTCTCTTTATATTATTCTTTCAGTTTCTTTCAGTTTACTTTTTGGCATGGTTACAATGAAAAAAAAAGAAAAAGAATTATTTGCCAACAACGTAAAACCAGCAGAAAAATCTCCCACATTTAGAAGCAGCAAGTAAACACATAGTTTCAATTCTATTCCATCTCTTTCCCCAAAACCCTTTCTCCTGTAGTCTAAACAATCTGATTTAGTCATTAGCAAGGCTGAGTCCTGCTTTTAAAGCTAATTTACAAAGTCCTGAGGTTGTTTATTTTCCCTGCTCTACTCTTGCAAAGGCTGAAGGATGCCTTATTCCCATGAAGTCCTGCATCCTCCAGGTGATTCAAATGTTATTCTATTTAACTTTCACAAAGTTTTTCCTTCCACCTCTCTTTCCCCTTTGCTGCTGACAGACCTGCTAGGGTGCAGACTGTCTTAGGTTGAAATTTAAACCACAGGAGTGAGAACCTGAACCACATTTCTGTAAGTGATTGATAGGTTTAGCTGATATATTTTTTTTTTTCTTAGAGTTTTGTTTGTTGCTAGTTTGTTTTTTTTTACCTGCCTATAATTTATAAGAGTAGGCAGTATGGTCTTAAACACAGCTAATATTATTCCTTAATACACTCAAAAGAAATGTTTGGCATTTAACTTTATAATAAAAGGTATCAATTAGAAACTGTCAATGTTTTCAGAAGTGATATCTAATTACTGTAACTTGCTATAGGCTATCTTGTTAAATTCTAGTTGAATGACTAAGTATTCCTGACAAGTTTAATGCATTATTAAAGGTGTAATTACTTGGTTATTGCTCATGTAATTCTGAGTTAATTACATGACATCTAAATTCATCATTTTTATGTTTATTGAACTTTGGTAAATTCACTTTTAGCTATTGCTTGGTATTTACACCATGACTCTCTTCCACTCATTTTGGACTTAAAGGAGATTGGAGCTGCACTTTGCCAGTACAGCAGGAGAAACCAGATAGGGGAAAGGATCTACAGTCACAAGTCTAATTTTCCTATCAGTTTTCCATTTTCCTATGTTTCCTTGCCTGCTCTCATTTAACCACACCGTGATTTGCTCAGTTTTCAACAGAAGAAAATGTGACCACAAGTTTTCGGATGGTGTGAAATGCTGATCCTACTGAAATCAGTGGCAAAGCTCTCACCCTGAGTAGGGACAGGAGTTTACCTTTGTGAACCTTTGTTCTGGGAGCAGAGAATGAACCATCCCAAGAGCACTGGGATACAGGAATTCCTCGGAATTGCCATCAGCAGTCAGATGCCAAAGAGGTGTCTCCACTAGTCAGTCATTGTAATTTCCACTCACAGCACTCAGGAGAAATGCATGAATAAACAATCCAGTTGAAATTCCCTTCTACTGCTGTGCTCCCTCCCTGTGCAATGCCTTATTTCCCACTCTGGATTTGCAAACACAGCCTCTTGTGCTTCACCCAGTTCATTCCACAGCCCTTTGCTCCCCAGGGTCCTCTCTGTGCTGACCCACAGCAGGTGGAAAAGTAAATGCTGTCCATGCCACAGATACCAAATGAAAACCTTGACAAGCTCAAGTGCCATCATTATAGAGTCAGTGAATCTGAGGTTATAAATCTTGCTTCATTCCCATTTGGAAGAAAGATCTTCAATTAAGCAGAAATTGATTTTCTAATGATTTTTTTTCCCTGCTCATGATTGGTAGATTGTTTGAAAGTGTTCCAGCCCAACAACATACAGACAGAACAATTAAACATGGATCGTAGCTGACAGCAGGACTGATTTTAAGTCAGTGAATTCAATTTACCCCTTTGATTTTTTGGCAAGACGTGCACCTTGCAACAATTATGAAGAAAGAAAATATTATCCTAGCTAACCTTTGCAACTCTCAAGGCAATCAGAAAGCAAGGAGGAAATGCAATGGGGCTTGGGAAGTTGTTTCTGATCTTATGGAATCCCTCACTGCTCTGCAGTGCGTGTAACACTGAAGTTAGTGCACTTTCCAATTAAATAAATTACTTAAGTAGTTTGTGATGACTGAGACATTAGTGGAGGTTTGAATAAGTTATTTGGCAGATCAGATGCCACATTACCATCGTTGATAATGATACTTAGGAAATTAGGGACCCACAATCACAGTTTTCAAAGCATATCTGAATTTTAGTGTTGATGGAAAAGACTCAAAATGGATCAATTCAAAGCTCACTAAGCTTACTTGGCATTTTTCCATTAATTTCAAAGCTTTCTATACCAAAATTTAAGGCATAGCCCTTCTATAAAATAATACTTTCTGTGCACAGAGAACAATCAGAATAGGATTAAAATCCTATTAGATGTGAATTAAGGTAATAATTTAAACCTTACTCTACAATGATACGTTGACAGGCACTGGTTTACCTTCCAGACTCTCCAGATGTAGTTCTGATCCTACTAATTTTGTTAATAAGGTATAATTAAAATTGAGATCCTTCCATCTACAGGACCATACTGAATGCAATTATCCATGCTGTGTTAATAATGAGTGGAGCTCACCTTGACTCACCATCCCTGGAGGGATTTAGAAGTCCTGTGGATGTGGTGGTACCTGGGGCCATGGTTTAGAGGAGGGCTTGGCAGTGCTGGGTTGGACTTGGTGATCTTCAAGGTCTTTTCCAAACTGAAGGATTCTATGATTTCATGACATGGCTGTGACAGGGATGATACAAGCACAGGACAAAGAGACAAACTGCTCCAGGAAAAGTTAAAATGTCACTGTCAAAGCAACAGACAGTAGACTCAGAAAAATTGAGAATGCAAAGAAGCTCAGAGGCAGCACTATTTGTCAAGAAAGACAAGAGTCAGTGGCTGAGGAGCAATTCAATCCTTGCTGTAACTTTGTGGGCATCTCAGAACTGAGCAAAACCACTGGAGCACAGGCCAATGCTGAGCCAGCCTGTACCACAAGTCACAGCCGTTTCAAAGCTGGACCAGGGTATGGCTCCAGTTTAATCCAGTTTAATCTTTTTCATCTGCAGGTGACGTTGGCCAGGAGAATCTAAACCTTGCTAGAACGAGTCAGTAGAAGTAGGTGCCACATTTCCTTGAAGCAATCAAAGTAAATCCCATTTTCCATCAGTCTAATAAGGAAAGTTTGGAGATTTTCAGCTTGCATTTCCTAGTATGTTAATTTCATCTTTGCCCACATATTATTCTGCTTGATCTGACCTGAATCTGACTTATTGCATTTCCCAAACTACTTTTCACTCAGCGGTTAATTAAAAGATTTGGTCCCTGACACACTGCTTACAGCCCTTATTGGCACCCATTAGCCCAGCTAGACTAATTCTCCTGAAAAGCAAACCTCCCTATATTCCCAGGGTCAAAAGTTCACAGACAATTCCCTAAATCTTTAACATTCACTGTTAGTTCATTATTTGAACCTACTCTGCTGTAAGAGGCTGTATTCAAATGTAGGCACAAAAAGTCATTCAAAAAAGACAGTTTCTCACACAAATTCATCACTTTCCAGTTCACTCCATCTCTGTCTGGACAACATTAGGACTGTACAGTGCAAGAAATATGAATCTGATTTTTTTCAGCTTTCCTCTGAGTACTTTTTTGTCTAATATATAACCAACAAAGAAAGTGCATGTTCTAATTTACACTGAGCAATTAGCATATGTGTCGTGCCTCAAAATTACCCCAGCAGTTCATTTTCCTGTGCATACACACAGAGCATGGCATTGCCTTTCAGGCACAAAATCCCAAAATCCCTGCTTGGACACCAATATACACTGAAAGCAGCTGCACCTGTGTTCTGAGAGTCCCACTGAAATGAAGGGAGTCAAAATTCAAGAGCAGCTCTCAGCTGAGGCTGTAAATAAACACACACTCATATTCACAAACACACAACCACATTCTCTCACACACACATATGTGCACACTTACACATACATTGAAATTCATCCCATTTTAGAGACAAAAGATGAACCAGAGAATTCAGATCTGGACCTAGGTAGTGGAGCCCCCAAAGTCCTGAATCTCTGAGAAATCTGGTTCCTGGGCTTTGTTTCCAGCACATCTTTGCTGTACTGAGATAAAGCTAGAAACAAAGTCACTTGGGCAGGTGTGTGGGAAGGGAAAGAGGCAAAGTTTAATTATTAAAACTATGTGGCTGTGCAAGCATCCTACTTAAGTTAAGAGGAGTTGTCATTAAACTCAACCTTTCCCCCTTGAACCTGGTGTCTGGAATAGCTCAGACACCAATGATGACCTTATGTATTTCTTTTAATTATTCTGAAGTAACCTCCCCCAGCTCACTACAAGCCCTCAGCTACTTCAAGCAAAGACATTCTAATGATTTCGATTAAATCTTGGCCTCTCCCCAGCAGAGCACAAATTAAAAGCATTACTAGGAGGATACAAGCTTCAGCACTTGGAAGTGTTATATAAAGAATGGGGAAAGCTGCCAAGAGCTTGTTGTCATTTCATATAGAGTAGGGGATGATTAACCCCTTGGTGGCTTTTCATACCCTGCCAAGATCACACATCTCACTCCTGGGGGGTTTGCTCCTCGTGTCTGTCCCCACGTTACACTTTACACCCTTTTCAACTTGATGTTTGGGTAATATATCCTTCCAATGAAGCACTGGCATATTTAGGCTCAGAAATGAGCTGTTATACTGACAGAATTTGGAGAAAAGAGCTATAACTGGGCTCTACAAATCCCATTCCAGAAGTTCTCTACTCTGTCCAATCCATGGCTGCACTTCCTCGCAGAATTATCATGAGTAAACAATGATGCATTCCTGAAACAAATGCACAAAAATCTGAAGTATAACAATTGTCTCAAAGTAACTACAAAAAGTGGGAACTAGGAAAATTTGGTTTAGATCCTGGTGTCATTATAAGCAACAGACTTATATGTTTAGCCTCTCTCTATTTTCTTTCCCATTTTCTATCTTGTTAAAATGCAAATAATGGATCTAAATGATGGAAAAGTACTTTCAGATACTTGGATTTAAAAAATTAAAAGATAGATGCAAGACCAAACTGCTCCTAGAAAGGAGTAATTGTCACATCAGTAAAAGCTGCTTTACCCAGGCTCCTATATGCAGAAACAACATAAACCCACAAATCCTGAATCTTCTTCATATGTGGTCACCCGCACTCATGTAAATGAAAAATAGCTATGAAATAGCAACCATCCATTCACTCCACCCACTTTGCACAGCCCTATCTGAGTTCCTGGATGCCAGGCAGCAGCTGTTCTGCCCTCTGAGATGCTCAAACCCCCCAATACTCAGACATGCCACAGCTCATGTGCGATGCAAATCAGAGGGTCAAAATTAATTAACTTCCAGTAAAAACGTAGTGGGAGAAAAATATTGCTATGCTCAAGCTTTTGGTCCAGTATTAAAAAATCAGAGAGCTAAAGCAGCCCTGCAAAACCTTATAGGATCAATTCAGAGAATGTATTTTGAAAGATGGGTGAGATGGTGAGACACCGCTCTGGGAGGTGACGTGGGGGAGCTGACACAGCCTTGTCTTGTCTCATCCTCCAGATTTATACAAATGAAATCAAGGAAGCACTAAACCAGCAGGGGATTATTATCTCTAGAGATAACTACAGACAGTTTCATTTTAAAAACAATCAGCGTCATCACTGTATTTTCCATTTATTGAAACACAGGAATGTGATGGAATATCCAGCTCCTTCCAGAAGTCAGAGCAACTTCCTCCCTAAAGAAAAATTTCCATAAAAAGAATCAACTCACTTCATTTGTCCTTTTTATTAATTTTTGAATGCTGTGCTGAGCCTGTGCTTTCCCCCTGCCTGCATCCTGCCAGCCCTAGTGCTCACTGATATTCCCATTCCTACCCAACAGCAGAATACATTGGCTGAACCTTGGTGTGGTCCAGAGGAGGCCATGAAGATGCTCCAAGGGCTGGAATGCCATAGCTATGGAGTCATAGAGTTAGGGATGTTCAACCTGGAGAACAGAAAGCTTCAGGGAGCCTTAGAGCTCTTTCCAGTGCCTAAAGGGGCTTCAAAAGAGCTGGAGAGGGACTTTGGACAAGGTTCTGGAGTGACAGGACCAGGGGGAATGGCTTTAAACTGACAGTCTCAATTACATTAGATATTAGAAAGGAATTCTCTCCTGTGAGGGTGGGGAGGCCCTGGCACAGGGTGCCCAGAGAAGCTGTGGCTGCCCCTGGATCCCTGGTAGTGCCCAAGGCCAGGTTGGACAGGGCTTGGAGCAGCCTGGGACAGTGGAAGGTGTCCCTGCCATGGCAGGGGGTCCCTTCCAAACCAAACCAAACCAAACCAAACCAAACCAAACCAAACCAAACCAAACCAAACCAGTCTATGATTCCATTATCTTAATTTCAAGGATAAGAATGTAATTGCCCAGGTCATGTAGAAGGGTTTAAATCTACAGTAATGCCACAAAATCAGATTTTGCTCAGCTGAGTGGAGTGAATTTTTCTTTGCACAGGATCTTTCCTTCACTACCAAAGAGCTTCTCCAGCATCCTTTCTCTCTCTTTCTTTACCGTCTACTTGTTATTTGCTATTGAAAAGAGAAGGGGAAATCCAAAATTCAAATCACAATTTCAGTTTTGTAGTGAAAACATGCAGATTATCAACTTTTTACATGAACTTCATATTCTTCAACTGGCACTACTTTAAAATTGTTTTTTAAAGTTCCACTATCTCTCAATCGAAGATCTGAAGCCACTTCAGAAAACAGAAGCACAGGGCTGAAGGTAACAAGAGGAGAGGGTAAAAAGATTATCAACCATGTGTAATAATCACAGAACAGAAAAATATGCTTAAATATGTCTCCTGTTTTATTTGATCCCTCACTTTTATCCTCCTGTTGCAATGCACCAATGCTGTTCTGCTGAGCAATTCAGGATGAATATTCCTTAATATAATAAGAAATCCCCAATCAATTAGCGTGTCAAATCAGGAAATAATTCCCTACACTACATCAAAAAGACCCACTCCTACCTTTTGTCAGTCAGTGGATTGAAATAAAGAGTTAGCTGCACACAAAGCAAGCTGTCATGTCAAACAATACATCCTTCACTCACTGGAGATATAAACACATTAAAACGTGGCAGGAGAAAAAGAGTCAGTCGAACCAGTTTAATGGAATTGGCTAATTGGATAAATTACACTTTGCTAATGATGATAATCATCGAGGAGATGTCCTGTCCCGTAGTTCTATTGTTCAGTACTTTGCTTGCTGCTTCCCCTTCTCACCGGATGTGAGCGCTAGAAAATGAATATAAGACATCTAAAGGACCCAGCTCTGCTTGGCTGAAGGTTTCATCCACAACCCTTTCTGAAACCCAGGATTTTGGAGTTGTAAGGAACTCAGTAAATTGGGATTGCAGTTGCAATAAACGAACGCAGTTCTCAAAATGAGGTTCCAACACATGATAGGAAATTTAAAAATTGCTTGCTCTGAATACACATCACTTTTCATGCACACAAAATTCCTTCTATGAATTCATATTGCTGGAAAGCATGTAGGCTGGAATAAATAATATTAACCAGCCTGCCACTAGCATATGGCAGGCATACACTTTGAGAAAACTTTGACACTAGCAAACATTTCATAATTAGTGTAATTTAAGAATTAATGTAATTCTATCCATTAATAGAATAGATATATGCATTTAATAATCAGTGTAATTATCCATTTATAGTATTGAAATATTTGGTTCTAAAATAATAATTTATTTATTTAAAAAAATAAAGCATTTTTACTAAATAATCTCTCTTCCTGATACAAGCCAAGTAGAAATTTAACAAATACATGATAAAAACTACATATCTTTCACCATTGTGCTAATCCACACTCATTAACACTGCACAGAAATCAGTGCAGCATGAATGGGGTTGACTTTCAACTCAGACAAGTTTCTTGAGCCCAAAGTATGAAGAGCAAGAACATTTGGAGGCACTGAACTCTCGGTTTCACACTCCATTCCCCACGGGTGCAGCCAGCACAGACAACACCCACCTTGCCCTGCCCAGCATCCCCCTCACCCCTGCACTGGTGCAGTGCCGGGCCAAGCTTAAAATAACAAAATTCCATGTATTTATTTGCTTTTTACAACAGAAGTCTGAGCACGACAGCCACCAAGGGAAACATAAAATGAAACTGCAGCTTGGGGTCTGGATGCAAGGAAAAATGCTGACCTGGTTGGAAATGAAGAGATTCCACTGGCTTTCTGCTCATATTCTTCATGCCCCAACCATCCTAAATGACTCTCAATCACAGCCCCATTCAGAGCCAGACATCTCCAAATTGTACACAGAGTAAAACATTACAAGGAACAATCTGAATCCTGTTAAGGGTCATTGGATTTTTTTGTGATTATTAAGATAAACTCGGAAAGCCAAAAGCTTAACAGTCTGCAGAAAAAAGACCCTTCAATAATTGATTTAAGATGAAAATTGATCAAGTAGTTTTTATAAGGCATAAAAAGATGGTATTTTCAAAGAGTAATAAAAATTACCAATATTCATTTCTTATATCCCCTTAAGACACATGAGGAGTAGCCAGCCAAGATCTTATCAGATGGTTGGCACCATCCAACAGAAGCAGGCTTCATTTGCAATTTGATTTGTACAGCACAGGGTTGAAATGAAGGCCAGTGAATTTCTGAACTACTACATTATATGCATCCAGCCTGGAACTCCATTTATCAGAATATATTTTGTGGTCTAAAATATCTTTTAGTCACACAGTATTTGACTAAAAAGTGACTGGTTTTAATCATGTTTACTGCTATTGCTTGGTAATAGTAAAGGGGAAGCTGGTTCATTGCTTAATTCAGCCAATTTTATTTTTCCTGTCATTTTGGGAACGTGTAGAAGCTCATGCTTGACAAGGTTCATGGCCTGGCAGTTCTGGAAGATGCAAGCTTTTAAAATCAGGACTTGGGAGGACAGGAGTTAATGTTTAGAGGGAGCTATGTTGTTTGGCTCCTGAGGATTCCTCAAGATGCAGCAAACATCTTGCTTTTCCTCTTCCAGCACCAAAAGCATCTTACACCACTGTGTAGGAGCAGTGACCAAGATGAGTAACTTACACATACGGTGTGAGGAGACCATTTCCCATGAAAAAGCAGTTGAAAAATAAAAAGCTTCTTATTCACAGGTGATTTGCTATGGCAGTGTCCAAGCAACAGCACTTAGAATAAACTGTCAGACCAAATCTGTTTTTCCTTCCTTCCTTTGGCCAGAGGAGACTTACTCCCCTTCCAGCCACACAGCTGCAGGCTAAAGTGAAGCCTGTTCCTCTTTTCTCAGTTATTCCCCAAAAAGCATCTCTCAAGTGGCTATTTTCTGCTCTTGGGTATTTTATTTTGCATATTCAAATGGGTAAAACAAATGACTGATCAGGTAAGTCATACCTTGAAATGCCTAGAGGTGGAAGGGGGAAACAGGTAAGGGAGGAATGGGAAAAGAGAAGGATTCAACTCTACAAAATAAACCCTTCTAAGAGGTTTGAGATTCCACTTCCTTTGAAAGGGTTGTGCACATGTAAGGAATTCCTGGGACAATTTTCCTTCAGGCTCCCAGTGGACAAATAATATTTCAAGGAAACTCAGGCTGCCTTACTGATAGCCTCTCTCCCATCCCCTCCCGACAGGAGGTGTTTGCAGGGTGCTTTAGAGAAACACAAGCACTTATCCAAAAAAACAGTTGGGGAGTGGGAGTGGAAAATTCCTAAATTCTTAACCGTGCAACATGCAGTGTATCAACAGCTTTTGAAAACATCAACAAGCCATGCAGCTCCCAGCACTTTGCAAAACAAATGTGCTCAGATATTAAGGCATCAGAGGTGACTTTGTCAACCAGCAGAAAACATGACAACAGCAAAGCAGGGAATGTGGGGGAAGTTGTTTGGAATTTTTATTATTATCAGCTATGGAGATGAAAACACAGACAGAACTCGGCATCTACTCCCACAGGAAAATTGCATTCAGCCTGGAAGTCTACTTGAAAAGAAAAACAACAAATAACAGAAAATGAGCAGGAAAAAACAAAGGCTTTCGAGCCAATTTCTCCATTCCCTATTTGGCACCAGTCTGAGAGGAGGAAAGAAAAAATTAAGTTTAAGACATCTTTTCACCTTCTGTACTCACCACCAGATCAGCTAAGACCAGCTTAGCAGCTTGAGCTAATCCTATCCATATGTGGTTTAACCCAGACCCCAAAAAGGGAGGTCCCACTTCCCTGTAAGTTGTGAGGTGCCCTGAACAAACTGCAGAAGCCCTTCCATCAGCACTTCAGGGAGAAAAAACAGTATGAAAATAAGCTTAATGAAGTATTTTTCTGCCCAAATTACCTCCACTCAGGATTCCAGTGGAGGAAGTGGGAGCTTCCCAAAGGAAGGGCAGGAGAGGAGATGAAGGAGGGCTGTTGCTGTGGGTGCCAACAAGCTGCTGTGTCATGGGTGTCCTATTCCCTGTGACAATGACACTTCCTGGGGATGCCAGAGGTCAGTGCATCCCTGCCATGCCCCTCTCACACCCTGACCCTGGAGATACTCATCATCACACAGGAATACACACACTGTGTTCAAACTCCAGTCTGGTTAACAGCTGATTGAGGACTCCAAAAATGTCACAAAATACTGCAGGTGTGATTTGAGGGTTGATTCTGGTACCAGCATCACCACTGCCCACATTCACCTTCCCTCCCACCCACAGCTTTCAGTGCAAGTATTTCTAAGGATTCACTATGAAATGATGCCACATGTAAACAAACTTCATAAAATGAAAACAAGTGGAAAAGTGGAATGCAGATATTAGACAAGATCACCTCAAAGATCGAACTCAGGGATCAGATCCACAAATGACTGTCAGCCCAGCCAGGGTGAGGGAAGAGAATTACCAATATGCTACTGAGAATGAAACCCATGGGGGATACAACCTCCTTAAACCATCTTCTCTGCAAGCACCAGAACAGCTACACTGGAGCAACCTTGGAGCAGTTTAAGATGGGCTTTTTACACCTCCCAGAACCCTTCATTGACTTCAAGAGGACTTGTAAGCCAATCTTCTCCTAAACCCCATTTTCCTCAGTGCTTAAACTGCAGGTCAGCCCAGGAACAAGACCAAGTGGAAACTCTTTGCACACACATTGTTTTAAAGTGGGTGGGGAGAAACCTAAAAGGAATTTCAGTTCTTTGGGGCTAATAATGTTCAAAGACAAGAGCAGCTTTTTGTATCAGGCTTCCATCTGGGCTGTACCCAGGATTCCCATCTCGAAGTCAGTGAACCTTGACACGTTTTATCTTACAGCCCTCAAAGGCAGTAGCACGTTGAGAATAATCCATTTTTAAAAAGTACAAAACAAAGGAATATACTTTCCATATGTTTGTCACATGTTTCACTCAAGTCCCATTGCCAACTCTTAGCACAGCTGATGTGCAGTGGATTTGTAGGGCCTGACCTTGAAGGAGTTTAGTCTTAGCTGTGCACTTCTGTTTAATTTGTGCACAGCCGCTGCAATTGTTTGTAAGCACTGAGCAACCATGCCTGAAAGTATCAATTTCTCAAATATGTAAGTGAAATCCCATCATACAGGATATGCTGTACAGCACAGCTATGAAAATTAATTCTTTTTTATTTTTTTTGAAGAACATTTGTACATTGAGTAAGGACTACAGAAACTACCCACAGGGTAAAGCAATACAACATTATGGATATACACACTACTTACTGTATGCAGCAATGTGGGTTTTATCACCACAGTGTTTGAACTTTCTCCAATTAAACAATTCCTTCCTTCTCCAAATATAAAAGAAATAAATCTTATTAGTTTACATGGATTTATATAGTGTGTGGAGGCGAATGAATGTTTTCACTTTTAGATTACTGAGTATTGGTAAACTCATGGTCTGACTACAAGTATCTTTTCTAGAACTGAAGCTTGGATTTTTTTGCATAAATTATTTAGCTGATGAATTGTAGCATATTCAAACAAGAAGTAGAATGCTGTTCCATACCATTTTTTTTTTTCATTTTTCTCTAGCAAAATTCAACAAAATTATTTTTTTTCCTTCAGCCTAAGAAGAAAAATTAAAATTCAGCTTGGGTGAAAGGGAAAGCAGACAGACTTTCCACTTGGTTTTCACAGTTACCTTCTCTATCAGAAACAGCCTGGTTGTGAATGCCATTTCTAAGGGCTTGTTCTGCCCCAATCAAACCAGAATACTCCATGGACTGGGGAAGGATGAGTTGTTCCAGGCCCTGCTCCAAAGGGTTAAGAACTTTAAAAGCCCTACAGGCAACTGCTGCTGAAGCACATCCTGTCTCTACTGCTGCACTTGTGGTAAAGTACCTGGCTAGAACACAGCTCCCTTGTTAATCAGGTATTTTCTCTTTCATTTGCATATGCTTCAAGCTGCTGTGGATGCCAGTGGCAGCACAACAACTGCATACACAATCCCCCACTACACCTCTGCACACCAATTTTTGCAACAAATCCTCATTATCCAGCACCAAGGTGGACACTCCACCTTGTACTACAAGGTGCCTGTGTGAGTTATTAATGATTAAAAGCAATTTCCTACCTTTGTGTTCACATCTCCATTGCTCATGCACTTTGATAAACAGAATCTAATACAAATGACATGGCTTTCAAAAGTTCCTGCTTTACCCCTGGGCAAAAAACAATAAACACCTTGATGGAGCTTTTATCAATCAATTTTCATTTAGTTTCTCTCTATTAAAAAGTCTTAAGATGCTATAGTGAACACAGGCAGCAACAGCAATGTACTTCAAAGTAAAACAACAGTATTACTCAAAACAATGTGAATGGTATGTTCTGCAATTTGTGGAGGTAGATCCCATTGATCAACTTTATTGCAAATCACAGCCTATCATGGGATTAATTTGTTTTTTCAAATATAAAGCAGAGGACATTACTCTGACTTGAAAGGATTTTATTTTGTATTAAATCGGTGAAGTAGCAAGCACTATTTGATATACATTTACCAAATAAGAGCAGTTATACATATTGGGCAGCACACAATGTCACAAAATTAAGGCTTAATTTCCTGAGGGAGTAGCTATGAAGGTGCTGATGTCCTATGCCTAATAAAATTCTAATTATTATATAAATAGTCAATGAAAATCAAAATTTGGACCCTGAATTAATTTAAAAGCTTGACCTAGTCTGAGCCAGGGGTGTAAATCCAGGGAAGTTCCTGTGAAGTTCCTCTGGTTTTACATCAATCTGTTTGAAATCAGAAACTTGGCCCAAAATGCTAAAAAGCACAGAACAGCTGCCTATTGATGTCTGCATAGATTTGAAAGCTTGATGCAACAGCATTAGCATATTGATTCTTTCCCCCCTAGGAATTTGCGAGAAAAGAAATAAAAATTCAGTGTTTGATCCCAAATCTGAACAAACTTCAGGGCTTGCTTACAGTTTGGTGCAGAAAAACAAAGCAAGAGAGATAAGAATGCACAGATTTCAGCTCGTAGCAGGCAGTTACAAATGGGCTGCACTGACCACATAGAAGACAAGAGGCTCTTTTAAGTTAAAAGAAGAAAAGAAACATGGGTTGAAAATTATTTTCTTAGAGTGAAACATCTTGCAATGAAATGACTGAATGCTGAGGAATCCAGTTATTATTGTTGTGGGGAAAGAAGCCTTTACAAATGGGCTGTTTAAACACAAAAGCAGTCTTATTAAAGATTTCTTCATCAAACCTAAGGTCTCATTGGAATTAGAGATCATTTAGGCACCAGTGAGACAGGCATCTCATATGGGGCTGACCCAGGTTCTACTCAAGTAACCTGAAAAAGTCCCACTAATCTCAAAAAACAGGGCTTGAGACCACCAAATCTGGTTAAAAAATAATAAAATTTGGATTTACAATTAATCCAGCTGGTGTTGGGAATCCATTGGTTGTAACTGAGGATGAATTCAAAACTGGAAGAATTCAAGGGAATCCAGTTTGCCTATCTCCCTTTATTTGAGTAATAGCAGGTTCTTTTCTCTCCAAACCCCAGGGATCTTCCAAAACTGATTAGCATGTTCTAAAGTTCACCTGGTCACTCAAAATCTTGCCCATCCTTTGGGCTAATCGTGCAGAACTGAAGGGGCTGCATTCCCATGTCCCAGAACTGGCACTGGGGTAATTCTGAAAATTTTCTGCACTGAAAATTATGCCATGAGGCAAGAACAACTTGGAATCCCAATATTTTTCCTTCACAGCACTTCAAGGACCAGAATATCAGACTTCACCCTAGGTGTGAAAATTACACAGACAAAAATTCAGGGGCTGGAAACTGCTCCTGAAGTTTATTTTATTTTTTAATAGAGGATGCAGTGGAAGGATTGCATGACATAAAACTTTGTTTCTGCCTCTCTGAGCCCAGGTAACTCAGTTCCACAAATCTACGAGCCAGCCACAAATACCAGCCACCAAGATGGAGAAGTTTCCATCCTGCCTCTCCTCTCTGCTCTGTCCCTGGTCAGGGGTCCCTCCCATTCCTTTTCTCTCCATGGACATTCACCACCCTCAGCCAAACCTAATGCAACTCTCTTGCCTTATTTTTCCATCCCATGCTTTACCTATAACACAGGAGGGAGTAGAAGCTCAGGACTGCAAAATGGAGAGAACAATCAGATAATCTGCTTCCCCACGAGGTCACACCCTCACAGTCACCTTCTGCATCTCAACACGTATTAAACTGTCCATACAAGATTTCAAGTTTCTTTTCTTTGTTTGTTTTAGCCATTTACTCCTTCATCCCTCCTTTATCACCCCAGTAAATTGCTGATAATTGTTTATTTGAATAGAAATGGGAACACATAAAAATACTTAATATCATGTCCTTAAAACCAAACCAGCCTGCCCTGTACCTGAATAAGCATGAAGCTGCTGCCATGTAATAACCATAGCCATGGAATTTCAAAGCTTTCTCTCATCACAGACCCTGACTCTGTTGGGAAGAGCATTTAAACTCAATCAATGCCCATGGGAAGCAGACCAGCAGCTTTTTGCTGCCGTGAACAGAGTGATCAAAATATTTTCCTGCTTAGTATTTAAATCTTGGCTACTTCTTAAGTCTACCCAGCAGTGCATGCAGTGCCAGCTCTGAGCATGACCCACTGTTTCCAGGCATGGCTCTGCAGTGTTCCCTGAGGTTTGCAGCTCAAACAGCTCATTCTGGGAGCCCTTTACGTGCAGATACAGGCTGTGGTGAGCAATTCTGGGAGGTTCAAGAGCAGGTTAAGCTGTGTATGTGGACACAGCAGAGTGAAATCCTCATCTTCAATTGGGAAGTTAAGCTTTTCCTCAAAAAACATAATAAATAACAGTGACAGTAACCCTGTGCCAGCTCCTCATTCTGGTCCTGACACAGGTGTGGAACTGTGCTTGCACCTGAGTTTTCTGTGAACTACTTAACATTTCCATTGGACTTTTCATAAAAATAACATAAAATCATCAGACAACTCTTCTAGCATAACTGCACTTTCCAGCACAGCTTCCAAAGCTGGAAACATGGGTCAACACTGGAAATATTTCACATGGCACCTAACCAGTGTGGAAACAAATGCCAAGCATGATCTAGTGTCATCCAGATTAGCTCCTGCTGGTGCTTGGACTCAAATTAATGGGTTACCCTCCCAGCAAATGTCACAGAAAAACTTTGCCAGGAAACAGCTTACAGAAAAAAGAAAAAATCCTATTTCATCTTGAATGAGGGATTCCATTTCACTGAAGGTTCCTTCCCATAGCCTCTGTCTGAGCACAGCTTGGGAAATACTTTTGGGAAATGAGATCAAACAGCATAAACACCAACTTACACAAGGAACCAAAAAGGTAACTGAGAACCCAAGAGTACCAAGAAAAGCCCTGCTCCCCGAGCTTATTCCTGCTCTTTAGTATTTCTGATTACTTTCAAAATATTAAAAGCTATTACACACCTTTCAGAAAGGACAAATTTACCACCAAGCACCTTCAAAAGACTTTGTCTTTGTTCCTGTTCTACAGGAGGTTTGAAGTCTTACAAACATCTAGAATGGGAGGATACTTCACATCGGGTATAAAAATTGAGACAATTTCCAGAAATTCTTACTGACCAGAGGGAAAGGACTGTCAGTTTTTCTCACTGTACCTTACCTACAAGGTTTCCACTTGCAAACAGACAAAACTCCCATTTTAGTTAGTTTTGTGTACCTTAAGGTAGATAAATTTCCTCTTTTGGATCCACAGGGCTAAACTGTTTTTTTTCCCTATGGTATTCCTCAGCCAGTTTAACTCCTTGGCCTGGCTTCTCTCTCTCACAGATGCCAATGTACACCAAAAATGGGCCAAGGATGTGCAGGTGGGGTAAGGATGGCAGGACTGACTCCTTTGATAGGAGCTGGGGATCAGGATGTCACCCTCAGGAGTGGCACCCTGAGCTAACCCACCTTGTTCCCTTACAGCCCGAACTCACCAGCTGGATTTGAAGCAATTCTGAAGTGACAACCTCAGCACAGCCATTTATAGACTAGAGGTTTCCAAAGGTGCCACAGCAAGAGCTAATACCTGTCTGCTGTAATTTCATGGATATGATGGAACTCCTTTCTCCACCACAAAATAGGGGAAGTCCGTTAAGTTAATTTCTTTTATTGGGAAGCCTTTATGATGACGTGTTCTGGGTTTCCTCTATAGACAGGCAAACTAGAGACTCTCTTTTTAGAGTGAGATTTCTTGCAAAATGAGATTACAACAAAAGGAAAGCCATTAAATAATGCAGTACTCAATTAAATGGTAAGAGCTGTAACAGTGGACCTTGACTACACACATTTGGATTACTTTAATAGAGTTCTGATTCTATGAAATCAAATGTACTGGTAATCAACCATAATAGAAATTTTTCAAATACTTTTTGATGAAATGCAGAACCTCTCTGCCTACTCTGAGATATTATTTCTCTGAACCAGCACTGGGGATTCAAACAAGTGGGTGCTCTAACCCTTCTGTCAGACTCTCCTCGGTGAAACCAGGAAAGAAACAAGTTTGGGTCAAAGTGATTTCCCTCCCTGTAGTGAAATTCTGTGCTCAGTGTTATGAAACGACACCTGTGAAATGCTGCAGAGCAGTGAGGCAGTGGTGACCAATGGACATTCTCCAGTAAAACCATTATAACTTCTCCAAGTGACACCAAGGGCTGTGCTCAGAGCTGCCTGCACCGGTGCTGGCTATTCAGGGCTGCATCAGCATCAGCATCACTTCAGAGACCTGACAGTAACCTTGGGAAGGGCTGAGCTCACATATTTTCTCACTAAGCTGGAGCTGGGAGAAAACATGTGCACAGCCTTCTGAACAAAAGAAATAGGAGACTCCTCCCTGCAAGTTTGAAACTTTACGTTTACTATTTAATTTAATATTAAATGTAATCTGAAATAAATCTGTTTCAGGAATCAAAGTTCCTTGGCTCTTATAGTATTTAGACCAGGGAAAAAGTAGTTAAAAAACAGTTTACTTATTATCTTTTCTGCTGTTTGTTTACTCCTGTATGCCAGATGGCTTGGACAGTGAAAACAGATCCACGAGATGACACATAATCCTGCAAATATTCTGTGCCTGGACCTCCAATGGAGCTCACTAGAAGTCCCATGCACATGGTGCTGGAATGACTATTTCATTTCTGTTTATAATCAGCTTCACTTTCTCATTCTCACAAATTAACAAAGTACTGCCACATTCAGGCTGCAGATAAAGAATGTGCATCCCACACGTAGCTGTTCTATAAATTGTCTTAAATAGGACCAGAAAACACTATTTATGTTATGGCTCCCCACAGCCCACTTTGCTTATCCATCCTCTAGATTTTTTTTTTTCCTTTTCAATGCTTATCAAATTGTTTCTAGAGGTGACTTCTCCTTCATCTGATCTTCTGCTGTGAATAAACAATGATGTTGAACCTTTGGCATTGCACTGATTTCCGTTGCATAGAATCATTTAGGCTGGAGCAGACCCACTGTAAAATTGCACAGGAGAGATGGGAGCAGCACATCCCCCAGAACTGCCAGAAAAGCACTCAGCACAGCCCAGCACCAGCAAGAAATGAGTCTCCCTCTTCCCCTGACCATGGGCTCTTTCCACCTTCAGGGATCAGCTCAGCAGGGCTTTCCTGCAGCTCTCAGGGGAGCCACACACAGCCTCTGCCTCAGCTTGAGCTGCTGCTCTGCTCCTGATTTCCCAGTTTCAGCTCACCCTGCCCACAGCAGCACCTGGGCAGGTGCCCCCTGCATGTCCTTGTTAGGGTCTGAGGACTCCACCTCCAGTGAAAGACCCACCTGCAGCAGAAGCAGCTGAGCTGGAACAGTACCTCTGACCAAACAGGACTGTGTGAGGTGCCAAGAAACCCAAAGGTTGCGACATCCTTGTGCACGTGTTCTCCAGATTCCCCTCCAGATGGGGTGAGGCCTCCCAGACAAACACCTGCAGCACTTCTCCACGCCCCTGCTCGCTTGGATGTGCCTGAGTAAAGCTTTGAGAGTTCTAATCAAGTTCACAAAAAACCTAAACAGTTTGTAAACAGCTTCAAAACACTAAAGGAAAGGGGGTTCTCAAAGGGATAAGGTACAATAAAGCACCCAGAGTCAGTTGTCTTTAATGCCACAGTGGTATTTATTAATCCTGTCTGTGGCAAATTAACAACCATGAAAGTCTTCCTTGAAGCTGCTTTCCAGGATTTCTCTGGGGGAGAATCCCTCTCCTTTTCTGCCCACCTCTTATTGATACTAAGCTGACTCCAAATTTGTCAAAGTGTCAGGACTAGTGCATGTGAAGGGCTGTACAGGCAGAGTCAGGCATCACCTCTCTGCCCATGGGAATATTGCCTTCTTCATTTCCTGAAAAGCATCAAATTATCAGCTGAGGATGTTTGGCAACACCAAAAAAAGAGTGCATATGTAACCATCATGGTGCAAGGATACATTCAGATTTCCTTGCAACTGGTGTGAAGATCTACAACTATCAAAAGCGAGAGAAAATAACAGGACAGGGAAAAAAAACCAAATAAAAACCCTAGAGGGCAGGAAGAAGATGCTGAGAGCAATTCTGTGATATTTTGTAGGTGTAAATCTGTAAATCACACTTAATAATATACTAGTTTTAAAATGATATGCCAGCTGCATCTACCCAAATGTATCTATGCCTAATGAAGTCAAGACAACTGGAGTAAAACAACACCATTTTGTAAGGTAGAACTTTTCCTTTCCATTACTTTATCTGCATTTAACCTCCTAGAGGCTTCAGCCCAGCACAAGCCCACAGAATTAAATTCATTATTATTCATTATTCAAACACCATCCCTTTGTTTTCTGGAATAGCTTTGTAGCCTGGAGTCAAATGAGCTAAAGTAAAATTATGTGACTTGGCATTGAAAATATATTACCTCAGCTGCCAGAACGGATTTAGCAGAATATGTGCGCAGTTCGTCACTTCTTCCACAACTGCCTTCATGCACACAAAGGGGTATGACAGCCCCTGAGTTATGAGAGGCCATTCTAGGGGCTGTGATGGATTAGATTGTTTCATGCACTGACTTAAGATCTCATTTCCTGCAACATTCACAAGTGCTTTCTCCACGGCTGAATAGGAACCTGTTCTGTCCTATGTATATTGCCTTCCCTCGTTAGCCAGGGGAGCTATAGATGTGGGGAATTCACACCACAAGAGCTCCCACTTGCTCAGGGATTCAGGCAAAGTCTCAAAACAGGCTGAGACATTTAAGAAGTGACAAGCGGGTTCTGCCCGTGCTTTTTATTGAGTCCTAATCGATTTACTCCAGAATAAGGGGAGCAGTGAGTTGCTTGCAGTGAGAACAGAGTGGGAAGAAAATTCTAATCACAGCTTTGACAGGTCTCACTTTGCAAACCTTAAACGACAGAACTCCAGCTATTAACAGGGGGACAACGGGATGAACTGTTCATCTGGGGCTTTCTGCACATTGCTAAATCCACTTTTACCAGATGCTACAGTCTGGCGAGGTGTAAATGGAGTTTTAGGTGCTGGGCTACCAAATAAGAAAGGTCCAGAACAAATACTAACTCAACTGGGCATCTGTATGGCATAGAATTAGAGAATTGGAATGGATTGGGTTGCAAAGGACCTCAAAGATGATCTGGTTCCAGACCAAGCTGTGGGCAGGGACAGCATGGCCAGGTTGCCCAATGTGCTGTGGTCTCACTGTGCAGGTCCAAAATCGTACGGTCCCTTCCTGGAGGCTGGGAGGAAAACAGCCCCAGGGTGGCTTCCACCCTGCAGTCAGGTGAACACACCACAGCCATCAGCATTCCCACGGGGATCTGTACCCCGTGATGGGTGATGGGGCAGTGCTTGGCTCTGTTACCAGCCAGAGCTGAGCCACACTGCAGAGAGCCAGGTGTGAAACAGGGCTAACAACTGCCCTCATCCCAACCCTGAGATTGGTTTCACCCATTAGAGCATTAACAATTGAAACTGCTGACCTGACAAATATCCCTAATATTTCTTTAAGTCCTAGGAACTCACCAACTGTATCAAAATAAATACAGATGGGAAAGTGTAACCACTCAGAAGTTCTTGCATCACGCAGTGTCAACCAACCAAAGACCACAAGCACAGGCTAACACATAATCACAGGCTAATCAGCTGGATTTTCCCTCTGTTCCCTTTGCTTGAGCTATATCATAATAGAATCTATGAACTGCAAGGTACATGGTAATTAATCTTTGAACTACTTGTTAGCTTAAAGCGTGAGTGGAATATTAAGTCAAATGTGTTTGCAATCACTGTTTTTGTTAAACGTGCGTGGAAAAATTGCCAACAGAATGGAGAAAGAAAAAAAATGCCCAAAACAAAACAGAGCATCATCCTCTCCCTGCCTAAATAGGGGGTAAAGGGGGCTAAATAAAGTCAGTAGTAAAAATAGTCTCCTGAGAAGGTCTAGGCTTAATTTAACCCAGTGCATTGTTAGCTAGAGGTGCCCTCCAGAAATACAATTACAAGAAGGCCACCAAAATAGGCTTTCCCTCTGGAGAATTCACTGCCTGTTCACTGCAAACCTGACACGTGAAGGAAGGAATTTTTTAAAAGTGTCTTCTTCCCCCAGCCTCTGAGTTAGATGAGGAAAGGAGGAAGGGAGAGCACAAATACACACACACTTCTCTCTCCTTCATGCATTTTTTAGTGCAAAGATGGCAACAACAATATTAACAAAAATTAATGCAGGCAGGCGTGGGGAAAATATAATACACTGGGAAAGAGATGCTCAGGGAAGCCAGGCTAGTTTTTAAAGAGGAATCTGGAAGGCTGAGCAAAAAGAGACCTTGATAACTATTTTTACAGAGCATGAAAAGTTTGAAGACTTTTTTATTCCCCCCAGTTCTGAGCAATGCTGGAGACCAGAATGCCAAGCTAATGTTTACTATCATCAATATGTCTTTCATATGTTTCTAGTCCATCACTGCACTGTACTGTGCCACAAGACAGATTCTGAAACATGTTTGTAATTTGCATTAACAAGAGCTCCATTCTATACATATTCAATAGCCCAAAAGATACCACATAATCCAGGCTAATTTTAACCCACCTGTTTCCCACCCTCCCTCTCTGCCTTTCCACCACAGTTTTAAACTGTTTAGCTCAGGGCTCATTGGATTCAATGGAAAGTTTTCTATACAGTTCAATGAATTGTAGGTCCAACCATAAGACAAAAGTTAATCAGCTTATTTCTAGTTAGCATGCACTTAATACTGAACACATGTGCCACAGATTTGCTGAAAAGACAGATTTAAGCATGGGCTTAAAGGCCTCCTCAAACTACAGCCTAAAAAAAAATAAAATCCTAAAATACTGCACAACTACCAAAATATTCAACTCTTTCAACAGGCTATTTGACACATACTTGCTAATTCTGAACAGAACATTATGCATTATGAGGTTATTTGGTTTTATACTTAAATGTCCATCAGTATACAGTTATGGTACAGAAGCATGACAAAAGGATATTACCCAAATCATTTGTGCACATCTTGGTAGCAGAATATAAAGTTCTGGAGTTGGGACTATCAGATCAAATTTGTGGAACAATCAGAAATTCTTTGAGATCTGTTAATGAAATGGCTCATTTATTGGTCACAATCAAAAATCAGAGACTTGGGTGCACAAATGCAGAAATGTTGTGTTTCCACACAACTAGAAGCACAGCTCCAATAAGGATTGATAGAGTTGTGTGGTTCTTTTTCCAACAAGTGTTTCCACACCTCTGTTTTAATTGTTCCCCTTATTTTCCTTAGTCCTCTTTCTTTCTATTGATCCTGATAGAAGTATCTCACCAGTCACCAGACCTATGAACATAAGGTGGAGCTTTGCTCTGTGGCACCACTGCTTTGGACTTGAGGCGATGACCTGGGGTCACTGGGCTATTGCAGGACATGCAGTACAAAGTGCCAACACAAATTGTTTCCTCTGTAAGGGGGTTGGGGTTTTTTTGGTTCTCTTCCTTCATGGAAATGATGAGCTGAGCTTAAAGCCTCCTCATTTTTTCAGACAATTTTATATATATATCTATATAGTATGTATTATACAAACTTTGGTATATTGCCATGACTATGTTATTTATAATATCCTATATTACTATAATTATATTACTATAGTATCTTATTAAATGCAAAGAGATATGCCTAGTTGCAATGTAGTTATTAGATGTTCAATTTCAATTGATTGTCAAGAACATAGTCATTAAGATTAAACATCTGTTTAATAGGTATATCTTATTACATAGTTGTACTTAAGTCCACAGGCAAAATCTGATTTAACATGAGACATAGTTTAAATAAACTAATTATGCAAGCATGATCTAAAACCAAGCTAAACATGGACCTTTGAAAATGACACATGAATTTAATCAAAACCAGGGCCTCAAAGTGAGCAGAACTTAACCACTGGCCTGACTCATGCATGTGTTTTGATTTCACAGCTGAAACCAGTAAAGCCAGCACCCTCTGGGGGCTTCCTGACTCAACAGTGCCTCCCCCACCCACAGATTACAAAGCAGCAAGTTGTCTCTTTGGTTCCAATTACAGGAAACATCGCTGTGCTTTGTTTGGGAAAGTGCAAGCCACCACCTTTCCAACAGTAGTGGAGTCTCCAGAGGTTTGGGCTGAAGGCTCAAGGTTGGCATAGCCAAGGGGCTCTCCCCAAACAGAGACAGGTGTTCCCACAAAGCCCTCTCACTCCATCAGCCCCCACCCCAGGATCCCACCCAACAGGAGACACCAGACCCATCACAGACCCCGTCCTGTGCAGTTTTATCATTTGTTCAAACTACCAACTCAATGCTCCCACCTGGGTGAAAAAATCTGAGTGTAAGAGGGTGGGCAAACCTGGCTTTCTGCAAAGGAAGATGCAGCCTGGCTGGTCAACAAACTGATCCCTGTCCCTACGGCCCAACACCAAAGTCCAGCAACGTAACCTACAGAAATTCCTTACCCAAGTGAGGAAAGCCCGGTCTGGTTTATTTTCTGCTAAATTTAGGACTTAAGGGGAATAAATCACGTATTTGGATCCAAGAAGACTAAAAAGTGTTTCCACAAACTCAAAGCAGGTCTCAGGCAAACCTCACTAATATTTTTTCCTGTTTTATTAGCGGCCACACCGTCAGCAGGCTCGGCTCTGAGTCTCCAGGGAAATAATCCTACGTGCCTTATTGACAGTGGGAGACTGGCTGAGCCTTTTGATACACCCATTCCTCAGTTCCTTCAAACCTTGATGATTTTCTGAAGAAGTCTAGTTTATTGCCACAGAAGAAATAGAGCTGGTCAGGAAACCAGATATCAATTATTTAAGTCTTGGAATTTTTTCCATCTGGATTCAGAAATCAGCTTCATGTCATGGAAGTGAAATTCAACTTTAATATTGAAATATGTCATTTCCAGAATGAATTACGATCTCTCAGATGTCCAAATACCTTCCTAGAGGACTACAGCAAGTCAAGCAGCCTTGGTCGCTACAGCCCGAGCCTGACAAAATTTTTATTGGCTTCAGCTTCTCCTGTCCCTGCCAAGCAAGGGTGAAATAGCATCTCAGTAATTTTGCCATTACCACTCCACGTTGAAAAGTGTCACATTCATTTTCAAATGTGTCGCGGCCATTTGGCAATTAAAGACCCCTGAGATCCAAAGGCCTGTGAAAACCGCAGGTCTCTGGCAATAGGTTAAAATCACAGATATCATGGAATGCTTTGGGTTGGAAGAGACCTCAAAAACCAACTAATTCCCACCCCCTGCCGTGGGCAGGGATACCTTCCACTAGACCAGGTTGCTCTGAACCCCATCCAACCTCTCCTTGAACACTGCCAGGGATAGAGAGCACACAACCTGTGCTGGTTCCTTTCTTTCCCTTATAGTAGAGAATTTCTTCCTAATATCTAATCAAAACTTTCTCCCCCTTCTCCTTCAGGCCTTTTCCCCTTTTCCTATCATTAAATGCCCCTGTGAGAATTCCCTCTCCCCAGAGGAAGACAGGTGAGGGTCTGGGAGCCCAGGAACACCATTCCCCCAGGCCGAGTGCCCTACACCCGGGTGATGGCCCCAAATTCACTTGTTCCTTTTCAGCCCACCAGAACTGGCCAGGCTCAGGGCTGAAGTGACTATGGGCAACTGTGATTATTGGATTGGACCAGCTCTTTGCTTCATGTTGACAAACAATTGAAACAAAAATTGATGGAGCCTCAGAAGAACAAACTCTCTACCAAAACTTGTTTGTTTCCCATAGGAAGTCCTCAAAATTTAATAGTTTCTATAAAATCTTAATGTGCATCAAGTCAGTGAGTTTTAATGGATGAAAAAAAGTTTCCATGATTTTTTTTTTTTCATTTGACTTCAATTTTTCCCCAAAACAGCTTCATCTTCTTCAAGAATGCACATCTAGTGCTATAGCAATGCTGAAAACCTCAAAAACAAATGCGGGTGCACCCTCCTGATACATAGGCCAGAAAAATGTCACATTTTTGTTCTCATGGTTTTTAATTGCTTAGAGATGGCAGTGCTGGCAATTGATGCTATGGAATGCCACTTCTTTTCCCACATCTCAGTAATTGTTCTAATGACCTCCTTGCAACATATTGGTGGAAATGTCAGGAGATTTCATGACAGATATAAAATTCATGGGATTGCCAGTAAAGCAGTATGAAGACTCCAAAAAATATCCCACAAATATTTCCCCACATTTTTTAATATAGCCATGTCAAGACTACTCACAAGCTTTTGTATTTGTTGCATGAATTGGGTGCCCACATCCCATCAGAAGACAGAGGTTTCCAAGAGATTCCAGAAGTCAATGGATACTTTTGTATAGATTTATGAAACAAATATTAAGCTCACATTTGCCCAAACTGTGCCTTTTAGAGTGTACCATATAATAAACACGGAAAGAAAACATATTATCTAAAATAATAATAATATAAATAACACCTGTGTCTCCAAAAATGTTACCAGTGTTATCTACCCAACCCATTAGACTCATTAAAGATACCTCTTCTTACTGCATTCTGAGCACCAAGAGGATGAGTAGAAATAATGTAATAAAATATCCAAACTCCACCTCATGACGTTCCCTCAGCTGTGCAGGAAGAATATCTTTGTATTTCTTAGCTGCAAGTGAAATGAGCTATTCATAACAGGTACATTGCAGAGATCAATTCCTAAATTAGTGCTTATATGGTTACATACACTATAAAACACCTCAGGCTCAAGCTTGACATTGTGGATGAAGTCACATATTTTCTAGCTGGTTTTGGGTTTTTTTCCTATTTTGATTCCCCTCATTAGGTTCAATGCCCAGAAATAAGGAGCCAATAATTCTCCTCAGACTGGTTCAGAAATCTTTTTATCCAAGACTCCATCTCTCTACTACCTTTCCTTTTCCCAGGCATCTCTACTTTAAAATAAATTCTAAAAATACAAATTAAATCCCCTCCACATCACAAATCCACTGTTTCCTGCAGGAGAAAAGCCTGTGTTCTTGGTGTCATTCCACTTCAGTGCCATAAGTTTTGTGAAGTACCTGTTGCACTTCTCTGCAGCAGCTCCAGCTCCAAGGACCTTTAGGCACAGCTGTACAAAACACCCGAACTCAGTCAGTGCATCTTCTGACTGATTTCAGGAGCGAGCAGCGAGTTTTGGCAACACCTCAGATAAATCAAGATGTTATATCCAAGGGTTAATGTCTAATAATTAATTTAAATTGGTCGTTCTTTCAGCACACTCTTTGGAGTCTTTCAGAGATGGTAGAACCATGCAAATTCTCCACAGGAGTAACTGAAAACAACACTGAAAACAAGTGCAATGTCCAGGCAGACATTCAAGAACAGGTTTAACCCAAGTCCCTCCACTGGTTCCACTCAGACAGCCCCTGCCCCTGTGCAGCACTGCCAAAGACAATTGAATTTATACAAATTTACAATAATTCTAATCTAATATCAGGAAAAATCTCAAACAAACAAATCCCCAAACCAGTATGGTTTTTCAAACATTTCAAAAACACTGTTTTACCTTCTTCCCAGTATAAATGGAATTAGCAGCCAAGTCCAAATCTGAAAGGGCTTGAAAGCCCATCCTATTCCTGGGCCATTTCATACCTGCTTCTTTCATGCTCTGGGTCAATGGCTATAATACGCCAGCACTATTTGCCCAGATTTGAAGATCTTCTGACCTTCATGAGAGCTTTCCATACCTGCATCTGGATCTGATTGCTGAGAACCTGGCTCACCTCTGTTCAAGATGTACTAAGGTCTTGGACTCACATCCTACATTCCTCTGCAACCCAGAGAGTCTGCCATGATTAATGTGCTCTGAATGAAAACCATAAGAACCAAAAATTATTTGCAACTGATTCATTAAAACAGCATTCATCATGATAATTGATTGGTTAATTAATTATGGCCATAATGTAGATGTCATGTGTATTTCCATCGGTATTCTTTGGTAGTTTCTGAATTCATTCATTAAAGCCTGGCTAGTTCACAGTGCTAAACCTTCTCGTGGGGGAGACTTGCAGAGAAAGTGAATCCAAAGAGCTCTGCTCTCTAAGAAAGGCAGTATCTTCTACATAGAAGACAGAATTCCTTCAGCAGCACCACCTCCACCTCCTCTCATGACTAATACTGGATCAGGGTGATCCAACCCTGTACAGCTGGGCAGCACAGGAGCCACAGACTCCTCTTACCCCACACCTAACCCTGTCCACACAAACAACACTCACAGAGCATCTTTTGAGATACATCTTTTGACCTCAAAGACGTGACAGCACCCCCAGCACTGCAACACACAGCAAAGATTATTACAGAACAGGAAATGTAGAGAAATACTTTTGTGAAAGATGCCAAAGGATCTTTCTGGCAATGTGTATGGAACATGAGCAGGTTTTGGGGCTCTCATTTGAAAGAGTTGTGAGCAGGAAAAATGTGCATTTGATTGACACAGACTTTTCCAGTTCCAAAGTGCTCGTTGTCCAGATGTCCATTAGCCTGGCAGACAGAGCTGTTTGTCAGCTACTTGGAATCTCTACCTTTAGCATGGTTATTCTCTAACACAGATTTAGAAAGCTGGACTCAGCACAGTGCAGATTCGATGTCTGAACTCACCTGAAAATGTTACAGCTCAGACAGGCTAAAGGCAAGGATTTTCTCGCAGTGATGATCTGATATAGCAGATTTTGAGTTATGGGATTCATTTCTTGACTCTGCCAAAGGCTTTTCTGCATGACCATGAACAAAACCTTCTTTCCTCTGTTGCTCCAGTTTTCATCTCTAAGTCAGAAATGATGGCAACTCTCTCTCCAAGGCTATGGAGAAGATGCACTCACCATATTTACAACTAGGAAGCGCTTAGATATTACAGCTTCAGGGGACACAGACATACTCTGAGAAGTAATCCACAAAGAGCAGCACAGAAAGAAGAACTTGCTGAGGCTATGTTCTCCTTACCTCTTCCTGCTAACCTCTTCTTAATTTTTCCAGTTTCCTGGTGCCATAAGCATTACAGGAGTACTTGCACACTGCTGCTAGACAGGTGATCCCTCAGGCTGAGCCTTTAGTTATGGAAAAGCAATGTCAGCCCATTGACTTCAAACACACCCACGTCTATTTTCCTGCAGATCCAGCCCACCACATTCTCCTCCTGCTCAGGACTGATGGACATCTCCCCCAGCTCTAAAAAGAGATGTTCCTGCACAGGAGAAACCTGCAAGTGTAGGCTGGGGAGGGGGACACAGTGTGGACCCTCGCTGGGGACCCTCCTGGCACAGCATCACCTGCTCTCAGCCAAGCAAGGCACTGGCAAGTATTAGAGAAGTACCATAGCCATAAACCCATCAAAGGTCTACATGTGGCCCTCTGCAATTTGATGGAGCTGCTGTTGTTTGAATTCAGTTTTAAAAGAGGAGAAACCAGTAGAAATGCATGTGTGCTTTCCCCTTTCCTTTCGCACCCCCTGAATCTCTGATCTTGGTGGGATAAAAAACAAGTCAGGAGCAAGAAAAGCTCTTTCTGTACTGGTAGCCTACAAGCACAGGAGGCCTGTTAGAGCTTTCCAGTGGCAGATGAGAGATGGGGGGGTCTCTGTGATTTACCATTCCCCATCCCTTCCTTTGTTCTATCTCCACCTCGACTGTCAGCTGTTTTGCAAAGGGGCTGGCAGTCAGAGGGAGAGGAGAGGAGAGAGGCTGGTGTGTGTGTGTGTGTGTGTGTGTGTGTGTGTATCCAGTTCAGGCTGGTTCCTGGCTCAGGGAAGCATTTTATTGGATTTGTTACTCTTTGATGCTGATTAAGCCCATGGGGTAGAAAAAAGCAAAAGAAAGGGGGAGTTTGGGGGGGGAGGGGAAAGATGCAGTTTCCCTGTGGCTGCAATGTTTTTAATTTATTATTAACCATCTCTCATGTGTTATCTGACAGCTCTGTTGAATTCTGGATGCAAAGGAAAGCAGTGCCTGCATTTACAGTTTTCCGGGGTGTACATCCCCAGTCACCCCAAATCAAAGTCCAGGCTGCTCACAGTTATCTTTGTAGATGCTAATTTTAAACAAATAGATTAGTAGGAAATTAGTTTCCTAGGAGTTGGAAGACTGAGCCATTTCAAGGCCAGGACTGCACAATGGCAAGCTCAGAGGCAGTCCAAGAGTGCGGGGTGAGACACAGAGGGGCAGAACATGCAAAAGGAATTCAGCAAGGTGACCCCAGAATAGCCCAGACTGTGCTTCCAACTTCTTCCTCAGGTTTTTTGAAACTGCCCCCTAAAAATGGGCTGGATAGCCCCAGTTTCTGGACTCTCATGTCGCAGGCATTTCAGTGTCTGGACACAGCACAATGACGGGCACCATTCTGATTAGGTTTCTAGTTAAGTAGGGATAGGTTTTTCCATTCAGATGGCCTTCCAAGAGGATGTTTCCTCCAGGAACACAAGGGCTGGTGCCCTGATCTTACCTGGACACCCACAACAGCTGTGCATTTCCCCAGCTCTGACACATAAATGCCAAAGTCAGAGCCAGCTTAATGTTTTGCATGAAAAGCAGAAATTGGAAATTGGAAGTCTTGTTCTCTGCTGTCTTGCACAGCCATGTACAGAGCAGAATTGCAAAGCTCTAAGCACACCAGCAGAGCACCAGCGTGCTCATGAGGTGAAAATTGCATGGGCACAAATGGCTGGGCCTCGTGTGATGCTGGAGAACCCAACCCATAGCTTCAATTTCCAAAGCCACCAGTTGGTGACCACAGCAGGTAGAGATCACTCCTAACTGGTGTTTCTATTCAATCAGTGAGAACTGGCAAATTTTCCTGTCATCTCTTTGAAGAGGCTTGGAAAGAAAAGGCCAGAACTTCATTCATTGGTTACTGGATAAGTACATGTTGTCCTTCGTGCTGATTGTATTTTTTGCTGTGCTGGTTACCAGCACTCCAAGGCAGGGTCCCTGTAGAAATGGACTTTTTAGTTTTGTGAAAAATCATGGTGGATATGAAATTATATTTAGTATGAGAGAAAGCCAGTGAGATGGGTTTTCCTACTGCAGTACACACAGCTGCAAGCTGGGACGTGAGCAGACTACAAGGTCAACGTCTTTGAACATCTTGCTAGGCACAAGCCCAAAACATTAATTCAAACCAAAGACCACCACAACAGGCATAAAGAGGTTCTGCTGCAACACAGCCCTCTCTCCATCCTTGGGTCAACACATGTTTCTTCTCCCATTAGTCTACCACCAGGATATTTGTGAATTCCTGGTGGATGAGGACCAGGATTGGTGCAAGGACAGGAGGTTCCTGACACGCAGGATGCTCTGCTCCTGCTCTTAAACACTGCCATCTCCTGGGGCAGGGGAGGCAGCACAGCCCCTCCTCTTCATCAGCAAGTTGTTAATTACAAACTAGAGTTTGCATCACCTCTGTGGGCATCAGCAGCTCCAGCACTCATAGGGCCTCCAGCCGGACAGAGCCAGCCACCAAACCAGACAGCATCTGGAAAGGACACTCTCATTGTGTCTGTCTACAAGATCTACCTACCACTGTGTCAGCTGAAAGGAGATTTTTCAAGGCCGTGTGGAACATGGTGCCACACAATTTCATGGAGTTTTAGGGAAGTGTGTGTATTTAGTGCACTGTGCAAGAAGAGGCTCCTTAAAGTTCACACCTCAGGGAAAAACGGAAAAATAATTTTCACTTGACCCCAGGCTCCTCCACAAGTATTACTCCCAAACTGTCTATATCTCTGTTGGTAAAACCCTTCACACCATGTTTTATCTTATTGCTAAAAATAAATCACTTGTAAATTGTTTTATAAATTATGTATAAGAAGAGACCTCATAGTCTAGGATGCACTACCAGTGTATTCTACATGATAAAAAAAAATGTAAAAGGATCTCCAAGGGTGGGAGGGGGAAGGGAAAGGGAGCACTTTTATAAATAATATATTCAGTGGTCAAAGAAAGTTATCACCTTTTATGAAGTGTTTGGGATTCATTATGCATAAAAAGTGCAGCACTGCTTCTAGTGTGCATGATATCAGGATGTGATTATTAAGCATTACAGCCACCAACTAAGTGATTATTGGTGTCATCATTTGTTTATCTAACCAAAACCTAGACTGCCACCTCTCATCAGTGGAAACAAACAGCTGATGTGTTTGACTAGTGCCAAAGGAATGCTGTCGATTATTCCCAGGGAGATGATGTCCCCATCATTGTGGGTTTCATTTGGTATTCATTGTAATAGCGCTGATCCTAATGAATTCATTTGGTATTCATGTGGATGTCACATGTATTTCCAGAGATGTTCTGCTGTAATTTAGCATGGGTTAATGGACACCTCTGTTAAAGTGTTATTGAAAGTTTGACATTCAAATAACCCAGTTTAAAAATCAGACAAACCTAGATATTAAAGCTGAAGGGAGGATGGGGGGAGGGGACTGGAGTAAGAGGCAAGACTGAAATGCCGTGCTGAGACAGAAACCCTGATCTGCCTGCTGGCAAGGGAACACTGTCCTATGCTTTCCCCTTTCCTTCCTCTCCCAGCTGACCAAAAGCAGAGCTTTGACTATTTTCAGAGACTTTGAGGCCTCTTTCCATGCCCAACCCGAATCTCCTGTCAGGGTGAGCCCGGCTGGTTCCGCACCTGCCAAACACTGCACCAGGGGAGGGAAGAGCCTTTGGGGGCACTCAGAACCACAGGCAGGGTTTGAAAACACTTCTGCTTGCCCTGACAGACGAGGCACGGAGGCTTGGACCCAGCAACCCCAAATGCAGCACCAGGATCCAGGGGTGAGGCTGAAATGAGCAAAAGTCCTTTTATTTCCCACATTTTGAAATACTGAAGCTGATTTTTCTGCTTTGCAAATTCAGAGAACAGATGATGAGGATGGCTGGATTAGCTCAGAAACTGGTTGCAAGTACAGTATCTTGTGAACTAAACATGCTAGGGGCTCAAACCACTTATCCCGTCATTGCCAAAAATCTTGAGATGCCACAGAGAATCACATTATAAAGAAATAATATCCAGAGATTCTTTTAAAAAATGATCATTTTCTTGTTTCTTACAGTTTATTCCACGGGATTTTGACAATGAAGAAGCCAAACCCTTCCAGGTAGAGTCCCTCAAGTGCTTTTAAGGACTCATCAAACTCTGAGTTTATAATACACCTATTCAAGATATGCCAACAATGGAATATATGATGATAAACTGGCAGTGTCAAGGTTTTGTTCACATTCACTTGGGGTGACCTGCAGAGACAGTAAGAATTTGACCAAAGGGAAAGTTTGGATTGGTGAGTAATGCGACAAGCCCAGACCTGATACAATCTCAGCACCACATCATAACCACACATGCAAGCCATATACAGCAATTGTTTATATTAGACACAGAGCCAGTGTACCACATGCTTGGGGAACATAATCATCACTTAAACTGATATTTCCCCAACCATGAAATAAATCGTAAGCCACAGAATAAATTGATTTTTTTCCTGCATTGTAGTAACACCACTTGCCTCCACCCCTGCTAATGTAGCCCCGTTGTTTCCATGACAAGTTGAGCATTTGAGATACCAGAAACCTGAGCACAATAACCATGCTGCAAAGTACGTGAGCCTGTGGTAAACCCAGAGCTCTGAAATGCCACTTGTTGCTCAGCATTCTGCCTCTTGTTGAGCAGTTCCATTATACAACACTCACAGCAATGCAAACTTCATCCCACCATGGATTTTATATGTTCCTGCCTGCAGATTAAATTGCCAGCTATAACACAGCATGTGCTGTTTGTGGCCGTTTTCCTAAATGCTACTTTGGGAACAAAATACACAGATGCCTAATGTAAACTAACCTCCTCCCGTTTGCCTTGTGAAGGTTGAAATTCAGCCCTGTGCAGAGGTTCTCCACAAGCCTATTTGTTACATCCCACTGAAATGGCCCAAACTGGAGTTAATTAGGATTTAAGTGGTACATAACTTCATCAAGGTCCATTAAACAGCTTCGACCTTTATTATCTCTATGGTTTTATTTGCACATTTGTGCTTGTTTTTGTGATAAAATACCTTGTTGTGTTTTCCACCACATGCAATCAATATCTCTTTGAGAACATCAGGGCTGAAATCCTGACTCTAACAAGTCAGGGGCAAAATTCCCACTGACCACAGGGAGGGGGAGGCTTTTGCCTGCTCAGGTCAGGTACCTGCCACTACCTACTGAAGCTCTCAGACATTGAGGGGACAGGTCTGGTTGGTTGAGAATTGCATAGGCAACAAACTCCCTCACAGCTACATCCACAAAACAAGGAATTCTCTCTCCAAAAGAAAAGGAAAGCAAGGTTAATAGGTATGTTCTGAGAAAAGAATGAAGTTTTTCTAAGCAAAGCTGAGGTTTGCATGAATTGGAGATAACTTGCTTCGTGACCAGCCCCAGACTGCCAAAGTTTCCCTGGGAAAAAATAAGGACTGTCAGAAACTTCATTAACTTCTACTCTTAATTGCAAAGGATACATTGCACATTACTATTTGGGAACTTAATGCTAAATGCTTGGCCTTTACCCCATTTCTGCTATATCTTGCTTTGTAAGAAGGAACTGTACAGCTTGATGTAGCAATAAATAATTTTCATAAGTTTTATTGCAATGCTCTGTGCCACTAATGGACAATTTGGTACTATTCTCAAGCAAGGGCAGCAGGCTGAATCACAAAGCAGCTGTTAGTGTTTCATTAGAAGCAAAAGTCCCTTCCCTACTCCATTTCAAACACCAGTCAGTTTCCTTTGATCATTTCTCATCTGCCACCAAACGATGGGGAGATCCAGCTCTTCCTACGCAATGGTAATGGTCTCACAACCTCCAGCCCTTACCAGAGGCTGTGTAATTGGGCACTGCTCTGCTGAGGAGTTTTAATGCAGCCATGGCTCCTGACCTCCAGCCAGCAGGAGGAAAGAAAAGCCCTTGCCCAGATTCATCTGGAGTGGCTGCACACTGGCTGAACCTCTCTCATCTGCATTTTTCCTTGAGATTAATGAGCAATGGGGAAGGTCCCTAAACTTAAATGAGCTGGAATAAAACTCTGAAATAAGCCTTGCCTATTAGAGATGGTGTCGGGAAGAGATTTTCAGGGAAAGCCTTTCTCTGGGGGCAATCATCACAGGGGAGGCAGCTGTTTAGCTCTGCTTCAGGAGCACAGTTAAGATCTGGTGGGTGCAGGTTCCACATCCATCCCTGCTTCCTCCTTTTCCTGCTTGGCACATGCCCTCTTTATCCCTGTACCTCCCTGCTGTGGATTCTCATAGATACTGACTGTACTGTAGTATTTCAAAAATGCCAGAATTGGGCATCCTAGCTTTTTTTGGAGTCTGAGGTAGCTGCAAAGACCTCATGATGATAAAACCAAACCCAACAAAATCATACAGCCTATTTTCTATTGCCTTCAGGTCATGAAAACTCGAGGGTACAATCAAATCAACTTTTTCAGTGTAAATCTGAAGTGAGAAATTTCTTCTGTAGTTATAGATTTCAATTAATAAAATCTAATTTCTGATTCCAAAAGGACAAGGTGGGGAAAGCCCACAAACAAATAGTTTTAAAATTCTGCATAAAAGATTTCCAATTTCCCTCATGAAATCAGAAGCATCAAATGAATGAAAAGATGATTGTGAGAAAAAGGAGAGAAGAGGCTTGTTAGAAATATATTCGGTTTAGGCACGGCTCAGAAGACTTTTGCTATTAGAACTAAACATGTTCAGTTCCAAAGTAAAGAAATTCAGCTTCACTGTTGTTTTGGAAGATGCAGCATCCTGTGGGGCTCGAACTCAAGGTTGAAAGTTTTTAAGAAAACTAAAATTCACGCTCAAAATACAATTGCAAAAACACAAAACAACAGAAAGCGCACAACCAATATTCTCTCAAGTGATTTATCACTTACTCATGCACTTTAACTGTGTTTTAGAGCTAAATCTACACTCCTGTTATAGGATTTACTTTTTAAAATGCAACTAGCCAAAATCAATCGAAGGAATACCAGCAGATTTTCTAAATTAACCAGATGTAACACACCGTGTCATCATCCCACATTACACTGCTCCAAGTTACCTTGTGCGAGGCATCTCGAGGATGTTCAGAGAGAGGGAGAGGTTTATTGATACAAACACAGCCCTGATCAGTGCCCCCTGTCCGTGCTATATTTAGCACAAATGCAAAACCAGCATAGATGGAGAGCAGATGCAAAGTGAGATCAATGGAAACACAGTGACCTAGGGCACGACAGGCTGCTCTGAATTACAGAGAGCCACAGCAAGCACCTGTATGTGCCACCTTCCTGGGGGATTTCATGTGCTCCCAGACATACTGAGGCTATTGGGGAGTTTTAAGGGATGGCACAAAATCCCAGAAATCAGCTCAACTCATCACACCATCACCAGACAGCAAAATATTTTTTGTAGCAAGAAGAGAGATCTGCCATGGTCAAAATTCATTCTCTCACAGGCACTACAGGAGCAGGGCAGCCCCTTCTTTCCCCCCTCATCTGAAGAGAAGAACCCTGGCACCACCCTCATTTTTGCCTTCTTTCTGCTTATCAGGGGTTTCACATCAGCTGGAGGCTTTTCTTATTGGGCAAAGTTTGAAACACAGCAATTAACTACCCTGACCAACAACACACCCCCAAAACCCTGTTCCAAGTCAAGAGCACATTTTAAACTCCTAAAAATCCACACATCCAGCTTTGTTATGAAATAATCCAGTGATAGTACTGGGAACGTGATCCAGGAACTGAAAAAGGGTCTTGTTTTGCAGAAATTAGATTTACAAGATGCACTTTCTGCTCTGGGGACCTGCAGGGCTATGCCCCACCCAGAGCATCCCACCTGAGCTGCTCCTGCAGGAGGACAGGGCTGCAGAGGACGTGGTACAGCTGATTTAGGGAACCAGCTGCAGGCCTGTAAACTGAAGGGAGCTGATCTGTGCCTACGTAAAAACAGATCATTGAGCTATAGTCCACAAACCATAATGAGACTTGGAACAAATCAACTGCTACACTTCTCTCAGTGTAGCTTATTTAGCCATGAAATACAAGAACTAGGCCATCTCAATTCATGTTAACATATTTTAAAAGTTTGGAACAGTTTGGCCCCCAGCTTGTTTGATGCATGTTTTTGGCAGCAGACCTCTTCCATCCCATTCAGTTTAAATTTAGACCATGCATGTTAACCTTGTTTGATACCTTTGAAATAATTATATAAATAAGTAAGCCTGTCTATCTATGTCTCACATGCAAAAACATTCATTATTTTTGGTTCCCTTTGGGCCAGGTCCAAAGGTCTCCAAATCAACAGGAGCTTTTCATTTATGTCCAAGGGCTTTGGATCAAGCCTTTAATTATAATTGCATTACCCCTTTAAGATGCAGGACCCTCTCATTTCCCCTGCAGGTTTCTGCTAGCAACTCTAGGATCCAACACAAGGCTCTCTTAACACCTGATTAAATATTAATCCAGAGGTGGGGGCCTCACTCTTTTATGATCCTCTCCCTGGAAGCTCCTATTAGTAAATCACAGTCCAGCACAAGAGGAAATGTGGCCATTCCATTATCCTCTGCTCACGAAGGGGCATTAATTCTTAATAAACTGGCCCGATTATAATAATACTCGAAGGATGCAAAATAAGGAATAGACAGGTTTACATCCATGTCTAAGATTAAACACATGTATAGGTGCTGGGGGAAGAGATGGGAAGGGAAAGGCAGAGAGAGGAGGAAGGGAGGGATGGAAACTACAGCTTGAATTCTCAGCACAAGAGACTACAGTGGCAGTAGGCTGGTAAGTTTTTCTGTGCCACATTCACAATGTTTGCTTCTATAAGAAAAGAAAAACAAAATAAAGCTTTTGCCTTTTTAAATTGGAGCAGGGCACTCCTCCCAAGAAGTGGCTACCGTCAGATACAGCATTTCAGACTTCAAGGGAAGCAGTTTGCAAAGATTTGAGATAAAGCCCCGTATTATCCTCTCAAACGCTGGGCAACATGCACAGCTCTGTTAAAATACAAGGACCAAGTTCAAAATGAGAGATGAGACTACTTCAGTATTCTTACAGCAGCACCCCAGCCCTTTTGCTGGTTTGCAGGCAGTGATCCTGAGGAGGGAACACGCTGCAGGCCACACTCTGGTTTGTTCTTGCTGTCAGCCTGGGTTGCTGAGATAGCAGCCTCTTTCAAGTACAATTTCCTGTGGCTGCAAGCAATGCTGGAAGGTCTCTGGGGCAAGCCACTGCAACGAGTTACGGCACAGGAATCACTGCATCCTCTCCTGAGGTCTCACAAAAGCATATCTCAATACTACTCAGAAGCAGGGATTTGCATGAAGCGTGCCACATCCCACAAGTTCCTTCACATCCCTGCCAGACTCAATGAAAACTTTTAACACTCCACAAACACCTTTGGAAGATGCTGCTGAAATACAGGAGTCACATCAACACCTATCAGCTGGTCCACATGGGCTATGAGAGCTTAAAGCACTCCTGGAAGAGCAGCCCACTGCCAGTCAGGGTGTTAATGCAGCTCACCTGCCTCCAGCCCCCCTGCTACCTGCCTTCCCTTTCTTTTAGGGAAGGGAACAAGCTAACCACGCTGCTCTGGCAGTGTGACACTATCCATGGCATTATGTAACTGGCAAAAGAGGCGGCTTGGTAAAGAAATGCCTTTAATACAGGCATGCTTGAAGGCATGGAAAGAGGAAATGTGAATCCAAGATTTCCCCATCCAGAGCCACATCCCAGCCAGTCCTCCTCTCGTGGTGGCCTTCCCTCCAAATTATTTCAATATGAAACAACTTTGGACTTGAACATGGTCTCATGCTTGGAAAATGATGTATAGGCAGGGCCATCGATGGGAGCAGCCCTCAGATGTTATCGTAGGAGAGAGCCATTCCTCTGACATGAGTGGTAGTGATGGTCCTGGCTGATTAGAGCAGTTAAAACTTTATAGCACACCGTAGAGAGAGGCTGTTACAGCCTCCAAGGATGGACACGCAGCTTCTCACATGCAATTTCCACATTCAGCTGCTCCCAAGAGCATTATTATCCTTTTACTGTAGTGACCAAACCATGCAATTCCTCAAATCCTTTCCAAATGTTAATGAAATCAAATAAACCATCATACACTTCAGGGAATTGTACAGAAATAGCAAGCATTTAAGAGGAACCAAACACTGGCAAACCTCTCTGGAATCAACTCTTTAAATATGGGAAAAGCAGGATCTACTTTTTATATGGGGAAAGCCTGAGGCTGTTTTAAATTTTGAAAGAAATTTTGATAGGTATGTAAGAGAGATCAATTATAATGCAAAGGTATTTGAAGCCTTTGATGCCTAGTCATTATCTAGTTGTACCAGACCTAAATTCAGAGTTTAAGCCAGAGGTTTTCAGCTTTTCCACTGAAGCTTAAGCAACAGCTGTGGTTTAACTGGGCAGGCAGTGAAACACCCCACAGCTGCTCACTCCCTCACTCCCAGTGGGATGGAGGAGAAAATCCAAAAAAATAAGGTGGGGTGAGATAAAGACAGTTTAATAGGACAGGAAAGGAAGGAAAATAATACAAATAATGATAAAAGAATATACAAGAGTGCAATTGCTCACCCCTCCCTGACTGATGCCCAGCCAGTCCCAGAGCAGTGGCCACTGACCCCTGGCCACCTCCCCCTGTTTATAGAGTGACCATGAAGGCCTGTGGTCTGGGGCAGCCCTTTGGCCAGCTGGGGTCAGTTGTCCCAATGGTGTCCCCCTCCCAGCTTGTTGTGTCCCCCATCCCCTCGCTGGCAGGGCAGGGTGAGAAACTGAAGAATTATTGACTTCAAGCACAAATCAGCAGCAACTAAACACCAACCCCTTTCTCATCCCAAACCCAAACCCCAGCACTGCACCAGCTGCTGGTAGGGAAATTAACCCCCAGCTGAAACCAGGGCAGCAACATCACAGGCACACAAATTAAAATATAAATAGAGCCTCCTGGTTACCAAAGGCACTAAAGTGAGAAACCTAAAAAGCTCCAGGATAAGCATTGAGTATATTATTTAATTTCAAGGAATCTGGGATGCTAAAAAATGCTTGACATTTAAATAATACCAGTATAAAAATCACAGTTTTAGTTTTTGAGTGATCTCAAGCACACTTACTAGGGACACCTGTGATTTTATTTTTTTCTATTATTTGTATTTGTGACTGAAATAACTAGTATATGTAGGATCCTTTCCTATTCTTGTAGGGTATCTCTAGAAAATATATTCCCATTTAAGTCAAAGCTCAAGTGAAGGAACTAAGGCAGCAGCTGGAACAAGATTATACTCAATTTATAAATGCAGAACATCATTTTACAGCCACCTGAGCAGAGGTACCACACACAATCCACTGCTGGTTCCTCAGGATGTTCAACTCACACCAAAGTTGAGCCATTTCAGGGCTTCAGCTGCTCTGTGGGGCAGTGGCAGCCGTGTGACAGTAGCAGATCTATTTGAGCCCTCTGGAGATCAGAGCCGAAGGCACTGGCTCCCTGAATTTTAGCTGAGCTGGGTTTGAACCACCACGCTACAGTCATTTTCCAGTGCTGTGCAGGCTTACCCATCTGCTTTCCCCAGGGAAGATACACAGCCAGCACACACAAAACACAAAGACCAGAACGACCATGGGCCTTGAACAATCACCAAGAAAAAAAGGCTGATTTTTTTCCTGTTTTTTTTTATTATTATTTCTCCCACTAAGTGGGGCCAGTCACCATCTGTAACTCTTGCTGACCAAAACAATGCAGTTTTGAGCTACTAAGGGACATACTGCTCAGCAGCACAGAAAAAGATGCTGTGAACTACCTGAACAAGGCCCCAAAACCAGTAAAGTCACCACAGTTTAGCTCTTCTCATTCATTTCAGTGGATTCTGTGACAGCCTGTGAAAGCACCATGGAGGTCTCTGCAATCCACCCCACTCTTGGTGTGGAAAAAGCAGTTTGATGGTGGCTGTTGCCCTGTTCTGCATAGTTTTGCGTAACTTAAATGGTCCCTTTAAAATATCACATCTATTACACCGCCAGCACCAAGACTATTGCTGAATTCCACAGCCCTGGTCTGAAGGATTAAAATAGAGGCTACTGCAGTTCTTCAGTGAGCCTTCCTGTTCCTTATCTCACAGTCTATTCAAGGGCTCATAAATGGCATTGGAAGGATTCCACTGAAATTGCAAACATGAATAAACACAGATTTTGCTCTACTCCAAAAAGATAACTGTTCTATCACCAGCACTCCACACTTATGGAGGGAAACCTGGGAACACCCCACACCTGGGTTCAGTGGAGGACTAGTGCCCTCTTTTGATGTCAGTTTTACCCAAAGACTAATTAGGATTTCATTTTATTGCTGTACCTGCAAGACATTTTTCATTTCCCCATATGCTACACTTTGAATAACAATAATTAACACCTGAGTTTGTTTTACCTGACAGGACCAGGAAAATTGCTAAACATTTGCGATAAAACAACACTAAAGTATTTGTAAATCAGCTTCAAAGCCATTAAGGTATGGCAACCCTGACAGGTGCAGAGCTGCTAATGGCTTTATCTGAAAATTACAGAATCCATGGGGAGTTTTGCCTTCACTTCCAAGGGGCTGAACCAGGTCACCAGGGATGGATGGCAATTTCTTGGTATCAGGTATGGACAGCACCTGACCTCTGGAAGGAGGTAAAAGAACAAATGGAGCCAAGATATTCATGCTCTGCACGTGCCTGAGAAGTCACACAAGCTCTCCAGCTAAACCTTGAGCAACATCCAACACTTCACATAAACCCCAAGCACCTGAATTATTTCCTGCTGTTTGAACCCAATTCAGCTTCCAGTTGAAGTATCTTGCTATAATCAGCATTAATATGATTGCCTGTTATGTCCTTAGTGAGGGCTCAGATGTTCACTCTGCCTGGTTATGCAAAAGGCAAAATCTCTTTCATTAACTTAAAACTGCACCTTTTCCCATACTTTGGTGGTTGTGAAATATTTTGACACACAGAAGGACAAACAAAAAGATTACGATATATTACAAATACATATTTTCCTGTAGTTTGAAGGATGTTCTCAACAGACTTTTCAATAAGTGTCTTCAGATAAAGACAATAATTTTGTAAAAAGTTACTAAAAAAGCCACAATTAAACAACAACAAAAAAAAAAAAAAATTAAAAAGGAAGCCCTGCTTAAATCATAACAACCCTACATCTCTATTCTCTGGCAGTGAACCGAGCTGGACAGGTTCTACTAAGATTTCTTCTGCCAACACAGTTTCATACGAATTTTACTGGTCTCAAAATCCTATTGATAATGCATTGGTAGAGCTGAAGGTACCAGGACCTGCCATTTTATTATGGTTACTCATGCTAAAACTAAACACTAACTCAGGACAATTCTGAAAGCATTAAAGGACAATGCCCAGTGACATGACAGAAGTCTAAATGAAATAAAAATTGGAGATGTGAAAATTCAAGCTTTAGCAATACTAATATAAATTATGTAAATATATAGGCCTTTTCTTGGCCTTCTGTATGGCATGGTGCAGGGTGTCACACTCAGTAGCCTGCAGACTATTTAATAAATACATCAAATAAATTGCCCATGACCATATATTTGCTTGATTCCAGCCATATTTATACATCATGGACTTGCTTTGCTCACCAGCTTTTCACTGCTGAAAACAAGAAGAAAAGCTTTTAAAAGGGGATGAGAAGAGTTAATCAAAGCCATAGCATTCCCTGTTTCTTTCCTGATCACGCAGGCAGTGACCAAAAATAGAGCGAGCGCGTTAGCATCACTCGTGTCTTCTTGCTAATTGGTGTGTTTTAGATGCAGATGTTCTTCACTTCCAGAAGCTGATTTTTTTTTTTTTTTTTGAGTACAAATATGCTGGTTTGGCACTTCTGAACCCAGTGAAACTTTGAGTTGCTACACTGAAATAAGTATCAAGCACCAGTAAGGATCAGCGGGTTTGTTTTCCATCATCTCTTACTGCGAGGATCTCAACTCTCCCAAATTCTAAACACTGGAGTGTGAGACACCAGACACTGAGACAAGCACGTTGGAAACCTGTCTGCTCATAACACAAATAACCAAACCAAGATTCCTCTTCCACTCCATGAAAACTGGTGCTTTAAACACTGATAGTGAAAAGTGTCTTAGATCCAGCAGCAACAACCTGCTCACACCACATGACATGGGGCAGCTGTGTCAGATTTTGAAAGGCCAGGTTTGTTTTCACGAGGCACCCCCATGATCAGACACTTATCTCACCTCTCTGAAACTTTAATCTGTGGAGTTGCAATGCTTCCAGTGTTTCCAGCCAGAGCTGGCAGAGTTTAAGTCAGGTGTTTTAGCACACTATATACAAACACCAATGAATCAAATGGAAACCTGTGAACATCTTGTTCTAGAAAGAGGTGAACTGAAAGCCAAACAAGCCACACTTTCATCCAATTCAGTTTTCACATCAGCCTGAAATTCACAGACATTGCTGCAATATAATAATGCTGTAATAGAGAATAAACCCCTTTCTTTTCTGCTTGACATTTTATGAACTAGCACTTAGGTTCACACTTCTGCCTGCCAGTAGCATGCTCAAAGTGACTTAAAACAGACCTATAAAGTGTGGACACTCTGTTAAAATATGCAAATGAATGGACTTTGCGCATCTAGACAGAACTTGTGCTTGTGGGTCAGTTATTCAGTGTAAGTAGGCACAAGGCAGACAAAAGGCCATTTGCAGGTGTAAATGATCACTGATAATTTTTGAAGTCTGACTCAGGTAAAAGGCTGAGAAGCCACTTCAGCTGCACCCTGTAAAACCAAATCACTCTTGTACAATGCAAAGGGTAATGTTATGTGCAAGTGTGGACAGTTACTAAGGTAAAATAGGAGAGGACTTTTAAAATTAAAGTAGGCCATCAGAAGTCTTTCAGATTTGTTCTAAGATGAAAGAAAAAGAATATAGAGCAATAAGCAAGTTAATATTGCATTAAAAAGCTAATACCAAGTTGTATACATTCTGAAGTTCATAAGAAACATTAATTACAATTGCTACTGGCAATAGATCATTCAGAAAAACACACATATGGTTCATATGGAAGACAAATACAGCTTCTAGTCTTCAGATTGACACAGAGGGAAGACTTTAATCATATGACTTGAAAGTGCAGTCAGAACCTCCTGATTTCCATGCTTTTAAACCCAAAGGGAGAGCTGGATGCTTAGGTAACCAACTGCCTGCAGAAAACACTCAATGCATTTATGCACCCACCAAATTAGACATGGAAATTACATCCAAATTGCACAAAAAGCTGTAATCCAGATTCAGATCTCCTCTTTGGAAATGCCAGCGAGGATTTCACTTTCCAAAGCATCTCCCAGCTCCCATTCAGTTCAATTGTAATCAGTTATGCTCAGGACTTTGCAAAACAACGTGATCACCACTGAAAATGCTTTCAAAACTCTGTCCTTTGTACTACATTTATTCTATATGTTGAATTATATGCCATAAAGTGGATCTGTCAGGCATTCAGAGCACAGCTGTGATGAGCAAGAGCCCGTGATTAATTCTGTCCTTGCTCTTCATAAACTATTTGCCTTGTCTAATTAGAAAAAAACACAATAGAAGTTACAAACATTTTCACCATTTCCAATTGGCCGTCAAAAACACAAGAGAAGCCAAGTCGCCTTTCACGAGCTGTGATGAATAATGTATAGAAAGACAGAGTCTCAAAGTTTACCCCATTTTGTATTACATTGTTCCCATTGCCTTCATCCACACCATTTCTACTTGTCAAAAACTGTTCTGAAAGCCACTGCAGCACCACTATATGGACCTTTATCAAACTTACAGAAACCACTTTTTAGCTTTTTTTCCTAATTTTTAAAGCTATTTCCCCCCCTGTCACAAGCATCAGCTCAGCCCCCAAAATCCAGTTTTGCAGAATTCACTGAAAAACCAATACAAGCAAATTGTCTCAAGACCTGCACTTCCTTAAATGCAAAACAAACACAACATGCAAATGTAGCAATGCCTTTGGAAGTGCAAGCAGCCACCAGAATTCAGCACAGGGGTAACTTTGCCACTTTTGGACCAACCAGGAACAGCTCAGCAGGACAAGGATGCAGCAAACCCTGGCTGGAAGCAAACCTGGGCACTTCATATTCCTGAGGTGCATTAGACCACCCTCAGAATGCCCAGGCTCTCTGAGGAGTCCCAGTAACTTCCTTCAGTATCTGATGGCAGAGATAATGTGCATATCTTTCATTGTCCACATCTTCATCACCAGCCATAGTGACAAAAGATATTTTCAATGATATGCACTTTGCCAGATATTATCTAAAGAAACCACGGGGAAAAGCATTCAATCTGTAAGCCCTGAGACATAGTCAGCTTTGTAGAAGTATTTTGTAATGTATTTAGAAACCTGAGACATGATTCTTTGTCATTAGATTGCCTGAACATGGAAATCTTTGTCTGATGTAAAGAAGAGCCCAAAATGTTCCCACAGTTTTAGTTGGTTGGACTTGGGGCATTTGTTCAGCTCCTTAAGGAAGTCAGGACAAGCTGCCAAGTCTGGATCCTGACCCGCACTTTCAAAACAAACAAACAAAACTGCTCAGGATGTTTCAAATAACGTGCATCCTTTGTTAAGGGAGGAAAAAGGAGGCTTAAAAAAGTCTGATTTCACTTTCACAGCTCGGGCAGCATCTGGAGCAGCGAGGGCTCAGCTGAAGTACCACACTCACAGCAGCAGCACGGGTTTCACCCTCTGAGCCTTGCACAGCTCTTCCAAGTGGCTGATGCCAGTCATAGGGGCTTACAGGCTGGCAGAGCACACATTTGGAGGCAGAGCTGTCACGGATTAGACGAGCAGAGAGCTTTGCAGTGACTTTTCTGCGGAGCACGAGGTGAAACGTGTGCTGGAGCCGCTCACTTCCATCAGAGAGCTGCAGCCATCTGCTGGCAGGCAGCCGGCAGGAGGACAGGCACCAGGGCTTTCCCAAACCACAGCACTCCCAAGCACATGAGAGAGCCACCCCAGAGCTCCCAGCAGCAGCCCACTCCCCTTTATTTAGATGAAATCCCTGAAACAGACACCGGAGATAAACGTAACCAGGAAAACTCATGCTTAAAGAGTATCATAAACATCATCAAACAGCCCTGGAGAACGGGATCTAAAGTCACAAGTCTTTTTTTTGGAATTCTCAGTCTTATCTAAAGAAAGATTGCCGTGTCTTTAATCCACAGACGAAAAGGAGCCAGCTGTACATCTGAAAATCAGCTGCGTATTGATCCCGCTCCTGTTAATATTCATGAAGGTGTATCGTAAGCCTGGAGATTTTAACACAGTGCCCCCAGACTCTAAATCAATTCCCATTGATTTCAATTGGCTTCTCCCATCCATGCATCGACCTTACCCCTCCCTTGGAAACGTGCTCTCAAGGTCCTTTGAAACACCCTTGCTGTATAATGAACTCTGAAGGATTGCATGTGCTTGTTGGTATGTTCTTCCCTTCCCCACCCGTGCAGCTTTCGAGGGGGTGGATACCACTATCTGATTTTATGTGAACATTTAAAAATTTGAACCTACGCCCCACAGGGCTCCCATCAGGTCCTAGAAGCCAGGATGAACTCCTCCTCTTCATTTAGATTTGTCTGAAAAGTTCAAGGCTAATGCAGTCATCTAGCAAAATTGCATTTCTTGACAGTGCCTGTTTCCAGGAGAAATACAGACTGAAGTGTTTCTGGTTTGTTTGCCAGACTTTTGGGTACTACAGCTGAAATGGGTTTACAGGAGTGGCAGTTCTCAGGGGAGAGGGTTGAAGGGTGAACTTAATCAGCTCCTCTCTCTAAAAATGCTGGGCCCTTGAGTCTGACCTTGCTCCCTGCTGAACTTTGCAGCACCTGACATTCGAGTCTATCCAGGGTGAGTTATGAGGAGTTAAGGAAACTCAGCAAACAAGCAGATACACACCAAAACTGCTGCCTCCATTAGGAGTTTATATCTAATGGGATCATTATTTCACTTCAACACACAAGGCAGGGGTTGGCTGTTCATGCTTCTAGTTGTGTCTCAAATGGAAAATGGACAGAATATTTTAAAATCAGAAATTTTCCCATCCAAACAGTTTTCTGAGCTTTTACTTGCTCAATTGATAAAAAAAAAAGAGTAGAAATACTAGCAGTATTTCCATATGTAGCTATTGGAAGGTTTAGCTGATGTTTTAACAGCAGTCCCTGTGTGAGCACAGGGCTGTCCCTCAGCTTCATTTACCAGAGCAATCTTGTTTTACCACACTGGGCAACGTCACAGCCAAGAGGCCAACCCTGTGTATCCAACTGGTTGAAAATTCAGTTGGAAAAATGCAGGATGTTCTCCCTGCATTCAACCATCCTCCCTTCCCTGATATCAACGAGCACATACAGAATTGGAGAATGATGCTCTTAGCAGCTATTCAAAAGAAAGATTTTTTTGGTTGAGAACACTATGATGACCAAATAGCTTTTAAAAATTTAAATATATGGCTTTTGACATACATGTTGAAGTCTAAATATCTGAACTTAATGCAATATTGGTTTTTAACTGCCCTCAAAATTCTTTCATATGTAACTGATTGAGTTACACTTTGTCAGTTCCAATCAAACAAAGGATTTTACTTGCATCTTTGAAACAAAATGAATCTATAATATGCAGGTTTGCAGTGGAAGAGTGACATCTGAGATTCCCCAAGTTTTACAGCCCCAGCAGGGCTGCCATCCAACCCAAACCAGCAAAACACGTCACCATCATTCCAACATCATATCTACAATGAGGCTGAATAGCATGGAAATTTAGAAAAGCCAACTCTAATCAGGGCTGTAAAAATAAACACACAAAGGAAAAACTTGTTTTTCTTCTACAATTAATTTTCCTTCCTGGTCTTGACACTCTACACCAAGGCAATGCAGATGCCAACCCTGAAGATTTGCTCTCAACCTCACTTATTTTCTGTGGTGATATTCCATTTATGACCACTCAAAAATCCCATGTCCCTTGAGAAAAGGCACCTGAGCCTGAGCTCTGCTTTCTGCCTGAGAGCACCAAGTCGCACAGACGCTGTGCCAGGGAAAGGGAAAGGCAGAGTCCAAATCAGTGAGAGCTGTGACTGAAGAGGACAAACCACAAACTCAGTGAGAGCTGTGTGGGGAAAAGCAGCAACATGAGGGGGTTGGCTTGATTTTTTTAACTCCCCTAAGCTTCAGGGAGTGGCTGTGAGTTTGGAGAAAAAAATTTAGATCAGTTCTTAGCACGTCAGTCAGCTCTCTCCCCAGTACAAATTGGGGAATATGACACAAAGCCCAACATTGATACTTGGTGAGAACTTCTTGGGCCAAATCCATTGGTGCTACGACCCTGGTAACCCCAACACAGCAAGAATTCAGCTCTGTAACCCCAATACAGAGAGAATTCAGCTCTGTAACCCCAATACAGAGAGAATTCAGCTCTGTAACCCCAGATCTGCCTCCCACAGCTTCCCAACACCACGGTGTAAGATGCTGCCTGTGCCCCTGCTCCGTTTCACTTTTCCTCAGTGCAGGGCATGCTCCCACTGCCTCCTCCCCTCCCGGAGTTTTCCCTCTCTGCAAGCTCCTTCCTGTCTCCCGGTGCCTTCTCCTATCGCCTTTGCCATCACAGGAGGCCGGACATCGCCCTGCTGAATGGGAGGAAGGCTCAGTAATTAACGGGGTCCTTTGCTGTTTACACAAACACTCAGAATACACAGACAGCTGAAAGGTCAGCTCCAGCCACGGAGGGCAAATTAAACGGAACACGAGGTGATTATTGCAGAGAGCCTTTAACTAATGGGGTGCTGCTCCTTTGGAAAAATAGTACAGTTTCTCCTTGGATACTATTGATATTCTGAATTTTTTAAAAAAAGCTTTAAATGTATTTAAGAAACCAACCAACAAGCAACACACAAACCAACAGAGCACAGCTGGTTTCTGAGCAGGACTGAGCTTGGATAGAAGAGGACAAGTTAAAGGATTATTTCCACACTTTGAGTGAATTTCCATCAGTTATCAATTGTTTTGCTGCTATCTCCAATCACTTACTGAATTTTTTTCATTCACAAGTTCATTTTTTGAAAAATGTTATGCTTATGGCTATTGTAAAAATAAACTTATAATCTTTATTTATAGGTAGGTGAAATAGAAAATTGCTGGAAAATTAAACATAGACAACCAAGAATCAGGAGAAGTGCACCTGGTATATTTTGTTGTCAAATTACCATAAGGCTTTTCTCAAAATAGCCCAAAACATTCATGACAGCATCTCAAAAAGCATTGTTTCAGAGTATTTACAAAACCAGAAATTTAACAGAGATTTGTTCTGTATAAAATAACAAATTAGAGTTTAATTGCCATTAACTAGAATCTGGAAAAACCATCTGTTCTTACTTATACATCAACCACAGCAAGCCACATTCATGTCATCCATCTTCAGAACACTGAAGCATATACTCCAGCTTTAAGGAGATATTTAAGCACCTCTCAAGACTACAGGGTATGAGTACGTACAAAACCTTGCTTCAAGTCAGGCCCTCATCAAATGATTGCTGACATTTATGACTCAAAGAGCTGCAACATTAACAGCTCACAGCCTGCACTTGTGTCTACAGCAGAGTCCAGACATGGTCAGCCTTAAGCTCAATGTTGCTGAAATTCACTGAGTCAGTCTCAGCAGAAAAGGGGGGTTGAAAGCCAAATTAAAAAAAAGAAAATGCATTAATTGGGGTATAGTTCAAAATTAATAAAGGAGACCACTTAAACACCTTGAGGCTCTCATGTTGTGCTTCTATTAAGCAGCCAAACTCACCAGTGGAATAGCTCATAGAAAAGAAAGAATTAAGCTTATTCAGCTGAATGTTATGCAATGTTTTAGAAGTTGTTTTGAAAATACTATTTTAAAAGGAAAGGCATCAGAAAACCTATGTTTCTCTGTGTTTCATACGGAGACACAAAGTAGAACAGAATCTTGCCTACCTACCCACTTAATATGTTATAATTAGAGATGAGGAGGCAGTGTGAACATCTAAGCTAGGTTTGATGGAGGACATTAGTTAGAGCTCATGATAGAGCTCAGGGTAGAGAGACAACTGGGATTTAGAGGCTTGAAACTGCCAAAGGAAAAATCTTTACTTGCTGATTTCCCTCAAATCAAGTGTTCCAATGTCCCCGTGCAGGTGGCATTTTAAAGAAAACTCTTCAAAGCCAGGCTATACCCAAGCATTGCAAACCTTTATGGTTTTTACTCTTCTCTTCTTCAGCAATCTGCAGGTACAAGGACACAGGTGGCAGTGCTACCCCTCCCACCTCATTTTCTCCTGACAGAAAACAGAAAACAATCTTCCTGTTGGAGAGCCCTCCCTGCTGCTTTGTCTGACCCAGGTGGGACATGCAGAAGGAAGATTCCTGCCTCTGACAGATGCTCCTGGGCTTTGCAGCTCTGCCACTGTGCCATGACAGATTTTAAATTTTGATAATCCCTTTTTAGCCCTTTCAGACTAAGGCCATAACATGCCACAGCTCAAACAAAACCGGGCCCTGTCGGCCCATGTTCATACAAATAGCCCAAACCAAGATGATTTATTTACAACAGTTAATACAATTGGTAGTAACGACTTTATAGGCAACCTCTAAGTGCAGGCGAGATGAAAAATTTACTAAATTGGAGTATAAAAATTCATAAGAAAATGTACAGAATCAATATTTCATGGGACTTGCTTTACCTTGCCTTACACAAATCTACTCCAGAGCTCACATTAAATTTTAAACCAGCTTCGTGTGACAAGTTCAAATGCTGGGGCTGTTTCATATTAGTTTAACTTCGGAGGGAATTTTTTTTTTTGTTTTGTTTGTTTCATAAATTGGAAAAAAGCACTTAGGGAGCTGCACAGTTTGAGTGCTTGTGTGCTGCTTTTTCTATTTTCCTCCTTTTAAGAATAAACTAATTGCTGACATAAATAGGGAGGACAATGCTCAAAGAAGCTCTGAAAATACCTTTGTATTCTCTTTAATACAGCACAGGAGATGAAATCCCTTTGCATTCTCTGTAATACAATGCACAGACACTGCTAAGAAACAATACCTGCAGAACACTCCTAAGAGCCCCTAATGTGGGAACAAAGCCCAGAAAACCACAAGGCAGCTTTGGTAGCAGCCCTGCTGTAGGAACAGAGCTGTGGGCATGGCTGGAAGGCACAGCTCCCATCACCCCACAGCCCCACAGAGCCCAGGGGACTCAGCCACTCTCCAAAACCCAGTGCCAGCCACAGCCCTTCATCCTGCAGGAAACTGAGGCTGCTCTGGGCTGCTAAATTATTGCAGGAGGAGTGTCCCTTCTGGCTTTACAAAGTTAATTTATTCATATTCACTTAATCAGAAGGACAAGGCCTCAAAAGAGTAATGGATCTTCCACTGCAATAGGTCCAGAACCCAACAGCATCATTACCACGGAATCTCTGCAGCCCAGCTTTCATTCCAGGGGTTTCTCACAGGCCTGGGGAGGTCCTGTCCTTTCCCTCACCACCCCTGACCCTGTCTGCTTGATTTTGCAGCTTTATGCAGCTCTTACCTTGACGTAACCCATCTCATCCCAAAGAATATGATTTCTTTTTCTGTGAGAATGACAGAGAGGATTGATTAAAAATCACCTCCTTGATGTTTGCATACGGTTCTCAAATAATGGAAAGAAAGGATGGAGCCCAAACATAAATGGGGAGAAATCACCTCCAAGTATTTTGTTTGTACCTGTGTACTCATAGATATTCAGTTGCAGTTCAGGCAAATAATACAAAAAAAAATAAAAGAAGAAGAAATTAAAAAGTCTCAGATGTTTTTGGAGGACACCAAATACACTTGGAAAAAATATACCTGTGCTACTGCACTCTGAAATTCCACAGTAACATTTTCATCAGTTTGAAAATGTGGGGCCAGATTTTCAGTTTAGCTGTGCAAGTGCATGTGAAAATGGGGGTTAATTACATCAGCTACTAATTGGAAGAAACAGAACTGTTTGCAAAATTTTGGAGAAAAAGTAAGTTTAAAAACTTATTCAAACGTATGACCTTTAAAGGGCAATCTCAACTTTTCCTTGTTGACATTATCCTACTGGACCAAAAAAAATAAAGAAAAAAAAGACTGTATCCTACCAGTTATGTTACTTAAAAATTACAGTGTTATTAAAAATAATTCTTTCACTGCCACAAACAACTGTCCAAAGAAAATTTAATGTTCACTTCCTCAAGTTAACAGCAAACTTCAGCACGTTAGCAAAAACTAGTAAACATTTATTACTTCTTATATTGTAATTCATTAAGGTTGTAAGAAATATTTAGATACTTAATTGGCATTTAACAAGATAACTGTAGAGAGTAAATGAGACATTAAATCCTCTTCTAAAATGCCCATTAGGTTTGGGTTGGAAATTAATTGATCTAATTCACTTGCTGTAAACCACTGTGGTCTGTGCCAGTTTAGACCTTTGAGATATTAATGACCCACAAACCCAGAGCTGGTGGATGTCCTCACACAGAGGAAAATGCTCTGGTCACCTGTATTTATGATCCCAGTGAACAGAGCAATAGGAAGCATTTATCTGAAATGGCTGCTGCTCATCCCTGGCTCTTCATCATGGCCAGGATTCTCCCAGGCACCATCCACGCTGTCAGAAGGGCTCTCTGAAGGCTGCAGAGCTGCATTTGCCAGCCCAATTTACAGCTTCCAGCTCTGTTTGCACCTGATCTCATCCTGCAGCCCCCAAAAGAAACTTGTAAACTTAGGGGATTTCTACTCTGAGAAGCTCCCATACATCCTCAAGTTTTTCTAAACTCATTTTTTCATAAAACTTCATCTTTTCAGAGTCCATTTTCTCTTCAATAAACCTGCTGTCCCTTAAATGGGTATATACAGCAGGTGAGAAAACCTGCAACAGCCTTTACAACTCGCTGTTAACTTCTGCTTCTCCCCAGTCTGAAGCAATGTGATAAATCCCCAGGAGAGCCCTAACTCTTCTCCTGAAGCCTCCATTAGTATTTCACATCTGTACATGGAGACACTCCTATCAATCACAACACTACATGGGAGCCCTGTTCCTTGTTAATAAAGTGCCTTGAGGTCCATCAGCTTCTGCCTAATAGGTATTAAATAATTTTTACATTCTCAGCGACTGTTTCTAGGCAATTTATTGCTCATTTTTAGGAATAAAACAATCTCAGTATTTATCCACTATTAAATATCTATTTTGATCCTCAGAAAATGTCAAGCATGCTTTGATTAATTCCCAAGAATTAATTTGATTAGTTCCCAAGAAGCAGAGGAAGCACAGGGGGCTCTGATGCTGTCACAACACCACAAGCAACATGAGACTTGCACAAAACTTACATTTGGCTTCCAAAGACTATTTCCAAATAGTCCAGTGACTACCATGAGAGAAAACCCCAAATCTTTGCTTTAGCCTACATTTTTAGGCCCTAAAAATAATGTTTAAAAGACATATGATAATCTCCTTATGACCAGAATGTAAGGGTTTTTTCCACAGCTCTACAAACACTGGCAAGCCTTGGGAATAAAGCTAAATTCACTGAGACAGTCAATTACTTCCAGTGGTGGAGTTATTACAGACATCAAATCATACCTACAATGCACAATTCTGCTGAGAATCCAGGCACTGAGAAATACAGGCACACACAATTCCCAGTGAACACCACCAGGCCATGGATGCAATCACAACAGCATCCAAAACTCACTTTGGGTCAGATGTGGCTCTTGAAGTTTCTTGCTGCAAGAGGAGATGTTGGGATACGAGGCCAGGAAGGACAAGATTTTGCTGGCTCTGCTAGAGGAAGTTTGCCAGGACATTTACCAGTAGACCAACACTGACAAAACCTTTGAGAGCTGACAAGGCCACGGGTGCATATTTCTGTCAAGGACTATTTACAATTTATGAAGGTCAGCTCTTCCTCTGGTGTAAATAACTCTTGCTCCAGTGACAGCAGCAGAGACCCACCAGTACACACCAGTGGAGGAACTGGCTCCTTCCATTGCAGGAGTCACACTGCTGACACTACACAAGCACAGAAACTCAAGCACAAGGAAATTCAAACACAGGCAATTGCTGTCCCTTTACTATCAGGAGAATTGTCGGTCTTTGATGCTCTTTATTTTCCTTCAGAGATTCATTTAGAAGCTACTGTCGAACTTTTAAGGTGGCTCATCAGTATCTGGTGGCACCAGAGCAGCACCAAGGGCTGGCAGTGAGGGATTCTCCAGTTTGGAGAAACGCAGGAGGATGTGCTGGTGCTGCCTCACCTCAAGTCCTGGGCACAGTTTTGGGCACTACAGTATAAGAAAGGTATGAATTTATTGAAGAGTGCCCAAGGGAGGAATGCCAAGATGTGAAGGGTCTAGAGGGGAAGCCACACGAGGAGTAGCTTAGGTCAGACCTCAACAGGGTCTGCAGCTCCTCCTGAGGGACAGTTTTGGTCTCTGCTCTCTGTGACCAGGGACAGGACCCAAGGGAATGGCACAGATGCTGTGCCATGGGAGGGTTTGGTTGATATCAGGGGAAGGTTCTTCCCCCAGTGGGTGCTGGGGCACTGAACAGGCTCCTCAGGGCAGTGGTCACAGCCCTGAGGCTGCCAGAGCTCAAGGAGAGTTTGGAAAACGCCCTCAGGGACAGGGTGAGGTTTTGGGTGTTGTCCTATGGAGAGTCAGGACCTGGACTCGATGATCATTGTGGGTCCCTTCCAGCTCAGCATATTTTAAGGTTCTTTGCTTGGGACCTTCCAACATATTGCCTGAAAAACATTACACAGCCTGTAACTTCCCTGAAGCACTCCATGACAGCTATTTCCATAGAAAATACATCCTAAAAACCTGTACCACCCCAAGGAAAACCAGGGAGAGCCAACAGCATTACCTGCATCCCCGCCCCCAGTCCCAAAGTTTTCATTTCTGAAGAAGACTTGCATTTAGCTGAGTCTTGCAGGATTTTCCACCTGCCAAGTCCTGTGTGTGGCCCTCTTTTCAAATGCCATGCCCTTTGCCTCCCAGGCCGTTTGAGGGTTAATCTTACCATCTCAAGATCTTTCTAAGATGCCAGTCAAGCTCATCATCAATTTGACACAGATGTCTTTTGGGGAATCTGGGTTGTTTTCTCTGGGAGCACTGTCCATTTGACAGACAGGAGGCTGTGCTGCAGCAGCCCCATCAGAACCCTTAGCTATGTCTGCTGCTGAAATCTCTGAATTAAACATTTAGAGCTGCAATTAAATCTAAAAAAAAAAAAAAAAAAAAAAGAGAAAAAAAGCAGCAAACATGTTTACAGAACTTCATAGCTAATTTATAAACTTTTCTATTCAAGCTCCCATTTTGCTTAACTACTTTAATTTGTAGAAGAAACACATCTCTGATTGTGCAGGGTGGTGGATCAGAATTTGCCCAGGGACAGGTAGTGAAAAATGCAAAAGGCTGAGCTGACATCACTAAGGTAATTTTTGACATGTATCTAGTTTTAAACAGCTGCTCAGAAAATTAGGGACATGTATTTTTTAAAAGTTTGTCACTGTGTGTGTCTGTCACGAGTGTGCTCTTTCACAAGTGTTTATCCTTTCTTGCAACTAGAAACTCAGATTGAAACGTTCACAGAGCATTAAGATGTATTTCCTACTTCACACAGATACAGTGATAAAATCATATCCCTCTCCACACTCATGTTTTCATTTCTTTCCAGTCTTGGATACACAGAACACACTTTTCAGCTCAGGTGGCAAATAAATCCTCACTACACACCCACAGCCCATAGCTGGATTTTCAGAGATGTCAAAAATAAACACCCACAATTGTTTTACAGCAAATGCTCTCTCTCTGCTGGAGTCAATGCAGTTCAGGGCTGAACACAACTCAGTGTGAGTTTTGCTGAGAATAATGGCTTCAGTTCACCGTGGTTCATGGAAAGTCTGTTTACTTTTATCTGAGCCTGCAACCCTTGAATTTCAGAGTCTGAAAGAACTTCAGTCAAAAGCCAGCCATCAGGTCCTGTCGAGCCCATGCACACGCTGTGAGTTGTAACATAGGCTGACATAAATTTTTAGTGCAGGTTTTCCACCAAATACTAGACCAGTGTTTAACTTCATGCACACAAAAAGAGCTCAAGAATTATCCAAGCTTTGGGTTTTCAGAACAGAAGCCTCCGTGTTTGCTGGCACACACTCACACGCTTTCAAAACAACATCCTGCAATACAGACTGTGATTCCAAGAAGCATCAGTGGGATTATGAGAGATCTTAGGATGCATGGGAACACCAGCTATAACATAAGGAACAGATTTGCAGTGGGACTAAGCTACAATGAACACAAACCCCTTCCGCCCCCCACCAAAAATAAAAAATAAAGCACATTTCTGTACTGGTTTTGTGTCCTTTTTCTCATTGCCTTTAAACTACACAGCATCATTTGAGTCACCTTGGCTCTCCAAAGTCTCTCCAGGTGAACAAGTCCCTTGTTTGCAGTTTTTGGCTACTGCAAATTTCAGTCAGGATCAAACAGCTCAGCCCCACCTGGAGGCACAACTAGGGAACCAGCAACAGCAGCCAGGAATCACAGAGGAAATTAAAAGCTTCACCTTTCTTTGTCAGGCAGAGACAAAGAGATATTTCCACACACTTTTACATTTGTCTGTACTTCAGGAAGTTGCCCCTGGTGTTCAGCCATTTCACACATCACTGTTCCCTCCCTTCACACTGTTCCTGTTCAAATTTCTTTTTCAGGACCTTGTGGATTGGGAGCCTCTCCTGGCAACTCAGCGAGCTTGGTCTGACAAGAAAACTGAGGTATTTTCCCAGCAGCTCTTATCAGGAAACAATGTGTCAAACAAGATGAAACCAGCTCTCCATTCTTGGAAGATTTACTACAATTCCCCCAATGCTCACAGAGGCAATGTTAACACTAAGCAGCCCCACAGTGTAAACCCGGGCTGATCTCCCAAAGAACAGCTCCTAGAAAACCCTGCACTCTGATAAACATCCCCACAGGGGTCTGTACGCTGTGTTCCTCCAAATGTGCCTGGGGAAAAGGGACACAAATGGAGATTTCCCTGGGGGCATCCCTGCCTTGCCTCTCCCTTGCCCTCCTGGTGGTTTGGATCCTCCTGCATGGAACAGAGGCCAGCAGGAGATCTCAGGGGATATTCATGCATCCCACAGCCAAGGTGGGCTGGATAGAGGGGTGGCCACTCCTAAGTGACCACAGAAGCAGAGGGGAAGGTGGGGACAGAGTTATCTTTCTGGGATCCTGGAGCACCACCAGCACAAAGGGAGGTAAATGGAAAAAATATGTAGATGCTCACCTGGCACCAAGTCTGTTACACTATTTATGACCAGTGTTCTTCCTGCTTGGAAGCAGGGACGTGAGTGATTATTGACTCCTTTAAAAATAGATGGCTGTTGCTAAATAAATAAAATAAATGCAAGTGTGTTCTGTTCTATGAGGTGTCCCCAGATTTTCGGTTTGCTTTTTTAATCCTATTTTCAACAGTAAAGCACAAGGGAAAACAAAAATTAGGGGTTCAATGCAGGCTGGTAAACAAAGAAGAAACACCTAATCTTGCATGCATCTTGGTTCTGAACCTTTCTTCTGAGATTTATTTTTCTGTTTGAATACTGGGGTCTTTCCAAATCCAAGATCCCTTGTTTACACCAGCCAGAAGAATGCTAAATCATGACCACCCTCATTATGCCATTTAATAGAGCCCAAAACACAGAACTGGGATAGTTTAGGATCCTAGGTCTCCAGGGAAAATTAACTAATGCTATAAATTAAGAACTCTGTTCATGCCAGTAACTTCAATTTCCAAAGCAAGCAGCGAAACACAGCCCCAAAATATCTTGCTAAGTGCTTGTCTGTACTAGACTGTGGGGCTGCAGGAATTATGGGTTGATAACAGTGGAATTTATGAGGGACTGGGTGGTTTCTGGATTTGTTAGGAAGCCAGGAATCATGGACATACAACACATATCTGGCTGAGGCTGCTGGCAGAGCACAAGAGGCAGCAACATGGAACCCACCAAACAATATTCACAATTCCCAAGGTAAAAATGACCTCCTGCCACATTTGTATGTGCTGAGAGGGTTCTTGTGGCACCCAGACAGGGTAAAAGATCAAATCATTGGGAATATGGCCCAGATTGTTGAGCCTGAGAAAGTGAGGTCAGCATTGGGCCCACGATGCTGCTTGCAGAATTCTTGTTCCATCCCCACTAAAAGTGTCACCTTCCCTCATACTGTCAGCCTTCTTCCAAACACAGCTGACAGCTTCTTCCACGGTTTGTAAAATGACACCTGCTGAAATCTAAACTATTCCTGCAGATAATACAGCCATGGAGAGCATTCATGTTTTCCATGTTGTCAGAGTAATCTGTTTTGTTGTTTGGGATAGGTTCTACTAAGCATAAATATTTATGTCTGTGTGGATGTCAAATACTTTAATTAGGAAGTACACCTAGAACTGGGCTGGATTTAATTGAATCTTTGAGCCAGCTAGACATTTTCAGGGCTTCAGCTGTTTGTCATATAAATATATTGGATTAGACTTCTACTGGGATAAGTTTTCTTTAGGAAAAAGATCTCTTGTCATTATCAGGGGTATTCTACAAAATGCAATAGCTGCTAACACTGCAGGGAGAGCTCCCTTCAGCTAAGAGAAGCCATAAGATGTATGAAGGAGAAATAACAAATCAGGAATGTGGATAGTGAGATTGCCCAAGTCTCCCTCCTTCCACGCCTCACTTCTGAGCCAAGCTGTGCTGCCCAAGCTCGATGCAGCAGGGCAGGACCCAGCTGGGTCAAGAAGCCAGTTCAGTTACTGGAAACATCACAAGAGCTCATTTTATTGACAAAGAGCTAAATTAGTGCAGAGGTGCTGCACTGCAGAGCCTTCCAGTACTGTATTAAAGCTAATCTGGATATTACTGCCAATGGCTCCCAATTTAGTTTGCTTGGGCACTGCTGGAAACAAGGGCAAAATGCAAACTGAACACCAGCACCACCCAGTTCTGCAGTTCCATGCTTTTTCCTAAATTCCCGGCAAAGAATTTAATGCTTCTCTCCTCATCACCTCCCCTCTGCATCCATTTTATCCAGCTCCCTAAATCAGCCTTTCATCCCATGTCCTTCCTTACAACACTTCTCCAAATTGAAGCCATGAGTCTCTATCCCTACATACCTCACAAACCCAGGGTCTGGCCTCTTCCTGCACCACACAAACCAAGCGTGGCAAGCTGAGGCTTCTCTAGGCACCCACACAGGGTTCCAAAAGAGAAACTGGAGGCAGGACATGCTCCTTCACACAGGAACAAACTGCAGCCCCATACCTGCCCGCAGAGAAACCCTTACCTGGGAGCAGCTGGGAGCAGCCTCCTGATGCCAAGAGCTGCTGCTGCTGCATCACTGCCAGAGCATGGAAGGGAAAGGTACTCAAGCATCACAGCTTTTTGGAAGTGTTTTTGCATCCAGAAGACACCTAAGAGGCAAGGAGGTATCATCCTCACTTCAGCCATGGAGGAGTCAGCACCAAGGTCCTGCTCTGGGAAAGGCAGGGAGGGGATGTGAGCCCCAGCTCTGGCAGAGGTGAGGGCACTCATCCCCATCAGCAGCCCAGGCAGACACCACAGACCAGGGCCTAGCAATGAGCAATTCCAGAGGAACTGGCTGTGGTATCATTCCTCAATGACAGTGGGGTTTTTACTTGCACAGATTTTAAGATAAAATTCATTATGACCCTCTAGTCTGGTTCCTTGGTGGGAGCACTGGGTACAGCTCAGCTGTGGTTTCAAAACACAAAAAGCTGCCACAGGAGGAACCTCAGAGGAGCTTAATTCAATTTCCACCTTAGCCACAGATTTTTATGTGTTTGTGGGCAATTCTATTCCACCCCTTTGCCTCAATTTCTCATTCTTCCCTCAGGAGATACTGGGTAAATTCACCATTGCCAGAAAAATGTGCAGATGTTATTCAGGTACTTGAACCTGAATAACAACCACTCAAATCATGGTGCTCAGTTGACAGACTTGTTGATCTTTAAGGTCTTTTCAAACCTTAAAAATTCTATGACCCTCTTCCATTAAAAAAAAAAATACCAAAAAACCACAAAGAAAAGTCTCTACAAAGCTCTGCATTGTGAGCCCTGTATATGATAAAACAACAGGAACTCTCAAAATGGCTGCCCATCTCTGCAGATGACAAATTTTAAGATTTAAAAGTGTCATATATCAAAAATAAGATTCCTCTTCTGAAGTCCAGCCCAGCAAGGCTGGGAGCACACAGCTCTGCTGGGGATTTCGCAAGGGCCAAGAAGTTAGACAATTACTTCATTTTGAGATGGCTTTGTGTTTGGGACACATAATCTCCAAAAATTACATAAAACTGTATTAAACACGCTTCACACACTGTACTGAATATCCATCAAATGATAACAGCTGTCATCATGCTGCCCTGGTCTGAATTTGAACCTCAAAGCTCTCAGTGAAACAGTGTTTATCAAAGATATATCTACAGAATACTCCAGACACAGAAAGCTATCACTGTGTAATCATGGTCTGTAAAACAGTTGATGACTTCAGTATGCTTTTGCTACTCCTTTACTGATCTGCAATCCCTCTCAGGAGCATTCAAATCCATCCTTTGGAAAATAAAGCAAGATAGAGTATTAATAAAAAGTTTGAGCGCTGTGCTCAGCTCGGTTTGTGCTCCTATTGACCGTCACACATTCAAAAAACATTAGAGGAGGTTGGTCCTCCAGAGACGCCGCCACGACGGCAGGAGAAAGCCTTGGCAATTATGTAAAGGCACCGTGCTCCTGTTTTATTTAGCAGAGAGAGGGCTTTTCTTTTTTCATTCTTACAGCCCTTTTGTGCTCCCAGATGTTTTAATTACTGAGGAAAGGGAGCGGATGATTCTGGCCATATGTCTCCATTCCGCATAAATAAATATTGTCGCCAGCCCGGCGAAGTTCCACGGAGCTGCCGGTGATCCCGCTGACACCGAAGCTGTCGGGCCCGATAAGCATCTTCAATCCTTCAGTGAGCATGCTAATTCCAGGAGCACTGAGACTGATACCCCATGAAAATATCCAATCTAGAAACAATTAGGCTCATATTGCTGCAAAATGGTACCTCTAGGAATTTGGGTGCTCGCTTGATTGGAGCCTGGAGCAGAAACTCCAAGCGGAGACGCTGATGGGAACAAGAGAGGAGGGGAGAGCAGGTGAAATGGGCTCCTCAGAGCAATGATTGTTCTGTGAAGTTCCTGTGGGCCACGTTTGCCTTTTCCTGGCCCATTCACAGAGTCTTGGGGCACAACAACTTAATAAATAAAGGGATTTAGTTACAACTGCTTTATGACTTTTGTTGATGAATGCACGCAACATCAATTGTTTTTATTGCAGGGTGTTTTGAAACAAACGATGGTCAGGCTCTGGTGGTGTTAGACAGCATGAAAACACAGTTGCAAACCTTCCCTTCACAGCTTTCAGCCTAAATAAACAGTCTAATATATCCCCCAGAAAAGAATACACAACCACAGTGACTGCGGGTGGTTGCGAACAAGTTGTGAAAGTTGTTAAGCAGAAGGGAATAATTTAAGAGGAAAGGAATTAGCTAAATGAACTGACAAGGAACAGGGAGGCAGGACAGGGCAGCCAGTGACAATGCCAGGCTGTGAATATCCCCTCAACAGTTCTCAAACCTCCCTCTACAGCCAGGGGTGGAAGGGCCTTGTGGAAGGCATTGGAGGACACCAAGTGAGGGTGCTTTTTGGGCGAATGAGAATTTTTTTCAAAAGATGAGATTTCAAGACAAAAAAATTGAGGTATTAGCAATGCAACTACAATCCTAATTTCCACAGTCAAGCGAATAGGTCATAATCAAGACCTTCTTTTGGAGTAAAAATACTTTTTTAAAATTATAGTGTTTCAGAGAATCTCCACCCATACCCTTCAAACTTGTGAGCAATCATTATCATGAAGCAAGAATCCCTGCCTGTTGAGCTCTGTTAATACCACTTTTATTAGGAAACTTTCAAAGCCAAAGAAAGGTTCAGGGGTACTTATCATCCCACCAAATCTGCTGAGGACTCCTAGGGTTCTTACGCTGATCCCTCAGGAGAGCCAGAACTAGAGCAGGCTGCTGCCCCACCTGCCCTTCGGGGGCACAGGACAGCCACCCTCTCCAAAGCTGGTCAGAACTGGGTGAAAGGGTCCCAAAAGGCCTCTAACCCCTCTCACAGCTGCATGTTTGACACAATGGTGTTTATTGTTGCCTCCTGGCTTAACTCCCTGCCTACTGATTCACAGGTGAATCCTGATTTTCACTGGCAGTACAGAATCAAAAGTTCTGTTTGATGTCCCATGAAAAATCTCCCACAGGATTGAGACATGAATAGAGAAATGAAGAAATACTGGGCAAAGAAGAAGGGGGAAACCTGCAGCTCATCCACTCAACAATCCTGTATTTGTTCTCTAGGTCATGACACCACAGGGTAACCAGCTTTAAAGAGTGCTTACATATGGTACACACCTCAGCAGAAGCTCTGTCCAAAAAAAGTCTGTGTGGACAGAAGACAGGAAACATTAATTTGTTCTTTTCAGTGAAACTTTTTCCACCTACTCTCATTTTCAGAGCCAGCTCCTTCCAAGATAACACTCCAAGTAAATCAAGCTGGGATAGGAGCAGGAGCCAGGCTGTACACAGAGTTTTGAGGAGCACGCCAGGCTATCCAGTGCTGTCTCCCATTAGCAGAGCACACATGGTTGTTCTCAGAGCCAGTTCTATGTCAGTGGAAACACCTGGGGATAAACCAAGATTCAAGAGGTCCTTGTTGAAAATGAAAATACTCTGAAAGAGCCTAAAACACTAGGCTTACTTAAATCACCTTTGAAGTAGCACATTCTCTCACCTCCCTTGGACTGAACTACAGCTACAAGACAGAAAAAATCTGAGTGCTCCTCTTACACAAGAAAAGGAGGCATTCTTGAGAGATTAAAGGATCTTTTGAATCATGATTAAGACCATAATAAAGGAGTAACTCATGGCTAGGCAAGCAGTGAGTCCAATCTGTTTGAAAAAGGGATGGTTTTATTAACAAGCTAAAATCTGAAATCTACATTTACAACTGAGCTTTACCTCCTTGCAGCATCACTACCTGTGTGTGCACATAGAAATACAGAATCAGAAAGACAAAATAGTTTTATGCATAACACCCTGACTGTCAAACGACTGAGTGTGAACTTAGGAGCTCTATGTTACTGACTTAAATCCTACCCTTGGTGTTCTAGAGAAAACAAAAATCACTTGTGAGCTTGTCCCCAGCTACATGGCTCTATTTTAAAAAGCATGAGCGCCTTCAGCCTCCTCTAAACTAATCAAGGAGATTTTCCTTAGTCTAAAACACCAGAATGTAAATGTTGTTTTGTACTTCCCGATATTGTGAATGGGGGCAGAATGAGCAGCACTGAAACACTGCAAAGAAAGCTGCTCCCAAGACATTTCTGACACAGCCAGAATAGAAATCTCCAGCTGGGATTTCCAGTTCACTTTTGCCAAAAGAAGAGACTGAGATAAGCATCTGATTTTAAAGCTCATCCAAAAAATAGCATATGGAGAAAGAATTATTTTCTGCTGAGCTAAAGCACAGGATGAAAAGTCTGGAAATCTGAATTTTAATCTTAGTGACAGTAATTTTGTATCAAAAGTAAATCTACTGACATTAATAACTATAGAAGATTTAGGATTAGCTTAAGCAAGGTCAGAATCAGCATGTAGGTTCTGGGCCCAGCAGCATTGCAGACTCCCACTGTGATCTTGGGCAAAATCCATGTAGTGATGGAGCGATTCCATGGAGTGATTTTAGGAGCCTTGAATTTTAGATGACTACATTAAGCAACTCAAAGCAAGCAACCACAAAAATGATGTACTTAAAGTGCTCTGAAAATCCTGAGCTTAGCTTTTCTATGATTTAGATGTCTCGCCTTTTAAAAAATTATCATTGTTACAATGATGGCCAGTTTTATAACGGCGACATCCTTCTTGAATTCTTTACTAAAAGCAAATTACTTTAAGATTCTCATAATGCAATGAAGAAGCTTAAAATGATATTTAATTTACCAGTATTTCTTCAGATGTATCAATTGTAATGTAGATGAGAAAGAGATGGGGAATGTATCATCTCTCTCAAAGAAAAAGAAAGCACACCATAAGAAAAAAAAGTCATTTTCCTTTGCTATTCATGTCCCTAGTCATGACAAATGTCCCTCAGTTCAGCTATGACTGCTCAGAGTGCACTTTTACACACTTATAAAGAATATCTATTAATATACATATTTATACATTTGGTACCCATCTTGCTACAAATTGCTGGTACTCGCAGATTCGTAACAGCTGGAGATAGATTGCATCTGCACAAAACTTAGAAATTTACATTTTTGAGTGACCAGTTCATTCCTATGACTTATTTCCAAAACATTTCTGCTTGGTTGATGCCTTGTTAGGTCTTTCTTTTTCAAATTATGAATCGGGGCAAACAAGGTCTAAACCTCTGTTCACCACTAAAAAACTTGCTCTGAGCTTGATAAAAACACATTTGGAACCCCTTCAGCCATTAGCACTTCTGCATGTATGATAAACCCTGTGAGGATGGATGATGCCTTCTCTAGGAGCAGAACCTACTTCCATTCTGTCACATTTCCATTGTGCCTCTTGCACCTCATATTTCACCCAGTTCAGGATTTGTCTATAAGGACATTTTCAAATCTAAAAACTGTACCATCAAAGGTACATCAGTAACATCCATTCCGTGGGATGCAGGGGAGGAAGGAGTGAATGACTCTTGGCACAGGGGGATTTTAACTCTTGCAGCAATGGCACTCAGAGATCATCAAAGCACAACCACCACTTTAGTAACACAATAAAGTCCTGGCCAAGCTGAAAATCCCAAGTGAATTCACATATAACTTACCCCTAAAGACTTTGAAACATATTAGAGGCACGAGGAAGATTTTTCACATAGGCTACAGAAAACTAAAATTAAAGTCTGTTAAATGCTATGAAGAGAAACATCTGATGGATTCTGAGGACAGTATCCCCACCTTCCCAGCAGCATAAAGGGGGTTTTGTTTGGTTTGGGGGGGATTTTTCTTTCTAAACTGCCTCCTCTTGCCAAGATTTTATCCCATAAATTGAAGTACATCTCACGGGAGTATCAAGCATAATACAAACAAAGTAACTGTGCTTTTGATGAGCAAACAACTTCAAAGAGCACTCTCATGTTTATCTTGAACACGGGGTTCCCACCAGAGCCCAGATGAACGAAGCTCAGTTTCCAACAGGACATCTCCCTGCCAGAGCTCAGCCACAAGCATTTGTGAGGGGTGGGGGGAAACTTTATCGTCAAATCAATTTTAGAGTCCTCATTTTTTCTGTGTTGTGTGTTCCAGGATGCCACTGGGAGAGGCGTGGATGGGGCTCTCTCTTAACCAAACAATAGCTGCCTCCAGGAGGAAATCCCTCAGGAAACTGCCCTGAAATCTTGCAGTGTGCTGTGCCTTAACACCTGGCAGCCTCCATGGACCCCCACTTTACCCAGAGCTACGTGAGGTGAGGCAAACATAGCTCTGCACTCACACCATGAGGGAGGAGTGAGATTTGAAACCAAAGATCGTTAACACAGTCTGAAATGAATTATATTTTGTATTTCCACCAGCCTGAAATCTACTTGTCACACCACCAATAAATGAAATCTCAGCAAAGCACAGAAAAATGGCATTTATGTGTGTCCAGAAAAAGGAAACGTGAATTGTGAAACAAGAAAATACCAGGTTTGGAGCAACCTCGTCTAGTGGAAGGTGTCCCTGCCCATGGCAGGAGATTGGGATGTCCTTCCTACCCAAACTATTCCATGATTCTATGAAGAAAATGCTGTCGATCCAAGCAAATTACTCTCTTAGCCCTGTGCTGTGATCCATCCTTTCTGGGGTAACAACAGGTTTCAGAAAGTTAATACCAAAGAAACCATTCATGGAATTATTTCATACTGTAGACTCACAGGCATGGACTGCCCTTCTCATATTATCAACTATTCCATTGCATAAAGGAGGGACAGATTTAAAAGTGGAATCTCATCCTGTGATTCTAGAGCAAAGACTGCAGATGTGCAGAGTTATTCCATCAGTGTCATGCTGGGACAGGTAATGGTGTGTCAGTCTGTGGCACCAAGGACAGACAAACCATGTTCAAATGGATCTTCTCACAGTGCTTGCCATGCTTCAGTCCCAAAACAACTCTCTCTCTCTGAAGAGGCAGATGCAATCATCTTATGAATTCATGAGGAAGCTGAAATTTTGTAAGAAGCTGATGGCAAAGAGCTGTTTTAATTATTCTCCAACTCGCTGACTCCACCTTAATCAGAATATATTAAATAAAATGTATGGATGCTGGAGACTGGAATGCTGCAGTTCATAACTACAATTAACCACTATTAATTAATATCTGAAAGATAAATGAGCCATGGGATCCATTTATTCCTGGGTTGGGAGTATTTAAATTCACAGTAGGATGCCAGCCCATTTTTCACAGCAGTGAATTAAGGGAAGTGTGAATCAAAGCTCACTGCTGTAAGATGCAGGAGACATTTTCAGATCTGTTTGGTTCTTATCCTTTAAATGGGGAAAGAGGAGACAGACATACACTGAAATTTCACCAGGAGAACAAAGAGAAAATGACAGTGAACCCATTCAGAGAGATGGGACCTGGGTCTCAGAACTCCCCATCCTCTCACCCAGATCCATCTGTGCAGGGTGGAGAAGGAAGATGGATTTCCCTGGGGCTGCACAGCACGGACACCGCTCTGCTCTGCCCTTACCCAAGCCCAGGTGCCAAAACCCTCCTGGCCAACACCAGAGTTTGCTCAGCGTGAGAGCAGCACACCCAAGCAAACATTCATGATGTTCTTTCATGATGTTCTTTCTTTCAGGTCATGCCCAGCCTCACACAGACCCTTAAAATTCAGTCAAAACTTGTTTTGCCCTCTATTGTCTACTTTTGCTTGGAAAATCCCGTCCAAGCTTCCCATAAAACATGGGGGTGCTTTCCGTGTCTTCTTCAGGAGAGCTAAAATGTGAAGTTTCCCAGAATATGTTGCAAGATGATGATGCTCTTTCCAGAACTGCAAGGAAAGTTGTCATTCAAGCCTCAGTAGAAATGGTTGCCATCATTATCAGCAATTGATTTGACAGCAGCCTGAGGCTTGCACAGGTCAGGCAGAGCCCAACTCCCCATGTTGGAAATGCTGAGTGAGATTCTCACATTCCCCAGCTGCTCATGACAGAAAGGGAAGGTTGCCCAGAGAATTATCCTGTGATGATCTAAAGATTTGGGTTCTATCCTATAACTCAAAAAAGTGTGGAAAGGAGTAAATAAGACTCTATTAAAGTAGAGGAATGACTGAACCCTAGAAGGGCTGAAATTCAGATTCTTTCCTCCATTTTCCATCTTTCCTAACTGGAGTTCTACTGGAAGTCATGTTCTGGAAACTCCAGCATTCCTTCAGCTGATTTTTCTTCCCAGCTGAGATGAAAATGAAAATATTTGTCAAGGGGAATGGGTGGAGCAGAACGTTTCAATACAGATTTTCCTGGAGAAAGCAGAAATACTTTTTGCTGCTATAAACACAAAACATTTTAACATCCCCTGTTAGAGACAGCTTAGAGTCCGCTCAGCTGAAAAGCATCTACTTCAAACTTTGTGTCTGAAGGGACAGGGGAGAAGTTCACTGTTGCAGGGCCCCCCAGTCTTCTGGAAGGACCAGGTTATACCAGGTTATACCTCCTTAGCAAAAAATCTTTGAGTTTTAAATACTTGTTTTTCAACCAAAAGTCCTTCCACCAAAATGTCCTGTAGAGTTTCCTTTCTAAAGCTCCATACTGAAAAAGGTTCTCCATACCCTCCTAAAAGGAGGCTCTTCTTTAAGGTTTGTAATATCTCCTGTTTCCTTTAGAGAGCAGAAACAACAGACTTACGAGCAGTATTTCGACACTTTCAGTTCTCCAGTTATAACAAATATGAAATCCAAAAGTATTTATAGATAAATACTTTTCAGCACAAGATTTAAATGAAAATTTGAGATGGTTCTCCTTACAAAAAAAAACCCTTGATTTGTCCTGAGTCCTTGACACTGTAGGATCTTCTCACTGTCTAAAAATTTTGTGGTAGAAAAACACGTCAATGATAAAACCTCTCAGAACCCAGGACATTGTTTTTGCTCACACAAAACTGTCTTTAATTCCAAATAATTTTAATGTGAATTACTATGCAGTGATAAAGGACTGAACTATTCCCCAATAATACACAGATGTTACTGCTTCATGCAGGAAATACAAAATCTGTTCATTTGTTCTTCGTATGCAGCAAAAAGTGAGGAACATTCATTTAATTACTGGTGAGGATCCTCAAAAGAGTCTAGTTACATTAACACCAGACCCAGAGTATGGCACATTCTTTCCCACATTAAAAAAAAAAACCAAAGCAACCAAAACCAGTGGCCCCTGCCCCAATATCAAAGAGGAATTATTTTGTCAGGAGCTTTTTTTTCTATGGAAATATGGAAATAAAAAAGAAACCAGATCTCACTGTTAATTCTTTAGCAGGTTCACAGGAAAACAAAAAGCACATGGTTAAAATGATTGGGCCATCAAGCCCTTTGTCTGTGAGAAATGGCTGTTCCCAGCAGCAGTGTGAGAACAGGACTTGATGCAGGCTGAAGAACTAAACACATGAAAATGTAGCTCTTCCTTTCAGAACTCTTTAGTTTTGTTCTGGATACCCTTTGTTCCTACAAATACTTTGTTTTTGCTTGTGGTGGATTTTCTGCAGATGGGCACCGGCTGGACATGCCAGGCAGGGTTTGCTGTTCCAGATCCTGCTCTGCTGTTAGGGAAGACCAGGGACATCCCTGCTGAAGTGTGGAAGGAGGAACAGGCACCAAGGGTGGGGCTGGACCCTGCCCACACCCCAGGGGCCAGGACAGTCCCGCTGCTGCACTCAGGAGCTGTTGCTCCTCTGGTTTGGGACAGGCTGGGGTCACCCTGCCAGCAGGGACTGTCCATGCTCAGGTGTGCAGGGCAAAGGTGGGACCTCACCAGCACCACATGAGAGGACAGAGTCTTAAGCTGTATCAAGGGAAATTTAGGTTGGATGTTAGGAAAAAGTATTTTACTGAAAGAGTGATAAAGTACTGGAATTGCCTGCTCAGGGAGGTGGTGGAGTCACCATCCCTGGATGTGTTTAAAAAAAGATTGTGTGTGGCATTCAGTGCCATGATTTAGTGGAGGTGTTAGGGCATGGATTGGACTCAGTGATTTTAAAGGTCTTTTCCAACCTCATGATTCTGTGATTCTGTCATTCTGTGATTCTGTGATTCTTGCTGGTTTGGGACCCGAGGGGCTGTGTCTGTCACCACCACGTAGCCTTTGGGACAGGAAGGGCTCAGCTTAAAGAGAGCAGGAAGTGCTGCCCTGCCGGAGCCAGAATATCCCTGTATGAGTGAGGAAGACAAAGAGAATGGCTGATAGTGCTTCCTTGGGCCTATAAATCTTAACAATCTTAGGTCAAATTCTGCCACACTGGTTGGAGGCAGAGTCCAGAGCTGCTTTCTCAATTCTGCTGCTTTTTCCAGTGAAATAGGAATACACTGATTTATAGCCGCTAACCCCAAAAGAAACAGTGAATATCAGTTAATGTTCGTGCAGCTCTGTTGTTGGAGCTTGTCTCTTCTCTGACCCTGAGTCAATGAAACTCCACTTCTGAGCTGCAACAAGAAGGAGAAATGTAAACTAACAGCATTACAGATCATTAACCCAGAACACAACTCTCTGCACAGAACGCACAGGACAAGACAATGTTAAAAGGACAAAACTGAGCACTCTGGAGCTCATTTTTAACCTCTCTGCCTTACCCCCAGTAGCACAACCAAATGTAATTACAGCCAGCAGCAAAAGGAAAATCAAGATCACAGACTCAATCCCTATTAAAATAAATAAATACGGAAAATATAGAAAGCATATGGGCACTGAAGAGCAGCATATGGATCACGTCCTGAAGTACAAGGCCTGCCATATGCTTCCAGAGCCTGGTTCAAAGGAAAACCTCGCTCCCTCCTCCCGATGTCTTTGGCTAGGTCACGAATCAGCTGCCTCCCAACATCTTGTGCCATTGGGCAAGTTTGCTTTTGAATAATGAAGCAAGTTTCAGCTCAGCATGGGGAGAATCCCAGGTAGGAAATGGGCAGATGGCTGGTCCTAGTTAAGCAGGCAGAGACTGAGATGAAGCACTCCCCTTTGCCTTCTTTCAGACCAGTCTTTGCATTGTGTCCTACACCAGCTGGATGTACCTAAACCTCTCTACCTCCTGTTTCCTTAAGAAAATAGTTCTTAATTTTTTTGACCTCCCGTGCTGACCCGACAGCCCTGTAGGGAATGTTAATGAGCTGTTAACGTGGCTTGGGATGTGGCACTCAACCAGTTTGTGGAGTTCTTCAGCCTCTTCCTACCCAGGCCCCTGTTTTTTCATGCTTCACTGGCCCCAGCCAACCCCATCTGCCTGTGGATGTCTAGCATATGCTCTGTGCCTGGCAGTGCCCAGCAGGAAATGATTCCTTGCAGCCCTCCCGGTGTCTGGCAGGAGATAAGGACAATTTAGATCGCAATCAAGGAACAGCACTGCTCAAGCGTGGGGCTGGGACAGGAGGAAGGAGACAGCAATGACTGCTCCCCAAAGAGAGGATTTCCTGCCACGCTGCAACTGCAGCAATGAAGGGCAGAGATTGACTCTCCTAGATGGATGCAAAGCCAGTGCTGAGAACTTAAAGGCACCAGGAAGCATTAAGGTCTGCACTGCTGTACGAATTCCATGGATGTCATACATGAAATGCATTTGCAATTATTGATGGTGTCACTGTGATCAAGGGGAGCAGAGAAAAAAGCTCCTGCTCAGGGATGCTCACTGTCTTCAACAGATTGGGCCAGGGAGCCCTGCTGGGAGCTGGCTGCTGGAGACACAGGAGCAGCGTGTGCTGCAGGCTGGGGGTGCTGCTGACAGCAGCACTGATGGGAGCCAGCAGCAGCCCAGGGCGCGGGGCAGGGCTCGCACATCAGCTGAACATATGTCCAGGGAGGGCAGGGAGGGAAAGCCTCCTGTCCTGTGGCTGCACTGCTGGCCCTGTCTGTCCAGCCAATTGCTTTCTTCCTCTGGCTTTTGGCAATATTAAGTTTTGATTTTATGCTGGGCCCACTTACAGAGCACAGACCACGGCAGAACTGGCATGTGCAGGTCAGCCTTCCCCACCAGGAATGGCTGCAGAATGATAGGGAATAGGGTTAGATTATAAGTGAGGAAGAAATCCTTCCCTGTGAGGGTGGGGAGGCCCTGGCACAGGGTGCCCAGAGAAGCTGTGGCTGCCCCTGGATCGCTGACAGTGTCCAAGACCAGGTTGGAGGAAGAAATCCTTCCCTGTGAGGGTGGGGAGGCCCTGGCACAGGGTGCCCAGAGAAGCTGTGGCTGCCCCTGAGTCCCTGGCAGTGTCCAAGGCCAGGTTGGACGGGGCTTGGAACAACCTGGGATAGTGGAGGGTGTCCCTGGCACGGCAGGGGGTGGAACAGGATTATCTACAAGGTCCCTTCCTCCCAAACCATCCCATGATGACATAGTTCAGAGAGGACTAGACAAAAATACAGCTCTACATTCTCGACTAGCTCTGTGCTTAAGCTTCTTTCTACTTCTATGCTCAGCACTGAATTCTGGCTGGAGCAGAACCCATTTCCTTCCTCGTGACAAATTGCACTGTGCAGGGTCCTGCTGAACTCTGCAGAACAACAGCCCCTGCTCTGCACAGACAGATCCACCTCCCTCATGTTCTCATGCACAGCAAACCAGATTGTCTTCACACACTCACCAAAGTTTTGCAAAGGAAGAAAGGAAAACCTCCAAGAGTGCCAACAAAAACAAAGCCTGGTAACGGAAGGTGACTTACAGCTTCAGTGCCATGGAAATTAATCCCCTAGGAAAGGGAATGCCAGAGCAGAGTTTAAAATTTTGACAAGAAAAGTTCACTGTGTTATCACATTTCCCTTTGAGATCAGGTTTTCCACACTCTTTGGATTGTTTCACAAAATAAATTGTTCTCCTACTTGTGAAACAGGTACAAAACTGACTAATTTCTATTTAAGAGAAATAGCTGCTAGGATAATGTGTTTTAATATATTTGTATATGAAATTGAACAACCTGACCTCCATTTCTTGCACAGACGAAGACTAAAGGAATCTTGGTTTCCAATAACACCCCATAAATTGAAAAAAAGAAAAAAACCCTACCTATTCTAATTCTATCCTTAACATCCAATTAAAATACACTAAAAGCATAGGAAATATTGTTAGGTCAAATGACTGCTAGCTGTACAAAACATATACAGACTTACAAAACATTTCAGATTAAGTTTCCATCAGAATTTAAGATTTATATAGAGAAGTAAAAGCATTATTTTGAACAATTAGGCTAAATGCACATAATCTTAACTGTGGCTGACACGCTCACACTTTCTTTTTCCTTCATTTTATTTTTTTGTTTTTATGAGAGAGTATCAGATGAATTTTGACACACTAGCTTGCCTAAATTTAGACAAGGAAAAAACAAATGTGTCATTTTCTTACTTAGGTTGAACCTCATACACGTAAGTGATTGGATAAAGTTTGCTACTTGTTTCCAGTGAAGACGTTGTGACATTTAAAGGGAGGATGATGGAAGGAATAGTGACAGCACTGAACTTTGGATTTGGAGTCCTGGTTATTATTTTCAGTTCTCTTGTAGACTTGTCATAGAAACTTGTAGGGAAAAAACCCCAAAATAACACATTAATCCTGGCTTAAAATCCAAATCCTAACTAATCTATCAAATAGAACACTTCAACAGCTAATTGAATTGGCTTTCATTCCCTCAAAAAGAAGAGGGTGTGGAAGGGCACCAATATTTGCAAATTCTAGATTATGTTCTCATAGCCTGATTCCCTGTGTTCAGATCCCCTGACACTCTGGAGGTGTGAACGCCTGCACACATCTAAAGCAGCAAAGAATAGAGGTTCCCGTTTCAGCTGGAGTGTAAAAATGTAAAGCTCTGTGCATGTCAAATAGAGGATTAGGAAAATAAGCATGTAATTGAGTGGAAGGCAGCAGAAGTTGGAAGGTGTCCACAGGATAACTTAGTTCGGTTGGGAGGATCAGTTCATGACCGTACCTTCCTACAAAACAGAGTGGATTTGTCAGTGAAATTTTATTTTCTGGTTGTGTAGGGAAGTGGATCAAACAACAGCAGTCCTAGACATCATGTTCTGATGTGAACTTCAAGAGTTTGAAGTTTGCATCAAAAAACCATTAAGTAACAGGAAAAAAATGCAAGTGGAAAATACCCAAGGTGTCTCCAAACAAAGAAAAGACATGATAATGAAAGAAAACAATAGCCATGGTTAATAATGTTCTCTTGAAAGGTGGGAGATTTATAGAAGATGATAACTAATTCTCACTCAAGGCAATTAGTGGCCCAAGAGGGAGTAGAGAGTGTGCAGGGAGCTCAACGTGCCTCACGTAATTCTGGTTAGGAGGAGTGACTGGGCAGGAGCCAGACCTGGATTATCTCAAACTGATAGAGGGAGCACATGTGTTTGAAAAGAAGCACAAGTGCCAAATATGCAGCTCCTCGCTCCTATAAAACATAAGGTGTTTTATTTCTGCATCAGATGTTCCAAACACAATTGACTTCTATTAAGTTTCAATGTAAACCACTTTGCTTTCCTAATGTAGCATGAACTTTAACTGTGGCCATTTCAGAGACATTACATGGATACCATATTACCAAACAAAAGATACCCATTTGATGTCTCTCCGAATATCTTTTTTTATTTTTTTTTTCCTTTTCTCTCTCACCCTGTCTGGAACCTGGACTTTTTCATCTTTTCAGCTCCTTCTCATTTATATCCATATATATGTTATAGGAATTTTCCAAAATATTTTTCATAAATATTATGTCCTTCCTAGGAGAGAGAGGGAAAAAAAAAAAAAAAAGAAATAGAACTGGCCTTGTTTTATTTTATAGGAGACAAATAGAAAGGAACTGAAATAATGTTCTAACTAGAAGGTATTTACTGGTCAATGGTAAGTATTTTGTGGACACCAAGAAAGGCAATTTCCCTTCCATCCTAAAGGTTGGGCTACTCAAGTGCTATTTGCAGGGGTTGAAATACTTCTGGCAGAAAAGTCATTGTTCTGCATTCACAATTACTGGAATATGCATTCTACTGCATTACTGATCAAAAGGCAGGACAGTATGAAGGATTTCATTTAATCAGGTGATGAGAAAGGCTGCTGATTAGTTGGCTAATTCTGGCTCACAGGCTAAAACTTGATCACAGGTTTTCTAACAGCAAATTAAAGGCAAAGCCAAGGAAAAGTCAGAAGTTTCAGCTGGCAAGAGTTCACGGGACTCCTTTCTCCAGTTTTGATTCATAAGTAACTTTGTGCAGCCCAAGTTCCAGGTTTGCAACTGAAACCTTACAAGCAAAAACTGAATGTCTTGTTTCATGTCTGGAAAAAACACTGCACTTTCCTTATGAGAGGTGCAGTGGCAGCAGCTTCAGGTCCAGGTCTGCAATCCTTGCTGAACTCTGCCCCACAGTCTGCAGGTTGCAGAATTCTATTTTTTGGTACAATTAATTCCATTCCTTTATCAAGGAACCGGAGATAAAAAGATCTATAATAAACTTCTAATGAGGCACCCTCTTAAGAAAAGTGAATGTAAGTAAAGGGGAGGAGCCAAAAAGGCAGAAACCTCATCCTGAAAACTCTTATTCCATTATTCAGGAACTTCCCATCCGTTCCTTCACAACAGAGCTCTTGGGATGTGCCACTACCTGCTCAAGGGAGGCCACAGTACACTCAGGCTGTGTTGTACTCACCTGGGCTGGTGTCTCCAAGCTGTGCCTCTGTGTCCTGCCTGCTTCCAAACTTGTTCTCCCAGAGGACACAAGTACATCTAGACACACTTCGTGCCAGCAATTCTACAATTCAATTATTTCTCAGCCTGAGCTGCCAGAGCCTTTTCAAGGATCTCCAAATTGGTCAAATAATCTGGAGCCAACCAAAAAGAGAAGCTGTGGCCTCCCCATCCCTGGCAGTGTTCAAGGCCAGGTTAGATGGGGTTTGGAGCAACCTGGTCTAGTGGAAGGTGTCCCTGCCTATGGAGGGGGTTGGAACAAGATTATCTTCAAGGTGCCTTCCAAGCCAAACCATTCTATGAAAAAGCAGCCTGAAGCTAATCAGGAAACAAAATCTCTGGAATAGTATTTCCAGCCTCTTAAGAGAAAGCAGAAGCTGCCAATGGGATACATGTAACATGCTCTTGACCTCTGAACCAGGCTCTTCCCACGTAGCCGTCTCAAATCAGGAGAGGATAACGACGTCCTGTCTCAGGAGTCTGCACCAGCTGCAGGAGCAAACAGGTGAACCCACTGCGCTCAATGGATGGAGTGTGAAATTAGTTCTGTCATCTCCACACACACCACAGTGAATCAGGCCTTCCTGAGGGCTTCAGCAGATCAAAATTTCCAGTTGTTTAATTTGAGATCAAGGCAGGACCCTGCCCCACTCCTCTCCGCCAGGCTAAGAGGCCGAAATAAAACCGAGGCTAAACAAACCTGCTGGGAGAAGAGATGAAGACGTGGGGGGGTGGAAAGAAATGACCACTTCACCTTTTGGTGCTTTTAGTGGGCTCTAATTAGGAATCTGGCAGTGCCACCCACTCAGCGGGAAGCCCACATTATTAACGCTGGCATCAAAAGCAAGCCGACTGCAATCTGCAGGAGCGGCTGCCGAACTGGCACAGCCTCCCCTCCGCTCTTGGCCAGAGCACCACAACAGATGTCTGAAGGGTTGGTGTTTCTTTTCCTAGCCCTACCCCCGCTTTGCGTGACCTTATGCCAGAGATTACATGTACAAGTGCCAAGGTAAAGGTCCTTAATGGGTCAGAGAAACATCCTTAAGAGGCTATTTCTTTTAAACCTCTTTCGTTTTAAATGGTCCGGGGAGGCTGTGAATGAGCATAGTCTTGTGGGGGGCACAGAGAAATGTATAACCATTCAGCTGTAATTATAGTAATCTAGCATAGTCAGTGCGAAAAAACAATGGCCTTTCCTCTCTTGTTATTCTGAATCATTTGTAGATGTTCATGTTTTAATCATATTTTCCACATGAATCGATATGAGAGAGAGAACGACAGAGAGATAATTATGTGCGCTGAACAAATATTCCACCTAACTGAGGTTGTGCTGGGAAGGGCTGCTGGTAATTAATGAAGTACTGCCACACGCTTGTCAAGTGCAAGCAGCTCTTTAAGGGCAAGCCATCATTTCAAATTGGGAGCTCGCTGAGATTTAACAGAATTGGAAAGAAAATAATAAAGTTTGGTACCATCTCCTTCAGCACCAGCTTCCAAGAGCGAGCAAAGGAGGTTTGCACATGGAATGCAAAAGGTGCCTGGTGCCTGCTTGTGCTGTGTGAATGCAAAGCACAGCCTTGGCTCCTTTAGAGTGTGATCAAGGGGCACAATCTCCCAGAGAGATGTGGAACTAAAGGAAAGTGTTACAATTGCATGGCTGAAACACTAAATGTTTCTTTCAACTCATTTCTGTGTCTCAGGAAGTCTCTTCACACTAAGGCAAATCGCTCAAGGTACTGAGTGGGATTTTTAAGGATCCACGACTAAGCAGAATCTTTGAAAACCTCAGTTGCTTTCAGGCCTGAGTGGGGAAAAAAAAACAAGCCCAAAAACCAAAACAGAAAGATATTTCCTTTTCATACAGATTCTATAGGAAAGAAGAGGAGCCACACTCTGAGCTCCCAAGCTCTCAAGCAGCACCCCAGGTCCTGGGCTTTTCAATCCCTTCCTGTTAAATTCAACTTCCAGCATTCAAATGCGTGTCATAATCACTGCAGCACAGCAGACATCGAGCTTGAATTATAATATACTACCAGCTCAGTGTGCCAAAAGCACTTCCCTCTCTCTCTCTCTTTCCACACCAGTTCTCCGATTTCTCAGCTTTTAAATACCCTCTTGTTCTTTCTACGCACTCATTGTGCAACGCAATTTATTTCTGCAACACATCGTTACAGCAAGGGAAGTGTGAGAGGAGGTGGGGACAGTACACAGCAGAGGTGTGAATGGGTGGTAACAAACTAAGTGCTATAGTGAGCCACCAGTCAACACCTTGAGCTTTCAAAAGTAGGGGGAAAGGCGGGGAAAGAGAAAGAAATGTATCTTCATGTGCTTTATAACTTCCACGGATATCAGAGAGCCCCTGTGCCAAGGCAGATGCTGCATTACCCAGGCACAGTGCACTGTGTCAGCCACAAAGAACACAGACCTGTACATGTGCCAATATCAGCTCTCCATCATCCATCCCTTACAGTCTCTTTGTCTCTCTTTGCCTCACCTCTTTTTGAGAAGCTTCTTTCTCCACAAGGAGGAAATAAATGGCTTAGAAGAGGAGGAAAAGTCCCCACCATTTCATTTCCAAACCAGCATTCCCAGGCACAAGACAAAGACACTGAACAACCACAGGGAAAATCTCTTACATTTTTATATTACTAATATTTCTGAGCCATTTATTTAACATTATTTTTCCATCCAAAATGTTCAATAGCAACAATGATTTGACTGGGGAGTAGGGTGACATTTGAAGGACCTCAAATCCTGTGTTACCAACCATTTTAAAACTATTCAGGAGGAAAATGCAGCTCAACACAAAAGCTACAGATTCAGTGAAATGTTTGTACAGAAATAGTGCACCACCAACCATCATTGGTGTGGGTGTGATGAAACTCTACTCTTAGTAACTTCATTGAAACTACAGCTTCATCCCTAAACCCCTCCAAAAACAGGAAAGGAAAACCTGTAATGGATGAAGAAAGCAGACAAAGGAGAAAAAAAGAAAAGGTCGGGGGGAAAAAAAGAAAAAACCCAACACCTAGCTTAATATTATTCATTATATTAAATAGATATCACCCAAGCAGCCAATGCTGGACCTTCACCTCTCATTCCTTGTCAGAGTGGGGAAACACTGCCACTCTGAAAAGCTGAATCCCAGTTACTGTGCTCTGTGATCCTCTGCACAGGGGAAAAAACCAAAATGTAGAGAAACCAGAAAAGAGGCTTTTAGCTGTGAAGCAGATCCTCAGTCTCCATGAGCCAAACTGACCTGCAGTCTGTGGGCTGAGACATTTGAAAACAAACTGGGAGGAAAATAACAAGAAAGTAATTATGCAGTGATGAAGCATCACTGGCACAAGAATGAACCCTTAAAATATCCAGCACAAGCACTCGTACCCCACATTCCTTGCCTGGAGCTGCTGCAGCAGGTGCAAGAATGCCTTGGCAGTAAATGGGCAGCAAATGATAAAATCTGTGGTGCAGGAGACACTTTGAGGAATGGCAGACAAGGAGAAGGGGAATTCATGGATGGGCAGCCTTTTCCTAAAGACTTCTATCCCCACACTCTGAGTGGTCCCATTCTTTCCAAGGGGGGCTTGGTGAGCTTTAGGGGATCATAACTTACTCATAATAAATATCTGAATTACAGTTACACTTGCTCCTTCATGCACGTTTCCAGCACCAGAAGCAACTCTTTTCTCCACTTTGGATTTAGTACAGAAAATCACATGCCTGATTTGAAGTTAGGATAGCTCAAAGCAATTGGAGCTGATGGTCTCAAGTGGTCTCAGCACTAACAGCCACTTTAGGAATCACTTGCTTTCCTAAGAAACAAACCCAGAGGATGGCTCAGGGACAGTCCAAGCCTTGAGCTGGCAATACTGCCCTTTTTTTTCTTGGGGACAAAATTTCACTTGAAGTCCTTATCTGGATATCAGCCAAATTAATACAACATCACCTGCACCTGGTTCTGGACACAGATTGGGGACATCAACCTGCAGGAAACTGTTTCACACTGGGTGACCAGCACATGAAAATCCAATACAAGGACTAATAGTTTGGTTTTTTTTTAATGTGAAAAAAGTTATCACTATTTTATATTATTTATCAAATAATTTAATGAAGAATGTCTGCTACTACTTGATATTTACATGGTCACAAAAGCCATAGTTTATGTGTATATTCCAAATCAAGGTGGTCATGATTCCCTCTTAAAAACCAACCACAAGTAAGGAGATGCCAGGGGCATGGGCATTAGCCATGAAACCCTGGCATTTGAAGTGTCCAGAGACAAGAGATCTCACCCCACTCTGGGAGATGAAAAGCTGTCTTAGAATACAGAACAGAAACGGGATGAGAACAGAGAGAAACAAGGGAGAATGGGCTAAATAGTGCATCATTTTTCTACTCAGTTTGACAATCACACATCTCCAGTAAGACCAGGAGAAACTGCATCCACTGTTAACTGAAACCAAGGCCTGGATTCCCAAACAGAGTTATTTTCTGAGAGATTCTCCTTTAGGAAAACATCTACAGCTGTATCTACTTAGTTTTAGCTTCACTGATGTCTACTGTCATCATTCAACTGCTTTCTAAGTGGGTCACCCTTAGGAGAGAGCAGAAAACTCATTTCACACTGCCAGAACCACAGAGGGAACCACTTGCCTCTGTTTTGCACATTAGCAGTTTACTGCAATCACTGCAGAACATTTTAATTTTCTGATTCCATTCTCTGTTCCTGCTGTGGAGGCTTCCCTCCCACTCCTGATATTCCTGTGTGCTGCAGAGCCACCAGCTTCTCTGCTCACCACTGTGCCTTCAACAGGTACCTTTTCTTAAATGTGTGAATTCTTCCTTTCCAACTGGGCCATCATCCAATCTTTACAGAACATACCTTACACAAGCAGGTGCTTCATATTGAGCACAGATGCCCAGAAATGCACAAGCTGATACATTTGGGTAAGAAACCTTGCCAGCACAAGCTTCCTCATTAGGTTTCAGTTCCATCTTTAGCTAATGCTGCAAAAGTGAAGAAAACAGAGTTTTTCATAGAGCCTCACAGCTCCTGTATCAGCCAGAAGTGGTTATGGCTGAATATGCATGAACAAAAAATAAACAAATCCGGTATATTAGAAATAAATAGTAGCCAGGTCCTGTTTTCAAAGAGGGATTTCCTGGCAACAGGTTGGGGATGCCTTCCCTACCTAGCATTCAGTGGCAGACTTACAAGAGCAGCACATATCTTTGATACACACATGCAGTACCACTCATTTCCAAATTCTGATCACTAGGAGTGTACCTGTGCAGAGGAGGAAACGTGGGTGCACACAGTGATTTGTACCTGCAAACTGAGCAACAATCGACTGCAAATCAGCCATCCATGGCTTGCACACGAGGGCAGCTCTTCGAGTGCCAGAGATCAATTAGAAAACTCTGGCCAAGCACAACTGGAAGCAGTGCTGAGGCTCATGTACATCCCCACACTGACAAGCTGGCATGTTCCTCTGTGGGTGAGCCAATGCCACATCACCCATTTGCAGTACAAGCATTTTTTGGTACTTGCAAATGTGACAGTGTGGCACGTGTGCAGTTTCAGAGTTCCAGAGAACCCATTCACACATCACATGCAGTTCCTCCTTCTGTGAGTAGTCCTGTAATAACAGCAGCCTCAGTGCTGCTGTGGCGTGCAGGAGAAGCAGGAAGAGAGACCAGGTGCATTTGTGGATGACTTAATTTTAAAAATAACACTTAAAAATATAATAATAATAATAATAATAATAATAAAAGTCTTTCCACTGGCCTCCTTCCATTCCAGTCTCAACACTGCTGGAATGTCTTATTTACTCACATAAAGAGGAGGTGATGGGGGATGTAGCTTCTCTCAGTCACTTTCTTATTCAGCTGGCGTGAGGCTGAGGAACTGAAACACACTCAATTAAACCTTGTAGTGTGGCTGCTTGGGGTGTTTTTTCCTCCCCCTCCTTTTTCCTTCTTTTCTCAATCCAAGATTCAGACAGGAAAGCAGCACTGCTTTCCACTGCAGCCAGGGTGCTTTGGGAAACATCTCAACTGGCTTTTGAAATCACATTTCCAGGATCTGGGAGAGCTTTCCAAAAAGTGCTCTGGCCCACCCACATCCAAACAGCAGAGACTCCAGAGGAGTCCTCGCCAGCCCCAGCCTCTTGCAGGACACATGTGGGTGTGGGCCTCTGAGTCTTGGACACTTGCTGAAAAAAAATGAAAAATAAAGAATAAATGGAAAGGGAACTTCAAAGGGAACTAGCTGAAGCACTTCAGAAATTAATCACGCCTGGTGGAAAAGATGATTAGTGGCTTCTTGTGCTCTGGTTTTAAAGCTATTGATCTTGGACACAGGAAGGAGCTTTCATATTCTCCACAAGCCACAGATGGTCAAAAGGGTCCTGAGAGGAAAAGACAAAAAGAAACCACAAGGGAACTCCAGAGAGTACCAGAACTCAAGGTGTGTCCCAGGGATCCACTGGAAAAGGATGCACTGGAAAATCAGACACAGCAGCAGCAGCTTTTGCTGTTCTTCCTTTCCCTCAATTCCCTCAAAACATTATCTAAAATTTCTGCCTTTGAAGCAGGTAAGCTTTAAAAGCCATTTTCCAACACTTCAAACACACCACACCAGAAACACCAAATACAATAATTTGCCACAGCTTTGGTGCTGTTTTCAGATCTACAGACTATGACTACACAGCTCACAAGCAAAAAGGTTGATGTAGAAAGTGTAAGAGGAAGATAGCAAGGCCTTTCATCTCAACCAACTGTTTGGTGATTGAAAGAAATGGAATCTCTCTCTCTCTCTGGCCAGTTTTATAGACTTCTTGCAAGCTGGATTTTCCACACAACAGACAATTATACCACAAAACACAAACTATAATCCCTAAGTTGCCTCCAATGTAGCAGTTTGCAGGGTCAAGTTTTCTTTTGGGAAGCACTGTCCCTTTTCATCTCCAATCAAGATAAAATTAGATGTATGAAATAACCAGCATTTCTCCATAGCAAAAATTATGCATATTCTTGCTTTTATTATAGAAGAACACATATAATGAAATTGCTGAGAAAACTTGAAATTGCTGTAGGTAATAAAATTATGACAAAGTAAACAGGCCAAAATTTCCCACCTGGGAGGCAGTGGTGGCTACTCACAACAAATGCCTGGAGTGGGATTTACTGAGCTTCCCATTGTGGCAGGGAGAGGTAGGATCAGATCCTGCTTCTCACATCATTCAGAAATTCAGGTGTTGGCCATTCTTCATCCTGAAATATATGATATTATATATATATATATGTTTAATACCTGTGAATTACCATACCCATATTGGCCCAAATGGAAATTTGGGCAATTCCATCTGTCTGTCTTCCATTTCCCTTAAATTCACTTAGCTTTATGAACCCAGCTCCCTCATGACAATGAGCAACAACTGGAATGGCACAATGACAAGGCTGGAGCAGAGAGAAACAAATAGCAGGTGCGTGAGTGAGGAGGGAGAATGGGCTTGTTTGACTTGGCAAATGTTCCCCCAACTAGGACGTCAGGGAGGAAGGCAGAGGCTCCAAAATGCCTTCATGGGAAATAAAGCATATTTAAACTCCAAGGAAGGAACTGTTCCTCTGATCAGAACCCTCTGAAATCAATTCAAATAGCTCAGGCAGCCTGGGAGCTCTTGATGACTGTATTAACATTTTGACATTTCTTTGCACAGTCACTGGAACTACATTATTAGCAAGGATCTAACAGCCTTATGCTCCACTGTGGAATAGTATAGCAGGAGAGTGGAAAGAAAATTAAATGAAATAAAATCACAGTAGATGCTTTCCTATCCTGACAGCAGTATTCTTCCCCCTAGGAGAAGAATTTTTACTACTGAATTTTTTTTTCAATATTAGTAAGAACACTGAAGAAAGCCATTTGTGTGCCATCCCACTGGTTGTTACAGAGACACTTCTCCCTACTTCTAGTGCCAAGGAAAACAAGAAAAACAAATCAATAGCCACAACACATTACCTGCAAAATTTCTTCATTATTTGAGAGCAGACCAAGAGGGAAGAGAGAGAGAGAGGAGAAACAGAAAGGCAAGAGTTCCAGTCATCTCAAAGCACAGGACAAGCACATTGAAATACAGGGTACCACAGCACTGGGTGGCCTGAAGTCTCACCTGGGAAACAGCGTGGAGTTTTCCTGCAATGCATCCAAGATGCTCAGAGAAACTGGGCTGCAGCAAGCATAAAACAAATCCCTAATCACTACATGCATGATTGAAAAGCACAAAACATCTAATTCTATTACCAAGCAGAGCTGTGAGAAGTGTTTCTCATCAAAAAGTAAAATGAGTAAGGTTTGGCTACTTTACTGTGAAAATGTAATAACGTAGGTATAAAAAGAAAAATGGGCAAAGGGATTTTTTGCAGGCAAAGCAGTGCAGTCTGGAGCTGAGAGCAGGGAGCCTGGGAGACCAAGAGCCCATTCCTGGTGCTGCCACCTGCTCATGGCAGCACATCCAGCCTGTGCCTGGGCAACCCTGCAGCTCGTGTCACCCACCTGTCACCGGCTGTGCAACCACAGCCAACCTCAGCCCCAGGGCACTGTCCCACTCCTGCAAGGAATAATCTTTTTAATAAGAAATTATTACCCCTCATATTAACATGAAGGTGTCCTAAATTTTCTTTTAAATGGCAAAGGAAGTCCCACTGCCAATGTTTACTAACTTTATACAATGTTTTTGATGTTCTAGAGTTAATTTAAACTGAGAGATCCTTGCACTGTTTGCCCTTTCCCGTGTGTTAGCAAATGCTTAGTGGGGTGCCTGTTCCTCTGCTTCCTAAAACACTTCCTCCTCACAGCATCTTTTGGATTTCTGTACTTCTGTAAGAGATAGCAAACAAAAGCAAATCAGCTCTCAATATTTTCAAAAGAAGACGCAAATTAACAATGCAATAATACACCAGTTTCCCCTAACCAGGGAATAAAATGATGACACATCTCCCTTTGATCCAAGATCATGCCAGACCTTTCTGCTACAGCTGACATTTCCTTTCCTTCCTGTTTGACACTGGACTGATCTGCTTGGACTGATTTTCTGCAATTCCTGTTCAATGCACTCTTTGTAGCTCTGTGATTTCACTCTGTATGAAACTGTGTAAACTGATGTTATTCACACATTAATTGCACAGACTTAAACTACTAAAGGCAGTCCAGAATTAACAAGTGCCCCAATTCTGCTATCAGATCCTCTGTGTTGATTTGTTATCTCAGGTCAATGTGGCTTCTAGGGAAGTCAAGCAGGGGGATCCAGTTGCCTGATCAGGAACAAAGTTCTCATCTCTGAGATGGGAATGCTGGCATGGGACAAATGAGTAACTCTCAGGAGAGAAGCAGCACTGAGTGACTACCTCAGCCTCTTAATTTTCCTTGATCACAGCACTTTTGGTAAAGTATCTCTCAGCAAAGGCTTGAGACAATTAATTAGGGAGCACCCTGGAGTGTGAACAACAGAGTATTACTGTCATTTGAAGCCAGTCTTTATTAATCTCTCCAATTCCTCTAAGGCAAGGTTACATAAACCATGTTCTTCTATATCATATATATTTGCTTTGGGTCTTTCTTCTTCAGGGGCATAAGACTTAAATACAGAGGGATTTTGCAATCTTTAAAACTCAGCGGTTAAATATCCCTTTACTAATAACTTACCCCATTTTGCCATCTGAGCAAGCACTTCAAATGCTTTAGATAGGCTGCAGTGCAGGAATCAAAGAAGAAATATTGGGTCATTTTCCACGAGATTCTAATTTCATTTTGAAGCCCAGTAGGCATAACCAAACTGATGACAACAGAGCTACAAAGAGTTTGATGTTTAAAGCATCTACACTGAAAAAGACAGAAAAAGAAAGAGGCCTTCAGTCTGGATGTCTCAGCTTTTCATATGGGTGGTTGACAAGCTGGGCTATAGGGTAAACCATAATGTGCCAAGCACCACGGAGCCTGGAGCCAAGAAAGGGATAATTTCAGGCAAGACCCAGTCTCTAAAGCCAAAACCACTGGCCCGAAAGATTTTCTCAGAAGGTTTGCTGTTCCCATCACTGCTGGGATGAATTTTAACTCATTATTGATCAAGGGAATTTTAAAATCAATTTTAATTAAATGAAAGATTTCTATCATGGCTTGTTCTGTGTGGAAGTCACACAGACAACATATAAATATGTGGAGGCAGATCATGCAGAGTAGATTTGTAGCAGTTAGGTCCTAACCTGGTGAGAAAGAATCCAAAGTTACATCTGAAAGCAAATTTGTCGTAGTGAATTATCTACAGTACCTGTCTATTCCCCTTCTATTTCTGCCTTTGCTATGGAATTTAGTCAAGATCTGCACTTTTTTCTTTTTTAACCAAAGGAAGCATTTTCACTAGGTTCTCTTTCGCATCCCAATGAGTGGAAAAGGGTTCAGGGGCCCTACTACATGCTGAGTGCCCAAAGCCCTCAATTGCTCAGTTTCCTGCTAGCAGCCAGGTCTGAGCAGGGCGATGAGGAGAGCCAGCCCTCAGCTGAGGCTCAGTCTCTACAGACAGCACTTGTTCCACACCTCAAACTGCTCCTACTTCCAGGGCAGGCAGGTAACCAGATCTGCTGTGCGAGACATAACAGAAAGGATGAAAGCAACAAAATCAACTGATGAAAAGACTGATCACCCTCTTCAGGTCCAAATCAACTAATGAAAAGACTGATCACCCTCTTCAGGTGACCAAGCAAACCCAGGTACTCCTTGTTGCACTGGAGGGAGCCTGGGTGGGCAGGTTCCACCCTTGTTCCATGAGGAGCCTTTGCTCCCCCACTCCTTGGCTAAACTGGGGTTTTATTCTTAGGGTCCCTGAGTTCCCTCAGACTGCAGCACTGAGGAGAGCAAGGTTTTCATCCTGCTCCAGGTGCTGCTGGCTGTCTGACCATGCTGCTCACACACAGGCTTTGAGGGACCCCCACAAACTCAAGGGACTTCAGGCTCTTGCACCATTGTGAGAAGCTCAGGAAGAGCAAATCTGCACCTTTCAACACCTGCTGGCTTTTAAGAGTCCAGTTCTTCGTGCTCTGCATCAGGCAGGAGGTCACCACTCTGCTCATGCCATGGGTCACAAGTTCAACCCCCAAGCTCAAGCCTGGAGCTCAGCTGAGGCCCCAAATTAAATCAGTGGGGGGTGACTTCATCATACACAGACAATGCTGAACAGACTCACGAGACTCCTGTAACATTTGCCACTAATACAAGGCTTTGCATGGATTGCAGGCTTTGCAATTATTAATTCATTAACATTAATTCATTAGTCATCACACTGTGTGAGCAGCACAGTCTTATCCTGCTTCTTTGTGTAAGAAATCAAAGGGCCAAAGGGTTAAGTGATGGGCCAAAGGTCAAAGAGAAAAATCAATGGAAAAATTGGAATTAGAACCTAAAGATACCCAATTCCTTGCTTTGTGTTTATTTCACTTTACCTCACCCAATCACAGGCAACAAATAAAATAAGCAAGGTCCCACAAGACTCCTCATAGCCAGAAGAGCTTTTTACAGCTGCAAGGTCTCTACCAAGCCCAGCTAGAATCTACAAGGCTTCATTGTCTTTTCAAATACAATGCACACTGCAGTAAATAGGTTATTTTACAACCCTGGCCCAGTTTTCAAAGTGGCCTCAATCAGTGTTGTGCAAAACATTCATGTCCAACCACAAAATTACAATCAGCCTTTGTTTGAATCCAGCCCGCGTCCCTGGCCAGCGGTGGTTAGTCCCAACTCACAGGGTCTGTGAACTGTTAGTCAAAGGTCTTTGCAACATTTTTGCCCTGCCTGGATTTCTCTGAATATTTATAGGCTGGTGTTCTCTGGTGACTTTCATGTTCAAAGGGTGCTGGCTGGCGGGGGTGGGAAGGGGATGTAAATAACGGAGGCAGTCACATGTTTTCCACTCGCCCCACTTGTTTTGCTTCCAGTAAGAGACACGTGTTGCAAGAAAACAACTGCAGGGCTTTGACTGCAAGACATTTAAATTAGTGTCACAGTATTTCTACACACTTGGATGTTTTCAAACATCCAGCTATTGTGAAATCAGAGTCAACTCTTTGGATATTCAAGCAGAATTGTGGAACTAAAATTTGTAGCCCTGCTCGTCAATTTAGGAGTGGGGATGAGACACATCCCTTCAAAAACTCTTGACAAGGACTGTGAGGTACCAGCAGAAGGAATTAGCTGGAAAAATCCGTGCCATGATTTATCCTGCAACCAAAGCATTCCGAGGCAGGATCCACAGTTTAGTCACCACAGTGTGGAAATTCATACAGTGGTGATGAGCTCAATGGAGCATGCGGAGCACATGGTGGTTGCTGTCACTGCTCCTTACGTAATTCCAAACACCATGAAGAAATCAGGAAAGCATGTGGATGTCCAAACAGCTCTGTCTGCTGAGTATAAGATATAAACAAGCTCTTCCATTATATATATCTCCTGCTTCACTGTCTCTCTTAAACATGGCATGTTTTGGGCGTGAAGGGAGGGTTTCCGTATCTCTTACAGGGTTTCTTTAGTTCTGAGGCACAATGGGGACATGTCTCAGCTCTGAGGAACCCCAGCTCCCCAGAGATGCAGGTTCACCATCCTCTGTCTATGAATCCTCATCTAAAGGTCTGTACATCCAGCCTCGGCCGTTACATGATTTTCTGCCTAAAACACAAACACAAAGCCAACTCTGTACAGGAGGGAAATCAGCTGATGGCACAATCTAGAGCTGTTTTTGGAAATCAGACCCTTGTGGGCTGCATTTGTTCAAAACATTCCCAACAAGGGCTAAACAAAGGAAATATCATCCTTTCTTGTGCTGATGGCAAAATATTCTTTATTCCAAAAAAATCTGATGAAACAGAAGTCTGTCCATATGGATGACAATTCATCTTAACTGGAGATGTCTGCAAACCTCAAGTGGAAACTGCTGAAACCATAGAAGTTAACTGTTGAAAAGACACAGCTAAGAAGCGAAACAGAAGAGAGAATGACAGCCCATGGGCATCTAATGAAACTACCTCCAATGTCAGCACACAAAAATTGAACCACACTAGAAACAGAAAAGTCTGATGTTGACTCAAGCCCTTTGTAAAATACCCAAATCTCAGAGGACTGCATGGAGAGAGGCTTCCTCTGAATGCAGCTTTATTCCAAGATATTTCCAGTAATTCTTGTCTCCCACCAGGACAAAAATACCAGGACAATTGTCTGGTTTGCAGTATTTTTGTTCTTTTATATAAATCTGTTCCAAAATCTAAAGTGCACTGGGTCATAAGAGGATGAAATATAAGGAAAGAGTATGTAAGAGACAACAGAGATGGTTTTGTTTTGATTATTTTCTTCCCCAAAAGTTTTGTTACTTTAGGTGTTTGTGCACAGGGGAGATGGATTTCCAAAGCTGACGGTTGCATACTCACACTGCTCATAAAGCAGCTGGATAATTGCATTAGAGGCTCACAGAAATGTTCTATTAATGCACACTATATTTTGTTTTGCCCTGGCAATTTCAAACAGATTGTTTGTCCCTACAGCTTTTCAGTTTTGACTGAAAAGAGAAATCCTTGTGTTTTGTAGTTATGATGAAAAGACAACATGGAAACTACATTTTTTCCCGTTGACAAGATCACTTCTTCAGTAAAAAATTAAATTTTTCAAAAAAACTCACAGAAGACAAAAAGTCTTTTACTAGCTAGTTCCTAGCTCTTTGCTAATTCACTTTTAAGTAAATGAGAGAGAGAAGGATCGTTCCAGTTGTTGTCTCGTTCTGTCCATCCTTCCTGCATGGGAACATAAGAGGATTTCACATTCATTAAAACTGCAACACAGCCTGGCTGGAACATGAGTTGGGCTGCATATAGAATAAACCACAGTTATATTACAATGACCTTTCCTGATTATCTTGTACTCTGTCACAAGTTAAATGAGGTCATTACTGATGTTACTGGCATTCCTCTTCCTTGGCCCATGACTTCAAAGACTAATGGGCCCCTTTTGTCACTGAATTCTTGTCAAAATGTTGAGTCCAATCAGACCCCTAATAACTGCACACAGGGTAACATTCACAGATGAAAAGAACATGCAGACACATGCCTTATACATAATTAATCCTTCCAATGAACTTCATGAATTTCAAAATTACACAAAATGGAACAAATCCAACACAGAGTCTCCTGTGGGCATATGAGGTCATGTATCCTGCCAGGAGGGTGAAAAAGCCTTATTCTAACATGGATACCCAGCAATGACTCACACAACTTCATTAACTGATTTATTTTCTCTCCCTGCTGTCATCTCTATAGCTCTACCTGAGGGCTGACAGTATTGATCAAGACACCTGTCAATCACACCAGAAAATGAGCACCCAAAACTATCACTGGAGTCATAAGAGGTCCTGCCCTTGCTATCAGCCCTGCTACCATCGAGGCAACAAATTCTGTATCTGTCCAGTTCCAGTTACTCACACAACCAAGAAATTTCTGCCAAGAAAGTTTCCCTCCCTGCAAACCAACCGTGTTGGGGGTGGAGTGGAGGACAGGCCTGGTCCTTGGAAGCCTGTAAAAGCAGTGGTTGGCAATTTTCTTTCTAATGAGAAGTTTGCCTAATTCAGCGCTGGCAGGGCTGTGCACATGTGGCAGCCACATCAAAAGGATGGGCACTGGCACGGCGAGCAGCACGGCCTGCAGTGGTTTTTGGGCTGCTCCACGCCAGCTGCGTGCTCAAACCCCACTCTCACACTTGGGGCTGTCATCCAAACACACACCAGCACTGCATTAACCAGCAGCTTTGTTGTATTTGCTCAAAAATCAACAATGTGGACGTCGCCTTCTAATAACAACATCAGTATTTCCTCCTCCCTCTTAATTCCACATCTGTGTCTCCATGTGTTGTTTCTGATAGGCATCAAAACATGCCAAGCATATCAAAAGGAATATTTTAGTTTGGCCTTACCCCAATTTTGTGGATATTGTTTGAAAAAAAAATATATATTGTTTTCTTTCTTTATAAGTAGATTAATTTGTTCTAGAAATCTCAATATTTTCAATATAGGAAGCCACCATTCTTCTTCCAGCCAGTCATAAAGTCAACACACATCCACAAGTGTGAGCAAAAATCAAACAAATCACGGAAGAGAAGAAAAACAAAGTGGGAAACAGTCACAAAACCAGCTCTACACACATGAGGATTTTAGAGGCTGAGTTCTTGTAAGCAAAATAGCAGAAATTGATTTTTGAGACAGATTATCATAGAAAACGGAGACTCAAAAGGTCAGCAAGTTCTTCCCCTTGCACAACAGTTGGATAAATATTTCAAGACTGCTCCTGATTGATTTCAATCTAATTTGTTGCTAAAAATGTACAGTAAAGGAAATTTGAAGCCTCCTTGGATACATCTCTCAGATGCTTCACAACTTTCATCATTTAATTTTCTTAGTATCGTACACAAATCAACTTGCAGCTTTGAAGTAATTGAATCCAATTACTTTTTTACTTATTCCCTCTGACACGGGGAAAAATGTCAATGTTCTTTTCATGAGAACTTCTTACCTATAGCAAAAGTAACCAGCTCCCAAGCTCCATCACAGCTAGGCCCAGTAGAGTGTCTTAGTTCTAAAGATTCCTTCTATTTATCAGAAAGTTTAGAATTCCAGTGTCATGCTAAAGGACCTCTGCAGTTCTTCCCAGCAAATCCCATACATCCTCTTTTAAACAAAATCTCAGATACCAATACCCAAAACAAAGTGTTGGCCATATGTGAGCCAAGTGCAGTCAGCTACAAAGCTGCTCTTTTGATAAACCCTCCAAGCCTGACACCACACCTTTTTGAATCATTAATTTAATGCCTCTCCCCATCTTCTGCCACCAACCATGCACCTATTTCACAGCCACTTAACCTTGACCAGAGTTCCCTCCCTCACCTAAAACACAACCTGGGAAAAGCCCCACTATAACTGGGAACTGTTACATCTAGTGTTTTCCTCCTACCCTACTGAACTGGTTTTCCAAGCAAGAAAGAAAGAAAGAAACTATGCTACAGCAAGATGCTTCTGTGTCTCGCTTCAGATTTCAGCATCAGAATGTCTAAGAAGTTGTAACAAAATTTAAGGACGATTCTTGAAAGACAGATGCTGAAAGTTTCAGCATGGGAAGAATCTGAGGCAAAAGGATTCTGATGGAAAGATTTATTTTTTTTTTTCAGGGAGAGCAATGGTAGATAACTTTCTCCAAAACAAAATATAGCTTCCACTCCTAATAGAAATCATAGGAACTGGGTTTGGTACACACAAACCAGTTAAAACTATATATTTTGCCCTCAACAATTAGAAGGACAGAACTATAATCTGGAGTAACCACACATACATTTGCCCTGCAGCAATGGTATGGCAGTACAAGAGCCTGGAAAACAGTAGTTTATAGTACACTGCACTTAAATTTGAGGTTTTCAGTTTCTCAGTGGTTAGATCCAATTCAGACAAATAAATTCAGAAAACAAACATCAAAATACAGAAGATTGCAGCAGCAGAGAGGTTAATGCACTCCATAGTTATTGAATTTGTCACCATTATAAGTGAAAAACAAAAGTCTGCTGGTGCTGCATTTTGAGAAGTAAGGTTTATAACATTGACTCCAACTCACTATGACACTCCTGTAGGAAAAGATGTTTTCAAAACAAAATCCACCCTCCATGGAAAGGAGATAGAAGGTCATAATCCTCCCAGAGGAGCCATAAACAACCCAAGATAAGGGCAGGGAATTTGCTGAAAGTGTGCTCTCGTGCTCAGCCCTCCTTGTTGTCCTCTCCTGCAGATGTAACCTTGAAGGACACCGTCATGTGCAGCTGACTCATGGCAATGCTTATGAAAAATCAGCAGAGGGGTTTTTTCCTCTGCATCTTGCAATTCATCATCTAGTTCATACAGAACCTCCTGTGCCTGGGAGCACACAAGGCCAAGCTCAGTGTCCTTTGGGCTATGCAATGGATGCCTGACCCTCACATCCTGAAGTATTTTCCTGAATTTATAGAGAGGTAGTTAAACACTTTGGTGTGAGATTACCATTGTCCATGGGCACCTTCCAAATTATCTCAACCAAGCCCCTCACCTTCGTGGTCCACATCAACTCCACTCCAGCCATGCCCATCAAAATGGGCAGCTTGTCCTAAAGCTGGGGTAGCAGCAGAGATGAACAAATCACTGCAAATCAGATTTCTGGAGTGAGTGAAACCAGACACGTGACAATGATCAGATAATCCCTCAAATAACTGTCTTCAACCAAACCATCTCCTCCTGTCTTTGCAGACTGGGAGTCCCCAGCAGCTGCTCACAGGTTTCAGAGGAAAACTGCTTCCACATCATCCAGTATCCCAATGAAGCGCTGCACTTCAGCATTTCAAAATGGAAGTGTCTGTCTCTACATAGATAAATATTGTTATTGGGGCTCTATCAAAAAGCTTTCTTTTGCTCCATCTCAGTCTCTTCCATTAAGGAATGTTAGCCTCACATCTGGAAGGTCAGGTCTAGTGACAAGGTGACATTTTATAGCTATGCTGAGATGATCTAGAAAAAAACAGCTCTTAATTGAACATAGGAACCTTCAGTTCAATTGATGTAATTTTTAAGAAAAAAAATTATAAATGTCTTTAAAAATATACATTACAGAGATTTAAAAAAAATGAAGCCAGGCCAAGACAAATGATTAAATGTTTAAGTTCTATTTTAAAAGCAGATTTTTAATACCAAAACCATCTGAGTGCCTTTCTGAGGAGCTGCACATAGACCTTAGATCAGATTAACTCCAGGGACAGATTTTCCTTTCCGCTGTCCCTCTTTTGATAATCTTTGAGGTTAAGCAAAGAAGAGGATTAGCCCCCAGATTTCCCCAGAGACCCTTACAAACTGCAGAGTGGGGGATCTCAGGAGGCTTGTATGCAGAGAAAACGCCAAGATTCAGCTCTATTTTAATAGTTTAAAAGACTTTTAATGGGGCCATAAACAAAACACGTCACTAAGCACAGAGACTTTGAGCTGCAGCCCCGTGCCTGTTTTCCAGCCACAGATTCACATGAAAATCTCCGGAGCCTGCACAGGAGACAGTGGCTATTAGGCAACTATTCAGCTTTTTGTGCTATGTTTATTTTGGGTGGAAAAGGTCATGTCATAGAAGCAGTGACAAAATTACAATCTGGGAGTTTTGTCAGTACAACTGCTCTTACACCAGTGGCTCTTGTTGGAATAGCTGAACTGGCCAAAACTCACAAACCAGCCCATCTCTGCCCATCATGGCTCTGTTAGAAGATGTCAGTAGTGTAGCACAGGCTCTGTTTGCAGAACTCTAACCATAGGTTTTCTGTTACAAAACATAGCCCTGAGACAAACCTGCAATCAACTCAAAAGTCAGAAAATGTAGGATAAAAAAAAAAAAAAGTAAAATCAAAAACCAAAGTGACTGGCTCTTTGTTTCTTTTAATTTCCCTGATGGTACCAGATGAACTTTGGGAGTAGCCACATGGAAAAAAGGTAGGGAATGAAAGCCTCCCAGTTTAAATTGTCAACATCATAATACCTCTGGCAGGGATATAACATTTGCAGAGCCCAAGAATTGGAGGCCATTCAGTTGGAAACTTCTGCATGTGAGACTAAATTCCTGCCCACTTGTATTTATGAAAAATCTGTGTGTCTATTTATTTATTTTAGAGAGGGGCTTGGTTTTATCTTTCAGGCCAATTGCCAGTGCTCCTCATTAAGTTCTGCCTCTAAAAGTTTCTCCTGCAATTACAGTTAAATCAAAACCTGTTCCCTCCCTGTCCTAAATGCAGAAAACAAAGCTCAGCTAAACTGCTTCAATGCTCCTCTGTGATGGAAGGAAAGGATGCAATATCTATCTCTGGACAATGATTTCAGCTATGCAGATTTTCTCAGGTTGCCATGAAGTCTGAGACTGGACACAGTGGTGACAGAAAAAAGCTTACTGGAATGCAGAGAAACAGCATGAAACTTTTCCTAACACAGAGAAGAGGTGAGATGGCCAACACTCCTGTAGATACCTGGGACAAAGACATCCTAACACTCTAAAAACAAGGTTATGAGGTAGCACAGCTGGATTTAGTAATTTTTATACCTCATTCACTGATTTGAAGAATAAAGTGACACCTGTGTACTGGATTAAAGTGGGGGGAAAGCCTTAAACATTATAATCTAAGCATGGACAGTCTTCTAGAAAATAGAACAGATTTTCTAAGTCTATTCTTTCTAAAGCAAGAAGGGGGTCTCAAACCCAGCCAACTTCTCTGTTACAAGGTCCTATTTTAACCTTCACCTTTGTTCAATTCTGCAGAGCTCAGAAAGAAAAAAAAACAATATTAATTTATTTGGGAATTTAGCTTTTTAAACCTTTTTCAGGAAGTCTAGGGCACCAAAAAGATATGGAAGAGGAAATACTAGGAGTTCCAGCTCAAGTAGTTCCCTCTATAAACTCATTTTACCAGTGCTCCATACTGGTCTCATTACACCTCTCCCTGTCCTTTAGCCCTGGGGTGTAAGAGAAGACTTTAGGCTCAGGGCTCTGGGTAGAATCCAGGTCAGCTTAGCACAGCCCCAGGACACCTTATCGAGCTTTAGATGCTCTCACAGGACAGCACAAGAGCTTTAGGTGCTCTCAAAAGAAGAAGAAGAATCCAAAGTGAAAAATCCCTTTTCCTTACAATAGGTAGAGGTGAGTTTCCCAGTTCACTGCTAAGCAGCACGAGGGCAATCCAGTAATCTCATTTACTCTGGTAAATAATTTGCAGTCAGTGCCTTTATCCCAAACTGAGATCAGCATTCTTAAAACAAAGTAGGCATGGTCTGTTTAAGATAATAGTGATGAATATTCATTATGTTAAATATGACCAGAATGAAGGACTGTCAGGAGAGAGATCTCAGGGAAATCTAGGGCCTGAAAAGTCTTCTGCTGGTGGCTTTTTTACTCTACTGACTATAAAAGGAGAAGGATAATTAGACTTCTAATTCAGGTGAACCCTTTAGTGCCTAAAAGTGTAGCTGTGCAAGAGCTAAAAGTCTCCTCCCTCCCCATGAGGTTTTTATGACCCTTCCCTCATTCTTGTCTGAATTTGCAGTGAACCAATTTGAGGAGCAACACCAAAACAAAATTAATTACACTAAACAAGCCAATAGTTTGCTCCCTTAAGCACCTCCCCAAGCCTGACCAGCTGCAAGGGAGGAAGGAGAGTGCCCAGGGCTGTGAGTGCATCAGTGTCTGTGCAAGGACAGGGGAGCAGGACACCAAGACAGACCAAGACTGGCTTAAACTATTGTGGAACCAAAACTCAAGTCAGATGGAATAAATCCAGGCAATGTGTTTCTTGCAGAGATTATCTCAACATCACGCTGACCTTACAAAGTAAGCTGAAAGTTCTGCAGATATTTAAGTGCATGTAAACCCTCGTGTGACTTTTATTGCAGCTGGTACATGGGGTTTTACACCTTCATCTGTGCACCACAACAGGCATGAGCATCACTGGGTTACATACACAATCCAAACTCTGTCTGCCAGAGAGTTTTTGGGTTGCTTAAAGGGTTTAGGTCAAATACATTCCACACTTCAGGTTTTATTGAAAACAAAGCAACTTCTTGTTTCTGTAAAAGAAGTTGTCTGTTGTAAGGGCTATATCCAAAAGAAATGTGTTCCTACTTTTTTAATAATGATGTGGTTGAATCAGGAGTTCTTTAAAAATATCTTTTTCTAGCATTTGAATCATTAGATCCAGATAGGATGTCTAAGACTGAAAGGTTATGGACAAATGGTTAAGGGAAATGGAAATGAAACTGAAGTCTCATTACAAAACTAAATAAACAAGTAAGTGAAGTAAATACTGAAGGTTTGAAAAAGCTGTGATGGGAAAAATATTGAAAATACGAAAAGGTTAAACAAGTATGGGATAACTGCAATTACCTGATGCAGGAAGAAATAGGCATAAACTAAAGAAGAACTTTTCAAAGATGAAATGAACAAACAAAACCTTTAGAAACCATAAAAATAAAATTAAAACAGTGAAAAGCAACAAAAAGTTGCAGGGAGCAGTTCAGATTACCTACAGGTAGAATGTTGAGAAGTTCACCTGTCCCTCCTGAAGGCACTGAGAGGGTAAATTCCTCTGTGCTTATAAAAAGGTTGATTATGAGACTTCAGTCAGGTATTTAAATGCAAGCCCTAATTATGACATCTGTGAAGTTCCTTTTAAACATTCTTATTCCAAGCTCAGTGCATGACACCTGCACCTTTGACATGAGCACCTCCTGTGCCATTCATTCCAGCACATCAAAGCCAAGCTCCAATCCACTGCCAGGAGCAACCTGAAACCCAAAGGGGTGAAACAAGTCATGAACAGCTGCCAGGCCAAAATAATGTTTGAGCCAGGGCCTCTGCTGGATCAACAGGCACAGGCAGAACCCAATGGGCTGCTGAAATCAGATCTAGTCAACTTTAGCTTTTGCACACTTGCTCAGCTCGTGCCTATCTGAAGGATGAGATCCAGGAACACCATCCCTGAAGTGCTCTCAGATGGAGAGCATCCTCACTCCAGCAGCCCGAACAGGAAGATCTTTATATCTCTTCTCATCTCCCATTCATCTGGATTTTTAACACACACAAGCCCAGTCTGGTTGCCAGGAAGGCGAAGAAAAGGTCAACAAACTGCTTTGCTGCAAGTTAGTTTGTCAAACTCCATTCTGGGCAGCATGACTTCACATGTTAATGTGAGTGTTTGCCTGTGTGTCAATAGCCCCTATTGTGTGCATTTGTAACACAAGATTTATGGTAAAGCTCGCAACATTTTTCAGGCATAATAAGCGTTTATTCACCATCCCAGGTCTATAAGCAGAGGCCTGACAAGTAATTATTGACACATTGTGCAGAAATAAAAGTGGTGGGCGAGCTGCTGTTGCGAATGGCAGCGTGGGTAGGGGGAAGGAGGGGCTGTGTCAAAGGAGTGACAGCCTTGGTGCCCAACATTGTCAAAGCCGACAGTGACTTGCACTGTTCTGCGTGCCTGACTGTATTTGTGCTCCCTGTCACCGGGGTGTGACATGCCAAAACACGAGGAGCGCTCCTTTTCTCATGCTAATGCTTTGTGATGACAGCTTTGTGATCCCCCGGCTGCGTTCAGCTCAACAAGTCAAGGTGTGACAGGCAGCAGAGCCCTTTGTCAGCGGGGCTCTGTAGCTCGCTGGTTCCTCTGTCCAGCCTGGCGTTACTGCGGCAGATTCCAGCTGGCCGTATTTCCAGGAGTGCCCCTGTCCCCAGGGCGCTCTGGCAGCGTCCCGTGGACACTGAGCCAGAGAAACTGCGGCCTGCGGTGTGGTGCAGGAACGGTCCAGGTTAGCTCTCAGCTGAAGAGAATAACGAGAGGGCTCTTGGAGTGCCTTTAATTCTGAGTGGATTTATTGCAGGATCTTCACACAGAGGGGAGGCAGGAGTCTAAGAGGGCGAGGGGCCCTCAGACACAGCCTTAAGAGTGATCACGTACCACCAATCACCAGGGGGTCTGGGGGAGGATAGGGAAGGTCCAGGGTTACTTGGTCCTATGGGATGGGGAAGGAAAGGGGCCCAGGAGATAACAGGGAATAGAACAAAGGCTCTTGGGGGGAGGGAGGAGATGATGGACACCAGCAGTGGCTACTCTGGTTTGTCCTGGGTTAAACCATGGTCACTTCACCTTCCAGGGGGTTCCTAGCTCCTTTGGACTTTCTCCACCAGTTATCTTTCTCTTTTTCTAAGTCATCTCCCCCTGGGGTCTCCAAGGACACATCCACAGCAGCTACAGGGCTCCACTGGCCTCATCAAACACCCGGTTCCTCCTGGACTAACCAGACCTAATGCCTGAGAGAACACTCACACCCCACCACCCTTCCTGGGGGTACTACCCGTGCCTGTACCTGAGCATCGTGTTCCCAGGTCACCTGCCACCCCAACTGAGCCCACAGTGCCCGTCACAGAGCCTTGTGCCACCACCAGCTGAGGAGGGAATGAATTTGAAAACCTATTGCCAAGTAATTTTTCACGAGTTGGGGTTCAAATCTGCTTTTCTCTGTTGCACAGGGAACAACTTGTTAACTTCAAGCTAAGTCTAGGAAAGGTCTGCAGAGGTTTTATGGTGGTTTAGCACAACTAGTAAACTCTGCTCAGGATTAATTTCAGCCTCTGGACTGCACAAGGTATCAGCAGACAGGATTAGGATGTATTAGCAAGGCAGTGTGAAGGAAGGTTGCATGACGCCTACTTATATTATACTTGGCTATAAAACTGAAAGTCACATTAGCACCAAGTTCATCCAAAACACCAAAGCAGCCTTAAAACTCTGTTTTATATGTGAAAGAAAGCTGGGCAGGAAAGGGCAGAGTTCAGGCTGCCTAGACTAAGCAATGCGTTGGCTTCTTGGGATTTGGAGTTTGCAAATGGCTTGAAGAAGTACATGAGCTTGGCTACTCCCATGAAGCTTATTCAAATGATCCAAAACTCAATGATCAGCAAAGCTGGGCTAGGAAACTTGCCAGAACAGGCTTTTTTTGCAAGATTTATGGTGCTTCCTGCTTCTTGTTCCCAGGCATAACCAGGAAGTGAACTGAGTAAAAATGGAAAATAATTTTTAGAAAAGTTATGAATCTCTTTTTCAAGGTTAAAGAAGTTCACTGCAAAAAAGATTTTGAGTCAACTTTCAGACCTTTGTTTTCTTACTTATCCAAATTCTACCCAGCAGCTGAGACGTAGATTATTATTCTGAAATGTTAACAGTATTGATGAGAAAGACAAAGAACAAGTTAACTACGGTCCAAAATCAAAGCCATGATATCAGAAAGCACAGGTTACTTACTGTAATTATTTCTTCTCCCTAGTAACACCACTGGGAATCAGAGATCCCATTACATTAGGCATTCTGAGCACAAAATGACAATCTGCTCCAAACAGACACAAGATTTCAGCACATTAAGCATGGTCTGGTTAAAGGGGCAAGTGGAGGGTGGAGAGGAAGACTTGAATGAAAATTATTTTATTATCTGCAGTTCTGGCATGGCAGAGGTTGGGATTTTCAAAGCTGCCTGTGACATCTGGAGACCATGGCTCTGCACAGAGGTACCACCACCCCATGAGTTCTCAGGGCTGGGTTATGATGCTTTTCCTGCTCTCCCATCCCACATGTCAGAGGCAGCTGAACTCCGATCTGCTGAGCAGCTGGGGCAGGGAGGGAAGTGCAGGGGTCCTGCCCAGCGGGAGGGACGATGCTCAAAGGGCCCTGCTGGAAGGGACCCTCCCAGCTGCAGTGCAGAGCTGGAGCCCAGCCTGCCCCAGAGCCCAGGGAGCCATTCCTGCCCAGGGATTGAACCCAGCACACTCCTGCACTCCTCAGCTCACAGGAAGCTCAGGTGTCTGTGCTCACAAAAAGCCTGAAGAGCAGTGATGCCATGATGGTTTTTTGCCTTTTCTTTTATATACCTTTTATAAATCTTTTATATACCTTTTATATAGCTTTTATGTACCCTCAGTGCTCTTAGCATGCATACTTGTAATTCCTTAAGTCTGATAACTTAGCAAAGTCCTGGTATTCTGTTAGGCCAGGACAACAACATCCTAAAGGCCTTGCAGTTGGAGGCTGGAAAGCCCTACACTGTCTTGAGAAATCAAGGTCCTCTCACAAGTATTTCTGCTAAAGAGGAGGGAGATTGAGTGTCCAACCACAAGTATCTGGTGAAGAAAGTGATATTCCAGTTTCTTTACTAACTCATTGACTTCTCAAGTAAATAAATCCATTCTGTCAGTCCTATTAGCACTGTTTGTGGCCCTACACAGTTGCCAGGTCTCATTTCCCTGTACCTTTTAATAACACCATACCACAATTTAACAGTGATCAGCAAGAGGCCTTGCAGAGAGCCAGCCTTCTCTCAGGGTAAGTTTTAGAGGATATAAATTTGCAAAGATCAGTTTTATCAACACTGAATGTAATACATCTCAAGTTTGGAGCCCTCCAAGCCCTGCTGATCTATTCTATTTTTCCAGAAAGCAAATGCCTTTGAAGTGTTCTCTTCATCTGTCACAGTTATCTGGCACTTATTTACATGCAAATATAATAAAATGATATTTGCATTTAAAGACAAGATCACTTTAACCTAGTTGTCACAGAATCGGTTTCCTCTTAGCAACCTCTTTTTTTTTCTTTTAAATGAAATTATTCTAAAAATATCTTAGCATGTTAGAGATCTTTGCTGAATAGGCCGAGTCCAGTCCAGTGAGCCTTGGGAAGGAAAAGGGTACCAGACAAACTCCTTGGGTTAATACAGTCTGGACAGATGAATGACTGGTGTATCTTTAGGTTGATCCAGCTTCCATCAAGTTCAAAATAAGGGAAGGCAAACCAAGGACATCCTTCCCCCTCATGATTATACATTTCCTTTATACAGTCCTCCCTTCATGCCTCCATGGAAATATATATTAAATAGCCTAAGCTTCCCAAGCATAATAATTCACTTGTAAACTTCTAGGAAATTCCATTAGCACAAGCCCTTCTTTAATTTAGCTTCACAACATCTGGTGAACACAACAACAGAGCCACTTGTAAAAAAAAAAAACCTTTCAAGTTCAATTCCTAGAGGAATTTTGGGGGAGATGGAGAGGACATCATGAGAGAGAAGAACACTGATCAGCACACACCAAAATTTGCAAATAATCCCAGGAATTCCAATATGGCCAAAAGCACTGTAGAACTGTTAGTGTCTAATTTATGACAGCTGATCTAATTGGTAGCATGAGGAAACAGCCAGATTGGTCAAACGGAGCACAAAGACTTTGCTTTTGAAAAAGTTTTGCTTCCATTGACAAAACTCTCCTTGTGTTCAGTGAGGCTTCATTTGGATTCTATGTCTTGCTGGTGGCAGGTTGAAAAGTTTGCCATAAAGATTCTCTTCACATCCTTATGCTGCTGAAAATGTTCACATGCAGAAAATATTCATGGAAGTTCTGGGCCAACTTCCACCCCCAGCTTCCACCCCACCCTGGGAAGTGCTTTACAACTGCCCCAGTCCTGTCCTGCTCTTAACTGACAACCTCTGTGTTAAATGCTTTTTCACTACAGCCATAATTCATTTATTAATTTTAATTTAACCCTCACCACCCTGAGGAATTCCAAAGCAACAGCACAATTCAAGCTTACATCTGATCCAACCTTCCAGCTGCAGAAGAGAAAACAGCTTGGTGTTCCACACAGTTCCTTTAAAAAACACACAAAAATCATACAGAAATATGAATTAATGTTTTTCTGCTTATCTATTCATTCAGTGGTTGTTCAGTCTTCCTGGCTAGGACAGTTCCATATACATTTAAAATATCAATCTAATCTGCCCAAAGAGCTATTGATTTATCAGCTCCATCTCGGTGTAGCTATTGAAAGTCTTCAGAAATCTGCCAAATGTGTCTATCCTTTCCACTGCTCCTATCAGTCCTCCAGCCTCAATGTCAGCTCATCTATTGATCCAAAAGCAGCTCTGCTCTTCCAGTCTACTGCTTCTCTCCTCTCCTCATATTGTAGATGTGCTCATAATTGGTGCATAAAATTTAAGGGTAATACTTGTTCTCCTTCCCCAACAACATTCATCTCATCAGTCCATTTCCTCAGAAATAAAACTTATAGGATGAAAACAAAAGGGAGAAGAGAGGAAAAGAGATTTTTTTTTTAAATATGAAATAAAGAAGAAGAAAGTGTATCTATCCCCAGACTGTATTTCTATTATTAATTTCAATAAGTATGTAGAAGAGTAACCTAGCTCTGCTGTAGATTCTGGTCTTACTAAGAGTCAAAAAAAGTTCAAACTTCCTTCAGCCTTCCTTGCACAATTCCAGTGCTAGAGCCAATCCCATCCTTTGGCCATGAGCCTGACCCAAGGCCCTTTATTTAAAAATCACTGGAGTCACAATCATGTTTCTGTTCACACTCTACATTTACAGATCAATTCTGAAATGACACTTCTGCCACAATTCAGGCAAAGCACGCAGAAAATCCACCAAGTGATGCTTGAGGAGCAGCCACACATCCATCCAGCGATTGGCTGCTATTGGTGACTGCAGTTTATCTTTAATTAATGATTATTCCCCACTTGCCCATGTGCTCCAGTCACCTATTGCTTCCCTGACAAACTCCTGCAGGAGCCCAGGGCAGGGAGAGGAGCTGTCACTTGCTTCCATCTGTGCTGCTTTGTGCAGTCAGTGACATCTGCAAACTCGACAGCAGCACAGCCCAGCAAGAAACGAGCGGCTCCCACTCACAGGATGTTTTCATCCATTGTTCTGCTGATAGCAGACAAGGGACTCAAGGAACCAGCTGACAGGCAAACAAACTAAGCTTAACCTCTCTTTCCAAATTCCATTTTAATGTTCGATTCTTGGCTTCGTTAAGAGCCCGAAGTCTTTTGAAATTTGAATTTGGTTGACCAGATTTTTCATTAGTGGGATTTCCTATGAGCAAATGCCATATGAAAGCAGACTTCAAGGAAGAGTTTCACAAGCCTGTTAATTATTCTGCCTGCAAACATGCAGAGGGGCAACAATCCCTTGGGTCATCTCCTCAGCAGCCTGTTACTAGAACAACATGCACTTCTGGGGAATGCTAAGTCAGGCAGGCAAAGTGTTGGTGTAATTGCTGTGTTTGTTCAAGAACAGCAGAGACTGCGCCCTACCATGTCTGCTTGGGGGAGTAAATAAACCAAAAAAGTTTGTGTTGGGATATTTTGTAAAGCAGAACAGTAAGTTTGATTAAATTACAGAACAAACAGTTATAAAACTGGAAAATGAATCAACTGCTTTTACTACACTAAAATGTGAAGCACGCAGGAATTAACTGTTCATACTCAGTCTCATCTGTGTACATTTAGAATTTCCTCAAAATCATTCACTAAGGATACTGTATTCAGGTCTGTGTTTTTTTCATTTCTTTTCAAAATCAGTTAACTTATACTGATAGACATTTTAAAGAAGACTCGGATGTATAAAGATTACTTTCTCCAACATAATCATCTCACTAGGAATGCAGATTTGAATAATTTTTTAAAAGCAACCTTTTATAACTGTACCTATAGAGGATTTAGGATTTAAAACTCTAAGAGTATGTTTAAAGCAGTGTGGTTCTCTAATGCAGGAAATGTTGCAAGCTGTGCCCTCTGCAGAAATCTGTGCTTCATTGGGATATACACAGAACACTTTGTAGGGTCAAGATCTCCATCAGGGAGTTTATACACATAAATAGAAAGCTTTTTGCTCAGAATTTTACAATGTGTCAGAACTGAAACCTGGAATGAGATTTCCCAAACCCAAAGTTTATCTTTGTTGCCATATCATCTTCCCATTGTACTAACAAGACTTCTCCAAGTCACTTGACCTTTCTGGTTTTAGTGTAGAAATTTCAGAAAGAGAATAAGGTTCCTTGAGATGTAAGACTTACAAGAGAAGGAGCTGCCTCTGTAAAAAGGGAAGTGAACTTTGCATGGAATAAACCTTTTGTTTATTTTTTTCTGGATTCTGGGACTTGGTAAGAACATGCCCCAAGGGAATTACTCTGTTATTGTAAGGTAATGCAGCTAATGCTGCAAACCTGATTGGACATGAGTACAATCAATAGAGATAAGCAGAAGCAGCAGCCAGATTTCTTGAATAAATGAAATCTTGCAAGCTACTTGCTCAGCTGCTCCATCAATGACAAAACTCCCATCGATTTCAGTGGGAAGTAGGATCAGGCCCTGATTTCTGACACTGCTGATACCAGTACTCTGTTATATAACAGGTGAAAGGCAATTAATTAGAATTTAAACTAAATATATATTTTTAAAGAAACCAAACTTCCATGGTCCCCTGCCCTACAATTAATCATCTCTATTATTAATGTTTCCCAAAACTGTAAAGCAAGAGAGCAAAATGGCAGTGCCAGCACTGTGGTTCAGATCTCAATAATAAACTTAATATAGGCACTGGAGTATTTCAGGAGTGTAGTAAGTCACAGACTAAGGGCTTTCCTTTGTCTGTAATTTTACACTCTTGCTTTACACAAAAGTAATGTATTTATTCCAGGGTCTTTGTCTTTGTGAAAGTGAAAAAGAGAAATCAAACGCCTGATTACTCAGCTAGGTTGGTGTAAAGATCAACTCCCTCACCTTACAGGTCAAGCATCCCTGGAGCTGGAGAAATCCTGACTTGTGCCCTCAAACTGCTCCTTCCACAGAAGCAGGAGGGAAACACAGACAACAGCTGTGGGCTGATCAGCCACCTACCTTTGTGGATTATGTAGAGGAATAAATGGGCGTAAACCTAGAACAAATAAAGTTTCTCTTGCTTCCTATCACTGCCAATAAAAACGAGCCCAGCCTGTGACTGCTTGCACGTTGTGCTGTAAGTAGAGTGGCACATTTGTGTGAAAAAGAGTGTAAAAGAAGGGAGGTTGTTATTCTGCCTGCCCAGCTGCTGACTAACTGAGTAAGAAGGGGTTGATGTAAAGCCACGTTATCTTCTCAAGGGAGAAACAGAAACCTCAGAGAGAGAGCTCCAAGTCACACACAGTTCAGAACTGAGCTTCAGAAGAAGTCTTGAAAGCACTCTCCTCCCACTTAGAACCTCCCTCTGGCCGATGGAAAAGCATCTCTGCAGCAGCTGTAGAAATCCACCCCCTGGAAGATCAAAGATAATGAACATTTCAGCTGTCCAACACAATGCAGGGACCAGAACAAACCTGGAGCTAACACGGGGCTCCCAAGGAACAGGGAACAAGAGGATGCAGCAGTGAAGGGGGGAACAGAGAGCTGAGGGACCACAGGGTGCTGGAGGAACAGAACAAGACACTCCTTAGTGACCAGCCTTGTGTGATCAAGCAAATTTTCAGTAAGATTCATTTAATATTATTGCAAATTCTGCAGTTGATTAAATAAAAATGACAAGAAACAAACAAACAAACAAACAAAACCCACCAAAAAAAACCTGAAGACAAACTGCAAAAACAAACGAAACAAAAATCCCCTCAGGTCACACTTTTCAAAATAGCTCCACAACAGAAAAATCGTTTCCAATTCTGTGGCAAAATCCCCATCAAATTCCATAGAAGCTGAATTTGGCTAAAGGTGAGAATTTCTGAGAATCCTTTGACATTCACCAAAAGATTTTTAGAGATATCCAACACTAGAAACTTAAATTTTGGTGCTCGTTTTAAAGCCATTTGACATTTCCCTCATTCTTTTTATTGTTTTTATTTTTCTTTTGAAGTTATCAGATCTTGCTAGAAAAAATCAACTGAAGGCAATGTGAATGTGAAGTAAATGGGGTACAAAAATAGAGGCCAATAACATCCTTTGTACTATCCCTGGGGCACAAGAAGATGTGTCCAGCAGTGTTTGGATTAAAAATAACATTTTGAAGCAATATGAACAACCCAAAGACATCAAAATGCAGTTACTTTAATTCACAGTTTTAATGGTTTTATTTATTTCAATTAAACCATGATGGCTCTAGTCCATTGCCTAGTTAATAATGTGAATTAGAGAACGTCAGTTAACACTGGTGCTTGCTGTTTTTCTAAAAGTGTCCAGCACCCATTTGTCAGAAAAGTGGTGTTGCTTGCATGGAGAGATCCAGCAATGGTCTGATATGTGTTTATCTTATGATGGGGCAGTTTTTAACTCTTTTCTTCCCCCCTAGAAAAGGACCGAGTCTAAAAGCAATTCCACTGTTTCAGAAAAGATAATGCCTTAAGGATTAAGCATGATCAGGCAATACTCTTAAAAACACATCTGTTTTTGTCTACACAAACCAATATTCTGTTTAAGGCTTTGCTAAATGCTCTTCACTGCCTTTCCTCCAACACACATGGATTTTTTGCAATATAATGAAAAATTGGACGTGTTTTACTCCAGAACAGGTGTTTTCTTTCAGAGAGTTTGTAAACAGCCTTATCTACCCTCTCATCCTGGAAGGGAAACCATACAAATTCAATGGGATTGGAGCAAAAAGTACAGTTGTGAGAACTCAGGCTACCAGAAAAAAGTACCTAAGTGAAAATCATGGAGACGCAAGGCCTTTCTGCACAGCTACACTTGATTATTTGGGGGTTTTTGAGCGTCTGGAAATACACACTTGGTTATACTAGGAAACAGAGACTTTGTTTTTAATTTATTTTTTTTCCCTGAATGAAAGACTTCTTTTGAGAAAAGAATTTACAGTAGAGATACAGTTCTGTGTCTAGAAACGGATTTTAATCTACTTTCTCCCATGATGGACAATAGTGGTACTCTCCACTAGAGACAGAAGGATGCAGGAAGGGCTCTACATAGCACAGTTGTGTACAGGAAAGGGAAAAGAATTCAGACAAGAGCTTGAAAACCTTCTAACAATCTTTGCCAGGCTAAATTTGTAAGCTTATTTCTTCAGACACCCTATTTACACGCTGTTTCCTCCTTTTAAATTATTATACCGTAAACACACGAACAGTTCCTTTGCTTTTGCCTTTTTCTTGAGCAGGAAAGAAATTGAAATGGGCTCAGAAGCTCCTGGTGGAAGTCACACATCTTTTCTTTTTGTTCACCTCTCCTGATGTTCCTCCTCTTTGAGCCTGTGAAGACACAGAGAAAATGGAGGAGGGATCAGAAAAAGAGAAGTTCTCATTTATCTCCACCTATCAGATTCTTCAGAACATGAAAGCAACATTAAAGATGGATCTATAACCTAGAGATTACCAGGAATTCTGGAGTGGGTGTGAGTGTTCTCTCTATCATCCATCCTACAGTTCATGCTGTTTCTACCCCTTGTGTTCCAGTTCCTGAAGTCTCCCTTCCTCTGCTTTTTTCTCCACAGACTCTCCTATCCACACACACTCATTTTGCCCTCTGAACCGAAGCAATGACCCATTCCTTGTGATTAAATTAGCGTAAGTAATAAGATATCATAGAGCTGATTGATTTCCCCAGCAATAGTTATTAACCAGCTCAATTCAGAGGAAAGCAGAGCCATTATTCTAAACATTGATTCCTGGACAGGACTGCAGGAGAGGAGCGTGCTCAGATATATGGAATGTGCATGCAAACAAATCTCAATCCAAACCCAGAAAAAGTGCAAGTTTCCAATCCCAGACAGAGACACAGGATTTTTCCCCTTAGAAAACAAGAGACATGTTGGGAGATAAAGGGGACTATCTGCAGCATGTGCTAAAGTTGCCACAATTATGGATTTGTTTCAAGGCAGCAGAGACTGAAATTTGTTTCAACGAGGCAGTGGCCATTGGGGATTTAGGATAATCAAATTGAGGAGCTTCACCTATTTTCTCCTGGCTCTCTCTTCTAGTGACAAACCCAGCTGGCACAGCTGCACCTCTCCCAGAGCCTTGGTTGGTCCAAGCACAAAGGCTGAGAACACCAACTCAGTGTTCACAGACTTGCCCTCTCTTCTTCTGCACCCACTCCTCCAGCATTTTTTGTGATCCAAATCCTCCTGGAGGTTCCTCCTTTCCTTCAGCTTTGTCCCTCAGCTGCTCTCTGCAGGATTTCATGCTGCACATCACCACAGCGCAGACTGGGAACCAAATTCTCCATTTCACTCCAAAGTAACTGTGTTGGCTCTGCAAGTCAAGAAGCCCAAATTGTTTTGTAGCATTCAATGTCCCAAGATAAAAGAGAACCAAAGCACTCTGGGAGTTCCTGACTGTGCCCAGAGCATGGGCTTCCTGAGCCAGGATTTTATTGTGTTCCACAGCGCTATACAGATTTTTTCTTCTATGACACAATCTAGTAGTTTTTGAGCCCATGTGAACTTTACAGGATCTGTGGCATGCTGTGGCAAAGAGCTGAGTAGCTTAAAACTATTTTTAAGAACTTCTATCTGTTTATTTTGACCTTTTTCAATGGTTTATCTCATTTGAAGCCCTCCTGGGCCTTGTAAGGCAGCTGGAGTTTACTGTGTGGAGGGGAAAGGTAAGTATATTAAGTGACACAAAAAATACATGGTGTGGGTAACCTGAGGAAAGCAGAGTGGTGTGAACTGCAGAAAAAAACCTTGGTAGAAGTCAGAGGAAGTTCGTGGAGCCAGTGAATGAGGCAGTCATACATTCAAGCTATTAGAAACACTAAGTATCAACAAATAGCCCCACAGTAGTTCAATTTACTGCCATCAGTTTCAGTTCTGGTCCAAATAGCTCTCCCCTCTCCTGGAATTCAAAATGAGATGTATTACACTCTAAAGAATCTGTGTGAGTGTATGTGTGCCTATGGGACTTTTTCAAGTCACTTATTTGTCTGAATGCCATTGATTTTTCTCCTAATTGTTATTCACTATGCTAATTTCCCTCACAAATCTCACATGCTATTGATCAAAAAGTAATAAACTCTCCAGCAAACAAAACAAGCATTATTGCAATGTTGGGAAAACATCATTTAATATCAATACCATATTTACAATTATCTTTAACCCAAATTTCACCCGCGATGCAATGCATAATCAAAATCAGAGAGCTATGGGCAAAAGGGTACCATTAAAGACTCCCACTAGAGCATTTTCTAGTAGATTATAAGAAGAAAGGCTGAAACAGGACAATCTCAAACAGTTTAAGATATACAGCCAGTGCTAGAAATAAATGCTGCTGAATAAAGTATATTGTCCCTAGTCCATCTCCTTTCTCATTTTGGAGACAGTCACCATGAAGATAAAACTAAAGAAAAGGCAGCATCAGTATCTGTGCCAGAATATCAACCTATAAAGAATCAGGGCTCATTTAAATTGTGGTTTTTTTCATTTTTTTTTTTATTTTTGATAAGGACACACTGGATTTAATCCAGTTTCTAGTGCATGTCTGCAGATCTTCCTCCCCTTGAGTGGTGATGGTGGTAGGAACAAAGTGGTAGGAATTTATGAACATTGCAGTCCTGAATCTTGTTCCAAACATTATGAAATCCCCCAAACTATCAGTTTTTCTTTTACCCCCATAATTTTCTGAATTTTACCTTTAATTTTCTTCATGTTAGCTTGAAAACTATTACTCCTTTTCTTCTCTCCCATGTTTCCAATGCAAACTCCAGGCAAGTTACTGCGAAGTCAAGGAACTCACCCTGGTGTAAAGTAAGGACTAAGGAGAAGATCAGGCCCTGTAGAGGACCAGAGAACCATCCCAATTGTTAAGACAGATATTTATTTATTTATTTATTTATCCGAATAGAACACATTCAGCTCTTCTTTTGTTTCCTCTGACCCCAAAGTATTTCTTGTTAGAAAACTGACAGTTCATGTTTCAGCTCACTTTGTCCACTTGTGATGAATTCAGATAGGAACTTCACCCTGCACTGGGTGCAGTGAACTGGGTTTGGCTGCTGATTGCAGACAAAAAGACATCACTGGAAGCAGACACAAAATAAATCTGAAAGGTTGGAGGGTAGGGCACTTGGACGAGAGCAAACACACATGACTGGATGCCAGGAGCACAACACATAGTTGTGGGGAATTCAAAATCTGATTGAGATCCCACAAGATATCTTTATTTGGCACCATGGTTCATCTTTAATTTCAGCATGAGTGTGGTGTCTCATATTTGGGTCTGAATCTCCAAAATTCATTGAGCTCATGTGTTCCAGCTCAATCCTACTCTGAGGGAATCTTAGGTTCCCTGTTATTTTCCTATAGTTTTCTCTCCCTGCCCTTTCTGGACACTTTAAAATCTCTCCTTTACCAGTCCAAGCACACTCAGATTCAAGGATATTATTTCCAAGCTGCATATTTCCAAGAGCTACATGTCACAGAACGTGACGAACACAGAAATCTGTAGCGTGGGTGGATTTGTGAAAGAAGAGCTTTTGAGTGTGGCCTGCCATTCAACTCTGCACCTGGCAGAGAGGGAAAACAATCCCGGCGAGCCAACTCAAACAAAACAAAAAGCAGGAATGGAATCAGCAATCTCAGGGCAACTCTTGCCACAGCCCTGCTAAAGTTTCACGAATCCCACGTTCCCTGCAGCTGGAAGAGCAGCCAGGTTTCTGTCACTAACCAAAGCCACCAGCATTTCTGTGCCTGGTCACCTCCAGGGTGAGGATTATTGAGGTACGGGGCCAGCTCCCTCACTGGTGTAAAGTGGCACCGTGCCAATCATGACACACCAGCCAAGGATCCAGTCCATGATTTTTTGCATCTTAATAGGCAGACGTGGAATTATTTTGTGTCTGCAATTATTTCTGACTAATTCCTGCCATTATACCTCTTTGCATCCAGCGCACCCCTGGGGGAAAGTAGATGATTTGTCTGGTGATAGCAAGACAAGTTGCCAATCAAAACAGGGGTTATTAATATAACACTGAAAAATATATCTAATTAATTTAATAGTATTTGAAATCCACATTCTGCTCCACACACACCCACTTCAGTAGTATTTTGAAAATAAGTCAATTTTTGGAACGATCTGAAAATAGTGATATTAATAACATTCAGTAAATTGATGGCACACCCTTCCTTGGATGGCTGTGTTCACTCCTCACTCCATTTCAAAACCAGATGTAGCGGAAATAAGCAGCCCAAGAATGGAGAAGGAAAGATTTTTTGAGATTCAGGGAAAGACTTCCATATGATATTGGTGAAAGGACTTGATTTAGTGAGAAGATCAGGAAGAGCGAGCAGCAGAGAGCACAGCACATGTGTTCTTTTTTACCCTTATAAAGCAGAAACAAAGAAATGGCAGGTAAAGATGAATGAAAACAAATTCAAAACCAATAAAAAAAAAAAAAAAAAGGAAAAAAAAGGAAAAAAAAGGAAAAAAAAGAAATTCTGTTTCCTATGCAGTCCACAACCAAGTTATGGAGTTGATTGCTTCATATAAATTATCACTGATTTAAGTATTTATAAAGGTCCAAAAAGGATTAGTCATTGGCATTGATAATCAAAACAATAAGTTACAAGAAAAACTTAAAAATATGGTTGGACAAATGCCAATTAGTAACTGCCTGAGATAAAAATACCCCACTCATGCAAAATGCAATTCCCCAGTTATAGGGTATCATGTAGGGTTTCTTCTGAAGTGTCCTGGCTGCCTACTGATGGAGGCAGGATATTGGATCAGAAGGCTCATGGATCCCATTTACTGAGGCAACTCATCATTTCTTATTTGGTGATTCAGGGGTCAGGTACTGCAGGGGTGCCCATCAGGGAGGCATTGAAATGGGCATGTGGAGCATTCTAAGCAGAGATTAGATAAGGATTAGACATGGAAGAATAAAATGTTCCTTTTTGGTTAAAAAAAAATGTTTCACATAATGGAGGAAGCTGAGGAATGTGTGTGCTGTGCTGCTGCTCCTCAAACTGTGTCAAAGTCATCATCTTGACCAAAATTTGCTAGATACCACTTCAATTTCTGAGCTTTCCTTAAGCACTCACGGATTCTCATTATGAGATATTGTTCACTGAAAGTCAAAACTCTTCAGCCACTGAGGGTCACCCTCAGAGCTGTGTTGCTCAGCAAGGTTGCCATCAACCAGTCACATCAAAACACTTCCCTCTATGGTTGACATGAGAGAAGATTTTCTAAAATCCATAGCAGTCAGGGAAAGGGGACACATCCACTTCTTCTGACTATAAAACAGTAAACTCTGCTGCACGAGGCCACTGAGAAATCACATTCCTTCAATTTCCCAAATCCTGCTGTCTCCCTTCCCTAGAAGCTGTAACAAGTCCACAATCACCCCTGGTACAGAGTGTCGGGCTGTTTTTTCCTCACTGAACCAACTTATTCTATTTTTCCACTCCAAATTCAGTCGTCCTTGGTCAAAAGTTATCTTCAACATAGTTTAATAGCAAGAAACATTCCGCAAAGGCTGCACAGCATTATTTTGTTCTTAACATACTGGGAAATGAAGTGTGTGGGTTTTGGATTCTAGGATCCAGACCATCTGTTAAACCTATCAGAGGTTTGAATTCTAATTTGCTGTTGATTTAAAAATAGTCCCAGCATTACCCTGTCATTTTCTGCAAATTATATATTATTTAGTTAGCCATTTTTAAATATTATAGCATCGTCTTCTCTCTTCTCTTATGGTTTAATTTAGATTCCTTATCATCTGTACTGGTAGCATTCTTCCCTCCCAGTAACTGAGCCTTGCCAGTTCTGTGCCAGGGAACCTACCTCACAACTCACAAGTTGGCTCAGAAACTGATGCTAATGTTATCATCTGAACACAACTTTATCATGGCTGCAAGATGCCACCTCTGTAAAAAAAAGCAAACACCAAAAAAAATCAATTTATTCTGTTTATTTCATCATTTTACCTACAGTTACCACACTAATAATATGTCTTGCAGTAACTTGTCTTGCCACTGAAATGACCAGCAATTAAGGTATCACTGCCACTGTATTAAACTGACAACTTTGGAATTTTCCTAGAGAGTCACAATCTGCGTTTTTCGGAGTGAAGATGGATCTCCTCCTCATATTTTATCTTTAACAACAGACTCAGCACATATCAGAGTGGACTCTGCAATGGCACTGCCTTCTCAGTCCATCCCACAATGTTAAATGTGACCTATTGCCTCAGACTATAAACTAAAGGGCTTCAGTTTTCTCCTAATGAGGGTGCAAGAAGTTAGTTCTGCCCAATATAATCCTGGTTTTTTCTGCTGAAAGGTACATCAGCTCAAGCTGATGAGAAAACAAAAACCTGATGGTTCAGTTGTACTGACCTGGCTGGTCCTGTAAAATTCTTTAGAAATTCCTTTTACTTATATTACAGACATCATAGGAATGAAAGTTGCTGTTTTCAAGCTCTATTTGCAGCAGGATCCAACACAGATTCATCCTACAAACAGGGGCAGAAACTGGAAGTGATTTAGATTCGAGTAAAACCTGACACTGCAGCTCCCCATCAGCTCAGCTGAGTGAGGGATGGTGCAGCAGGGCTTTGTGAACATCAGGACTTTCTGCATTTCCTTGTTGTCTGACCCCAGCCAGGCAAAGACAGACCCAAGGCCCGCATTTGACACTCTTTGTGAAAGCAGTGGCATACACAGATACTTTACTGCCTGGCACATTCCTGCCCCCTCACTTCAGACTCCAGCTAGGAAAGAGCACTTGGCACAAATGGAAGTATGTGCATGCTCTATCTTATTAATTATTTGTAAAACACACACGTCTAAAGCAGTGATTCTCAAACATGGCCAGTGTACAATAAATTTATTTCTCATTGCTCAGTTGTGTTTTGGTTTAGCTATCAAAACTGCAGCTGTCATGAATTTGTGTGGCTGCAGATGCGGCCACATTAAAAATGGATTGTGTACAGTGGGTTACATACATGAATTCACAGAATGAGCAGAGTGCTGGACACACAACAGGTGAAAAAAGAAGAAAAAAAATGAAGAAAGAGCAATCTGGCAATTCTTGGGATTTTATTTAACACTTAAGATGATTTTTTTTAATAGTTATCAATCCCAAACTAAGGCATCTTGGAGTTATCACCCCTCCATGTGCGGAGCTACTCCAGCTCTCAGCATACAGAAACCAAACTCAACATCTGTGTAACATTCACTGCAGAGAATTGACCTACTGCAAACTCTAATCCTTAGGGCAATTCTGTCCCTGACATCTGAGTTCTCCAATTAAAGATGTCTAAAAATTCAGAAATAATCACCAATAATCAAAGTAAAGGCATATTATTAGATGCAAAAGCAGCCCTACACCCCTCCAGGACCAGAGTAAAACACTGCCTCAAGTGACAGTACCCCTAATGGTTTGACAAATTTGTCTCATGAGAGTTTATAATGGTTTATAATTCAAGAAACTTGTCATATTTTAAGAATGGTATATTTTAATCCTTTCAAGTTGCAAAGATCAAGAGTCACAGTTTGGTCCTCTTTTCTAGGGCAGCCTTAGAAAGGACATGTTTGTTATTACATGAAGTGTTTCGGGGATTACAACCAAAAACTGTCATCCACTGACCCCAGTGCTGGGAGTGCCAAAAATTCCTGCCCCTGAGCCTGTTAGTCACAGAACCTCTGGACTGCAGGCAAAGATTGGTGCATCTCCCAGAAGTTCAAATTACCATATTTTTCCGCATAATTTTAGATCTCCAGTTACAAATTTGAAGACTCCTGACTTGTTCTCCAGCCTCTGTGTCTTTCCACGTCATGGGAACACAACGCAAGCTGACAGAAGTGCTTGTCCACATTTGATGAAGACACATTTGGAATCAGGACTGAGGCTTCTAGGAAATGTACAACAAGGAATTCAGCGTGGCTGGTCCCTACTGTGTCTCTGTGGAACTCAGGTGACAAAACACATCTATGGTGACACAGAAATTACCGGGGAGAAATCACCAATGAAACAGTTGTTGCACCCTGCCTGTTCTTCCAGGGAATTAAAGGCCAAGAAGGCAAAGAGCAAACTGGAAGAACCCAAACAAGAACTGCACAGATAATGAGGGCAGGGAAAAACAAGCCCTGTGGCAATGAAAAGGATGGGGAAGCAACTTTTGCAGAGAAGCAAATGGGGCTCTGCCAACTTTTCTGAAGAGCTTTAATTCCCTCCATGGATCAATTCAACATTGCAGTGGCTTCTCCTAATATTTGACGTGCTGAACTTCAGCTGCACACAGAAGGCTGGGCCCATGAAAGCCCTAGGGAATGGAGCTTGGCAGAGCAGCTCCAAGGAATGCCATGCCCAGGAGGCTCAGCCCACTGCCCCACTGAGCTGGACTGAGCTCCAGCAGCCGCCCCCAACCTCATTCCTGGGCTGGCATTTGCCTAAAGTCAGAGACAGACACAGAGGGCTGCGGCAACACATGGTGGTGGCCTCCAGCAGACTCTTGAAACCATAAGTGTACATTAAGACTTTGTTTTGGCCAGACTCTCCTTTGGGTGGTTTATTTTTACTACTTTTTAATTACTCTAATTGAAGGGGGAATATTTCCCTACATTTCTGCCATTCGGCCGCTTCACCTCCTCCCACCCGCTGCTCCGTTTGAGTCTGTGCCTGCAAACACCACTGTTAGTCATATTTCTGTGATAGGGTTCTGCTCAGGCCTCCCCCCTCCCTTAATTCTGTTGGAAAACAGAGAACAGATGAATTTCATTAACTCCCTCAGCTTGTAGGTTGACACACCCTACGACTCGTAAACACAGGGATTAGCAAAGTCCTTCTAATAAACAGAGGAGCGAAAAAAGGATCTGTCCACTATTTGTTCAAGGGATTTTGTGTTTACAAAGGAGAGGGGAGCACATGGGAGCAAACCTGCTATTCAGCCCTGAGGGAAGGAGAATGGCCCAGAATAAGGAGAAAGGCTCTCCTCACACACGCTCAGATCTCAAGGCAGTCACCTCCACATAAAGGCTGAAACCATGGCACTTTCACAGTCCTGTATCAACTCCTGAAAAGACTGATCTAGAGCATGGTTTTTTTGCTGGAAACTACAGGTAGAACCCAGACCTGCACTGTAGTCTTGATGGGTAATTAACTGGAATGATTTAATTGCTTCTGTGTATGCATTCAGCTGAACAACACAAAGCAGCACTGCCCGTTGTGGCAGATGAAGGAAGGTGAGAGGCCTTTGAGCTCTGGGATCTGGTGGAAAGGAGAAGGCTCTTCAGAGTAACTCAGGAAGCATTCAGCACCTGCTTCACTAACACAGAACAGGCTTCCAAATCCCCTGCAGATTTTTTTGCTCAACATTTGAGATCCATTTTTCACGTCCAATTATTAATCTGCACACACTGAATTCTTTGGTTTCTGCAGATCTGCCTGATTATTTAAGCCCTGAAATAAGAAGGCAGAAAATGAGAGAGAAAATGAAGATCTGATTCCCAGATGGATGCTAAAACTGGGAGGGATGTGGGGGCTCACAGACTACATCATTATAATTCAGGACTTATTTCTTGTTCTGAAGCCCTACCAAATAGGAATTTGGATCAGAAGAGGCAGGGTAGTTTGGGATTTAGAAGTGATTTCTGTAAATGACCATAATTATTCCAAGTTCTCAACACTGAAGCCTCACATTTCAAGGTCTTCCCCATCCTGTTATTCAGAACAATTGGCCTCATTTTACATTTCAGCTCTTAGAGGAAGAACCACACTTTAACAAATCTAACACTGCTGATTTAATGGAGTGCTTTTTATTTTCAATACCATCAGGATGTGCTGTTATGGGCATTCCCAAAAATAGTGCAAGTAAAGAAGTGCATAAAATAATCTGAGAGGTCACTTTCTATGCATAACTTCAGGTTCTTCTGGCCAGGAGAATAAAATTCACACAGTTTTTTGTGTACATCTGTCTTTTCACTAATGCCTTTTGAATTTATACCCTCCCCCTCTTCCCACCACCCTGCCCCCACAATAAACAAGTCCATGGCTCTTTTAAAAATGTTTTCATTTTCTGATAAGGAATCAGATCCTGAAAAGGTCAGAAGCAGTACCAGCAGATTAGTAGGTGCTTCCACTGATTGCAACTGGGTTATGCAAAACACATCTCATTTCCTTTGAGCTCTCAAGCCAAGGTTTGAATACAGAGAGTGAGCAAATATAGCAGCACAGCTGCTTTAAGCTTCCTCCGATCCTCACTCATAATGCACAAGTGGTGCTCCTGCACCAAACTGTGCTGAGATCAAAACCAGCTGATCCTGAGTTTATCAGGAGGCTACTGTTTAAATTGCACTTGAGTTTTTACATTTTCCCCTGGTGTGTTTTACAGGGCCCTTGTAAGTCGGATAAAGTGCTGCAGCAGCTCTGGCTAAGTGCTGCTAATGCGCCCCTGCACAGTTTTTCCTGATGCTCTCCACTGCCTCGTGTGGTCCTTGGGGCTGCCTGCCTCTAACTCCTCTCTAAAGGGATCGTTTATCCTGCTCTTTCCTTGTTTCTGTCGCTCAGAGATGGACACATACAACACCCTTCAGGTGCAGATCACAGAGTGATTATCACTCATTAAGATCAAATGACAGAAAAGAACATAAATTGCAAAGCAAGGCAATCTAAATCATTCTTTAAGACTTAACACACTTGGTAACTCAAAACAGCAATGTGGGCAGGATCCACTATTAGACAAATTCGATTTCTCTCTCCTATCAGAGATACAGAAAAGGGTGGGTGTGAAGGCCTCACGAGCTAGATGGCATATAAGGTAACACACTGGCTCACCTTGAGTAATTTCAGGTCACATACAGCCACCTTAATTAACGGAAAAGATGACAATTTTTAGTTTTGAGCTTTAGAAAATGTGTTAACAACTGCCTAGAAACTCTGAATTGAGTGTCTAAGATCACTCTCCAATCTCCTCACCCTGCCTGTGCACCCAGCTCAGGTACTTCCATCACTCAGCTACCAGCACGGGATTTGAGCCCATCCCTTCTGTAGAACCTGACCTCGTGGCAAGTTCTGATCTGATGATCATGGACGTTCAATGAAAAGCACCCAGCACCTGCTGTGTGTTTAAGAGCAGGTGTCAACACCCAGTTCAAATCATGCTGCTTGGAAACTCCTTGAGCATCAGTTGCAGAGAACTTTATTATGGTAAAAACCCTCTTTAGCTCACAGGAGGCTGCAGCAATGAGGTCACCTGCCCCAGACCAGACTGAGGGGTTTTCTGATGGCAGCAGTGTTTTCAAGGCTGTGTTGTGTTCCAGCAGCCACGAACAGGTCCTATTTACAGGAGCTGCTGTTTTAAGCGTGCAGTGATTGTGTCTCTGATGCTCTATAGCATTCAAAGTGTCTGGTTCATCTGCCACGGCAGAGACAACAAGCAAAGCTGTTAAATTGCCCTCCTTGAACTTACAAACCTCTCCAAAGCAACATCTCTGCACATGAGCAGCTTTGCTCCAGCTGCAACAGCTCTGCTTATCCATGTTAAGCCTGCCATGCAGGACACCATTTCCTTTTATTTTCTCCCCATAAAAAGTTAAATTATTAAAAAAAAAAAAAAAAAAAAGAAAGAAAGAAAAGAGAAAAGAAACATTTTCTTGAGTGGTTGCAGGTCACTCTGGATCAGTGAGGTTTAACTTTAGTGTGTTGTGATGAAATATTAATACTGAGTCAGTGTGTTTATTTCTTCAAGCGTCTGGAGCCACTGAGTGTTTATGCCTCAAGATTAGCAGGAAGTGTGCCCATGCATAGCAGCCCTGTACTTAGAAAGTCTGAGATTTCAACATTTTAAGAGTGTCCACAGCAAATCAGCTGCATGGGATTGTGTGTCAGTGCTGCTGTGAGACAGAGAGTCGTTCCCATGGGATTTCAATCCCATAACAAACCAACAGATTGTCAGGTTAATAGCAGTGCTAGCAAGGCTTGTCTCAGTCCCTTCATTTCTGCTGCAAAGTATTCAGACTTATCTGGAGCAAGCAAAATTAGGACATAAACTTACTACCGAGACGAGATGGTAAGAGGGTCCCAATTTACTCCCTGTGACAGCAAATACCCTCTGGTCAGGTACAGCTTTGTGTTTCAGCATCTGAGACATTCCCTGTTCAAAAGAGAGAAAGCCAGTTCTCCAGGTTTCGAGGGGAATAAATGAACTCATCCTATGGTAAATGGACACGGTTTGGCAGGTTATAAAAGCTTCCCCCAGTGCCTCCTGTCAGACACAGCAGCAGCAGCAGCCGCTGGCAGAGGTGGGGCCGGGAGAATTGTTTGCACAGAAGGCTGGGACAGGAGGGCTGAACGAGTGCCAGGAAATCTATAGCCTCCCTCAAAGCCAGCCTGAACCACTTCACTCCATAAACACCAGGGACAGGAAGCCACTTGCCTTTCCCATTTGAAAGGTTAGAAGGGTCCTAAAGGAAGGGCAAGCGTAGGAGCAAAGGCAAACGTAGAGGAAAAAGGATACTGCAACGTCCTGCCCCAGTTTCAGTGTGTGGTTGGGGGCAGATCCACTTCCCTTGTTCCTACAACAAGTGGAAACAGGATTTGTGTTTTGGCTGAGAGTCCCTACCGTGTCATTTACATGGGGCCATCTCAGAATTAGTCTTTTTAGGTGGGTGTTTCTCTAAATGGATGAGTCACAAAACCAAGGTCCTGGCCCCGCAGCAATGCTGGATTTCCTTGCTGTAGTTTTCAGTCTGGCACTGACAATTAGTGCCAGAGCAGCTGGAGCTGCTCGAAAGGAAATGCAAGTGACTGGACCAATTTGCCCCTGCTGCACAGGAGGAAATCCAGCACAGTGCATTACTTACCATGCCAAGCAATTTTCCTGCAAACAGTAGCCTAGGATGTCTTTCTTTCTGGGAGAAATACAAAATGTTAGCGTGGTGAGAGGAGAGTTCCCAGACACGAGACATTCCTCTTTTAGGATGTAAGGAATCTCTACATGTGCAGGCACTGCCTGGGGATGCTGCTGAGGAGGTGGCTCACCCTGGCAGTGATAGGGGGTGACCAAGGGGACAGAGTCAGCACTGGTTGTCATGGCAGGGACACACAGGTGAGGTTTCAGAGGAAGGCTCAGAGCAGCAAAATCAGCCTGTTTGCTCCCAAGTCTGTGCTCAAGTTTGACATTCAAGCCTGACACAGAGGTGATGTGACCATGGGATTCCAACTGGCTGAGTTCATGTCTGGTGGATCCTTGCTGATGTTTTACAGCAGTTTCCTAAAACACTTGACGATGATTCAATACTCCACCAACTGCTACCTAGTCCATATACACAGTGGTGTAGAGGATTTTTAATTCTAGTCCAATCATGTAAGAAAAAAATTAATGAGCATGATTAAAAAATTGATCATCTCTACTACACGAAAGCTGTAAGTCAATAAATATTCCTTTTTAAAGAATGGTGCCAACTTCACAGACATTATACACACCTCAGTGTCTATTAAACTAATTTATACCTGCAGCATACAGCTGTGTAAATTTGAGAGCAAACAGAGATGCTGCTGGGATCCTACAGAACTGCAATCATTAAGACAACAGCGTGGTGTTCAGAATGGGGGCTGCTTCTGCCCTTTCTAGAATTCTTCTACCTACCTGAGAAAGAGGACTAAGGCAAATATTCAGGCCTCTTTAAGATCCCCTCCAAAAATAAAAATATGTATGTAGACAGACATACAAAGAGATTATCTCTGCCCGACAAAAACACTGGCACTGGAAGCAGCGGGACGCACACACGAGGAGGAAAAAATAAATTAGATAAGTCATAATAGTGCTACAATAAAACTATAAAGCAGGAGACTGCTCCAGGCATTTGACATGCATCTTGGCACTTTTAATGAGGGAAAACAAAAGACTCAACGTGCATCCTCAAGAGCCTGTGTGTGTGTGTGAGAGAGAAGCAGAGCGGGCGGGGCTGGCTCGCAGGGGGAGGAGGAGGATGCAGGGGGAGGAGGAGGATGCAGGGGGAGGAGGATGCTCGCTGAGGCCCATCAGGTAGCTGTAAATCTGCCCCGCCGGGCTCTCCCCGCCTGGCTCCTCACGCTACATTAGGCTCGCTGCACTCCCTCTGGTTTATGGAGGGCTGTGGTGCTAAATGGGCTAGAACAAGAGCTGCGCTATCAGGGGATCTGGTGACTGTCTCCACCACGCAGCTCCACTAAGTGAGGCTTTCTCCGTTCCTCTCTTCTCTGCTTAGGGTTGTGCCAGGAAAAAAAGTGTTAAACTCCCGCCCCCCAAATTGCTGTGCAAGTGATTCGTGCACACCCCAAGTTTCTGGGTCTGCACTCGGCATTCCGGGCTCTGGGAAAAGTGTTATTTATCTCAGCTGTCAGTAAAATGCAGTTTTGTGACTTCTCTCGATTTGTTAGCCTATATTTTGCAGAGAAGCAGAGCGTCTGCAATTTCCTGCCAAAGCCCTGGCACTTTTGGGTGGGCAGGTCACACAGCAGCATTCTTTGGAACAGCAGAAATGTGCAATCCCACCTTAAACCCATGGCTGGAGCACAGCACTCAGCTGCTGCTTCCCTCTGGCATTCTCAGTCCCTCCTGGAACCAGCTTTCATCCTATCTTTCCCTGTTCTGTTCTTCAGTTGCCTCCCAACCTTTTAGCATTTAAACTGACTCATTTTTTATTCTCTTTAGCTAAAAGTCATAGTTTAGCCATTGCTGTATTATTTTCATGCCTTAAAAGACCAAGTTTTGCACAAGTGTGTGGGCCATGCAGGAATATTGGTGGGCAAAAGTCCAAAACCGAATCATTTGCCAGACATTCATAACATTTCAAAACATGTTTTCATGTCACACTGGGGCAAAAATTCAAAATGTTTTAATGGAAATATAAGAAATGAGATGGGATGTTACAGTTAAACAGTGTTCTGTACATTTTAATGTACTGAACGTGGTTTAAAGTTCCTTCTGGAAACGAAAAATGCAGCTTCAACCTTTGATTTTCAGAGCTTTCCATTGTGGGACTCTAATTTGTCTGCACAATATTATGGAAACACTTTAACAACCACACCACTGTCTGCATTAGGAACAGGTGCCTGCACTGGCAATATCACACAATAACAAAAACACAATCTGAACCCAAGTTACAGGATGATCAACTTAGAGCTACCACACCTCAGAGAATTCATTGTATTTTTGTCAAAATCTAACCAATGTTTAGCTGTAGATGAAAAGCAAAGGGAAAGTTAAAGACTGAGAAAGACAAAAACACTTCCTTTTATGACCATTGGCTCCAATATCTTGAGTATCAGATGCAGTTCTGGTTGCCTCAGCAGAATTGCAAAAAGTACATAAGACAAAGAAATAGGGCACAGAGATATCCAGGAAGGAGTGGACAGACTAAACAGACTCCAAGAAAAGGGGGATGACTAAGGAGGGATTACAACAGAGGTCTGCAAAAACAGACATCAGTAACAACTACAAGACCACCAATTGTATTGGAGAGTTATTAGGAAACATTCATTCAGTGGTTCTAATCCAGGAGGAACTTGATTATCCAATGAAATAGAAAGTTTTGACCTGCAAAAGAGAGGATGTTTTCATCCTGCACGTATTGAAACTGTTCCCAATGGATGTTCTCAGTCTAAAAAATAGGAACACTTAAAAAATATACAGAATTGAGAGTTTCAAAAGGGTAGGTGGGCCCACATGGACAATGAGGATATTTTCTGGGGGCCTGGGGTGCTCTGGAATGTACAAACACCCCCTTGTTGCTGGAAAGGAAGAACCTGACTTGGATGTCACACGGTTTTGAGCAAAGCTTGGTGTCATTGCAGGACCAGGGTAACCAGACACACCCCAAACTGCCTGTCCCCCCTCCCCAGCACAGCCAGGCACCCTCAGCTGCCCCGGGGAAAGTCAGGCAACCATGGGACACCTGAGTTCCTGCTGGTCATAGGAGTTTTGAACTTGTCACCTCCTGCCCTTCCCATTTTATCTGAGAATGCCACAACCTTGCCTTGCTCAGCAGAACTTCTGGGGATGGAGTTCATCAGACACACACAGCTTTGTATCCAGAAAGGCAAATGGCTAACCAGCAACACCTCCAGAGCAGACTTTTAGCACAAAAATCTCTCTCTCTCTCTCTCTCTCTCTCTCTCTCTCTATATATATATATATATATATAAATATGTATATGTGTCTGTATTCACAATTTCAAGACTAAAAAAATAGTATAAATCTTTAATATTTCTACTCTGACTCTGAAATGAACCCAATTTTGTTGATTCTTGGAAAGAAAAAGGAAATTTATTTAACTGTCATCCTAATACCCTGTAAAGTTTTTTAAAGAAACAGTAGCCCAGAAACCCAGGATGGAGAAAACCATTAAGGAGGTTCAGTTCTGGTTTCTTCCCACTCTCACGATGCCATTGGTTCACACAGAAGAAGCATTCTCTACAAAAATCCAACTTGCTGCATGTTCTGATGGCTATAATCACACATATGGAGGGCATTATGATACCACCAGGACAAAAATACAGAAAATGATTTAGAGGCGACGCTTAGCAGAACATACAGGATCCCACCCTCCTGCTTCCTGACCATCTCGGTAAGAAAGTATTTGCTTGATTGCTTTAAGAAGTTCTTGGCCACACCTCATTTAACTTATTTTCCAGATCAATCAGGTCAAGCCCCTGAAAAATCCCCTCAGGTTGCCTTTTTAAACGTTGACTTGCTGCCTTTTAAGCAAACAAAATAGAAGTTTCCTTTTCAGCTGGCATGAGCTGGAGTCCAGATGCAGGGCTCCAACCCAAAAACAGCATTCAGCAAAGGACCCACATACCAAGCACGATGACTGATTTTTGCCTTCGCTTCCCCTCCCCCTTTTTTTTTCCCTGCCTTGGGAAATATTTGGGATGCACAAGTAGACAGCCTTTTTTAGACATTGCCTGCTTCAAGGAAGAAAGGAGTGGGTGAATGGGTACAAAAGGCCGAGGAAGTAGAGCTGTTTAATCAAAAGCAGTCATGAACAAAAGAAAGCCAAGGAGCCCAGGAGGATAATTATACTTCACACATCAATTAACATTCTTTCGCTGCCACTTAAGAAATGCCATTTAATTGCCCTGCCTGAGTCCTGATTGCAGGAGATGTCGTAGGGAAGGTGAATTGGCTGCATGGAGGGTGCCATGGTACAGAGAGCACACAGAGCAAAGTCTGCCCTTCTGGCATGTCAAACCTGCCTGTCCTCTCCCATGGATGGCACTGAGTCTCTCAGGATCACAGGCAGCCATCCCAAACCTCATCCCAGCCACCCCACAGCACTTAGGGCATCAGCTCTTTACATTCATATCACATCAGCAGCTAAAGGCTCCAATAGATCTCTATAAACACAATAAGACACTTTCTCCTTGCTAAACTTAAAGGCAAGGAAAAAGCAGCGTGCCTGGAGTTAAGGCAGGGAACTCAGCCTTGGACAGATTGACCAATTTAATTAAGCAAGATCATAAGAGAAGAGCTGGAAAGTGGCCTCAGATCTCTGAGTCTCAGTTTCTTAATAACAGGTATTTTTCTTTCACTGGGATTGCTAAATACTACCAAAAAAAAAAAAAAAAGAAAGAAAAAGAAAAAAAGGCATCATCATCATCCTTCTTGAATCCACTTTCCATGAAAGAAGAGGGGCTTTGGGAAAAGGTCAATGTGCCCAGTGTTTGGCAAATATAAAATACATTTTTCCAATGCAGAGAAACATTTTTTTAAAAGTTTGAAAGCTAAGCAAACTATTCCTGCTGGAAAACCCGCAAAAAAAAAAAAAAAAGAAAGCAAGCCAAAATACTTTTATGATTATTTATTGGAACACATTTGAGCATTGCACGGGTGGCAAGTCAATGAGCATCCTCTGCTGGCCCTCTGGCTCCCACCACAGGCATCCTCAGCAGAGAAACTCTGCCCAAACCTCTCCTCCCATCACCCAGCAGCCACCTCCTTCTGTGGCAAGTTTTTGTACCCGTTTTTGTTTGGTGTTTTTAGTAATTAGGGTACATTTTTCAGAGTCCATCCTGAAATCCCCTTTGGATTCCCGCAGGAGCACAGACCTGCCTGACACCTCAGAGCATCCTTGCTCAAAGAGCTAAGCCAGGAGGGTTCATATTTAGCATTTTTTTCTCCCTTTCCCCAGATTCTGTTGAAAAGGACTTTGACTTTGCACTTTGATCTGCAGGAGCATTTCTGCTCCACAAGTGTTGATTTGACATCCTGCTCCTACTTCATCCATCTTCTTAACCAAGAGCACCCACAAAGCTTCTACATTTAGAATAAGTCTCAAATATCGACTGGATAATACATAAAATTAATAAATTCAAAGCCCACTGACACCAGGATATCTACAGAAATACAGATTTTAATCCAGCCATACAGAATAATAAATGTTAAAAGTCTTACAGGAAAAAGAAATTAACTTCCCTCCATTTAGTGAGGATAATGGAAGCTGAATTGTTCCTTGTGTCTTCATGGGGTTGCTGTGTATCTGATAGAGGAAAACCATATTAAAGATACAGCATGTTGTTATTTTTAAATCATGAGATTCTCTCTGTCACTAAGAAGTAACAGATTTTATTCAATAAAATAGTTAAAAATATATGGATTGTGACAGCCACACACAAAAAAAGAATAAACAGGAAATCATGAAGATTTTTTCCTGTTCTTTGAAGTGGAGACACTTTTTTCACCTAAAAAAATACTACATTAATTTAGATTAACTGAAAACACTACTACTTTTTTTGATTAATTGCATGATCTTTCCACAAAGTATGTGACTCCTTAGGCCGTCTTGCCATATGGACTTAAAAGTCTCCACGGATGGACTGCAGCTCCACCATAGATCTGTTTCAAATCAGCTCTCTCTGCTCAGTGTCTACAGCAGGAGCTATTTATGAAATGGGAGTTAGGAACTTCTGATTTGAACACGCTGATTTCTTTTAAAGTATTTAATTGTAGCTAATTTTGACTTGTCTATTGTCAAGCAAGAGCTGTTATTATCATAATTATTAACTTCTTATTAACACAATCTGTGACATTTGTTTGTAAGTAAGGAGTGTGTTTTTTAAACCTTTTTTTTTTTAAAAAAAGTAAATTTTTGGGTTGTAAGCCACATCTTTAGAGCATAGGGCAAATGTTATATAAAATTTAATTTAACTGACCAGGCCAGCTGGCTTCCCTGCCAACATTCAGCCATGCCAGGCTCCCCCTGTCTTGCAATGGATTGGCACAGGGTGCCCAGAGAAGCTGTGGCTGCCCCTGGATCCCTGGCAGTGCCCAAGGCCAGGTTGGACACTGGGGCTTGGAGCAGCCTGGGACAGTGGAAGGTGTCCCTGCCCATGGCAGGGGTGGCACTGGATGAGCTTTAAAATCCCTTCCCACCCAAACCATTTGGGGTTTTTTGAAACTGAAAGGAGCCCCTGGCATTGCTCGAGGAAATTAAAGCAGAAGATGAACTTTCAGAGAGGGTCACCAAAATGTTCCATTTTACTGGACAAACACACACAGTTTCAAGGTGACTAAACCAAACCCATTAAAACTTAATACCCACGAAACCATTAAAACTTATTTTCATATGTAGCCAACATTTTTGTGGATGCCATTTTACATCTGCAATTTCCTTACTGAGACATGCAGCTCCTTGTCTTGCCCTATATACACACCCACCCCTCGGAGTCACAAACCTTGTTCCTGTTATTTCTCAAAGCAGACTGGAGAGGCAAAAATGGAAGTACAACTTTTTATGAGTGCAAAGCCATGCCATGCAAAGCTCAGGCAAGATTAATGCTGGCAAAGGGTAAAAAAATGAGAAAGAAAATAAGAAAAAAGGCAGAACATTTCTTTGAACCTTGAGTACCAGTGATTTGTTAAATCAGTGTTGTAGGAGATTAGAAAGTGAGAGTTTCTGAACCTGATACTGGCAGGAACTTCAGGGTAGTAAAGTCTCCTTCCCTGGACCTGCAGCACAATTTTACAGGGTCTCTCAGCAGTAACACAGACCATTGCCAGCATGTCAAACATGTGCCCTCTATCCTCAGTGACTTTCAGTAGAAGATCTAATCAATCTGTGTCTCTCTCCTCTCCTCAAAGGTGTTCAATGCCTTTGAAAAAATCTAAATATTTGAAATGCAATGCATAACAAATGCCAGCAGGAACTGGGGACCACCACAGTCCTTACTGCCTTCAGTTCTACTTCAGCACCTTTCCACCTTCCTTCTCAAATATAACCACAGAGCAACACAAACATTTAAAATCAAGAAAAGAAACAAAAAGCCTCCAAAGAGGCTTTCTGAACAGTAGGGAATTCAGCCAGACATGGAGCCTTTAAACTAAGGATAAAATTAATAAACCCATGACACATCAGTCATATTTCTCCAGGCATTGTAGCAAGACACTTGGAACTACACTAATGAGGGATACAGAAGGAATGGGAGAAAAAAGAAGGATGGCTTGATGGCTTAATGGCTGAAGAACTTCACTGGGAATTGTAATTTTGTTTTCAGATTGCCACAGAACTCCCAGATGGTACCAGAGCAGTTAATTAATTTGCCCACCTGTTTTTTAAGCAAGGTAATGGCAATAGTTGTTCCTTTCCTGTGCCTGCATCTCTGTCCAAAAATCTAATTTTCTTTTTTTTCTTACAGATTGGACTGCAAGCTCTCAGTCACACTGTACACCATAGACAGAACATCTTTTGTCAAATCAGTGTTGAATGCAAAGATTTTTAGTTATGCTTTTTTTTAGCAAAAATGCTTTGAAATCAGTGTTTATCACCACACAATTTCTTAATTTATTACTTTTCACTAAAACCTGTTCTATTGACGTACTATTCATACAGAATAAGTTTCCAGACTATTTTTTAATTTAAAAAAAAAAAAAAACAAGCACCACAAGGCTTTTGTTGCTATTTTTTAACCCAAACTGGCCTGTTACGTGCACAACTCCTGTATTAGGATATTTCACCCTCTGGTTTGGAAAAGGCTGGATTCTCCTTACTATTGGCTCTTCAGAGGAGCAGCCACAGGCTGCTGTAGTCAGCTCAAGGCCAGCAAAGGCTGGCATTGCATGCCAGGAGTCTGGACCAAAGCCCAGTCATGTTTGAGCTATTAGAGATCTAAGAAAGTAAAGGGAGACAGAAGGAAATGAAAAGGAAAATAAATAAATAAAGGAAAGTGTTTAGAGGAGGGCTGGGGAAAGAAAAAAACGCAGGTCCTACTGGAGATTAAAACTTTGTTCAGTGTCCAAAACTCAAAAGCAGCTCTTCTGTGGGTTGGCTCCTGCTCCTCTGCAAACAAGCTGGCCCTGCTCGTAACCTGTATTAATTTATCCAGCCACCAGCAGAGCCAGAGCCCATCCAAATCCCTGCCCTGCTGTTTGCCCAGTGTTTCAGAGGCAGACCATGAGGAGGGAGCTGCTGGTGGGTCAATGATCTCCTTTCAGCTGCTCGGGACACCTCAGTGTCTGCCCCGCTGCTGAAAGCGGTGTCGCCATCCTGCCGGGGACAGCCCTGGCTGAGCAAGCCCAGAGGCATCCGGGCTCACCACGGAATGTCCCTGACGTGCGGAGGAGCCCGGACTCGGGGCCAGCTCCTCCGGGGTCCCGGGGAGCAGCGAGCGCAGCGCAGGGGACAAACACCACGGGGAAAAGGGATGGGAAAAGGGATGGGAAAAGGGATGGGAAAAGGGATGGGAAAAGGGATGGGAAAAGGGATGGGAAAAGGGATGGGGAAAGGGATGGGAAAAGGGATGGGATCCCCCTCCCTGCGCCCCCGCACGCTCTGCGTTTGGAAACCTGCGAAAAGCCATTTTCAAACACACGCCCTCACTCAGAACGAATGCAGGGTCATTCTAATTAGTCCCCAATGCTGTTTATGCATTTTGGTGGGAAAAGATGATCTTTACCCCACTGCACACCGGGGGCACCGCTGCTCGGGTTACGCGGCAGTGGGCAGCGAGTGCCCCGTGGATTCTGGTGAGGGACAGCTCTGCTCCCGAGAGCTTCTCTCTCTCAAATGAGAGCAAATTTACTTCTTTAGCAGATAAGTAGATTTAGGCACCTTATAGATTCATCATCTGGCACAAGCAGTGCAGCTGGTTTAAATGACAAGGCTGTAATGTAGGAACAACATCACAAGACCGATCACCCGGAGAAGGTAAAAGCCGTCGGGTTCTCCCCACCCCGCAGGAAATCAATCCACTTGCTTTAAAATAACCCAACAGGTGAGCAGCCTCTTTCATTCCCTCTCTGCCCCCGGAGGTTATAAAAACACATCCCTGATGCCTGTCAGGAGACACCTCACAAAGCACCAGTTCTTTTCAGAACAGAGGTCTGTTTTCTCTGCCACTGGGAACTTTCTGCATTCATTTTCCCCAGGTTACTCCTACTCATGAGCACCTGGCAGGTTCAGACTGTCCCTGTCCAAAAGCGTTCTAGCTGGGTTTACCCACAATCTGTTCAGTTGTCTTGTTTGCTGGCCAAACTCCTGGTTCTTCCTGTTTTCTCTTTGCTTTGTTCTGGAGCTAGGAAAACACTCATTTCTTGGGATCAGGAGAGAACTGTTCATTCTAGAGCAGGTGAAGCCACTACATTTGGGTCTCCAGGTACTACATTGACAAAGTGAGGAAAATAAGCTCACCCACCTTCCAGATTACTGCATCATATGTGGTCTTTTTTTTTTTTTTTTACCTCAAATTCACACATTATCAAAGGTGCTATATAATAATATCTGTTATGGATATAAAAACATTTAAATTGTAATAAAGCCATGAAAATACCTCAATACCAGCCACCCTGCCTGGGAGGCAGACAGAGACAGCCATTCAGTGATCCACCAGGAAGCAGAGAGAGCTGGGATCAGGGTATGAAGTCAATGTGCATTGTGGCTCCTGGCACACGTAACCAGGGCTCTATTTGCATTTATGCAACAGAGAGCAGTTCTGCTTAGTCCTAAATTCCACAAAAAAAATATAATTAGGGAGAGTAGGGGGAAAAGGAGAGTCACCACACTGTTCTCTAGACTGATTTGCACCCACTGGAGCCACGAGAGGAGATCACATCAGGGCACACACTCCATGTGTGCACGTCTGAGACACAGCTCCTAAACCAGCCCTCTCTGAAGCAGCTCAGAGTATCCCAGGAATTCCTGGAGCTCCAGCAGGGATCAGAGCTCACACCAGGCATTTTCACTCTGCTCCTCACAAACTCTATATTTGTTGTTCATCTTTTGTAATCATGTTTCCAAAACCTTACTCACAAACTTAACCCTTTGCCAGAGCAAGGGGTGTTTTTATTTTAGGCTTAGCAAATGATTCAATTCCACTCAGTTCCAGGAGAGACACACAAAATAAAACGTTGGGGATGGACAATCCTCTGGGTTCCTGGATGTTCAGGTATAGTTCTCTCTGGATTTCCAAGTGAATTTTTTATTCCATAGAGCCCTGGCCTCCTGCTGCCCTTCTGAAAGTTGCTGGTCTGTAGATTGTGTCATGCCTGCTATACCTGCAGGAATGTCACACTACACCAGGCCTTCAAAGTTATACTAAAATGTAGATTAAAATAACATGTATTATATTAGATAATATTTAGTTAGCTACCTTTCTTCCATCCTGGCTTCAGAAATACAATTATTTTTAAGACCATTCAAAAAAATACCATTTATTCCTACTTGTTACTAGCAGCTTCCTGAGAATTTACACCATGACAGAACTTTCTAATGTTTATTGAAATCTTCCGGAGCAGAAGCAGCTCTGGAAGATTTCTACCCTCCTTCTTACCTTTATATTGTTGAAGGCCCATAAAATTCACTTTGCTGTTGCAATTGTGAGTTTGGAGACAGCATCCTGCAAAACTGAATTGGCAGTGCAAAATCTGCTTCTGTTATGATAAGAATCTTCACAAAAGAAATACTTTTCCCTTTCAAAATAAAGCTTCATAACAAGAACATAATGTAAAAAGTTACAAAGTTAGCGGGAAAGGCAGATTTGTGATTAGTGACTCCTTCTGAAATATCTTCTAGCACCAGCTTGGAAGCAGTAATCCCCTAAGTAGCACAAACTGCACAATGAGATATCATTAAGGGCATAAATGGGGCATAACTTCAATACAGATCCCATCAATATATTCATTTCTCGTAAGAAATTAAAGAAAATCCCAGCCTTTTCTCCAGATATAAATGCTGCACTGCTCAAGGAGAACTTGAGTTGTGCAGAGATTCAGAGCCCAGGTTTGAAATACTTCGTAGTTGTTAGAAACATTTATTTTGCCATTTGGAAAGCACTGGATTTTGTTTATGTGTGGTTTTATTCCTACTACAGGCTGGGTTTTCAGAGGTTTTTTACTCTCACATCATGCAAGAGAAATTGCTGAATTGCCTTTGCCCAACATTTTGGAGAGACCATAATTTTTGACAGTCACCAAGAAACAAAAATTCCAGCCTAATAGGTGTTTTTTTCCAAAGGCCCTGAAGCCCTGCAAACAGTGTCATAATGGGAGATGTTTTGCAACCTTAACTGCAGAGTGGTTGCTCCTGGACCTGCAGAGATACACAAAGGGAAGGGGCACTGGAGATTGCAGCTGATCTTTTTTTCCTCTCTTTTTAACTCAAATTACATGCTGTAATCCATGGGATGAGTTCCCTGGATAGAGCTGTATCTGAAGGAAACTTTGTCCTCATACTGCAAAAGGAAACCAAAAATAGAGGCCTTGCCAGTCTGGGGCTTTCCTAGTAGCCCACTTGTAATGAATGTAGGAAAGGACATGGTGGCCTACTTTTAAAAGGATATTTCTGCCAAGTCACAAAATAATAAGAGAAAGAATTTATGGTATAACCAAAAAAGATCTTTAGGTTGTGGAAATTATGATGGATGACATCTCTTGCCCCTGTCGCCTGTGATCTGTTTGAACATATACAAGACCTTAATTACAGCCTTGAAATAAATGATCAGGCTTAAGGAATACTCTTGGCCCCAAAGGAGGAGCAATCCAGGCAGAGGAACAGAGCTGAATTAAGCACACACACTTAATCCCTGGAGGTGCCCTCTCATTCCAGATTTACTGATACAGGTAAATCCCCTAAGCAATTCCCTCCACTGCAGGCCTTTGCTGTCCTCTGAAACTTCAAGGTTTGCTCAGGGCAGACATCAACATGCAAAATTGGAGTGGCAAGTCCAAAGGCAAAACATGTAGATGCCAGCACAGAATGTATGCACAAATCACTATTTTTAAAATATTTTTTCTCCCATTTTGCTAACAAAACAAGCTCTTTAAAATAGGAGATGGGAGAAAATCAGACCAGAGGAGCACTGTGAACACCTCCTGCAACCACCAACGTAACCTGGGTTAAAGAATCCCATCTCTGGTGAAGGAAGACTGTGCTTCCCTTCTGCATAAGTAAATATGGTTTTGGGCAGCACCTTGAGGCTGACCCACAGGCTTCTTCTCAAAAACCTAATCTCAAGTTAGAATGCAAGTGCTGATGGATTTATCACTTCCCTTGGTAAACTGCTCCTATAGTTAATTATCCTTACTATTTAAGTTCCGTCTCATTTCCAGTTTCAAAAAAAATTTGCTGAAGGCCTCACAATGTTTTTCTACAGTGTCTATACGCATGTTTTTTGTGTGTGCACACCCACACAAATACTTGTTTAAAATAACCCCTCTTTAATTCCTAAAGAAGTATTCTTTTTCCACACGCAACGTTGTATTATCACTGAATCTGAGAACTGGGATTTTAATTCAGAACTGCTGCTGGACCAATGTGTAGTTGCATGGCAAAAGATTCCAGTTCCCTACCCAAAGTCAGGCTTCCTAAGGCAAATTGACAGCAAGCAGTTGGATTTCCCTTAGAAAAATAGGAGTTGCAAAAGGTCTGTATTTTCTCTTACATTTTTAGGCACGGAATTGAATGCATGTGTGTATTTCATCAGTTACTGCTGCATGGTTTACATTATAACTATTAAAAGGCTGGCCACTGCTTATAATTATCAAATGTAGGCTTATAGACAATTTTACATGCAAGTTATGAGACATCTTGAGAAAAGACTCTTCAGCCAACTCACGGCCAACATGAATCTTCCTTTTTTTTTTCCAAACATTCTAGAGTTTTCACAGTTTTTCTTTTGTCATCCTGACAAGATGCTATTATTAATATTCTGAAAACTTCTGAAAAGGCTGGAAGATACAAAGCTGTATCCAGGAGGCTACAAGAAAAGAGAGCTCACTTTGTCTCTACCCCTGCAAAATTTCTGCTGTCCAGCTGCAGTCTCTCTCACAGACGATGAATCATATGCCTAGAAAGAAACTACATATCTGAGTAAACCACATTGGGTTGCTGTCTCTGTTTGGTTACATTTTAGGTAAACCCAACCAATCAAAGCTCATCAGCTGACACAGAAGCCAGTGGAATTAAAACACAGACATACAAAAATTCCTGTAAATTATTAGTAGGGTCACACAAGGCCTTAAATATTGAGAAAAGCAAAGCAATCTATTAATAACTGAAACACTGATAAAGTTTCTGCACAGTCTAAAGGAGAAGAGACAACCAAGAGGCAGAGTTTCCAAGTTTTTGTGGTCAGTGAGTTCTTAATCTGATACGAAAATGCTTGCATGCCTCCATGTCCTGGGACAACCAGGATCCAGGGGCTGAGAGACAGTTCAGCTGGGGGTAAATGTATTAAAGGATTATGGGCAAGGGGGGGAAATAAAGGTAGGGAAAACATCGTAAATTATTCTGGTCATATGCAAAGTGAGACGTGTTTTTATGCTACATCAGAAGCAGATGAGTTGGCAGCTGTTCCACTGTGACCCAGCTGGTCCAGCCTCTGTCGTTTCTGCTGCTGTCTGCATCAGACCTCTGGGATTTGCACCAGGAGAAGACCAGGAACACTGTCTGGGCATCCAGAGTTACTCAGAGGGCTGTCCTGAAAGAACGAGCAGGGGGCAGGGGGCAAAGAGCAAAAGGATTGTCCTGCAAAACCTCCAACAGCTGGATGAATGCCACACTCAGCAATCCAGAGGTGCCCTGTGCTGCTGCACTGCCAGGGGCCAGCACGATGCATCCCACAGGATACCAGCCTGCCAGAGCCCACAGCAAGCCTGATGGGATGGATTTATCCTGCTGGCAGCTGAACAGCATCTTCGGGAAAACGATGGCCTTATGTGCAGCAGTGTGCAGAGGAACCTGATCCAGGCACAGCTTGTGTCATCTCAGGTCAGAAATTATAGAGAGAGAAGAAACTGTGGGTTTTGTTTGTTTATTTGGTTTAAATATGTGGCCAGTGCAAAGATCTGTTGTCAAATGGAAAACACTGGTTGAGAGGCATTGAAAAAAGGAAACAGTCCCAAGAGAAGGGTCCTCTGTGCCACAGTGCAAAATCCACAGGTCCCCAATCCCCTTTAAGGCTCTGTCTGAGCAGGTTTAAACTAGATTCTCCACAGATCCCAGAAAAACTGCTTTGTATTACATCCAAATCCCAGCATTAGGCTGTAGAGCTGCAAGGCAGAAGCCAGTTTGCACTGAAGAGAAAGAAGTCTCCCTGCACACCAAGTTATCTGATAGCTGTCCTTTCCAAGAGTATATAAATTCCTGCTGAAGTAGCATCTGGTTCTGGCCAGTGGCTGGAATGAGACACTGGGCTGGATGAACCAGTGGCCTGGCTGGTGACACTAATCCCCATGGCTCTGGTGAGTGCCCAGAGAGACACTCCTAGGACCGAGGCATTTCCCCATTCAAGTGCAAGCCATATGTTGGGAATGAAAAAACAACTTCAAACAATCACGCAGCACCCACGGTGCTTTTGGAATAACAGCCTGGCTATCAAGCACGGGCAGCGATGGCATCAGCCCTGCTGCTTCTTCCCATTCTGAATCACATCTAATAATTATTTGAGAGACATCAAAGCCCTGTCCACAGCCCATAAAACACTTAAGCAACTTTTGTAATAAGGTTTTCTTGATGTAGTGGATGGGTCAACACAGTTGTGTCTGACCTGCCTCAGGGTCTGAATCCAGCTCACTGCCCAGCTACACACCCTGACTCAGGAGATTATTCTGTGTGCCAGTTCTGGGACAACCTAAACAGCTCTTAGAATAGCCAAAATCTGCCTGTGCTTTCAGCACACCCAAATGCACATGGATCCCCCTCCTTGGGGACCGCTGTGCATTTCTGTGCCTGGTGCAGCAGAATTTCTCTCATATCAGCCTTTGAGGTGATGCTACAAAAGCAGATTTGGGTGGATATTATGGTCAGGGATTTTCATTGGACAACACTGGCACTAAATGTGATTTGAAGACAGTGTGAACCTCCAGAGAGAAAATGGGAATGCAACCCATGTAGGGCCTTAGGAGTGCACTGAAGTTCAAACCAGCTCTTGAGATCACCCAGCACAACCAAGTGCAGCCACTGATCCTCAAGCTCTGCACTGATAATCCATCTCTTAATCACTGAAAGAGGAACTTGCAAAGAAGCCCTAAAGTGAAGTGCTGAATGATTCTCACGTGAACATCTCAACTTCATGACATCTGTCAGTCATCCTGAGTATCACATCACCCAAACAGCTGAACAGAGATTGTGATACAAGAAGGTGTCCTTCGTCCCCTGACAGACCTGCCAAATGAGACAATTTAAATGAGAGTTTTGCCAAGAACAAAAAGCTGGTGAGCGCCACGAAGCAGTGGCAGCCCAGCCAAGGAGCCTCAGGAATGCAGAATCAATGCCTCAAATGGCTGCTGTGTCTAAACATACATCAAAAAGCAAACATAGCACTTAAACACAGCAGCTGGATCCGTGCTGATGGGTCTGATGCAGTTACCATCTCACCCAATGCAAAATGCAATGCAATTCATGGCAGCTTTAAATGCAGTGAAGGTAGAGGAGATGTCAAAATGTGGTGCCTTTTTTCTCCACTTTTGGAAACACAGCATGTGATGAAAGGGTGCTCAGTTACTCTGAAAATTCGGCCTCCAGTTTAAATTCAATTACTTTTCCCAATAACTGAATCAAAGATAGGGCTTCCTGTTTTCCAACTGCAAAGAAAGCCTGCCAATGAAATAAGTTATTTTTAAATTTTAAATCAAGTGTCATAGAAAAATGCCGCATTTTCCAAGTACCTCTGCTGTTCATTTTATATACCAAGCACCCAGGACTTACACCTTTTGCCCCACAACACGGATAAGGAGCAGAGAGAATCATCTCCCATGGCCAGCTTGGCCACTTCCTTGGTTCCAGAGGAAGCAGAAACTGTTTCTCTTCACCCTCATGAACATTTCAGCCTACCCAGTCACAGGTGTTTCATTGTTTTTCAGGGGGTATCAGGGGGTGAGGTGGAGGGAAGAATTGAAATAACAAGAATAAATCTGGTGACATTTTAGAATGGGATATAAACCCAAATGGAAATAATTATATGTCAATGATGGACTGATCTCTGTCCTTACTTTCTTGAGGCACAAATTATGGCCAGGATCTTAGTTCTTAGGCCCAAACTTCAAGCGCTATAAACTCTCACAGATCCATGCTGACTTATCCTGGCAGAAGACTTGGCCATTATACATGAGCCTGTGACTAATACATTTGAATGGAACTTTGAAGTCCAAGCAAGCGGAGGGAAAACCAAGATATTACAGTAAAGGCACCCAGTCCGCAGGCCAACTGAACAATCCTTGAATGAAATCCAGAAGAAAAAAGTTTGGACTTAGTCCATTCTCAGCTCCCAGGGGACTGGAGAACAAGCCACAAATGCCAGACTGCAGTTCAACTCTGTTTTTATCTCTCCCACCTTGTTCCCATTCTCAGAACATCACCAAGAAGATGATGAAGGTTATTCTGCAGTGACCCCTGGTCTGTAGAACCAGCGTGGCAATCCCTCCCACCCCTTTCATTCCCAACCCCTCTTCTTCTCAAGAATCACTTTGAAGGTTCATAACATTCAGCCCTGAAGGCAAGAGGGTTTTTCCAATGTAAATTTCTTTTGGTCACTGCAATATGAACAGAAATCTTGGGCATCTCTGTTCCATGACAGGGTTTTCATATTTCCTTTGCCTGCCCAGCTATTTATCATTTTCCAATAATCCCATGCCCTGGAGACAATAACACTCAGCAAATGGCCTCAGCTCCCCTCCCCCTATCCCACACACACAATAATGTTTCCATGCCTGAAAGTCTGTCCGTCAACGCTGATCGGAAAGAAAGATGTTTATCTCTACATATGGCAAGCCACAAAAGTTAGAGATGGAAAAAGATCTATTAGATCATTGAGTCCAAAGCACTGCTAGTGAAGGACAGAGCCCCAGAGAACACAGAGCTGTTTTTAAACAGATGCAATAAATCGTCCTTCATAATGTGGTGGCCAACTGAGATATTTCACATCCTTGACTTTGAGGTAGGAGATGCTGCAATGTGGAAGTTTTTCTCCTTTCCCAATAGATTCATGACAAAAAATTTGTTGTTGGTTTCTGCTAATACGCTCTAGTTTCCAAAAGACAGACCAACCACAACCAGAATTCTTCCGTCACTGCCTGATCCTAATTTATTTAAGATACTTGCTGAAGTCATCATTTGGACTGGTCTCAAATGACCCCAAGCTAGGATCACATATGGAAATACAGAAAAGCAATATGTTGCAACAATCCAACAATATCCTTCCAATTAAATCTTAAACTTTGGTAGGTTCAGCCGAACACCACCTCTTTGCCCTCCTAACAGTCTCCTGTTTGCATAAGGGTTCCCAGTCAAATTCAGTGCACCAGAACCAAACCAAAAGTTCGTCTCTATCACAGGGGACTGGGAGGACACAGCCAGAAAATGAAAACTAAAGAGAGGCAAGCATCTCTTAAAGTAATTCAGGTGTCTAAAAAAGCCACTGAAAAGCATCCTGAGTCACTCAGCCTGTGAAAATTCAAGTCAAGGCTGGTTGTACCTAATGGATCATGGCTGATAAGGACCTTTAGGAAAGGAATAATCTCAGCACAAAAAGTAACTCCAAGGTCAGAAGTGTGGCCCCGTGTTTGGATACAGTTCCAAATAGATATTAAATTACAGAGCACATAGACCAGACATTCATTATTATCAGCTTCATTAACATATTTTAGAAATTAGAAAGTTCAGTTCAATGTTAAATCTAGAGCTATAAACAGTTTTATAAAAGTGGGACACCTCATGGCAATGAATGCCACCTTCCCTGCACATCACTTTATCCCAACAGGAGACACAAGCAGGGACGAGGCATGGACATGCAGATATTGGCACTCTGAAAATCCTAAATCCTTGGTATTCCAATGGCTCGCTGGGTTTAGCTGCACTGGAAAGAGTTGGCACATTTTGGAAATGCTGAAATGGTGTTAATTGACACATTTTTCTGCAAGAATCAAGAGACAGGTAGGAATGATCAGGGTAACCTATGGTAGTTGCACGTCCGTGTATGCCCAAGTAACATTGAAATTGGGTTTGTAACTCCCTTCATTCCACATGGAAATCCTAGCCAGAAAATAATATTAAAAAAGGCCTTAGCTAAAAGTGGATTCTGAAAGCATTTAAGAATATCCATCTTTTAAACACAGCCATCCAAATCCAGAGTATTTAGAAAACAGGGACTGTTGCTGGTGACTATTCCTTTCTCAACACATTGTATTTTGTGCTGTACTCAGCTTTTCCAGCATGCAGTGAGTAAATGCAACACTGGAGCATCACAGACTTACTGTCTCCCACACCAAGAGCAGACTAATGCAGCCTAATATTTTTATAATACAGGCAACAGCCATATATACATTAAAAATAAATAAAATACATTGCTCCACTGGGGAAACAGAAAACCAAGTATGTGTGGCAGATGTAAGTCATGTCAGCTGTCAGGAGGTGTTCAGATTTGAAAGAAATGAGAGTAAAAAATAACTCGGTGGGGAGTTTGTCAGAGCTAGGTGGTGTTTCACAAAAACTTCTCCAGAACATTCATTTTCCATTTTGTGTATAATCCTTGATATAAGATTTAACTTTATATATTGACACACTGGATCCCAAGAATCTGGTCCAAAACTGCTCTCACATCTCCCCCTACCTCCACCCAAACACTTTTTAAAGTAATATTGACACAACTGCAAGTAGTAGCCTTTCTAAATTAAAACATCTCTTTATAGCCTGGGCATACAGTGCAGCACTTACAGGGCTCTGTGAGGGACATCAAATGCATCTTGAAAGGCTGTGGTTATTCTGTCTGTGGTATTAGTCCAGTTCCACAGTGCCTGTCTGGAGCTTGTGTAACAAGCACCAGCAAATGAAGTGCTCAAATTGCATCTCATCTTGCAGTCCAGTCTTGCTGGGTTGGATTGGCAAACAGAGGAAATCCTTCAGACTGTGCCCCAACTCGTGTCTCCAGGACAGAGCTTGGGCAAATCACATGATTTTTTGTTTATCAGAATGAGGACATCAAACACTGGCTTTGCAGTTTGCCCTTGAAAACCCAGAATAAAGTTCATCTGGTCCCTCTGTGCTGCCATTAAAATCCCTTGGGATCTGCACATTAGGAGCAGGTTTTCTGCAAAGCTGAAGGACTAAGATGACATGAAATACTCAAAATTGAGCTTTAAATACTCAGTACCATGTTCACCCATCCCTCAAAAGACAAGATTTTCGAGGCTTTTTAGGTGTGAAAAGGAGCAATGAAATGTCCATGCCTCATTCCCATTGGCAGTGCCTGATTCCAGGCAGGAGCAGAACTGCAGGGTTACCCCAGGTAACTTCTTGCACTCACAAGTGGCCTGTGGAAATTCTCATTAACCTTTCCTAAAAAAAAAAAAAAAAAGGTAAAAGGAGACAATTCATAGAGACAAAGAGCTGGTAGGGGAAAAGGAAAGGGAAAGAATACCTCCATTTAGAACATTGCAGATCTTGCAATTTTCGCCTGAATTCACACACTTTTTCCTTACATTTTGTTTTTAACACATGATCGTTTCAAAAGGTCTTCATTTTCAAAATGGATAAAATAAAATCAAGGAAGATGGTAACAAAAACCTGAGAAAAATTAAATCCAGCAGCAAGACATGATTCCTTTGTACTGAAAAACAAAAAGAGAAGAGAAAGGTGTATCAAGCCTTGAAAAACTGGAAAGTTTCAAAGAAAAGAAAAACCTATCTTTTTTTTTAAAATTAGGTAACAATTTCAGTTTCAAAAGCAGGTTATCTTCCCTTAGAAGAAATGCAAAAGTATCTTGATGTCACAGGCTGCTGAAAAACAAACAAATAAACCAATCAACCGAAAAAACAAAACCCGATCTATTTCTTGTCCCTCTGCCTGACCCAAAAAACATAAATAAATACCTTCTGAGATTTTCAATCTAGTTTTACAGTCCCAAAAGACTTGAACCATTAAAATATTATGTAAGTTTTTATTCAGACCAACTACTTTGAAGTCCATCTGTTTATATCGGAGTTGGCCTCAGCAAAAACTCGAGAACAAAACACACACACTGTGTGATACTGAAATCAGATCCAAGTTCTCTTGCTTGGCCCCTTTTCTGCCATTTGCTGTGAGTCCATTAGTCAAAGCCACGCTCCCAAATGGTGTGGGGAATTCCTCTTTCATGGCACCCCCTCCAGACCTCAAACACAACAACAGGTTTGAGAAATTAATCTCTCCCCCTGATACCAGAGAAGGACAAGCAGTGCCTGATCCTACATTTCTCCTCCATTCCTGTTTCACTCTGGTACAGCAATCTGCTTTCCAGCAGCAGCCAAACACACATTCAGGAGAGTTTATTGTTTTGGGAAGCACTGCCTGGGCTCTGAGTTATTCTCTTTTACATCCAAGGGTCTGATGGGGTGAGGGTGCAGGTACCCATCCCACACTACACTCCTTGGTGCAGGCTTTTAGTTAATTTCTCTAATTAGCTTAAATGTGTCACAATAGAGGCTCACAGCCTCCTCTTTCTCTAAGCATTGGGTGTGAACTGCAAATGCTGCTTTTTTCCAGTGATTTTCCCCTTCTCCCAAGTATAACTCTCCATGTGTATATCCCCACACACGCGTGCCTCCAGTCACACACACACACGTTTGCCTTTGGAGGATATTTCAAACCTACCCAACCTAAATAAGGAGAACTTCTAAATGTATTTTCTTTTCCCCTTGATGTGGTGAGATTCACAGGCTATGGAAAAAGAGGCTGGGACAAGACACGGTTGCATCTGGAGCGGGGGAGGAATTCTTTTTTGTGGTCGTCTGATGAATTATCAAAGCCGACTTGTAAGGAGTTTGGGGCCCAGAACTTTAAACAGATAGAGATTTTCCTCTCTCCTTCCCTTTCTGTCTCCAACTGTCCTGGGGATTTGACTGAGTCATGTTACACTCGCTGTGACTTCAGATCAGTCGTATCTGGCTTTAATAATGTCTTTATTTTTATTGCTGTTATTTTTGGCTGCCTGGGCACTCTTCAGAGCCTCGCTGCACTCCCGGCAGAGGCAGCAGCCTGCACTCAGTGATGGGAGGACAAGAGGGATCCAGAGATGGAGATGTCAGCATGGAGCCTCTGCACTCACTCAGAGCCAGCTCTGAGCTCCCATGGAAGCCCAGTCAGGAATGCCTGGCATTCCCATCCCTTCAAACGAGATCACTCACAGCTCCCCACCTCAAACATCTCCCCAGTGGGGCTGCACAGGGATTGATCAGACATCAAGCCACTGGGGAGAGGGAGAGTGGAGGCAGAGAGCTCCTGGGACATGTGAAGTATGTGTCCAAATGGGGCAGCTCTGGTTCAAAGCAAAACAAACCCAGCTTAGGTCAACCTCAAAGGCTGCAGCTGATGGGAAATCCCTCTGGGGAGGTCCAGGTGTTGGGCAGGAAAAAAACCCCAAAATTTCCCTCACCCGTCTTTTTCCCCTTTTTTGGTAACCACCTTTAGAGGCTGAAGTTACAGGAGCATGCCTCAGTGGAGACAGGGGAAAAGGGAAGGAAGGATTTTCACAGGTCAAGTGTCTTCCATTACATTTTTTATATTTATTAATTTATTTCCAATAAAAGAGACAGTACATCTCCAAGTTTTTATAGGAGTGTAAGTATGAAGCCAAAGTGCTTCCTGCCTGAGACAGAGAGGGGGGAAGGAAGAAATGGAATGGCTTATTAGTGGCTACATTTCATCTTTCAAAGGAACATCTTGGAGGCCATCCCAGAAGGATCCTGCTGTGCTTCAATAAAGTGACTATGGGGATGGGAAGTCCAGTCCAGGCACCCAAAGAACAGAGCCAAGAAGACAACCAGCACCATTAGGGATTTATTTTATTCATGCACAGAGGATACAGGGGGACAGGGGAAGGCTGCAGAAACACATCTTGAAGGCACAACACACTGGGATACCACTGAGCATTTAGGGACTGAGGCTCCTTGCCCATTTCATCAGTAGAACATGTAAAATATATAAATTAGTTCTAAACTTCCTTGTTCAAATCAGTTCCACTACTAAAACCTTAGATCTTAGTGCTAGGCATCTCTGAGACCAGGCCTTGGAAGAAACAAAAGTGGCTTTTATCTACAAACATAACTTCATTTCAGTCACTTACCAAAAATATTCCACTAGCTTTCATAATACTTTTTCTTCTTTGTGTCAGCCATGCAAAGCATAAAGGCTGCAAGACCTACAGAATATCCCCAGGAGCCAAACTAACACATATTTATAGAAGAGAGAAGGGGAAGTTCAAGACAGGAAGTAAAATATAAATTTCAAATATCTTCTTGCAGAGCAGAAATTATAACATTCAACTCATGTAGCCAGTGCTATACCACATAAAATGAAAAGTCATACAGCAGATAAAGAATCTTCATTAAAATCAGCACAAACATGAAAAGTGATGTGAGTGGCAACAGATCAATCACTCGTAAATAGCTGCTCACTCCAAGCTTGGGTTGGATACAGGAATTACCTGAAGTAGCCTGAAAAGAGCAACATCCTCTCATTCACTCACCCCCATCAAGCACTTAATGCAGATAAATGGAACCCTCATAATTATACTGAAAACACCCTTCAAAACTTATAACCCCCCTTCCTTCTTGGAGCCCCATCTCTGTCCCTCACCTTACTGCCATCAACCCCCTCTGTCAGCTTTCCTCAGACAGGCATTGCACAAAGGTAGGGATGGGGACTTTGCTGAATGCAAAAACAGGGAGGCAGATAGCAGAGATTTTTCTGTGGCTCACTCCCCAAACCCTCCTGAAAGAGAGAGCTGGGCTGCAAAGGGATCATGGATCAAGCTCTTCCATAGTCTCACATGCCCTGGGCAGAACGCGCCATTGCAGCCTGAATGCAGCAGCCCAGCCCAGAATGTTTCTCTCCAGAGCTCAAGCCTCTTTCCATTTTCTGTTTATGTCTTTGTATCAGAGTGGAAGCTCTTTACAAAGGCCCATTTCAAAAGTTAGAGAGAGCATTTTGCTGTTCTCTGAGGGCATGCAAGAAGTTTTGCTGAGAGAACTCTGAAATCATAAATACAGATTTTCAACCCCATAAGCCTCACTTTTCCTATTTCTTTCCATCTCTAAGAGCTAGCACTGGTAAGAAGAATATAAAAGAAAAAGAGCAAGGGAGCAACAAAATAAGCACCATGATGTACACCTCAAACCCAGTGCAGAGGCTGTACAGGTGTGTGTGCATGGAAAGATGCAGAAGTCAAGAAGATAAGGAATTTGAAAGTTATTCAGCTCCAGAAGATAACTGTCTGGAGGAGCACTGAAGGAATTCCATGGTTTAAGAGCTTTTTAGATGGTGTTTAATTCAGATGCAGCTCTAAGAGGCAACTATCATTGTAGAAAAAAAGAAGAATCTACTGAAGACCACCTTATACAGCAGAAACTCAGATGCTCTCTCAGCCTCCTTGGCAAGAAATAGATTTCAGCAAGGAAAAGGTTTCTTTTCTTTACTCTGAATATGAACTTTTGTACCCACAGAAAGTGTATTCTTTACACATTTTTATTTCAAAATAAAAACAAACAACCTTGAATGCACAGAGGTCAATGCTGAAACAGGTAAATGGTCATGGCCAAAAATGCATTTCAGCAAATCCTGACAGTCCATTTCCGATTTGCAAAACTTCCTGAGCATCTTCAATGACAAAAAAAAGAGAGAAAATCACAACAAGGAAGGTAATTCATAGCTGCTTGGCCTCAAAAGGTTTTAGAAATACTGTTTTTTGGAAATCCAGCAGGAAAAACTACATTTTCTTAACTCCTTCCCCTTCTCCCTATACAGACTTGTATTTAAGTTAGGACTTAAACTTCAATAATTAACGTATGTTGTCCATTCACGATGAGAAAATCTCTGCTGATTTCAGACAGAGAGCAGCTGAAAACTCTCAAAGGCTGGTCAGAAGAGGGAGTAACTTTAGCTTATCACTTCAAACCATGGAATGATTTCTGAGTAACAGCAGGCAAAAATTTTCTATTAGGATACTCTGTTTTGTTAGCTTGGACTTTGCTTTTTTGGCCAAGCTGTGCCACTAATAGTACAAGAAAATATCACAAATGCAAAAGTAACATTTTTCAAATGTATAAGCTGGCTCAGGGAGAAAAAAAAATCTACCTGAACTGAAAAAAGAACTGAATCAGGTTTTATCCTGTGTTAGCCAAGATGGTGAACATTAATTCTTGATCTCCTCGTGGTTTTATTCAAGTAAAACCCTCTCATGTTGAAACCATAGACTTTACATCATAATACATTTGTAAAGCTGATTATTCCAAAGTTTAAATCATGTTTCATATCTCTCTTTCCCCAAGGCAGGGCTGTTTTAACAGGTGTGCAGACACATCGATAAGAGTTTCCCCAGGTAAGGAGGTAGACAGATTTTACCACTGCACAGCAAAGTGCTGCTCATGATTTACTCTTCACCAGACAGAGCTTTCATTCTCGAGAAGTCTAATCTGCTTCACCAGCTAATTCTAAGAACTGGGAAGGTCTGAGCCAGACAAGCATCAGATGTTTTACAGAGAAACTCTGCACAGTAAAAGGTAGAACAGAAGGTTTTACCTTATTAGAAGTTAAGGTTTTGCTTACTGAAAGCCAAGGAAGTCCAGAAATTGAAACCCAGACAAGGTCCCAGACACAAGCCATGTGGGGCTCTGAATTCCAGCCTCATTTTCCCTTCACCAGAAATAAGCTTATGCCCTGCAGCTCCAGCTATAGCTGAAAATGTTAATAAAATGGTTTTTCCATTCCTATAGCTAATTCTTGCATTGAGATAAAAATCACTGGTCAAAGTAAGAAGGAAACAGCCCTGTGCCACAGTGGCATGCACTTTGGCAGGCAAAGCATGTGTATGAAAGAAGGAATAATGCCAGAGGGGCAATTCAAACTTGGATCTCTCAAAAAGCAAGGAGAGAACCTTAGCCCATGCAACCTCAGGTTACAGAAGAATTTGGGAGTGTGGGGGGAGGAAGGTAACAAATTTTATGAGGTCTTGATGCCATTCTGACACACAATATAAATTTCTTTATAATTCCAAAACGTTTTATGGGGTCATAATGAATCCTGCCAACCTTCACCTGGTGCTTTTCGCCAGCAGTGCTCCGACATCCTCCCAGATCGGACACAGATGCTGCACTGCCTTGGAGAAGTCTATTTACTGAATTAGTAATTACCACATCCTACAGCACCTGAGTTTTCCTTGGAGCTCTCCCAGCCCTGTCCTGCCCATAGCCTGCACTGCTTAGCTGGTGAAATCTGACATGTTCTTGGCCAGCAGCGCAGCAGCTTTGGCCGCGTGTCCAGAAATATTCAACCTGCAGAGAGAGCTGAGCCAGAAAAGATTTCTAAATAATTTGGCAATTTCACTCTGCCTGTTACTGGTTCCTTCTCGTGCTCTTTTTATGCAAAGAGAAGCTACACCAGGCTGGCTGGGTTATTTTTGTGTGGCAGCTGGATGGGCAGGGGAAAAAATTCAGCCTGTGGAATACAGAGCACTGCTGAAAATCTGGCTCTTGGTTAACACACACAGAGGCTCCCGGATCAGATATCCTACTTCCAAACTGCTCTCTGTAGAAAACAAGAGTTTCTCCCTGGCAGAAAACAAAAAAATATGCAAAAGAAATAAAATGATAATAAACAGAAGAAAGCCCCAGCCCTGAGGAGCAGCTCAGCACTGAATGAAAGGGAATGCAAGCTGTTTTACATGCTTTTCTTGTCTTCTTTCCCTCTGTTGTCATTGGTTGTTTCGTTGTTTGCGAGGCTGGAACAGAGGGGGGAAAGCTGCATGTCAAGTATTGAAATTTCTCTTTGAAGGTCCCTTTTTCAGATGAAAAAAGGAGCTTCAGACAGAGCTCCCGAACCCCACTTCGACCTTCAAAGTTTGACTAATCCTTTGTCAGAGTGGCATTTGCCACTTAAGGCATAAAGCCCTTTTTAACACTCAGATCAGGAGCCTGTTTTCATCCCTCCTCCTAAAAGCATAACCACAGCAGACTTTCATTCACCGTAAAAGTGTGGGAAGGGGTTGTTTTGTTTGTGCTTTAATTTGCCAGCGAGGGGGCCAGGAATTCAGCTCCGTGTTCCAGAGAAAGGTCCAAATCTTGTAATCCTGAGCTAACGTGCCTGTGCTTCAGTGGGGCTCAGAGGGCTTTTAGGGTCACAGAATACTTTGGAATGAAGGCCAGAGAGTCTGTTTGCAGTCATTACCCACTAAAGGCTGTCACTGTGCATCCTGGGTGCTGAAATTGTGGTTGGCACATGAGCCAGTCTGGTGCAAAATCTACAACCTTGACAGCTTTGGTATCCCAGCAATCAGTCACAAGAAGGAAGCCATGCATTTGCATGCAGAATAATTAAGAGTGCAAATGATCTTATTCGTAAGGTTTCTTAACCTACAGCTAGTTGGAAAACTGAACAATATCTATTACAAAGGGTGAACTTCATACAGTGAAATGTGCTGAATGCTGGGATGAAACAAAACAACCCTTTTGGATGGGAAAAATGCTTAGGAATAGGGATTTATTTTATTTTATTTTAATCTTAGATTTCATTGAGAACTTGGACAGAATGCTTACCCTAGTCAGATCTTAGCCAGATCACTGGATTTCATCCTAACACTCTTGCAAAAGCTGCTGCAAGGCCTTTTCTTGCAAGACTGCCAAGCATGGCATATTGGAAAGCAATGTCCAGAGCACATCAGCCTCGCCTGCAACAGCAGCTTCTGCAGCCTGAATAAAGTGCAGTGGGGATGGCAGCTCTGAGCCACCATAACTGGACACAGCCTTTAACCAAAGCCCAGATCGAGATTCACACGTAAAAAATCCAGATCCATAAACATGTTGTCTTAACCATATTGCCAAAATCTTCTTTTCTAGTAAAACATGAGGGTTGTGTCCAAATAGCAGTGCAAGAATGTGATTTTGAGTGCTACCAGAACCCAGCTCAGTTCAGGAGGCACCCCAGAAATACACCTGAACACTGACAGAATTAGGATGCAGAGGCAAGGTAAGTTCCAAGGATTAAATTCCCTCTTAGGTATCTATAAAAGCCTTACACAGCTATAAAATAATACTTGTTGCAATACCAAATAAAATATGAAAAATTCCTTATCTGACTGAACAGGCCTGTACTGTTATGTCTTTAATAAGTTTATAAAATCCACAGATGCAAACTGCAAGAGACATTGAGTGTGGAAGGATTCTGGATCAAAACCAGGAGGAATGTTACAGATAAGTATTCTTCTGCAAGTGAAGAATTCACATACCTTTTTGGCATTCCAAGTGTGTGCTGTTCAGAGAAAGTACAGCCTGTTCCTACCCTACCAAGCTGAAATCTGTGCAAAAAGTGAGGGAGATTTTTAAAATGGAGAACAAAAGCAAGGAAGATGTGGTGGATCTCGAAGGATTTCCTTCAGGTCAGGAGTCACCTTGGAGTTCAGATTTAACAGGAAATTTTTAGTCTGAAATATAGACCATAACTTATTTTTGGATGAAAACAACAAACGTGAACCTTTACCCACAGCTGAAACCAAATGCAAAATCAATCTTTGATGAAGTTGAAAGTTAAGAAGTTGAGGGACTTAATCCATGCACCATTTGTTCTATTCTGTCTCTCTTCTTTGCTGGATTCAAGTATTTGCATCTGAAACCGTCCACTGGCTCAAACCTTTTCAAGGGATTTCCTAGAGATCACCTGTTAGTCCATGAACACACAGACACCTGGAACCCACAGGGAGAGCCAATTCATGAGCTCTAAACTCCAACTGATCCTGTCTTAATATGAGAAGTTTTCAGGGCATCGTCTGAGTCCTTTTAGTTCCCTCTATTTTTAGGATACACATGTTAGATTATGTAGCTAAGCCCATTTCTGGAGGCTTCAGAGTACCTGAAAAAATCCAATCTTTCCCCTAAAACATTTTCTTTTTTCTTCCCAGTTCTCTCCACCCCTCCCCTCCAAGATCAGTTTCTTGTTTTGGAGAGGATTTTCTACATTTTAAGTACAAACTACTGCACATATATGAAAATGAGAAACACAAGCAGACAATTAACAGCAGAACAGCCTCCTTGTTCCATTTCTTCAAAGAAAATAATTCCTGCACAAAAGTTCATATATTGCACTTACACAATCACAGAGGCAAATGACCATGTACCCCTGTAGGAAACCTACTCAGAACTCCATTCAATACAAACTGCAAGCACACAAGAAGAAAAAAAATAAAGGCAGGAATACGTAAAGAGAAGAAAAGGAAAAAACCAAATATCTCACTCACTCTGGCTATCTCAGCCTGAGAAAGCTCTGCCAGCAATTACTACTAATCCAAATTATTCTTACACAAATATCTCTGAAGTATGAAACACAAGATAAATTTAAGGGCAGAGATTCTCCAAGCCAATCAGACAGATTGGGAGTCCTCTTGCAATAGGTGGAGCTAATCTAAGACTGCGTGGTAACTTGGAAAACTTGGGCCAAAAAGATAGCACAATTTATTTTACTTTAAACCATCATGAATATGCTTAATGAGCAATCAAATCTAATCTTCCAAGCTTTAGAAAGACAAGTATATTATGAACACATCCAGGAGCGAGGAAGGCAGAAATTTATACAATTATAAACCAAAGTAATTCAACCAATCACCAGCAGACCAGCAATGCCACTGGTCTGACTGAGCAAAACCTTCTAAAGCAAGGCTTCCACCAGGACAAACACACAAGGAATCAAATTCCTCAGTACAGTACCAGTTCTCACTCCCCAGAACAAAACAATTTACAAGGCATCATTTAGTGTTACAGACAATCAAGACTAAAAATAATTCTATTTCCTTTCGGGGCATGAATACAAATCTTGGAGCAAGCCATCAATTCCACGACAGAAGAAAAACTCTCTTGACTTTGCATTTACAAACCCTGCACGATTTGAAATTGAAGAAATGACCAGGGATTCTTTTGCCTGTAGCACTGTTAGTTTCCCCCATACAGGCATAAATGATGCTCATCAATAGAAATGTGATATTTCCGAGTACAAAAAAGCAACATAAACTGCACTTACTAGGTCTCCTCTGGTTCCCATTTAATTTCTTTTGTCTAATGTAAACTCACTGGGCTATGACTAACAGCTAACATATAATTTCTAATTGTATGGCATTATGTTATGTTAGTACAAAAACATTATCAGAGCCAAGAGAGAGACACAAGCAGATCGTTCAGTCTTACTGAGAGTAGACAGGAATGGAAAAATACCATCAGTATCAACTGCATTTGTCAGGGAAGCAGATTAAAAGCCAGCTTTAATGGGAAAATTTTCTTCCTACATTTTGCTTTCCTTCTTTTTAGATCATAGAACTGTTACATAAACAAACTAAAATATGTTCACCTTTTCAAGGGCTTATGAAAAAGCAATTGGATGATACAGGACATTACTATTTTATTCTTTGGAAGATGTTCTGTATATTTCTACAGAAATGGCCTAAAGCTTTAGAGAGATATAAAGCCTGAAGCCATACGATCAGCCATAGAATCCATTCTTGTTGCAGAATTATGTTCAGATTTACATTTAAAAGAATTATGAGCCAGAGTCTCTGCAAAAAAAAAGGAAGAAAAAAAAATCTGATTTACACCCTGTAGAGATTTCCCTCCCTGGGGAATAAACCAAAGGAACATAAATCAAGAGTAAGGCCATGTACAAGTACACTCCTGAGCCTGCAGATAGTCTGCAACAACAGCTGCAAGAGCTGCCATCAGCCCACATCCTCCCACTGTGCTAATCATGAATTCAACATGGACAAAGTGAATGGCAAATGTGACAGCACTGGCTTTGTTTAGTTAGGGCTGGCTGTGTGTGATGTTCCTCTGAGAAGCTGGGGCTGGGCACGTTGTCCCACAAAACCCTGCCTTGGGCCAGGGAAAGCAGCACAGGACAGGACCCCAGAACAATCAGACACTGAGTGTGCCCAGCCCCTGGAGGGCAGAGAGGGAGGGATGGAGAGAATGAGACCCATGGACAAGCAGGAGCCCATGCTGGAGCAGAGACAGGGAGCAGCAGGGAGAGCTGAGAGCAGCCAGGAGGGACCCACAGCAGGGTCCTTGGAGGGGATGGGTGCAATTAGCTGAAATAGGTACTTAAAAAAGACTGCCTTGACCTTGTCACACAGAAAGCAAATGAATTGCTGAAATCAGAGCAAATCTGAAGAAGATCTATCTGTACAAGAGGGCAAAGAGAGGAGGATTTGTTTATGTTGCCCTTAGTTTAGTCTGCCTTAACCCAAGTCAAATCTAGATCTTTATCTGAAATTTTGCTGTTTTAAAGTCTCTCTATACTTTCTTAGCTTGTGGTCCAGCAAAACACATCTTTTGCAATTTAAAATGTTTTTTTCTGTAGAGCTCACTTTAAGGAAGAGGCACAGGCAGGCCCTGCTGAGAGCTCTGCCAGTCCTGGGGTCCTGTGCAATAACAGACACTGGCTGCTGCACCGGGGTGGACATCAGATAAAGTGTCATGAAGATGCTGTTTGATCAAACAAAACCCAAACAGCCTTTTCAGTCTGCAACCATTTAAGCTTCTGGTAGAATTCCAGGAGATGGGAAGAAACTGCAAGGAGCGCAGGCAGAGAGTCGTGGTGCTGTGTTAGGAATTTTGGGTTCAGTTCCAGCTCTCCAGAGAGCCCACTGCACGATCACAGCCTGCAACCCCTGGCAGGTCACCCATGTTCCTGTGCTTGTGCTTCCCTCCTCACACAGCCTGTCAGGCCCATTCCTAACAGCTGCAAACTCTTCAGGACAGCACTTATGCCTTGTTATGTGTTTGTTCAGGGTTTAACAGCAGAAAGCTCTAATCTCAGCTGGGGAATCCTCACAACAGCAGAGTGCAACCCTGGGCCTGTGCTCTCCCTCAGCACAGGCCAAAACCAGCCACAAACCTGTACAAATCTACTGTATGATTCTACTCCATGATTTTTTTTTCAGCCAGGAATCCCACATCAACCAAAAAGAAATCCTAAAACTCCATTCACTTGACCTTTAATGTCATTGTCACCCAGCATGCACCTGGCAGCACCCAATCAAAACCTTCCAGGGCACCGTAACCTTGGTACTATTGACCAGCATTGCTCTGATTTAAATTTCAAACAGCCTGCAATTTTGATTCTTTTTTTCCCCCAGCTCTGAAAGCAAACATTATGGATTTTATAGGGAAGAAGGCCCCGGCCACACACTTGATTTGTACAAACTTCGCATACGTGAAAAGGCAGTCAATACAAACAGAATTCATTTTAATTAACCTTAATATGCTGATGAAAATGGTGGGGAGTTTTCACGAGCAAATAAGTAGAGCCACATACACAAAAATATCTGTTTTGCTAATTACACGTGCACACGTCCAATAATACAGTCATGGTTAATTATAGTCCTTGTTTCTAAACTTACATTTTTAGGATCAAGCTGCTTCAGTCAACAGGCACGTGGCCTTTTTTGGGTCAGGTGCAGTAGAACCTGGTGCTGAGATTTTGCTTTTGTCAAAGATCTTCAATTTTCCATCTCATCATTGAGCCACAGGTGCCTGTTTGGAATAGGAAGAAACTTATCGTGCTTCCCCAGCCTGAAGAATCCACCGGAAATATTCCCCCTGGATCAGAAGAAGGCTCAACTGCAGCATCTCTTCAATGAATCCAAGGAGTTCAAATCAATCACACAAAATCAGGAGCAACTACTCAAAAAAGTGGTTATGCTGACGAAAAAGCAGGAAAAGAGGCAGTCAAGAAACCAGTCTATGAAACTGCTGTATGCTAAGAGAAGGGAAATACCAGCAAGTGGATTAAGATCCCTCTTACTCACTTGAAACCAATGCAGACAGTCAGATTTAGTGAGGTCTGGGTACAGAATTTATCAATGGACATGCTCCAAGAGAAGAAGAGTGCACTTCTCAAGGCATTGTACCTCAGTGATTTCCCTGTTCATTGCTGCAAAAATTTCAAGCCAAAGCAAACACCTAAGCACGAACAGGTCGAAGGTTCCCCAACCTTTATAAAAACCAAAACCAAATAATTTTAATATCTGCATTTCAAATGTGTCCCTGCATCCATGAGGAGCAGCTCTCCCTCTCAGGCTTACCTGGGCCCAGCCAAAGAATTCAAAATGAACCTCGTGGGGAAAGGGCAAAGGAGTCAAGCACTTGAAAGAATGAAACTCTTCTGCCATTGTTTTTGGGAATATGTAGGGCCTCATTCTGAAAACTTGTTATGAAATATCTGTGCATCAGCCAAATTTCTGGCTAGAGCTGAGACTTTTAGTTATTTCCCAAAAGCAGAATACAGGAAAGGGGGGAAAAACTGTTCTCTTAGGTTTCCTCAACACTCTTATCTTATCAGCACAGTGAACACGTGCTGCACAAAGAAAGCAGATCCAAGACACAAACCCGGGTGTTTAATGTTTATTCAGTTAGAAGAACAATATTGCCAAACCAATGGATTCAAGAATAATAGAGTTATGCCCTGAAAATCATGAGATTTGAAACTCTCTCTCTTTGCTTTCTATTTTTTAATCTTCCAGGGTGCTTTTGAGTTACATATCTACATTTGAGAGCCTGCGGGCCAGGAATTTATTTAAGATGCAGCTAAGAATCTCATTAATAACATGAACCCAGGAATTGGTCTCTGAAGAAAATATACAGGTAATGCAAAATTTAAAGTCATGACAAGTGGCACCAGTGTATACAATATCAATATCTTGCTAATGGACCCATAATTGGTTAATGAGCTGAAACCCACAACAATAATGGGAAAAAAAGGATCAGAAATGTGGCTGCTAAGAATTATACCAAGTTATCCAGAGTCACTGCCAGTTTACTTCTATGATGGTGAACTGGCCTAATTCTAATGTCACAAGGAGTACTTTAAAGTAGGTAAATGCTTTATGATATACCTTGATTTGCATTTACCTAACCAAGCAAAAAGGAGACTAAACAGACTCTTCTGCAGTTAAACCAAAGATGTGTACACCAAAACACTACTCAGTTGTTTGGTGGGTTAATTATAAATAATGCTATTGATAGTTATCATTTCATCATGTCCAAAATCTAGGTGGTGTTACAGTTAGGCTGTTAAGATTCTAACAACTGAAGATAGACAAGCATGTTATAAAATGCATTTGGCAAAGCTTCAAAACAAAACGGTGCTGAGCAGGAACAGTCTGAAACTCCCTTCTTGCAATATCTTCTTCATGTTTGGAACATATCTGACATATTTCAAGTATATTTTCATTAGATGCATCAGCTGACCTGTATAAATACTGCTGCCATCTGCCCTCCTCCCTGAAATTATTGACTAAACTTGGAAAGTGTAGGAAAGAGCACTGCCAAAATTCAAACTTCAGACTAAAAGATGCAAAGAATTGTGCCTTCAGTAATCTGCCTGATGCTGAAAACCAGTACTGCAAACAGCCTGACTTTTCTGCAGAAACTTCAATGCAGAAGTTCATGAGCACGAATATGGAAAGTAAATTCCAGTCCTTGCAGCAACATTTCCCTCTATTTATACCTTAATAAATGCATTATGGAAATAAACATTTACCTGACACTTGTCCTTAATAGAGGTTCTCTCCTTTTAAATTGATTGAGAGCTTTACAGTGAAAGAAAAAAAGCAGGGGGGGGGGGATGTACAGCAGTGGAAATTTGGAGTTTAATGAACAAAGCCACTTATTCCCTCTCAAAGGCAGAGTGAGGCAGGGAGGGAGATGAAAGCTCTTGTTTCATTTTATGTGCAAAACAGAACAGACATCTCCCATAGACATGCTAATGAAACATTGATTTGCTGGGGTGACATCTCTTACCACAGGGCTCTCCACCTTGGACTTCCAGGAGAAACGATTCACAATTAATTAACTCCTTTCACAGATTATCTAAAATCTAACTTGGGCTCAACCCCACTTCGTGATATGCAGATCAATGAACAGAAATATATAAAGATGTACTGCAAATTTTTATACACATACATACTGATGCCTTTTTCTGGTCTTAGGAAATAAAGGCTCAGACAGGGTTAGAGGGTTGGGGGTCGTTTCCCTCGGTATTTTAATAGGATCCCATTCCATGGCTTCTGCCGTCCAGGTAGAACACGCCGCAAAAGCCCCGTCCCCCCAGTCGAGTGCACAATTAAAGACTCTACACATTAGCAGATCTACCAGGAGGGCCCAATAAGGGGCTGGGCTGGGCTCACTTCCAGTTTACAAAATCTGTCCTACTAGGAGACCTTGAGGGCTCACAAAAACAGGGTGTTTGGTCTCTAACTCTCCGTGGTTTCAGGGGTGTTTGGTCTCCTGGCCTCCTAAACACCATGAAACCAGGCTAAACTATCACCTAAAGCATCACAAGTGTGCATGCTGATACTTGTGAATATAGGGAACAGTGTAAGAAGTCTTCAGAAGAAAAGCAGAAAAATCCTTCAGGCATCATTACCTATAATGCATTATATAGAACATATAAAAAATAGATTATATACAACATACCAAATGTACCTGTATTTGTAGCCATATAATTCCCCTTCTATAAACTCATACACAATTTTCTGCCATCAGCTCAGCAATTCCATGGGAGACTTCCACACACTCCCAACACTTTAGGACAATCCCTGACCAACTCACCCAATCTCCTTCTTCTCACAAGTTAATACCAAAGCAGTACCCTGGTGTAGGTTGACAAACATTGATCCCCACTGTCCTGGCCACCACTTTAAAGGCTTTTCTCAGGCACAGAAAAGAGACTGGCACTCATCTCTTACTAATAATAACAGCAGCAACAACAACCATAAACCTATTAAGGGGGAGATATAAAATAAATATTTTCAGGATTTTATTTATTTGCTCTCAGGAAACAGAAAGGGGAAAAGTAATTGCAAAATTCTCTTTCAGTTATAAAAACAATTACATATGCTCTTTTTTTTTTGCTGCACATGGTCTTTATGGCAGAGACATGTGGAACACCACACATCCTATATCACAGGGGTTTAATCTCATTTATTCTGTGCCTAACAGATCCTCAATCCAGGATCACAGCCTGCTTGATCAAAGGGGTTGGATTCACAATGTTAAATTCTACCACAAAAATGGGCTTCCCCACAGTTGTGGGAACCCTTCTCTAAAGGGCTCAAAGTAGAGCTGCAGGGCAGCTTCATAACTGGTTTATTAGTCAGTATTGGAAGTGGCAAAAAACGTAGCTCAGAAGGACAGCAAATGTTATATTTTCAATAGGAGTTTGCACAAATGCTGGTTAAAGATCATTTTCCCTTTAAATTTGTAAGGAAATTAAGGAAAGAAATTCTGTTGATATTGTCACCCCAAGCTTTTCTTGTTCTGGTTGAAAATTGTTTGGGAAATAAAGAAAAATTGATGGATTCTTTTTATAATCCAAGCATCTAAATTTCAGCAATAAGAACTCCAAAAAATTCCAGAAGTAGATATTTCTTTCTTGTTTAAGTAAAAAAAAAAAAAACCTTTTCCTTAAAACCCAAGTTAATGCTCGGTGTTTAAGGTCCTGTGGCAGGGCCTTGAAAGCCGTGGTAGATTTAAATTTTTCTTGAAGGGATTTTAACCAGGCTCCCAGTGACTTTATTCTTTTTTCTTCTAGGATGCTCAACAGAATTATGAATATTATTTAATAAATAATTCTTTGGGATATTTTGATTTGAAATAAAAACTAAAATTGCTTTTGAGTAACGTATCTAGAGGATCAAAGGCCTAAGGAACAGCAACACCATAAATAATGTTGAACCTACTACTCTTTAAAGATTTTAACTGGAGAATTTGAAATAAATCTCTAACTGTACACACACATTCCCTCTCTCCTTCCTCCATGAATGCCATTAACATGAATTTCAAGCAAGGCTCACCTTCACAACAGCTATTATTGACATGGGGTAGATGATCAATACAGAACAGACTTGAAGCTCATTTTCAGAAATTGATAAAAGTTCAAACCCCAGAGGGGTGAGATGATTTACAGCAGAGGTTAAAGCTATGCATTCGACTTTTCTCAAAGCAAGGGTTTTCCAGATGCTTCCAAATATTTTTTTCCCCAAAATGCCTTTAAGTTTGAATACAAATTTATTTTTCCTTCTTGGAATTCACAGTTAGAGTAGAAATTAACTTTTCTGAGAGTATCTATCAAGCAGGTAATAGCACACAAGGTAAGTTCCTTTGTATGACAGGTGCAAGAACCATGGAGCTGGATCTTACTGGGACCTACTCAGTATCTCCCAAACCCACCCTCAGTGCCAAGCTGTCCTGTTCCGCTCATTCCTGGCTGGAATTTATTCCACACCCTCCTGCAGTGGCACCGGTGTTCGTCCTGGCTCAATCTCCACCAGGATACTGGGAAGTGCTGGGATGGAGCTGGGGTCCAGCAGCCTTCTCATCTCAGGTCCCATTTCAGGGTGTTCATGAGCTAATAATGAGACAATGAGATTTGATACATTCATGAAGTACATAAAAACAACATGGAAAACAGCAGCCATCAACTTCCTGTAGAGCTGGGGATACACAGGACTTGAGACCAAGAAAAACAGATGGAAAAGGCACCTTCTCCAATGAAGCAGAGCAGGGACCAGAGGAGCAGAGCAGTAACACACCTCCCCGTGAGCAAAGGGCTTCCCTTTCCAATTCACTGCAACTCCTCACCCACCCTCATCTCCTTTCCTCAAGGCAGCACTCTGTGATTAGGAGGCAGCAGGAGCAGGAGGTTAAACGTGGCTTTCATTCCCAGATCATCACTAAAGACTGGCCTCAGTAATGAAGTGCTTGGGCTGAAATAATAAAAGAAAAGCCAGTACAGAACTTCTGTGAGTCCTGGCCCAGTCCAAGCCCTGATGTTGATGTTGATATTTAAAAGCACCACAGAGTAGGAAGGGCAACCCCATGTCCATCACAGCAGTCAGAGGCCATTTCGTACTGTATGCTTTTAATTATTTCATTGACACCCGTGGATTTGATAACTGCCTGAATTTTCCTGTCAACACTTTAGTCCTTGATTTTCTTCGTTAAATCACAGCTTTGAATTGCTTTTTTTCTCCACCCACACCCCAACTATTTTTTTGACTTCTAATTCCCTGAATGCCCTGCGCTGTTTCAAATTACATGCTCATTTCAGAATACTTGGACTATTTATCTAGGAGGCAAATTTCAGAGTCATCTGAAATTAATTTCCCGACCCCAAAGATCCTGGGTACCAGCTTCCAACTCAGCCATGGAATTTCCTGGTGGTGCTGCTTGGTTTGGGTTTCTCCACACCTCCAGAGAGCCGCCCCAGCAGCTGCGAGGCTGCGATGTGCCCTCCCTCCTGCTTCTGCTCCTGTCCCACTCACCTTTCCAGCAGCAAAATAAAACCTACTTTAATTAAGTCATAGATGTTAGTGTAAGGTGAGCTATATAATTTTTAAGGTTGAATCCAATCTCAGGATATGGAAGTGTTTCAAACAGCTGAGGGATGCGCAGCACTCAGCATAAAATTCAGCCTGGAATTTTTGACTAATTTTTTTACTGATTGTTTTGCCAGGTTCATTAACGGGCACCAGCTCCCCTGTATGTCCAGCAACACAAGTTTTAGAAGTATCAGTTACCCCAGGTGATTTCACCTGGACTTTGGGCACCCCCACCACCTCTAATGTAAGGGCTGTGGGCAAAAGTAAAATAATTTCAAACATTCCAAAGATAAAATGAAAACTTTCTGCCATAAGGAATCTTGAATTTTATTTTCCATGTGTGTAGAGTCCAATCTGATGGCAGAAATTTGAAATTCCCTGCTGTTTTGTTGAGTATATCAAAACAAGTTTCAGGTGTGAGAGACGTTATGGCTTTTCAATGGTCACATTTTTTTCAGGCAAAATTATTTTTCTTTAAAATTATTTGTTCACGTTAAATCATCTGTGACACCAAGTTTAAACATGTTTCTCATTTGAAGATGGACACTTTTCAAAAAATGCCATAATTCATTTTTTTTAAAAAAAAACTTCAATGACAGTTACCCTCAAAAGCTTGTAAGACTTCTGGAAATATTTCCACCTATAACTTGTTGGAGAACTCAGTGTTATTTTGGGAATAAGGATAGGGAATACAATGATTTTGCAATATCAGACCAACACATAAACATTTATTTCCTGGTGTTTTGCTGTGACTGAAATAGTTTTTACTTTTTCAACCAGAAATCGAAGTTTTCCGACAACTTTTTAATTATTTAATTTTCAGTATTTTCTGTGAGAAAATTACTCTAATCTTCTCCTGAAGTCACTTCAGTATTAATAAATAAATAAATAAATAAATAAATAAAGTTACATTGTAGCCCTTAAGAAAGAGGTTTTTATACAACTAAGACTGAAGGTTATCTTAAAGCCAAGCTCCCAAGAGTCTCCTAATCACAGCTGACAGCAGAAATCAATCATGTCATGCCACAGGATATTTAACAGAAACCTGACGTTACCTGTTTGATCCACACCTGCCAATGGACAATGTAATACTGCTATAACCACCCTTAAAGGCAGTCTCCGGAGCCTGGAATCCCCAAATCCCCTTTCAGTGACAGAAATTTAGGGAAATCAGCTGATTTGGGGGATTTTTCCTCAGCTGACACCTCGCTGCACTGCTCTAGGATGACTCAGTGTGAGGCAGGTGGAACCTGCTGAGCAGCTCCTGTGGGCAAATGTGGTCCAGCTGTACCCAAACCACACTCAGCCTTCTCTCCCTTCTCCCACAAAAAACACTCTCCCTACAAAAAGGTCAGTGGATGGGGTAACACTGTGCTGGGAAGCACTGATGTCTTGGGTACAAGAGACACACAAAGTGGAGGTTCATCACCAGACCCTCCAATATTGCTCATTCACCTCCCAATACCCTGCCCCATGTGCGCTTTGCTGCCCCAAAACATCACACTGCCATGCTGGATCTTCATCCTAGAACTGGCAATATTGGCATTCTGAGGTCAGGAGCAGCTAAAAGAGTTACCTGGAAACTCCAGTGTCAGACTGCTCTGGGAAATGAGTGGTGAGATAATCACTATGGATGAAAGAGCAACAGTAGAGGATAACACCAAGTCCAACTCCATATTGAAGTTTGTCAAAGATCTAATAACAGTATTTCCCCATGGATAAAGTGATTTAATTGAGTAAAACTATCATAAGAGGCTGGTTGGTTTGTTTGTGTGGGGTCATGTGCTGTTTGTTTGTTTGAAGGCAGACAGCGATGGCATTCAGACTGGGCTCCCTTTGATCTCAGCTCTGAAAGGATTTCTCTCTGTGCAGATTTCCCAGTATAAAAGGTAGAATCTGAACCCAAAGCCAAAATGGAAAAAGCTGCCAAAGCTTCTATTAAGGACACCGTGAAAATCGTACAATAAATTTAAAGTGCAGCTATTTGAGCTCAGAATTAAGTCTGTGTTCCATGAACAATCATCTATAGCACAAAAAAGTTCATATTTTAAGGAAACAGTGATAAAATATGAAACATATTCAGGGGAGGCCAGTTAAAAAGCAAGCACAGAGGCTGAGGGTGGTTGCAAAATCACCTTTCCATAAAGCTGAGTGGCTGAGGTTCTTTATTCCAAAGCTGAATCCTTAGAACTCAGCTGAACACAGGAGCTTCATGAAACTCACAGCACTGATAAAACTATCCTGAAAAAAAAAATCTCGAAGGTGAGGTACATTTCATTCTTCCTTAAACTGTTTCTATTACATTTATTTAAACAAACTGAAATTTCACCCTGCCAGCTGCACATTCAGCTGCAGTGGCAGCCCAGGCATGCACAGCCTGGCTGCTTCATGGTGTTGTTTTGTGGCAAGCTCTGCTTTCCAGTAAAGGATCCATCATTTCCACTTGACAAAGGTGGGCTGTGGGATGTACAGATGAAGTGGAACCCACAGCAAACTCATGGTGCTTTGATGTAAAAGCTGTAGGCCAGGCAGCCTGGCATCAAAAACAGCAGCAGGCACGTACGGTTGGGTGTCTAAATCCCACCCTAAAATACCCCAAGGAAAGAAGAAGGTAAGCTGAAATAAAACAACATTTTAGTAGTCATCACCAAGTACTTTGAACAGCTGGAGCTCCTAAGTACACCCCTGCCCCTTTAGAAGGGCTGAAAAGCCATAATTTAAAGAAAAATATACTGTACCTAATAACTGCACATTAAAGGGTGGAGGAGGGAGGGAATCCATGAGTACCTTGATGCACTGGTGAACAAAACCTGATTGAGATCTCCACGTGTTTTCCATCTGCCAGGTCTCAGCAAGGTACTTCTGCATGGTTTGGATTTCAGGAGGTTTTTTGAGGGAGGGAAGAACTCCTAAAACATTTTTTTAACATTTAATTTCTTCCCATTACCATTTTCATAAACAAAGGTTAGAAGCAGTAAAGGGCAAAGAATCTTCAAATGTTTCTAAAGCCTTTAAATGCTGGCAGTAATCACTGCCACAATTAAGTGGAAAAAATAATGCCAACTTTCAGGGGTTTTGGTATCAATGATCACATTTTTCTGTGCCATGAAAGGTCCTGGAGAGACAAAAGCCCCACTGCATTGAATTAAGATTGTGGCCAATTTAATGAAACATTTGATGCCTCAAAGGCCTCAGCTTTTCAAGAAAATTAGGTACATTGCAGCACAGGTACAGTAGGGGCATAACTGTGTTCCCCTTGATCAATCAACTGGAGCATATAAAGCTCTACAAAAAATTGTCTTTACATCCAGCTCACTTGCATTTATCCTAGCAGGACATATTAGCTCTCACACATCACTGGTTAAACCACCTCCACTGCTCCTGGATCAGAGCTGGCTCCCAGCCAGCTGGGGCAAAGCACAGGTTGAGAAGTTCAAACTTATCTCCTTCCCTTCAATTAGCAATACCCTTCAGCAATTATTATCTCCTAAAGAACAAGGCAAATCTGCCCTGCAGCTTTTTCCTCCAACTATTCCTGCTTGAAAAGGGACTCAGCTGAGTGAATGAAAGGAAACTGAGGGCACTGGTAAAAATCTGTCCTCAAGCAGCCACTCCACGAATAAACACTGCAAAGAACCAGCTGGCATTATAACCAACAAGTGACTCACATGACTCCATGCTTCAGGGCTACATTTAGGATTTCAAGAACAATTGGATGTTAAACCCAGATTAATGAAGACGACCATTCATTTCCCCTCTGCAACAAAATCCCCACGCAATTAATTAGAAAAGCATTTTTCCAAAACTGACACATCCAGCACAAAGACTGCAAAGAAGGTGAATTCTTCCCCAGTAACCCAGAAGCAAATCACAGGCTGTGATTGTGGATATTTGAGTCCCTGAGTGGAGCCTGCGTGAGAAAAGCCAGTAAATCAGCACAGGCTCACCCTGTTGCTAAATCAAAGCTCACGAGAAGGGCAGGGCTGGAGTTTTGCCACACTCCAACAAGAAAACAACTGCAGCAGCTGCCACAACGTCACTGAGGACGGACACCAGACAACCCCACCAGCACCACATGGACAGAGGGCCAAGCACCTTGCTCTAAAGATGTGATTGTGCTCCAGCTCAGGGGAGATGGAGAATCCTGTATCTCAGAGTCCTGTATGTCAGCTCTGTGTCCATCCACCTCTTTCTATAGGAAGAACTAAAAATTAACATCCAAAAGATGTTCTGAAAAGACCTCAGTGAATCAAATGATGTCCACAAGATACAGATTTTGTTCTTAGAATTATGAAGGAAATTATTAGAACAAAACCACCATTATAACAACACACCATAAAGCAACTGACATCACTTCACTGGAATTTCAATTGTTTAAGCAAAAAATCAGATTGTTCAAAGATTTCTCCAGTCTTTGCTTTGGAAAATCCACACTTTTGTTCTTCAACTTGCTCTCCACATACGGACTTAGGAGAGAAGAGACTTTACACCTCAGGTTTCCTTTTCTTTCTCTCTCTCTCTCACTTTCTTCCAATCCACCTCCCCCAAAGCGGCACTTACCACAGTGACAAATGAAGCAATAATAAGGTTAGTCATTTAACTCCTTGCATCCTACTTAAAAACCACCCTAATTACTGTGTAATGGGTCCTCAGAGGCAGAAGAGTCTGGGTGAAATCTACCCGGAGGGCACTGGTATAGTTCATCTGTCCATTCCCTAATAGCACTCTAAAGTTCACCCTTATAAACATGTCACCTAGCCTATAATTAAGTGACTGGTCATAAGGTAACAGATGTGGTACCTGTGGGTCACATATCAGTCAGCTGCTGATGGATCTTCATCCAGGAGCTGTGCAGGAGCTCCAGAGCTCTCTGTCACCATGGCAGCTCCCTCCAGACACAGCACCCTCACAGAGGAGTTTGTGTGGGTGGGTTTTTTAAGCAATAAACTCCATGTATGTGAAGGGTGAGACCCTGAGGGGTGGAGGGAGTGGAAGGACTGGCACAGTTCACCCTCAGCCCAGCAGAATGATGGAAAGCTCTGTTTTTCCTCTACATGCTGCAGGCACACTGGTTCCTAAAGCACCCTTCAAACTTTGCTGACAGGTGACTTTCCCATTCATGCTCTGTATGAGTCAAGATTGCTAATTAATATATTTTTATAAACTACAAGAGGACATCCTCTTCCCTGGCTGTATTTTAAAATAAAGAAATCAATATCAAGTTATGCTTTTTAACTCCTCCTTCAGCTTTCATGGTCGTGCAAGGACAAGATGGACAGAGAGGAAAAGCATAAACCAGTTTTATCCTTGACTTTATCAAGGAAACAGGAAGAGTCTTGATGCTACAGCTGAACAAACTCCCACATAACTGAATGAACCACACAGCCAGGCTGATCTGGCCATTCATCAATGTGGGCACAAAGACAGATAAATACAACCAGTCTCACTGAACCCCCTCCTCACCTCACTCTGTGCCTCATGAGGGGCTTGATCAAGGGCGATACCAGAACAAGTGCAGGACATTTGAGTCAAGTTTTTCCTCAGGCTGCACAAGAACACCAGTTTCCAGCAGCTTTTGTTGCCCCCAAGAGACAGAAAAGGACAGATCACATGAAGTCTTGAAGTTCAGACTAGAGTCCTAGTAACCCCGAGGCTCATCCTTCTTACAAAATGATTCAGTTCCTTCATAATTTAGAAGTTCTCTGAACTGGCAAGAAAAAGACAATTTCCTTGATGAAGGCCCACAGAGGTGGCCAACCAATTTTATCTGGCTACAAGAGGAATGTACTCCTGCCCCTGTGGTGCATACACTGTTTTCAAGGGATTTACTGTTACCTTCTGCATTCTTGCATTCAATAATGAAGTGAAGAGCTGGACCACACAGATTTCCAGATGGTAAATGAGATTTGAGCTAAGCTTTTCTGGGTAAGTAAATTATATAGGAAATGAAAAAAAAATAAAAAGAAAAAAAAAAAAAAAAGAAAAAAAATCTCATGCCCACAGCATTTAAAGGTTTATAATTGCTAGTTATTATCTGCAAGGACTTTGCCCAAAGCCATGATTCTATGGCCAATAAAACAAGACAAGACCTTGAAATCAGCCCTCTGACCTCAAGTGATGAAATGTACCTTAATTCCCACAAATATTAACCTCCCATGATGTCTCTTCTGGCAGTGCACCTCTGCTTGACGTTCACAGTAAAACACTTGGGCCCCCCAGAGTTTTGGTAGGACAGGAAACAGAAGATTTGGCAAAGGCATTACATTGGTCAATTCATTCCAAGCACAAAATTCCAAGCCCAAGAAGAGGCCTATCTCCATCAGTGACTAATTTAGCCCATTGTTTTTAGAGAGAGATAATTAGACGTAACTGGACACACATACATTCCTGTTTTCATTATTTACAATATGAAGCAAAAACTGGTATTTTGACTTGAAACACATTGGAAAGATACATTTTTTCCCCCCAGGGAATTTTATTGCTTTAAGTTCTGCAGTTGATAAGATGAAATCTAAAGAAATACATTGTTCTTTTGCACATTTTGTAGAGAAAATGCCTGCCCCTCTGGCCAAGATGTGAATTTTTATCCCTAGGCTTTCATTATTTACCAGGCTGTCCACACCTCATGATTTTACTGAATTTCAGTCAAAAGCTCTTCATAACCAGATCCATCAGTTCCTGTTTTCTTCACACCAAGAGAACATCATGCTGTTGTTGTCCTCTCATGTTTTGCATATTTCCCCATATTCTCAGGTTCTTTAGTCAAAGACAAGACGAGCCAAGGAGAGTGACATTGAACAATATCTACAAACACGATTTGTAGTTTTAACCTCAAGCTTATGAAATACCCAGCAGAAAGCTGCTGTCTAGGAAGGCTCATGCAGGGATTGCTTTCCCTGGTATATTCTATATGATGGCAGTACCATAATATGAAATGCTGTTTGCAAACAGCACAGATGACTCTTTCATTCTAAGCTACCCTGTAAAGAATTCAAATCTTTTTACTTGGGTGGTCTTTTTCTCCACAAGGGAGCTCTGGGCCTTGTATCAATCACCCAGTGATGGATGGGCATCCCATGCCAGGGTCATGTGCACCTCCAGTGCTTATTGAACTGCAGCACCTCATCCTCCCCGGATCCTGACGGCTGATCTATATGATTCAGCTCCAATCGAAACTGTGATTTTTCACTGTTAAGGACTCTTCCATTTGACATGTTTGCACTGAGACTATAAAGGATCAAAGTGGTGCACAGAAAAACAGCCCTCAAATAAGGGGATTAGCTGACTGCTCTGTGCTTGTATGACATAAAATTGTAAAGTGGTCCCCATCTAAAGAAAAAAAAAGAGAGGTGGAAAAAGTAAAAAAGATTGAATGACAGACTCAGTGCTGCTCACTCGAGAACATGTGACTTTGTTTGAACACACAGTTGAAACATGTCATTAGGACAATTCTGCTTCAAGAGTTTGACAATTAATTGGCACACATGGCACAAATTAACCTCACCCCTTGGCATGGCCAAATGTAAGTCATCATGTTTAAGGAGGATGTAGAAGAGCAGAACAGGAGAGAGTAAAACACAGAGAATCAAAGTTGTTTGATAGAAATTGAATAAACAGCAAACTCATTTACAGTCAGAGGGGAGACCACATTAGGAAAGATTGCTCACAAATTGTAAGCTGGCAGGGATACGAGCCTGCGTGAGAAAGGAGAGAGAAGATTTGGGTAGGAGATTCTGGTGTTTTCTATATGACTCTGTAGGTTCGTGATAAAAAAATCAAAGGATTAAGCTGATCTCAAGAAATCTTGTACCTAAACAAAAATGAAGCCCATTCCAAATAAAAAAAAATACACTGGTTTTAGGTAACTTGCCATAGGTTTTATCCCTGATTGGATGCATCCTTAATAGAGTCTTTTCTAATTCAATAAGAGAAATCATCACTCAAACTGCAATTATTTCCTGTGCCAGCAAGGTGGTCTAAGTGCACCTTTTTGGCACTCTCTGCTGTAGTCAACACAGCACGTGCTCTTCCCACGTAATTGCCATGCCCTGAGAAATATCCAAGCTGAATGCACTGGAATGCCAGCCCTAAAGCTCTGTTTAAACCCAAGGTGGATTTCCTTACATACCTAGGAAAGTGATGTGGTCAGGTCTGAGATTGCAGCTGACAGTAATAGCCAGCTTTATACTTTCCCTGTGGTTACAGCTGTTCACACTGGCCTGCTGCAGCAAACAGAAAATGGAGAAACACGAGAGACTGACACAAGGAAAGGCAAATAAAGGAAAACATTGTCCTTGTGGAGTGGGCATGGCCAGAAGGACGTCGGGAGTTGTCTGGAATGGGACATAGAGGCACCAATTCTTTGCTGCTTGCATCCTGTCCCATTTCTCCTCTGCAAAGGGGATGTAGCTCATTACCCTATTTACACAAGTATAGGTGACCACACAGAGACAAGGCAAGATATAATACAGCCTTCAGAAATGAGACTTCTGCAACTCATTCCCCACTTACCAGTAGCTCACTGGGTGGTCTTGAACCATAAACCAAAGACACAGCTAATACACTCCCACACAGCAATTCCAGGGTCCAGCACTCCACAGTGAAATATTTGCACTTTCTTAGCTGAACAATACTTTTAAAGGATATTTGGTCTCATTAATGTTTACAATTATTTTGCCTTTGGTTTGATCCATTTCATGAGAAGTCTTTGCCCTTAAATAATTACAAGTGCCTCAAAAACTACCACTGTTCTGTGGACCAGGAGTATGCCATTGTTCCCACTTTGCAGAACTGGAACAGACATACAGGTCCACAGCATTGTGGATCTGTCTTTCCATACAAACAACATCCTCACAGAACACCTTTTGCAAGCTTGCCATCCATGTGAAAAGCTGCCAAATCCTTTGAGAACTAATGGCTGTCCAGTGTTTCTCAAAAAGAACTCGAGTTTCATAACAGACACCTTGTATAAGGTGACCGTACAGACCACATGTCTGCTTTTTGTCTCAAACTTGCACATCCGACAGATTAAAGAGCACTTTGATAGGATTTCCCCCCCCTATTTTGCTGTGGTACCAATCACAGAACCAATCTGAGGCCAGGTGTTTATTTTATTTTTATTATTCTGCTAAGCACAGCATTCTCTACAACCTTCAGGGAAGGGGAACGGAGAAGAACAGCATCAACTTCCAAGGAAATATCAAAAGCTAATAACCACCCTTCTGAATTTTAATCCATAGCCAACCCCAAAATAGCTCACTTCATACACACTTTGCACTTCTGATGAGGAGAAAAGGAGGTGCTTCATTCCAGAATCATCTTAAAATAACGGTGAATTAACATTGACTCTTAAAGATTACACTTTTATCCTTAAAAGAGTAGTCAAAAGTTGACAATATGAAGTAATTCAGGATCAAATAGTAGTTCTCATGTGAATGCATATTTCATGGAAGTTTCCTTTTTAGTTTGCACTGTGGACCAAATCATTGGAGAAACAATTTTCTAGAAGGCATTTGTGTTAACATCCTTCACATTTCTGTGGATGGGCCACTGTCTTTGTGGTTCCTGATGTGTGCAGAGCCAAGGAGAGTCAAGAGCATCTGGGCACAACCATTTGCTGCCTGAAGTCACTGTTCCCTGTTGACAGCAGGACTTTAATCCAGTACAACACTTCAGCTAAGTGGCCATGCAACCCTTGCAGCACCACAGTCATGCAAGGCAAGTGAGATTGAAAATGCCTTCAGCATCTCCACATTCATCCTGGAGAAGATCTAATTTCTAATTTGTCTTTTCACTCCTTCAGCTGCTGTGGGTGAAAGATGTGAGTATATTTATGCAGCAGAAATTACCAAATAATGAAGATCACTACAACAATTCCAGATTTTTGGAAGCCCATTGGCACAGAATCAAAATGAAACACAACACAAGAGTAAAAACAGAAATTGCAGCCCATAACTACTTAATTTTGACAGGAAATGCTAACATGTTTGTTAGCATTCAAAAACACCAAAGGATTTGTAGTCTCTGTACACCTGAGCTTAGGTAAATTACAGGCAGCTATTCTGCTGATCTGCTTCCACTTTCAAATTCTTTATATATGCTTACAACAGGTTGAAAAACAAACTAGCTTTTGAATTTCACTGAGATAAAATTTTCATATTCCTTTTACTACTTTACCTTCCAGTTTTGATATTTCATAAATGTTATTTTATATTTCTCTCATCTTTCACACGCAAAGACAACAAAAAAAAATCTAGAATATAGATTGGCCCAGGTTACAGTCATTATCCAAACAGACTAAAAGCTTTGAGATCATGGTTACATGTAATTACAAAATAATATTTATGTCTTCTCCAAAGAAACTGAGGAAACCTGGATCAGGAGGGTCCATAGGAAAATTTGTGTGGAGAAGAAACAGCATATTGTTACTCAAAAGAGTTCAGACTATTGTGCAATAGCATTTTTTTACGTACAAATAAATGAGAGAGAACAGGGCCTGACAAAAACAGATTTGGCTCAAAATAGACAAGACACAAGCATAGCTTGGTTATAATTATGCTTAGGCCAGCAAGACCCAGGCACTCTGTGCATCGTGTAAACATCAGGCAGTGGGATTTGTTTATTTTGTTCTATAAATGAAAACTAGATAGTCACAGGCAATCTTGGGGGGATAAAAATTAAATAAAATCTAGGTTTGAGTTTTGTTCTGAATGGATTTTTATGCTAACTGTACAAGATCTCTAGTGACCCCCAGCAATGAGAACAGGCTTGTCTTCAGTCTCCTCAAAGAGACAAATTGCATTAGTGCAGCACATAACACTGGCCTGATGAATTAGCTTTTACTTCTCTAAGAGATTCTATGCAAATGTGAATAATCCCTGCACAGAAGAGAGAAAAAGGGTGACCCTTCCCACAGCCAAGACACATAATTATACTCGCATTAAAAAAGTACAAATAGTTCAATTTCATATATAAAATATGCATAAAGTTAGGCCAGGGAAATTTAATTATTAGTGATCTGCTAAGACCTTGAGAATACCCTGAATCCAACAGAAAGGTGGAACAGGCACCTGAGAACTGGACATGGAGGGGGGACCCTTAGGAACCTCACCCATGGGTAGATGTGTTCTGCAGTCTCTGTGGCCAGCATAACCTCCTCCCTCCAAGCCCAAGAGACCCTTGTCCCACCACCATGAAATCCTTTAAGGAAAACTAAAAAATCCCATCAAAAAAGATTTCCAGGGGTCATGGAAAAACATCACTTTTTTGGATGCTGTTAACAGAGGCTCAGAATTGGAGCAATTTGGTAGAGACTTTAACAAACTACACAGTCCATTTCACACAAGTTTCAACACATTTCAGCTGCTGTCACAAACCCAGAGGTACTCCCAGAGAAAGCTGTGAGGTCAGGGTATCACAGCCAGTCCAACAGAAGAACCAGAGATGTTTCTGTGAAGCAACGGCAACATCATATAATGAACATCAGATGGAACTTGGCCAATAACACTCTGACTCAATTTTTGATTAAGAGATACAAAAGATCCTCTCTGAGACTTCTCATTAATGTTGCAGTGCAGACACACCAGTTCAAAAAGCAACCTGCTATCATGGGTAACAGCACACTTCCTGATCTGCTCACATTGCATGGTCTCCTGAATGGTTATTTAATGTCAGGTACAATTCTAATGAGCAGGTGAGCTCTGGAGCTCTAAACAGTTTAGAGGTATCAGTAAAGACTTTAAGATGACCCTAACACAGTTAAGCTGCAATAATCCCCTGAAGTGTTTGAGTGGCTTAGGTCACCAATAAGCTGCTCTCAGGAATTAATCAGGAGCACTGCCTAATTAGGACAACAAGCTCTTCAGCAGCACATCCCAATGAAGAAAGCCAATTATGCTCTTAAAAGTCATAGACTTCTATAATCCTGTGGAAGTCAAACCATAGCATTTACTAAATAAACCAGACACAACCCAACCAACCTGCACAAGCCTGCTGTAGCTGATGTTTAAAACTGTTATTTAGTGCTATATTTACACACAATTACTGATCTTGCATTTTATGTGTGATTTACGTGACTGCATCAGGGTTTTTTTGCAGAACACAGCACAAGCTCTGCACCACCACACTGACCAGGAATGATTTTTTCCTTTAATGAGAAATCACCAGCCATAGATTTTATAAATAATTTCCCAAAATTTCAAAACTTGAAAAGATTGGAACATCTGAACAAGTTGAGATTTTTTAAATAAAAATCCCCTCTTTACATACTACAAACTACATTTTAAAGACTAAGTTTCAAATTACTTCCTCTTCTACTATAACAAACAGTGGTCCAACATTGAGTGCTTTTTTACACCACAAGAGTACTTTTATTTATATATTGTTCAACTTTAATTGAAATTTCACTTTGTAATTCAGAGTGATGTTCATATTATTTTGTGTTATTTGTTCAGAGCCAGATTATAAGTAGAATCAAGCCAGTGGATCACAATTCAAGCAGTGAAAAGGGCTGCCCAGGGAAGTGGTTGAGTCACCACCCCTGGAGGTATTGAAAAGTGGTGGACTTGGCAATGCTACACTGGTTGCATTTGGATGGTTACATGGTTGGATTTGATGGACTCTAAAATACCTTTTCCAACCTAAACAGATCTATGATTCTATGAATTCAGATCCTATTTATTAAAAATCTCACAAAACCAAACACCATCTCTTATAAGCATTTTATTATAAATTGTCTGAGCAAGAATTCAGGGCTAAACGTGCCGTTGTCAAAACCCATGCAATATCAGAAGATTGCAAGAGCAAATCAACAGGCATCATGCTTAGTTGCATAAAACTATTTTAAAGCCATTTCCAAGCTTGTAGGTTGAGTTGCACTTGTGATTTGGGAATCAGACTGCACATCCAGTCCATAAGTCTGGTCCTAATTTTCTATTACAATTTGCCAGTGTACTGCAAGTAGATTAATAACTCATTGGCAGATGATTCATTATGAAAATGTTAGATTATCTTCAGTGTGCTGAGGAGTGTGTTCAGGTTACTGGTGATCAAAGCACCATTTGGGTGATGGGAAGTTCAGATACTTCCCACCACTTCTAGACTTTCAGGCAAACAACCAAATACACGACTCAGGCAGGGTTGGCAGAACTATCTCTGCTGACCCAGAGCATAAGGAATTAATCAGCATCACGAGAAATATGCAAGTACAGATTTAATAGAAGGGAACCAGCCATTTGTTGAGTCTGCTGAGTTTATCACGTGTACAGACTCTGTCAATGGATGCACAGGCGTTTTCTGGGCTTTTTTTGTTTTTACAGTCTCCTTTCTCCTAATCAGAGAATTAAAATTAACAACCTCAAAACCAGTTTGGTTTGCCAAGAGTCTTTCCTGGCCTTACTGTAAGTCTGGGACAGAAAAGATTTAACGTGAAAAAATCCAGGTTGGGAATGACCTTCTGCACTGATTGACTTTAGTGGAATGTAAATGATGGGCAGTAAATCAGGAGACGTGCACACCACTCAGTGAATCATACCATTCCCTTCAATCCCATCTAGGGGAACAGACATAAATCCTCCCAGTTCAAGCTGGGCCATGAGCAGTCCTTTATATTTCCAATTAAAGATGTACTGTCCTTTGCCCAGCACTCAGGTGGGACGCTGCACATTAATATGGTAATCAGCAGCCCAGCAGTGGGACATGGGGACCTCACTGTCTCTGCCACGTCCATCCCCAGGCTTCCTCCCAGCTGCATGGAGCAGGGTTTGGTGTGACAGGCAAATCCCAAGAGTATGCAGATAAAACCTGTTTTACCTACAGAAGGCGGTGCATTGTAACCAGATTTTTTATTTTTTTTTTTTAACTTCAGCAAGGATTTACCTTTCCTAAAATGATGGCGAGTAAAATCCTGGATCCAAAAGGATCTCCTCCCACACTGGCCACCTTACCCCACCCTGCTCTCTTCAGCACTCCATAGCTATTTTTAACATCTCATTTCCTCACATTATGGCAATTTACATACTTAAACACATCACATTATCGTCCAATATATAAACAAAGTGAGATAATGCACTGTAAAGAGACTATTAAAAAAACCCTGCAGATACACACACAGGAGCTTTTGGAAATCAGGCAGTTCTTTGAAGCAAAGCAGTTGTCCCGTATCAGTAATGGGAGGATTTCTCAGCAACACTTTACAATAAAGCAGACCTAATGAGAGCCGAGCAGTGGTGTAATTCCTGTGGAATTGCATATTGAAAGCTACATTCATACCCAAGGAGCCCATCAGGACCAGTATTGTTAACATGAATGCTGAAGGAATTGCAAAATGAATTGCCATTTTGTTATCAAGTGCTTCCGATTGGCTCCATCCTGCCATCTGTGTCACTGGGAGGATGTGAAGCTGCACAGGTCCGAACTTGGGTGTCTGAAAGGTGGGTCAAGGGGAAATTTTATGCTGCAGCATTCTCTGCTTCTTCTCTGAAGAAGTTCAGTGCACCTGCCTTCCTGTCACTGGACTGGGAAGAAGAGCGAAAACAGATTGCCAGGTCTGGGTGAGGAAACTCTTTGCCCTAAGTGAAGGGAGAACGTCATTTATTGATCAGCCATGAAAAACCTGGTAAAAGGTCAGAGCAAAACGCTGCTTCAAAAAAGAGACTGCAAAATATCTGGCTCTTTTGAGGCCTCTGCAGACTCCTCTACTTCTTCATGATGCTACAGTAAATGTTGTAAGATGTAAAAACCTGCAATAGTCCCCCAGAAAAAAAAGGAATGTGCAGCTCATGTCTGATTTAGCTCTACAGAGAAAGAACGGATTTTAAAACTATTGGAGTGATTTAGAAGCCTAAATTATATTCCCAAAACATCCAGATCACATAGAAAGTCACTCACCACTGTTCAAAATCCAGAGTTAGCTCATCTGTGTGCTTTAGAATTGCATAGAGATGCACAAAACACTTTTTAAAAATTGTCTCTAACTTTCTTTTGTTAACTTCTGTTGGAATAGTAATTGATAAAAGAAATATTTAATGAAAAAATGTCTTTGTTTCATCACCTTGTTCTGTAACTGAGGTACTGACACTCCAGTGAGTTAGATTTGATATCTCTACAGGAATTCCCACTTCTGTCTTTATTTACAATTCCCTTTCAGCCTTCAAGATAAAGAATTACTGTATTATTCACCTCCTTATGTTGGTATTGCCACACTGGGATGCTTTCCAAGCAGAAAAGCCTACTTTGACTCTAGGCAGAGCCCTGACACCACAAATAATCTGGAAGCTACAGAGCTCCACACGCCCTCGAAACCCAAGAGATGCACCAAGGCTGATCCGTGTGTACACACAGGAGCAAACCACAGCATCTTTCATTCCCACTGCTTTTCAAGTTCTTCCAGCCTGACACCTCCCATCCTGTGTGTCTGTGCACTGGTTCAGCCTGGGAAAGGCAGTGCTGCCTCCTCCCAAAGGAATGACATCCAGCTGGGAGGGACTGGGGGAACTCACCAGGAATTCCAAAGGTTGGTAACGCCCAGGGCACCTCCCATGAGTGCTCAGGACTCTGAGGGGTTGTGCAAGATTGTTTTAGGGTGCAGCATTTTCCTTCTAGTTTCAGTTTCAGAGCTCAATAATGGTGAGGTCAAGGACATGCCCATTTCATTTGAGAGAAACTAAGGCTCAGAGAGAAAACCCTTTGCTTTAGAAGATACTGTAGCCACAACACTTGAGAGGATGGAGCCAAGCAATCCAGACTGGAATGAATTAATGACAAACGACCCTGTCCTCACAGTCATGCATCCAGGTTGTACTTTGTGCCAAAGACATCACTTGGCTCTGTCCCCCTGCAATTTCTTTGTGGCTTGCTACATGCCAAACTGATCCATCTCAGATGATGACATGTGCCATGCAAATGTTGCAGTGGGTGCTTATGGGCCCAACCCCCAACGGGTCAAGTTCTATGACAGAGGAATGAGTTTTTAAAAAATTAAATTCTTTAAATTTACAGTACTATTAAAAAAAAAAAAGGGGGGGGGGGGGGGGGTTAAATATTTCCAGATCAACCAGAAGAATTATTCAAACTAAGTTTATAGGTCTGACTCTCCCATACATCACTCTAAATCAGAGGGGATTTTGCTAGACCTGTACGTAAATAATTTATGATCTAATGGGAAATGCTCTTCACGTACCAAAAGCTTAAGAATAGTTCCCTCTCCAGAAACAAGGCCCCACTTTAGCAAAGCACACACTTAACATCACCACTGCTCAATTGAAGTATTAAAGACAAAAAAAATTAGTCACCTTTAGGAAGGCTTGGTTGTAGTTCCAGCACTGGCAATAAATAAAGATTCCTGTAGTGCTGGCATTGCTCCCAGCACTGTGCCTGCACCCACCAGCACATTGCCAGCAACACACACTACAGAAGGTGCCCATCTTCCTTTCAGCTTTATTACAGCTGAGAACAACTGATCCTGCAACACTGGCTCAAGAGAGCACTTGTACAGGGCTCCAGTGAAATGAGAGACTAGTGAATGCTTTTAAAATGAAGCTCAGACTTAGAAGAAAGATATTTGTGTGATAATTTGAGATGGATAACTTTTTCCTGTTGGTCAGTTTTTCCCTCCTTACAAGGAATTGAGCACCACCCCTAGTTCATATGCAGAGGGTGGAAGAGACTGACCCTTTTATTTAAAATATTAATCCTGTTAGCACCACATCTCTACCTGCAAAGTACCTGGACTGTACTCATGTGGATCCTACAAAAACAGCAATGATTCAATAAGAGGCAATTGACAAAAAGCCTCAATGCTCCCCCCCCCCCCCATATTCTTTCATTTGAAATAAGAGAGGGAGACAGGCATCTTCAAAATTCTGCATTTCAAAGTTATCCTTTTTCCTTTTGTTGGGAGGTGGCAAAATCAGACTATTTAAAGAATTGTCTGATGATATTTTAAAAGGCTTTGGTTACTCTGCCTTGGGGAGCTGAATAAAACAAAGGTAATTCAAAGATAGCGCACCGGTTTGTGATCTGTCTCAGCTTGGTTGCTCTTGCCCTTAATTGCATGCATCCTTCTTGTAGGGATTTCAAAGGAAAGTTCAGCACCTGAAACACTGATCCCTGCCTCTGCACTGGGAGCAAGTTCTAAACCACAATTTATGCATGTGCAGCTCAACTGAGTCAACAGGATCAGCCTCAGGTACCAGCACAAGCCAGATGTGCTTGGGCACTCCCAGGAGGAGCCCCTGGTAGCACATCCTACTGGGGTTTACTCTACATTGCTCCTCAAAAACAGCAGGCATATAAAATACATGAAAGAAATCAGGAGACACATGTACAACCTGGTGCCCAAGCCATAAGGGTCTCCAGTCTTTTTGCTGTCTCCCATCCCCATTTTCCATTGAAATCTTGATCCAGTTGCTGAGCACAGGATTCATCTCATCCAACTGAAACAAATAAAATAGAGACACCTGCATGCAGGTACATTCCCTTCACAATCAGTAGGGGAAAATGGTGTTTTCAGAGCAGTTATTTCCTTCTAATGAGGACAGAGGACACAAAATCCTGTTCTAGGAGTGTCTATTTAACAGTGCTTCACTCTGGCTGTTCATGGGTCTCAGCACAGAGCTCCAAGGCACAGTCTGTAGTTTAGATGAATCCCACCCCTGTGGACGTGGGCTGGGCCTCATGAGAGCAAGTAAAAAATTCACATTCTTCTCAGTAGGCACCAAAATAGGCATCTAACCTACCCCATAACTTTGGGGATTGGTATTTTGTTGGTTTGAAGTGTCTGTGTGTGTGGAGTTAATTTTTCTTTTTAACTGCCTTTAGCAGTTTAATGGTTCCTTCAGGCAGCATCAAAACACAGTTGAGTCAGTCCAGTTCAGTGCTCCAGGCTTGGGAGGCTCTGCACCAGGTTGACTTTTTTTACAGCTCCATATCCCCTCAGTTCTTCTGAAGAACAGACCCTGCTATGTTTTGCTTTCCTGAATTTAGTACTACTATCAACTCTTACCTCTCCAGATATCAAGACAATTCATTTAAGCATGGGAAATGTTGCATATTAGCACTAAGAGAAGACATAAATTTTCTGTTCCAATGTCAAGTAACTTTGGGAAATACAACATATTTTCACTTGTATAATGCATAATTTGAATTCAGATAAATGAGGTAGAACATTATATATGCCTGTTCCACTTGCAAAAATACTCCTCACTTTTTAGAGCTATAAAAAACTCCTGTTGCCAAAACAATAAAGATAAATCCAGCTTTGAATTGAGCAGGCACATTTCTACAGCCAATCAATGCCTGGGCCAGAACTTCAGACCAGGTCCAGTTGTGAGCCAGTGCCAGGCTGAGGCTCAAATCCCTGCAATGATGAGACACAGCCAGATGTGAGCGGTAACACTGTCTGGGCTCCAAACCAGTCCTGCTCTGAAGCTGGAAAAGGGAGGATTTTTGTTTGGGACCACCCTCATTAAAGTACCTGAAGAGGTTTCAAGAAGATGCTGGATTCTGACAGCCAAGGCACTCACATTATGCACAGCATTGTCCTTCTGGGGCAGTGGAGCTCACATCTTCCTGCCATTTATCTTCACTGCCACAAGTGGAATTTCCCTGTTTATTTAGGTGGAGAGGCCTATTGCAGATAGTTAGGAACTGATCTGTAATGTACACACACAGTATTTGAGTCTTAACACTTAGCATTCAGAAAAACCTTTGCATTCAAAAAGTCTTCCTGCACACAGATACTAAAACTAAATCCAACAAATAGCAGTGTAAGCTACATTCTGTCCTAATCACAGTTTAAGGAACCAAATATAACCTATTTTATGGCTCAAAAAACGTATGTTTCTTTCTTGTATTAATCATTATATTTTTCACTTTTGGTTGACCCTTAGCTTCCCCCTGGCCTGTATCACTTTGCTGACAAAATCTTCATTATTTAGGGTTTTCCTCTAGACACAGCACTGCTTTCCTGCATTTGAAATACAGCCAGAAAACACTGAGAATGGAGAACTTCCAACAAAGGTGGGTTTTTTTCCAGCCAGAAGGGTGGAGGTGGCTACTTTTGAGAGTTTTCGTGCTTCCTGAAGTGCCTTTTCACCCGCAATGTAAATGAGTGGTGACCTTCTGTTCTGATCCACAAGTCTGAGGCAGCAGGGTCCTGCACATTCTTATAATTTCCGCAGGAACTGGTGTGATGCCAAGTTCATTTCAGCTGCTGGAGGAAGCTGCCATACCTCAAGTTCAACAGACTTAATAGCCTTGAGCTCCCAACGTAATAGCATTATTCTGGATGTTGGATGGTGCATAAAATGCATTACACCAATATTTAGACTATCGTGGACCTGACCAACCCATCAAGAATTGTGCCAAACAAAAGGAAGCTCAATTTTGAAATGCCCAAACTTGGCTCTGCTCCAGTTAGAGCACAGCTAAAATAAATAAATAAAATTAGTCTAAGTTTTCTGTGTATTTAAAATAAAAACAAACCTTAACTGATTGTGATTCCAATGTATTCTACTCTAACATTCAATGAAAAAGAGTGAAAGTAAAACCACAATATAGTTTCAAAAGGAAAATCAAGAATGCTTCACTCGAAAAAAATCACAAATAAATCCTTGTGTTTTTCTTTCAAACTGAGCTATCATGAGAACACTGATAATTCAGCAATTTATTCTGATTTGACAGAACTGAATTCAGGTGCTCTACCATACTTTGCAACAAGTTTGTATTTTATCCTCAAATATCTTTTATACAACATCCTCTGCATCTCTAAACTCCTGACCACCATGGGAGTTATTCTCCACAGACAGAAGTAAAACATGAATCAAGCTGTGTATCTCCATATTCTCAAACAAAAAAGCCTCTGATTTTAAAAGCTTGCATTTTACAATAAATTTATATTCTAAACTGAGGAATGTTCATGATTAAGGCATCATCCTGCAGTGATAACAATACGTCAAATGATGTTCGGTTATTACATTTGATGAAAGATTTGCCTTTTTGATTGGTGCTGTCTATGAGGGAGCATTAGGAACACTTCTAAAGGAATCCCTTTCAGAGTTAAGAGGTTTCCCTATTCCCTGCCATGCAGTCTGTGTAAAACCATTGCTGGACACAAAGAAGTCAGTGCTGCCAGAAACCTTATCTGAACATCACAGGTTTATAACACCTCAGAACTGGACAATATAATCACTTTGAAAACACAAACTGGGCACCAAACTTTCACTGGGAAGTGGCTCAGATAGAAAGCAATAATTGGGATATTACTGAGGGCAGTCCTTGCCCCTGCTAGGTCCCATCTCCAACATTGTTCTCAATGAAAATCTGTTTTGCTCTCCCACCTATGTTGGGTGGCCCTGGCACCCAAAGCTGACTTGGCAGTTTCAAGCCCCTTCAACCTCCTTGACAATATAAATCAGCCTCTGATAAATTCAAATCTCCCAAGTCCAGAAAGAAAACCATGTGGGTATAGGCAGATTTTAAACTATGAATATTCAATATATCTCCATTTTGGCTTTCATATGGTTTAGTATAAGGGGCCCCAGCCATCTAATCCAGGAAAAAGAAGAAAAAAATAATATATATATATATATATATATAGTTTCAGGTACACCATTCTTTTCTTCAAAAAGTTGGGTCTTACCCCCTCCTCATATCAACACTTAATATGTTTACTTGATTACAGATGATAAACTGATCAATTAAAGGTTATCCCAACGATACTGAAGTGCTGTGAACAGTCATTCCCTCTTTCAGGACCACTCTGCACTGCAGACAGTATTACAAAAGAGACAGCAAAACAGAAATTAATTCAAAGGCAAATACTTCCCATGTACCCCCCCCCAACTGAAAAAAAGGAAAAAGCCTGGATATTAATACCCAGTGACGTTCCCAACCAAAAGTGTATTTTCATTCAAACATTGTTCTTTCTACTGCCGCAAAATGTGCTCAGAAAAAAAAAACAAAAAACAAACAAAAAAAACCCAAACCATGACAAATGCTTGTAATATTTACAAGATGTCACTGCAGTAAAATATTAATATATTTTCCTCCTTGCAGAACATCAGTGTGCTCCTATTTCCATAGAAATCTGCACTGGGTTTTTCAGAGCCGCTCGCTGTGTGCCGTACGAGCCTTTCCAGCACACACGTTGCACCCAACACTAACTAGGACTGGTGCCAATACAATTTGTACTACAGTAATCTATTAGATTCAGACAGACTTGCCTGAGCCTGAGGGGCTGAAACAGAGCAGCTACACTGGGAATGTTTGGTACAACCCCGAGCTGAGAAGGAGAGAGGAGGGCAATGCCATCCCAGCACTACACCAGGCTGAGCTAACACTGAGCTCTGGTCATCCCATGGCTGGGGGGGACAGCAGAAGATCATCCCTCCCTCACTGCCATGCAGAGGGTCCAGCAGAGCCTCCTCACTCTCCTCATGCTGAATCAGCTCCTTTCTACATCCAATTCTTCTTTTACTTCACCAGAGCTTGAGCAATCTTGCCTCCACTTTCAAATTATCAGAACTTCAAAATATCTGCTGGGTAGAAGCACGATTCAACATTTCCTAAGTCCTAAATTTTCAGTGTCGCCTTGCCCAATCCTCTGCCCTTCTGCAGCTCCACAAGTGTGCTGAGAAAGCAGATCTTCCAGTTGCAGATGGCCTCGGGCAAGCCTAGGCTGGTTGAGGTCAGCCAAATCTGGCAGCTGCGTTTTGCCAGCACTGCCTTCCTGCTCAGAGGCCAACAAGCAGCAGCTCACTCCTTCTCTGGCCTCCTCCCAGGCCACACTCCCACTGAGGCAGCTGAATGTCCCCCTTCCATCCCAGCCAGTCCTCAGCTCAGCTGAGGTTTCCTCTTGTAGCTTTTCCCCAAAGCTTGATGTTGTCTTAGGTGTTGAGGACAGGGTTGATGAGTTTTCCAGAAGCTTTTGGTCTCTTTCTTAGTTCACACCAAGGTGTAATTATTGGCTCCATCAGGCAAACTTTCAGTGCCAATTCTATCAAAAGCCTGAGATAAAGCAAGTGACTCCAATTTCTGGGGATTAGGGAGGAAGCCACACAAACTCAGTGTGCTCTCTATCTCAGAGAACAGCAAATGTGCACGTTCTCTATGTCTCTTAACATCACAGATGAACAGAATATGACAACTGGGGCTTCTCCCAGCACTTCCAAATGCTTCATGGGCCAGCACTTGCTTTTATTGTTATTCTTATGCTTCTGAAATAAACAACATGGAAAACCTCAATCCTAATTGACAACAGCTTACACAATGACAGCCAAATTAATGATGCTGGAGATCAGTCAGAGTGGAAAGGTTTCAATTATCCCCATGTCCTAATGTAAGGAGAAGGCTAGAAGTGAGTGTACCCTGATCCTGTCTGCTAATCAGAGCTTCTCTCCCAGTATCCCAAAAATCACATCTTAGTTATCATTAGCAATTATTAACATCCTCCCAGCCCTCAGAGTTAACACTGTTAACTCTAGAATTAACTGAGTTCACATTAACACAATGTTAGAAATTAAAGAAATTCACTTAAGATAGATTGTCTTATCTGAATGAGTCAGCCCTAATTTTTTAGGTTTGGGCTTTCTAATAGCTGAAGTTTTCATCATTGCTTGACTGCTGTTTTCATTAGCTGATACTGTTGAAAGTTAAAATACACTCAAGACTACAACATTCATTTTACAAGTCTTCTTAGGTAAGGTTTGGGTGTGTAACCTGCAATTAGACTAGAAAATGCACTATAAAGTGAGTTTATTAGCATTTGTAAAGGGGAAGTCAGAATGATCTGACAGCTTTTTTCCCCTGTAACTTCAAGAAGTGAGAATTTACTAAAAATAGTGTGAAGTAGGGAAGGAGTTGAAAAGGAACACGAAAAGGGGAAGGCAAAGAGAATAATGGGACCACATAAATATTTTAAATACCTATTTGTATACCGTGCACTCCACAGAACTAACACATACTATGAGGTTTCCATCTACAGTGACATCTGGCCATGCTTCCCTTTGTCCTGGAGAGAATACACTCAAGTAGTACAGAGTTTATAAAGGCCATGAATGAGCACAAATACAATTCAGTGACCTCCAGTGTCCTTGTCACTGACATGTGATATTTATGCATGTGAGGCTAATCTGAAGCTTCTCTCAAGCTCCCATTCATCATTAGCCCATCAGATGCTGACTTGACCATATATCTCCACCTGGATGCTCGCTAATCTTTGACTATTAAACAGGGATAAACCACAAATTTTATACTGGGGGCCTGTCACTCAACTATTTGGATCTACTTTGTGGCCAGCTCCTTTAGCAAGGGAGCTGAATATAACCTTCACCTAGGACTTGTCCTGGGCACAAAATGCTATTTAGCAAGAGCCCTCACAAGCCAAATTCCCAGGTTTTATACACCAGCATGGGTCTGCCCAGGCCAATGGAGTCGTGCCAGATTACACCAGCTGAGGATCTGGCCATACATTTTCACGGTACTCTATAAATTAATTAAGCTTTAGAACAACCTTGCAAAGTTCAGCAGCACAAAGTGAAACGGGAAAAGTGCAAGAACTCCAAGTCAATGGCACACAAGGAAATGCTGTTTCCCAAAGGGCAGATATCTTGACTGCCTTGCTTTTTAACTGTACATTCCATCCTTCCTGAGTCAAAACCCCTCTCTCAGCTCCACAAAGCCAAAAATAGTTGTAGCATCGAGCTGCAGGATTAAGAATTGAACCTGGGAGCTCTGTACCTGTGTGTGTGAGATTGCTGCAGGTACTAAGAGATCAAGTTGGGCAGCTCAAGTTGTGTTGAGCTCACCCATCTGCTCAGCCTGGCCACAGGGAGATGTTGAGTTGCTTTGTATTCATAAAAACAGTCAAAGAGGTGTCTACTGCTGAGGATAATAACTGCAATATTAGAAATTAAATGCTTACAGTCTGTTAAGATGTTTTTCCTAGCATTTAAAAGAACAGGGCATAGTCTGTAGAAATCTTGCTTTCCATGTGCTTGCAGAGGGCAGCCTGACAGCCAGAAGTTTTGAAACCCACAGAAATACCTCTTTTCCACACACTGCACTGAAATGGTTTGTATATTTTTATTCAGCGAACACTGAATAAACTGAAAAAAACTGAGACAAGGAACAAGTGAAAACAAGCCTAAGAAGATGGAAGGTTTGAAATCTATGAAAATAGCCCTAGAAACAACTAAGCTCTCTCCCTGCCTAAGCAAAGACCATGGAATTTCACCTGATAAATCATGCAATAACCCAGCTCAGCTGTTCCTAACTGTATTTTATTGCCCCATGCCCACTCAGCCTTAACCCAACTCGTTGCACTGGAGGAAGGAGCAGTAACATTAATAACTTCAGATTTCCTGGACTCACAAAGGGATCCTGTAGCCTGTGCTGAGAGGGCTGGGGAAGGCTCCTGGCATTCTCTCCTGCCTTTGCACATCTACAACCTCGCCCAAATCACCCCACTGTCAGTACTCCCTTACCCCATAGGCATCACTTTATCCTTACTGAAGTGCAGAATGCAGCTTATTCAGGGCATATTCCTAGGCCATGGATCCTGCCTGGAAAGATGAGTGAAGAGCAGCTGGAGCAAACCCCACCACCAAAAACAGCTCCCACACTCCCACAGCCCAGCGTGCAGAGCAGGAGCAGCTCTTCAAAGGCACTCCCTGAGCATCAGCTTGACCTCCAGCACCCCGAGCAGCCTCGGGCCTTCATCTGAGGGAGAGAAAACATCCCACCAAATTTCAATCAGAGGCTTTCAAGTGCTCGCAGTTACAAAACAAACTCCGGTGCGGCTCCAAGGCTCCGCTGTGCCACAGGCAGTGCGGGAAGGTTTCCGGCTGTCGGGCGGAGTGTATAATAGGCCTGATTTATAGTTATCAGCATGGGACTTGATTCGAAAGCTCAATCACCGTGACTCCTCACAGTGGGGTTTGCATGCTGCAGCGGGCCTCAAAATTGGAGAGGAATTTACCTCCCGCTGCCGAACATTACATAACAATCAACAGAAAACAAGCGGAGAGCAGCAGGAGGTCCCCATCATTAGCCTGCACAGTCATGTTAATGGAGATGTACACACACTCATCTATCTGCACTTATTATGGAGCTTGCCAGACTGTGGGATTACACTGCGAGAAGGATCTAGGGCAGGGAGAGACAAGATACGGGCAAAGAGCTTCAGAACTCCAGTCAGTCCACTGAGATTTCCACATTAACGTGAGAGACTGGGGTCTGGGAAGTCCAAATCTCACGTGTAGCAGAATGGCTCACAAACGTTTGGAGGTGCATGTGACCTTGCCCTGTGCAAAACGCTGCTTTTCCTCTACAGAAATAACAGCTCTGCCTTCACCTGTCTGCCTCTTTTGAGCCTTGCTGCCAAGGCAACAGCTCCACCTCCAAAGGATGCCCACAAAGTTTTCTGAACTTCTGTCAGTATGGCCACATTGGTCTACATCCCAAAATAATCACAGACTTCTATGCCAATTAGATGGTTCATATTAGACAAACAGTTGTCCCTGTGGGGACTCCTGCTGCCTTGGCATACAGAGAAGGATAAAAGCAAAAGCCTAACATAATTTAAAAAGCTGTTCACACCAAAAGGGCTCATTTTAAGCTTAGTGTTTTGGGTAACTGTAGCTTTGTTTTCTTATCATATATTGCCTTCAACATCACAAGAATACTACAAAACATTCCTAAACCTCTCAAGACTGAGGGACAAAACTGTTCCATTTGTGGGCTTTTTAATGAATAAAGTGCTTGAACACCTGATGTGACTTAGCAAAGGTGAACCAAGTCAGAGCAGAAAACAGCCACATCACATTTTCTCTCCAGCCACCACTTTGACTTTTATAAATATTCCCCTTTCCCTCCCAAGCCAGCAATTTATTGTTACTCCCTCATGGGGTAAACCCTGCAAATTCATTCTAAAACTCGAGTATACAAGGTTAAGAAAAGGTCAAGACAGTCCAAGTCCCTCTATGGTAATTTAGCATGAAGGAGGCAATCCATTTCCCCTTCCCAAACATGCATTAAATGCAGAGCATCTCTAATGGCCTGAGAGTTTTCTCCTTGATGTTTCAAATATTCTTTCTAGATTACTAAGCTATGGATCTAACTTGTGTTATTTCCTTTAACACAATTAGAAATGACAGTTTTAAACAATCTTAATGTTATAATCAAATCAACTGGAATGTCATTAGCTTTCCCGATTGCCATTTTTCTTTTCTGATTAATACTGTGATTCCTGTAAGAAACACTCTTTTCTTAACCACTATAAACAACCAGTACATTAACCCCATACAGATTGACTATTTCTGCCATTTCCCATTTACCAACCAAAGGAAAGGTCCCACCATTTCTCCCCTGCCTCCTCAAAAAGTGTTGTACCTCTTTTTGTCCCTATCAATAAACTGACCCAGGAATATTTGCAAACTATTGGTCATTTTATATTTTAAAATGAAAAGCCCCCTGCAGAATTCAGCCACGAATTGATCTGTTTGTACAAGGATCTGGAATGTATCTGTCACAAGGACTAGACAGGACAGTACAAACCATCAACAACTGAAGAGCCCCTGGCTTGTTTCTGAATATTTCTCTTTTAGACAGCCCAGAACACCAAGCAAGCTGCACTACTTACACATTTCAGACCCTCTTTAAGCTGAATATTCATATCAAGCCCATATGGGGAAATATACTGGCAGCACTGAGTGCTAGAGAGCCTTAAGGGACTAATACACAACTGAATTAAGAAAGTCACTAAACACTTTTAGACTTTACTTTAGCTATGTTTAAAAGAGATGCCTGTTCAGTGGATGGTCAATGATCTCTGAAAATGGTGTGTTCAGCCATAACATCACTGAATTGTTCTTATTCAGTGTTTCTTCCCCAGTGAATCACCTTCTGGTTCTTATCCTACATTTAAACTCTTAGTACTTTTGGGTCAGGAACACATTTCTTGTTTCATTTCTGAACAAGTCCCACCATGGGAACCATGACTAGCAGTTATTAGCACTAATAAGTACTAGTGGAGAACTAAGACACAAATTACTGGCTTTCAAATATTTTTGTTTGTTTGTTTGTTTGTTTGTTTAAGCTTAGCGGGAAGAAATGAAGCAATAAAAAGCTTCTCTGCTGATTGTGCCTTGTTTTCACAGACAAAGCCTCTTGGCTACAAGACAGTTTAGGCCAGAAGCCCAGTTCTAGGTTAGTGAGCCTTAACCCAAACCAACCAAGTGACATTAACTCAGAAAACCAGGAACCTCCTGTTTCCATTTTACCTGGTTTTCCTCTGGGAGATCATCTTCTTTTGACCATGTTTTAATTTTGTGAAATTGTGTCAAGCACCTGTAGCTTAAAGAAGCAATATGAATCCCATCTAGAACTGCTTCTAGATCAGGAACATGCATGACAGCAACCAACCAGAAATGAGGGGCAGCAAGAGATGTCCCCCTGCAACACGATCTACATTGGGACCAGCTTTAACATCCTGCTTTGTTATCCATAATCAAACCAGTCCATGGATGGTGAAGCCCCTTCCTGCAGTGCTCAGGAGTGCCAGTGAATCAAAAAGGCATTATGGGAGACACTGTTGTAGTTTAAAAATTAAAGTTAGCAATTTATAGTCCACCAAAATTGCAGCTGGAGCTACGCTGTAAATTCTCCCATGCCACCTACTGGTGCCTTCTTTATCTACCAACTGTATTTTATAGAAATCCACATAAACACGGTGCATTTATGGATATGCATTCATTATTTGGTGGACTTGAGTGCAAAGGCACGAGGATCAGTCCTTAACACAGCATCTCCCTGATTAAAAGATAATTAATTATTACTGCTGACAGCTTCAAGACCCCACAAAGATGGTGAGGAGCAACAGGAAGGAATTCAGGAGAGAAGATGCAGCCCAGTACTAATGCAAATCTGCCACGAGAAGGGCAGGGAAGCCAAACCACCTCACACACACACACCCTGAGAGCAAATCTCTGCTTGCTGCTCTCCAGAACGCATCTCCTACTGCAAACCCACAGCCAGCACAGCTAGGACTGCCCATGATCCTACTGGCAATCACAACTATTTTCTCTGCTGGGCATAAAATGGAAGAAGGGAAAAAAAAATTGGACTTGTTTAATCAACCTAAACTACTTTTTTTATTATTTAACATTAAAAATTAGAGTCTGTCCTCCTCTATTTAAAAAGAGAGCTGTCAGGTTCTGACCTAAGTCTAACCAAAAGGAGGGATGGGGAGGGGAAGAGGGGAGTTGGGAAAAATCAATGAATCTACGCTAATAAAGGTTATAGGAGTAAAATTTACGCTGGATGCAAGTATGATCCTGTAGTCTTTTTATTTTTTTGGCATGCTGCCCCAGCATGATTTACGTCGAGATAACATGATGGAGCCTCCACCATTGAAAGGAATTAAATAAAAATGCAATAAAGGAGTACAAAATCAATCCGCTTACAGTTTTGTTTAATAAAAATTCATGAAGGATGGGCGGGCAGGCCCATAAGAAATACACCAGTTCAATGAGGGGGCTCTATCAAGCCCACAGCCATTAGAGTGTAGCAGCAGGATAGGATTATTGAACATTAGCATGAGTTAGCTGTGTGCCAGTGTGTTGAATATGCCTCAGTTCCCCCATCATTCCAAGCTCTGTCATTGCTGCCAGTCAATAGCGCATCTATCACCTGAAATAACGGCCAAGAAAAGTACAAAAATGGGGATTTGACCTTGACTGAGACGCTGATCCATGGGGATTTTCCACCAGGGGAAGCTGTTTTTTGAGTCAGGATGCTGGGACTATCCTCAGCCTATCCCTGGACATTAGCAGGTTACAAGTGCTTTCCACAGGCTGAGTTTGGCTCCCCAGTTGTCACTTTTCACAGATGAGTGAAACTTCTGTCCTCTGGAGACATTTATCTAATGATGAGTTTGCATTTGTTTTCTTAACTGCAGGCTGAGGCCTGAATGCACAGGCAAACAGACATGTCCTGTGGCATGGTAAAGAATTAACTGCAAAATCCTTTAGCCAGCCTGATTTTGTAAGAGGAGCTGTGAGGCTTAGCCTCACCTTTTCCCTGCAATGGGCATTTTAAAAGGTATTGCTTACAGTCATCTTGACAAAAAGAGGACTTTAGTAGCCACAAGTTACACAGATGAGCATTTGAGAACAGAACTTTGCCAAATCCATGCACTATTTCTGTGGTTTTCCATCAATTTGACCAATAGTGGAAAAAAGGTGTTTCAATTTCAACCTGAGCAAACCATCTCATTTCCAGAACATTCATTTGCTCTGTGCCAAAATCCACGTTCTTTAGGCTTTTTTATTATCACACAGAGTTCAAGCAAAAACATGGCTGAAAAAACAGACTTGTGCCTTGCATGAGCAGAAGCAAGTTTGCAAGTCAGGTGTGGACATTCCCACTGGAAGTGCTCACAAAATACGCTGAGTGTGTGATGTCACCTAGTGGTCAGGACACACGGGACTGACAGGCAATTAACATTTTCTGCTAATTCCTCCACTAGCTGGAGGTACCTGCCGAAACTTCCCAAGGCCCTTATAAAATAAAGACCACTCCAAGCCAAGATGAGGTAGATTTAGCTTTACACACACCTGTGATGGGATATGTGCAGAAACACTGGGATGTGACTCATTTCCTCCAACACCAGCAACTGCTAATTCCAAACTCCTCCTTCCCTGTAATCAATTCAAGCCAAGAAAGTTAAATCAACCTTTTTCAATCACCAGCAGTGCCATCATTGTGCTGCATGTTCTGCAGACGCCGTTGGAGCAGATAAAAGCACAGAATTCATCAGACTCCATGAATTATCCCCGAGTGTGCTTTGTGCATGAAATTCCTCTCAGAGCACAGCTGGGTACAACTCCCCAGCCTCAGACACCTTCAGCAGTTTGTGCCAGCCACACACTGGGTTTGCTGGGATGGCTGCTCTGCCCACACCTTTCTCCCAGCAGAGGGAATTCATGCCTAGGGAAGGATTTCAGCTCAGCTTTGCCTACACCAGACTAGGGGCAGCTCAGCTGACTGACTCTGCTCTAAGCACTTATCAATAGGAACACAGACAAAAGGCAAAATGCTGTATTAGCCCACTCCTCCCCACAAGAAACCTTAGGCCAAGCAAAACTGCCCTGCCAGTTTTTCCTGGTAGGCTTTTCTTGGCTGTTCCAGTACGTTGACTTGAAGGACAATAACCTCTAGCTTGTTTAACAACTTGTCCCTGCTGTGTAATTACACTTCTTTTAATTGGCTCGTGGGGTTTAATCATCTCCTGGGACTGAGCTTGCAGCATTTCTCATTAACTGCAGGCACACACTCATGTTCTGAGGACAGGGGATGTGCTCCAGAGCTGCACACGGGGGAGGCTCTCTGAGCATCCAAAAGGAGAGGCTCCCAGCAGAGCTCTCAGCCACGTACAGACACACACACACACTGCTCCAGCCAGCTACACCCCATCTGCAGAGTGCACAGCCAGCTCTGCATCCCCCAGCACAGGCAGCCAGCCCTGCTCACATCCACTGTCAACTTGTTGGAACTGCTAGAGGAGGCAGAACTCAGCAAGGATTGAGAAACCACAGAGAGGAAGACTCCTGGCAGAGGCATAGAAGAGTGGATACAGGAGCCATGCTGAGCCCCTTACACAAGGAGCTTCTCCCTGTTACCTCCCTCTGCCTCAACTGTTCCAACATTTCTCTCAGAAGTTTGCAAACTTCAGCTGATCTCAAAATTGTTTAAAAATATATCTAAATTTACACCCACACCACTATTAATATTCTTCATTTTTTGCCAAGTACCTTCCTGGAGCACAAGAGCAAGCCCAGAGGAAGCCATGAAGGTCATCAGAGAGCTGGAGCACCTCTGCTCTGGAGACAGGCTGAAAGCTATGGGTCACTGGCTTGGAGAAGACAAGGATTCAGAGGGACCTTAGAGTCCTTTCAGTGCTTAAAGAGGCTACAAGAGACCTGGAGAGGGACTTTCTGTAGAGGCAAATGATAGGAAAAGGGGACAGTGTTTAAAGGAGTAAAAGAGGGGAGCAAACAGGGATTGGATGTTTGAAATTGTGCCCTGTAGGGTGGGCAGGCCCTGGCACAGGGTGCCCAGAGAAGCTGTGGCTGCCCCTGGGTCCCTGGCAGTGTCCAAAGCCAGGGTGGACAGGGCTTGGAGCAACCTGGGACAGTGGAAGGTGTCCCTGCCCATGGCAGGGGGTTGAAATTAGATGATCTTCAAGGTCCCTTCCAACCCAAACCATTCTGTGATTCTGTGACAGCAAGGTGGGCTGTACAGAGGAAATCTCTGCTAAGAAGTGGCTGCTGCATCCCGAGCAGTGAGCACCAAAGGCTGCTCACAGGAGGATGAACCAAGGACACGATACATTGCAGAAAATGGAAAAGGATATTTGACATTTGCTGGAGGAACAACACTATGTTAAACTTGTACTGGCAGGGCCTTGAGATCCAAGTAGTTTTCTATTACTTCTCAGCCATGCTCGGCCGGTTTGTTTGATTTTTCCATCAGAATCCTGCAGCTCAGTTCACTTTACCAGAGGGGGAAGTTGCTGGGAAAGGGACTAAGAAACAAGAATCTGTCGAAGAGTTGTTTTATTTCCTACAGCACTGGCTGACCGACCAAAATCCTATAAAAAAAATAGAAAAGAAAAAAAGTCAAATTCAGGAAAAAGCCCTGAACGTGTCAAGGCTTTTGGAACAAATGGCACAATAGGTTTTTCCTGTAGCTATAGGCATGTATTTCTTCTTATTTTTTTATTTATTTATTTAAGCCCCTGTAACACACCATTTCCCCCAAAGGGCTGCAAAGGTTCAAAGGCTTTGAGAGCACCAATAAATCATGACCACATAAATGTCCTGTAGTGAAGTTTGATTCTTATTTACCCGGGGTCTTTGGGCCAGTGCTCAGTCTGTGTTGGAGAAGGCAGATTTACTTCTCCTGAGATGCCCTCAATTCACAGAGTGCTCATCTTTCAAGCAGCACCGCTCCAGCCTCAGCTGCCAAAACACTTCTAGCTGCAAGTTTCCATCATTTGCTTTATCACACTTCCCTTTCCCCTCCCAGATACTGGGCTAAACCAAGTTATGTTTAGAAATACCTTGTGAGTGGCCAGACTGTGAGTCAATGAATCTCTGTAAATCACTGCCATATGCAGAAGAATTTTAGGCTTTAGTGAGCTTTCTCCTTAGGCCATCTCCAGACAAGATTCCCTCTCTAAAATACTCCTTAGGACTGTGGCACGTTGTATAGCACATAGGAAACTCAGCACGGATACAAGAGTGGGGCATAAGAAACAGAGCATTAAAAACAAGACAGAAATACTTTTTGAGATGAACTGGATGCCCAGCTGCATAGCTGAGGTGCAGTTCTGTCCTGCAGGCAGTAAAGCAGTATTTCAGTCTCCACATCAAGGATGATCTGCTCATGCAATTCTGACAAGAGGTAAACAGGATCAGCAACAACAGAAATTCCAGCAGTTTGATTAAAACAAGCACCTAATGGTGTAGCTGTTTCTTCACATTTTTTTATGTTAGGTGACTTAATCTAACATTCGTTCTCTAATGTCAATGAATATTTACTCTCAATCCACTTTGAAGTATCCTATTTAATTATTCACAGTTAGTACAGCTGCAGGTATTCACCAGCAATTTGTGAACGGAGTCCATGGTAATTTTCTGGAAGCATTTTTCTGGAAGAATTTTTCCTGACAGGAAACAGAACCAACACCCAGAGAAGTAAATTAACTACTCACATTACTTAAAACTAAAAGACTGCAGATGCAGATGAATTTTCAGATATGTACATGGAAAAAGAAGAACTAAAGACAACCAAATGTAGCAGGACATTTTGCTGTAGAACCCTAAGTATTTTAAGACAAACAGAAAAAAAAGTGTTCAAGCATCACAGAGTCATCACAGTTCTGTGCATCATTCATTAAAGAGATAAAAATTTGCCAGACATTAACCAAAAAACAACTGTTTGATTCAGTGGAATGTGACTGGGACATATGTAGGTTCAATTGCAGTGGGAACGCACGTAGAGAATCTCATCCTCAGACAACAGCCTTGAACCCTGCAGGAATCTGCACAGCTCTGCTTTTAGGAAAGGTCTTTTGTCATTAATAGTTTAAAAGTGTTGAAGGGAAATGTTGGCAAAACCCCAGCAGCAGATTCAAGTTCATTCTGTAACCCGAAAAACAGGTGGGTGAATTAATCTGCAACCAAGACCACTTTGTTCCACCCCACACAAAAAAACAAAGCATAAATGGGGTTCTAGTGTGCTCTGAATTACATCTATTTGACTTTTATTTAATTTGCCTTAGCTTTTTCCCCTCTCTTTTGTCTGGAGAGTGCAGAAGCACCCGACCAGAGGACCTGCTCTTTAGCTTACAAATTTAAGGTAAAGCAAATGCATTTCAGGCTATTTTTATTTATGCCAGAATCGGTTGGGGGTTATTTTAATAAATAAATAAAGGCAGCTAAACATTTGCCACGCAGTCATATCTTCCAAGGGTTTTGGTCAGGGTGGTGCCCACATTATCCTGCGGTGTTTGTGTTGTGTGCTCTGGATGACAAGTTTATTGGAAAATGAACAAGAGCCCCACTCCCAGGCACTGACAGCAAAAATCCATCTCGAACATAACGGACAGATGTAATTGTTGTGCACCCTGTTAGACATGCCAAGTGATTGATACAATGCAAAAAGGAGCAGGGTGAAATTATGATGATCTATAAAGATCTTTCTGGAACAGAGAAAGAGGAAGAGAATCATTTTTAATATGATTAATATTGCAGCAGAGAGGGGGAGAAAGGAAAGAGATGGGATTTGTTCCCTGCTATAACACTCTACTCCCAGGCAATACTGCTTAGCAGGAAAGCCTTCCAGCTGAGGGCTATGAAACAGTTATCACTGGTAGGTGATTAAGTTACTAATTCTTCAGGGAGAAGACATTTAGAGGCCCATATTAAAGGAGAGCGAGGCAAAATTACATTCCGTTTCAATTTAGTTTAGCAATTCTAGTGATTTAGTTAAATGAAAAGCAATTGTTCCAATTAATAGTATTGAATGTTATTCATCAAAAGTGTCAAAACAGCTGTGTTGGTGCATTAGTAACCTATTCTCTTGTCAGAGATATGGATAATTCCCCGGGATCGCACGAGGGGAATGGCAGAGCAGGCAGGAGCGTTCGGCGGGAGCCGCGTCCCGCAGTGTTAATGACTGCGGGGTCATGGAGCTGCTGCCAGGCCCCAGCGCCTCCTCACCGGGCTGGGAAGGACAGCTGGGGTTCAGCAGGGCAGGGAATGGTCCCAGACACACAAATCTGGCTCTCACCCTCCCCGGTGCCATCCCACAAATGCCCTTCAGGCCGGTCTGGCAGGGCAGCACGGCCCCGCGCTGCAAAGGCAGCTCCTCTGCTGCCCATGGCACTCCGTCCTCAGGGGTCTGTGCAGGGAAGGGTCAGACCTGCGCCTTCTTTGCCTACAGCTGGTGCAAGAACAATTAGGAAGCCAGGCCTCAGCAAGTGCCAAGCACCATTTCTGAGCCGTGCTGAGCCCTCGGCAGAGACAGCGGCCCTGCAGCAGCGTTTCTCATGGAGCTCATCCATCAAAACAGTGATTAAGGAGCTAAGAGGAAAAGTTTGGACATAACCCCTGAATACAATGGGGTAATAAAACACAATGGTGCTGCTGGCCTGGGAATATGACACTCTGGCACAAGACAGAACCTTCTATTTTGGGATAAACAGACCCCGGTCTGAACATGGCTGAGGGCATCCTGGAGCTCATTAATCTGCATGGGAATGACAGAGACAGGATAACAGGTCTGATAAGGGTTTCCTCCAGCCTTTTCCTCGCACCATGCAGGCCCCTGCAGCCACCTCAGCTATCTCCACTCAATAAGGCTTTATACACTTCCTCCCACGACCCATAATTGCCATCTCAGTGCAGGCGATACTATCGCCTTCCTTTCCTTTCAAATTTCCAGAGCCTTTTTAAGGGAGATTAGAAAATCTTGGCTTTTTTGGACTCTGCTGTTTGTTTTCTCCGGGAGCTAAAGAAAAACAAATGCATACCATGTAGCTGAGTTGAAGGACAAGGGAAAAAAGGGTGCTAAGGGCCCAGCAGGAACCTGCTGCAGCTTGTGCTGCTCCTTACCCAGGGTGATGCCTTTACCCTCCTCAGGAACACGGTGAACCATGGCCAGTCCCATCCCACAGGGCAGTGGTGAGATCCTCCAGGTCACCCCACAAGCCAAGAACTACAACAGTCTCTTGTGTGTCAGTTCTTTTCTAAAAGTAAACAGATAAAATCAACAAAAATGTAGGTACTTTCAATGAGAAATGGAGTTAGATACCTCAAGTGAAAGACAATTCTGCCTTTTCTCCCTGTCTCTGAAGGTACCCATCAGGCCACACCATCCAGCCTTCCTCATGAAGGTAACAAGGCTTTGCAATGTAACTTATGCTTCCTCTTCCCCACTCCAATGTCTGGCAGGGATCACACCCCAGCAGTTTCCCTACTCTAACACTCACTGAAACAGCCAGGGGCTCTGGCTGAACACAGGCTAAAGTCAGTGCAGAGCATCACATCATACCAGCACTTCTGAAATTGAAATGTTATTTAACAGGGAGGGGGAAATAATAAATAATCTCTCTTACCTATGCAAGCTAAACAGTTTGTTATCACCTGCTCACACCCAGAGGACTAAGGCTTGAGAAACCTGTAACTGCAAAAAACCTGCCCCAGCTTTACACATCAAATTGTATAAATGAAGCATCCTCACTAGGTTTGGCACTCCACAAAATCCCCTTTAAGCCCTAGCCTGGAACTCTACCTGAATCTGCTTTTATCATAAGAGCTTGAAAGCACATAGAAAACAGCACCTTAACTCACAGGCTCTGTGTTTTGTTATGATCTCTGGTGCTTTGTGCCTCAGCAATGAGGCTGCTGAAATACAACTCCGAGCCAGAGCAATGAACTGAATCTCCCCTCACTGGTCCCAGCACAGGGGAGGGGACATGCAGGAGGTCCATGCTAAACTTCTGCAGAAGGTTGGGGAGCACACATGTTAACTGCAGAGGGGTGGCCAGAAGAACAGGGAAGCACTGTGGAGCCCTACCCATAAGACAGTTCAGGTTTTTGGCATGAAAGATGCTTCTTTTTGGCAACTCTTATTTTCTCATTCCTGCTCAGGGTGGTTGGATTTTAAATGCCTGCAGGGCATTGAAGGTTACTGATAATAAAAATGTGCTTTTTAATACACCAGAATAACTACATATATGCCTACTTTGGTGCACCTGGCTTCATCTTAGCTGTATTTCAAACATGCCACATAACATTTATTATGAAAAAGAATTAAAGAGCCCTTCATTAATTATTTGTATTACCATAGCACCTAAGGGCATTAATCACACATCAAGGCATCGTTCAGCAAACACTGCCAGAGCACGGTCTGCCCAAAATCAAAATCCAGGGCAATGAAAAAGAAACAACTGCACAGAAATAAAAGAATGCAGATGGTGTGGGAAGCACAGGGTGATGGATTTAGTGAGCAGGAGAGGCAGCAGAAAAACCATGTCCTCTGCCATCAAATTACCTGTGCACAGGCCAGGTGAGGAAGGCTTTTAAGAGAGGTTAATATCAGAATATTGGAAGCCAAACCCCAGGAAAAAACGTGGAAGAAAGTGGGCAAATTGCAGTTGTTGTGGTGCAGAGCCCACAGAGACAACACAGAGCAGCCAGGTACAGTTTGAGTCAAGTTATGGATCAAGAGGACTCCTGGAAGATTCTTTCCAGCCCAGTCCTTTGACTGTACAGCAGTTAAAAATAATTTTAAAACAGACAGGAAAATTCTAACATCGTGTTTGTTAAACAAGCCCAAACTTTAAATGCTTCATTACAAGTTAATACCAGCCCTATCCCCTCACTCTGAGAAGCCAAGACACAAATGTGTTGGGAACTGCACTTCACCCATGACAGACCCCCAGGCAAGGAACCAAAGCTTCAGCATTCCTCAAATCATCATCTCCTGCCACAGTTAAACACCAGTAATAAACAAATACCAGCTTCTGGTCATGAAATGGATATGAAACCAAGAATAAAAGCTCAGAGCCTGCCTAGATGGTGATTAGTAACTGATACACCAGGTAAGCTCTTCCCACCTCTTCAGTTCCTACAGCAGCCCCAGAGCTCAGTTCTAGCACAGGCTGGGAGCAGCCACTCATTCCTAACCATCATTTTGACTCTTCCTACCCCATCTCTTGGAAAATAGGATGTGTCCTCATGTGAAAGGTGGTGATCAGGTTGTGAAGTGAGCTGAACAACAACTAAAGTTGATTCCTCCTACCCACACAAGGTTTTGAGATTTTGGTGTATTAAATAAAAACAAATTCATGTCTGAAAAGCCATTGTTGTATTTCACATGCCCCATTTTCCTCCCAAGGGGAGGCTCTTGCATTAAGCTATAGGGTAGAACAGAACAAAATTGCTGCACACAGAGGTAATAGTGAAACATGAAATTATTGAACTACAGCACATTGCCATATATGAATTAAACTACTATATTTCCTAGCTGTAGCTTTCTTAAATTCCTATTTCACTTTGTCACTGTTGCTTGGTTTGTTTCAAAATAAAAATAGGCTTATAGACAGCTAAATAATTAAAAGTGTTATCTTCATTAAAGGGGAAAAAAAAGAAAAAACTACAAAACCCCCATTCCCCTGGGAAAAAAAATCAAATATAAAACCAGACCAAGTGCCCATTCAAAACCTAAGAGAACTGCTCTCCCAAACCTGACAGGAATGTGGCTAATACAGAAAGGATTTTTTTAAATTATTTAGGTGCATTCTCAGAAGTTAATCAACTAATCTCCTTCTCGATTTCCTAAACCAAAAAAAGGCCAGATGTAGTAATCTATTACAGACGTGATATAATTGTACTGTAATCATAACAGAACAATATCTGCACATATGCTTTTGTTAAGCACAGGGCACAGCCTGACACTACTCATTAAGAAACAAATGGAACATTCAAGCAGGGCTTTCATTTGATCTTACAAAGATAAGCCTCGGTATTGTTATTCCGGATTTTGTGTGTGTGTGTGAGCAGGACACAAAAGCATTCTCTCTTACAATTAAAAAAAAGAATAAAACCTAAGCAAACTGGTCAACATGGGACAACTGGAACAGTATATTCTGCTGTTATCACTCTGCAATAACTTAAATGTCACTTTAAGCACAGAATTAACAGCAAAAAGCAAGCCTAAAACAGTTCTCTCACCCTACTGTGGCCTTGCCGTGCAGAACACTTTTCACTATCACATCCCAATGGTGTTTTACCCAGCACTGTACTCACTGGTATTGTAATTTAAACCTTGTCTGTGCCCTGTGTATGAAAACTTCTCAGCATAACTGGTAGCAATACCAGAAAGGGAAATATCAAACAAGCAGCTGGTGCTGCTTTAGAACTTTCTGAAGGGTGTGCCTGGCAGGAAAGCAGTTAAAAAGCAGCAACGTGAAATTGCATATGATCCAGCACAGTGATGCTACTGCATTATAAATAATGCTGAGGGATGCATTATTTATATGTCTAATATTGGGCTCGCTTATGAAGAAAGCTTCTTTCTCCAGTTTGTCTCCAACAGTAATAGGCAGACAGGATCACACAGCAGAGATTCGGGAGGAGATGTGGCTATTCAGGGAAATTTGGGAGGCAAAACACAGAAAAACATTGAGTGGAGCACTCTATTGCATTTCCTAGGTTTAATAAGTTGGAAATCTCAGAAGGTTAGGAGCTCACCTTTCATTCATTTAAACATTCAATAGGAAAAGAAAAAAAAAAAAATAACTTGGATGTTTATTTGAGCCTTATCCCAAGTCTGTGTCCTTTAACAGCTGCAGGGCTGGCACGGAAATACTCTGAGATTTCTGGCACCTCCACGTCTGATCACTGTTTTAAACCAGAACTGGAGAAAGGCTCTGCCCCATAAAAGTGTTTAAATTGGCTCTTGCAGGAGGGTGGAGCCTCCAGCCCCACAGCGAGCTCGATCTTGTAACACACTCATTTTCTGTTCCTGTGTTGAGCACAGCTCTTCGCACAGATCCAACAGGAATGCTGCTGCCACAAGCACCTCTTTCCTCTCAGCAATGAAAACTCCACCAGCAATTTGCAAACAAGTGTAACTGTGAGGATGAAAGCACAAATAAAACTGATGGTTAGCCTGAGTCAGAGAACCAATGGGGCCAAATCCAATTTTTGGTACCAATAACATTTTCCTGTCAGCCAAAAGTTACCAGCTGTAGATAAATGCCTATAACAAGTTTTTATCTGCCCTTATCCCACTGGTTTTCCTAGACTGGTGTGTTAGGTGTGCACCACAGCCACCTTTTCAGGGCATCAACACACCAACTGAGGGATGGAGAGAGATCCCAACCACCCATGGGCATCACAGGGCAAGAGATTTCTCTGGAGTCTGGGTGGACAACCAGACTAGTCTGTAAAAAAATAGATCAGTTCCATTGGGACAGAAACTGCTCTCAATAATGAGCACAGAGCTCTTGTGGAAGTTAATGAGTCCCACCACTGCCTAATCCAGCCCAGGCAGGGCCTTGGGGGGAATTAAACCACTCTTGTGCTTTGCTGCTGTTGTTGCTTCAGTCCAGCTTTACCTCATAAAAGCTAACTAGGCCTGTGCTTGGGACTATGGTGCTGACAGTCACATGAGCTCATCCTCACAGCTTTCTTTTGTTCTTGGAGTTGCAGAAGAAAAAAGCAGGCTTGAAGACTGGAATGGGACAATGATCCCAAAAGATAGCTGGTGGGTGCCTTTTTTGAAGTACATTTCATGAAACCATTCACTCCAAACCCACTGTTTTGGAAACTTGCTTTCACAATCCTATGCTCCAAGGTCCCAGATTGTCCAAATTCCATGTACTATTGCTGAAAATGCTTTATAGTTCCATGTCTAACTGAAACAGCATCCAAAACCCACCCTATTAAAACCCAGTAAAATGGACCTCAAAAATAAAGGTTAACAATGGGAAAGAACTGAGATTCTTCCTGAAGATTGAGGGTTATCTTCCAAACCCAAATATTTCTTCTGCATCTTTTCACAGCAGTATTTAAGCATGTCTAGTTCCATTTTGGTTCTCCCCTGCAGGTGTTTTGCTGCCTCTTCATCTTTGTTTACAAAGCATTTAAGGGCAGGATGTTCTCAGCTCAGAGGCCACAGTGAAGGGCTCACAGCTTCTCCTTCCCACCTGATCCCCCACAGTAGCACAGGTAGGGAAAGTCATTGGCATCAGCCCATTTACACATTGCCATCTATGAATCATTTTTCCTGAAGGCTTCCAACCGACAGCTAAAACACCCCTCCCACCTAAACCCAGTGACATGAGAAACTCGTATTCATTTTAAAGTGTTCTGGACCTTCCCAGCTGTGCAGAGAAGCTGAAGGCACAGGCTGAGCACCCTGCAGCCTCCAAACTGAGAGCCTCCAAAATGAGTGATGCTCAGATTGTTACACTAAAACCAGACTCCTGAGACTCACTTTGCATTTCCACAAGGTTGACTCCTTTAGCTTGGCAAAGACAAACTGTCTTTTCCTGTTACAGGGTTTGTAAGAGGGATGCAGACACCAACTTATCCCAAGATGTGAAGCTTGCCAGGAGTTCAGGTTTCACTCACAGATTCAGTATTTTTAATGCCCCTCCACTCGTGATCACCCTCGAGATGAGGAACTCCCCCAAGGCAGAAAGCCCAAAGTCAAATCACATAAGGGAGCTGAGTTTATGCTAAACAGAATTTCCAGATAAACTTTTGCAATCAAATCTACCCAGCAGTGCCAATCCCAGTTCTTCACTTTGCTGGGCAATTTCAAACACAGCTTAAAGTGGAGAAGCCAAAAGAATCCAAAAATTAAAAACCACTTTCCCCATACTGCACTCAGCAGCTGTCATAGAGGAAATGCAAGTGGAGTGATTAATTCTTCCACTTATTCTGATGCAAGAGCATCAGCCTCTCAGATTTGGGCTTTATTGCTATGCTCTGCCTCCCCAGGCCAATCCTAGGAGTCAAATTTTGACAAATTTCATACTGTGAGGCTTTTAAACAGTCAAATATTGCTTTATTATTTAGAACATCATTTTTGGGTTTTGTTTCCAGCTGTATGTAGTACTGAAGTTTGCATTAATGCCCTGCATTATATCATCCTTATCAGACAAGTTTCCGAGGTACAGCTGATTCTCCTTTTTGATTTTCTACAAGAGCTATTAAAAATGCTGACCAAAGAATATAGATTTTCATTAATATTTCCTCTTCTTTTGATCTGTTCCTTTGATTTACCTGACTCTACAATCCAAATAATCAGAGGAGTTCCTGTCTTTCATGCAACAAATGTAATGCCAAAATTTAATCAAGCCAAGGTTTTTAAGATTGGGGGGGAAAGAGGCAGTATTTTTAAAGAGCTTTTCCTCACCGTGAGCCTCCAGATGGTTTTGGGAAAAGCAGACCCCAAGAAGATGCACCAGTTAAGTATTCAAAAACATTCGTGGTTTCAGAGGACATTCTCTGCTTTGTAGGCATGAAAAACATTTCTGCAAACAGCAAAGCTGCTGAGGATGAGAATTTAGATTTAGACAACCTTTTTCTTTTGGCAGGGGAAAACAAGGTGTTGCTCTAGCATTTTCTCCACGCTGCCTCTTGCTTCAGTTCAGCTTTCTGTGCTAGCTTGAGCAGTGGATATGTTCTCAGGACATCCAGTTGACTGTATACTTGTTTTTCAACCCTGTTTTGGCATAAGGTTGCCGTCCTTATTCCTTTTGGTATTGTTCCTGCACAGGAAGGCAGGAAGATATGTTTCCAGGCTCCTAATATATGTTTGTTTTCTTTTATTGTTGTTCACTCTGTTTACACAGTGGTTGTTTTCCCTCATCTCTGACGATGAAATTTAAACTCCAAGAGGAGAGAGATTTCAGGTAGCAGAAAATATAAAGACAGAGTAATGGAGCAAACACAGATTTTGCTTTCAAGCACTGTTGAGGGGTCAACCTTGACCCCAAGATGCCCAAACAAGTTGCAAGTGTAACACGTGCACTTTTGGATTAAGCCCAAATGCTCTTGTTTTTATATTATTTTTACATTAGTGAATGGGGGAACAGATGTGGCTCCCCAGAACACTGCTGCATTCACTCCAGTGCCATTAAATCACCATCACAACAGCTTTGTTCAGGAGTCCTTTAGTTTTCCATGTGATTGCTGCTCTAGCCCAGCTCCAACATGCCCCTCAAATATATGGATAACTCAGAAAAAGCAGAAATTAGTAATTCACCACTCTCTGTCTCAGAGTCAAAATTACTCATGGGGTTCCTTAAAAGAAATTACCAAAACCCTGCAGGTTGGTGAAAGCAGCCATTATCTGTGTGTGACAATATCTGCTTGTAGATGCATTTGTAGATCTGTGCTTTTTTCCACATTTCCAGTATTAATTTGGTGGCACAGTCATTTGTATATGCAAATGATGAGGATATTTGCATAAGCAAAGTGACAAACAGTCCAAGGAGAGAGACATCCCAACTAACACAAGTTTGTGTGATGTATGCAATCAAATAAATGAAATCTGCAGCTTCTTAAAAATGGGTCAGAATGGCTTCCAATCGGCTAAATAACAAACAAACCAGCTTTTCTGATAACCTGGAAGAAGACTCTTCCTCCTTTCTTTCTTTTGAAAACAAATAAAGACATTCATACACACATAAAAATGGGAATCTAGTAAATAGATCTGAAAGCTTCCAATCCTCACAAGTTGTTTCCACATCCCCCCTTTCAATGAAAGCCTTGAAGCCTCATCCTTCAAGCAAAAACTCTTGTTTTCCTTCTAGAAAAGGAGTGCCAAGGACACTTCCCTGCCTGACCATCCAGGAGCTGCTTTGCAGCCACACTCGGACCACCTGCACTGGGACTGAGGCCCCTTCACAGCCCAGCACTCACAGTCAACAGCCAGCTTGATCACAACTTGCCCAGAGCAGAGCCTCAGATGTCTTGATCCTTAAAATAATTTAATTATGGTGCAATAACACAATAACAGCTTGAGATGCCTCTGAGCAGGGACCCCAAACAAAGGAAGCCGTGGGCTTTTAAACCCTTGCAGTCCGAGGGCACCAAATTCTGGAGTCCTCAGCTCCTGCCTTGTCCCTCCCCTGGCTGTGTCACAGGTGCCTGTGTCCCTCAGTGTCCCTCCCCTGGCTGTGTCACAGGTTCCTGTGCCCTTTTTTAGTACAAAGGGTCAGCAGTTCTCAGTCTCTTGCCTGGGGCTCCCACCCAGAGCCCAACCTGCAGCTGCATCCTGATCCCTGCATGGGATGGATCCCTCAGCAGGGACAGGAGTTTCCTTTCCCAGTTTCCCCTCAAGGGAAGATCTGGAGAGAGCCATCATCTCCCCTTCCACAGAACTGCTCCCTGCCCCAGTTGCACCAGTGCCACAACTGGGATTCCCCTCCCAGGGCCAGCACACCCCAGCAGCCACCATTTCACTCAGCATCATCCCTGTCCTTTGTTCTCACGAGGGATGACCTCATCTCAGACCAATTCCAACTGTTTTCCACAGTGATATAATTCCCATACCTAATTCCATATGGTCAGAGCAAGGTTTGAGCATGAATAACCTGAAGCCTAAAACCACAGAAGGGGACCCACTTCCCTGGATGACTTCATAGGTGACCTCTGTTGGTCAGGGGCCTTCCCCCCATCCCACCACAGCTTTATAGCTAAAAGCAGAAACAGCTTTTAATCTCCTATTAAAATTATGCAAGAATGAGCCCACAGGTTATTTTGGAGACATCCAGAAAGATCCCTGAACCGTCAGTAAAATTCTGGGAATCAATGGCCAGCTCAGGAAGGCAAAGGAGGAAACATAAAAGAAAAATACTCCTCTGAGCATACCATTATTGTTAAATATCACCATTCCAAAAGTAAGAGATAAATTTTCAAGTGTTACAGCAGGTCTCAGAACCCTATTAATAGAAATTAGAGGGAAGTCTAATAGAAAAAGACAGAGAGGAAGACATTCTCTCCACTGCTCCCTGGGGAAGGTGAGAAAAGACTGAAAGATGACACTTTATCTCTTCTAATTCTCATGGGACCCATAATCACAGCATTCATTCAGCAAATAATAATAATAAATATGGTCTGAAGCGACTCCAGCTATTTCAGCTTTAATAAATGGGTTGAAATAGAGGCAAATTCAGATACAGAGAGCATCTTTTCAATAAAATCTGATAGGGTTATTAATAACATTAATGGAGTACCATGCTGTCTCCATTTTGTTAATAGTTGCCTTGTTCTCCCGCAGTCCATTCCCCACTCCCGTGCACAGACACAGACAAACACACACACTTTTCCCTCCAGTGATGACAAATTCAGACTGTCAGCTTTCTGCTGGCAATGCATCCCAAGAATTAGTCAAATTTGACATGATTTTATTGTTTTATGGGAACTGCCAACAGGGATTTTTCTGCCTGAAGTACATTTATATCCTAGTTCAAATCAGATCCTGGCTTAGCTCATGGACACAAAGAGGATAAGCCAGGAAACCTGCAGCTCCTCAAGGACAAAAAAAGTTATGGCTATGATGGGATGCTCTGAGCCTTCTTCCAGGTAACTCTGCCTTTGTTTTCACGTGTCCCTTGCTCTCAGGACAGCTTTTCCTTTCAGCTGTTTGTTCCCCTATCAGGGAATCATCCCCAGTGCATGGCCACAGTATTTGGGCTGCTGCTCCAAACCCAGGCTTTTAAACTCTGAAAATCCTTGCACACTGTTCTGGAAGAGCTAAATATCTGTCAGCAGAGGAACAAGTGCTAGCAGGTGGATTTGCCTCAACTGTCCAGTTTTATTCTAAATTGAAAGTTTAAAAAGGTTCTCCTTTAATTTCTTTTTCCTCCCCCTTTTTTACAAAATAAAATCTGACCTCTACCACCATACCCCATGAAAAAACAACTATTGACTCCAGTTGTGCAGGACTGAGGGCTCCTGATAATTTAAAATTCACCCTTATTTATCCCATTTCACATCAGCCCTGAGCAGTATTTTCCAAATGTCAGGTTTTTACAGACTTAATGAGATTAAAAAAACATGTTCCTTTCCCTTTGCATTTTATGCTTTCAGCTGTGACTTCCATAAAATCATTTTGGTTAGCAAACAAGATGGCTATATGATTAAAGAAAAAATGCATCTCATTTTCCTCATCCCCATCTATAGATGGGGGAAGGAGCAGCCAGAGCCAAAGTGTTTTTTATCAGAGCACTTCCCTTGTGAGGAGACAAAAAAAAAAAAAAAAAAGAAAAAGAAAAGAAGAGAAATAGAATTATAGAGTTGCAGAGAAATGAAATGTTTGAACAGAAAATAATTTCCCTAACTTGTAGCCTGGAGGCATAACCTGTCATAGCTCTGCATGAATTGAACAGTCAGGGAGTTCAAGTTTTTTGCAGCTTACCATAAACTAATATGCTCCGTCATATCATCCTCAGGAGACAGGGATTTGAAGGAGCCACTGTATTTAGAACAGCAAAAGTGATTCTAGGGCTTAATAGAATTAGAGGGAACCATCAGAAGCCAAACACAGATGGAGACTAGATGGAAGGTGACAAAAAAATTCCCAAACCACACGCCGCACTAAAGACAGAGAGCTAAGTGGGAATTCTATTTTAAGCTCTTCTAGAGACCGTGAGCTAATCAGCTCATATCCTACAAGAATCCCACCCCGTTTTACATACCTATACCCAGCATAACTGACAGATTTCCACATGAAACAGAGCATCACACTGGGAGCCTCTCAGTGTGGTGGGTCAGCCTTGGAGGCTGCTGCAGGAGAGGAGAGGAGAGCCCCACAGCATGCTCTGCCTTCTGAAACGGGGAGAGGCAGAGCTAAGAAGAAAAACTCTGGGGGAAGAAATGAACTACTTTAAAATCTGCATTGAACAGATCAGGCAAGATTCTCTTCTTACACCTGCAGTCTCTTCTCCCTTGATCTTTATAGGCTTATTCTGGTCTGAAATCAATGCAGAAAGCACAGTAAGGTGCAAGTCCTGGAGGCTACTCCATAAACAAGACACAGCTGAACAATAAGTATTTTTTCCTAAGATATTCTCTGTCCTCCAGTCTCTTCAGGACCATACATCCACTGTGGAGTAGATCCCATCCTAAATGCTGCTCTCTGAGCTGCTTTTGGGTCAGAACCCAAGCACAAGCTCTGCCAGGGACACAGGCTGGATTATGGATTGACTGCTCCTGCCTAGAAAAGGGCAAAATAAGAGAAAAACACTGAAAAAAACCCAAGTGGCAAAAGGAGGTTTCTTATCCATTCTCCAAAAATATTCCTCTATTTTTCCACTATATTACTCTATGAAAAATGCCTCCATTAAGAAAGCAGGTCTGTACTGGGAAACCCCTACAAGAAAGTCAGAGCTGACCTGGTGCCAGACTTTCTCTCTGCCTTTATTGGCTTCCCGTGCTTCTATGGGACAAACCCTCTACTGGTATTTGTTCTAAACTATCACAGTTCAGGTTTCAAATTGCTACAGGTATTCCAAATCCTTGAGTGATCCAAGTGCTCTCTGCTGGAACAACAAATCTCTGCCATCCCTATCCCAAACTGTGACACATCCTCCTCACAGAGGAGTAAGGACCTTTTCCCATGCAAGATCCCACTCTAGCAGTTATTCCCCCTTTACAGAAAGCCCATCCTGACCCAAACCCACAGGTTTCCAGCCCTAGACTCTGCATGGGATAGTCTGCAATAAAACAATGCCTTTGGCACACCTGAATGCACCTTAATTGCGTGGAGGGATGGGTGCACAGCACCACAGGAGCTTTCCTTTCCCATCTCCACTGGGAGATGGAGTTAACTTCAATGCCTTTAGCTGAGCTGAGGTTCAGGTTAGCAGCTGGGACAATTTGTTGAAGGTCAGGGGAAAGATTTAAGTAGATCTGCAAACTGCACCCACACCTTCCAGTGCTCCTCTAGCATCCTCCCACTGGATCTTATTTTCCCTCCACGAAGAGCATTTCCTCAAAAGAGGGAAACATCAAGAAATCAGCACTCAGAGGCAACACTGGGAGAAAGCCACAGGACCTGCACTCAGACAGAGCTGCCACACCAACACCCCCTGTGCTGGCTGTGCCCATTTACCCCTCTGAACAAAGGGACAACACCCACGGCGTGACCTGCTGGGAGCAGGGGCTTCTCCAAAGCACTCGCTCTGACCTCGGGGTAATGAACAGAATTAATATGGCAAAGCCTCTAACACGGCACCACTTCCCAGCAGCACAGCCACAGCCTCTAATTGATTAGTCCATAAAAATCTGTGCACTAAATTGAAAGGAGCTGCACTAATTCTCTTTTATGTTAAATTTCTGTCTTTCTCCTTTATCGAATCCTTCGTCGAATGTCCCTTTTGCTGCCTATTGTGGGCTTGCTCTGGGCCTGTTTTCCTCTTGCCCAGATTAAGTACCTAATCAAAATCTTGTCTCCCTTAATGGCATAAAATTGAAAGATAGATATTGCACTTTACACAGCTGATTAAACACTAGAATGTGGCTAAATGCTTTACAGGGCTTGTTACATTAACTAACTCTGTCATCTGCCAGCTATCTTATAATTGCATATGCTCATGTTGCCACTGGTGAAGCCAAGGTAAGATTTCTTTTCCCTCCATTACCCCTTTCCAGTCTCCCTCCCTCCACGTTGCCACCCACCAGCTGTGAGTCAGTGAGGAGTGAGGAGCTCCCCTGCAACAACCACCTGAAGAAAAACTGTCTGGTGCTGCTTGAGTGTCATTTTCTCTATGTTCAGTTGTCAGTCACTGGTTTGGGGCCATCTAAAATGACCAATGTGATGGAAAGGCACAATAAATATATATTTTATTTCAGAAGGAAACAATTCTGCCCACACTTGTTAGCAGCTTTAATGCTGGACACCTTGTTCCATAAGGCTGGAGAAAGCAAGGACAGAAGGAAAACCAAAAGTCTTCACACTACTTTGTATAAGAACACATTTTAAAAAGTCTGAATTTCCCACTGGCTCATCAGAGCAGGATCTCATGTAGGGATCCAGTGTTGCACATCTTGGCTTTTTTCTTACACTGTAATAATGATGCAGATGGACTTTCTGGAAGATTTACAAGTCTACCCCTGTAGATTTGCCTTTCAGAGGGGAGTTTCACCTTCTGCAAGGCATTCACAGAGAATGATCCCTAAACACAACCTTTGACTAGAAAGAAATGAACAAACCAGCCCAGAGAAGCTATTCCAGAAATCATTTTGGAAGAAAGAAAAACGGTAGAGATTTTGTTAAATGTTCTTAGGAATTGTTAACAATTGAAACATTAATCAGGGCTTATATTTTGTGTAAGGATACAAACCATGTTGCCAAATACTCTGCAGGTAAGAAGTGTTGTCTTTGCCATCCTCAGACCCAGCAATTTTAGAAAAAGACCTGCTCCTTTACACAAATATTTCTATGCAGCTTATTTTAAAGTCATTGCCAAAACACTCCTCCCTTTTAACACAGAAAATAGACTACACATTACACCCAGCCTTTAAAACGTGGAAAGCTGGTTCAGTTCATGGGCATTACTTCCTGACCCCAATCTTTTACAAAGAATCTATTTGTTAAGCAATAAAATAACCCATCATCCATTTCTGGTTCATATATTGTCCTAAAAAGCTTTTTTCTTATTTCCAAATTCCACTGTAGAAGGTACTAAAAGTCTCTTTTTGCCACCTTCTTTCTAATTCTGCAATTATTCTACAAGAGCAGGGCTCCAGCCAGGCAAGGAGGCTCTGTCTGGGAGTCAATCCCTCTCTGAGGGACAGCATTCACATCCAGCTAATAAAGCCACCACTAAGCTTCACCCTAAAAACACCCAAAAGCCCAATTTTCTCCCCATGGGCTCAGCAATGAGGCTTTCCTGGGTGGGTTCTCCCTCTCCAGTTTACACGAGAGCTAAATCAAGTTGAGCTGAAGCAGATATTACAATTACACTGGCAATTAATAATCAATTAATTGTTTTCCTATCCCACCAGGATTCTGCACCTTCCCATCTTCCATTCTTTGGTCCCCTCCTGAAACCACACAAATTAGTTCATTGTACCATTGTTAATGGTTCATAAAAGCTTACTAGAAGCTATTATGAAACCTTTACTAAGTGCCTGTTTTTAAATATTCATGAAGGCACAATATATACTTTAATAAGACATGTAGCAAGTTACAAAATTGAACCCTGCACTAAACATTAAGATCCCAGGAAAGATTCATTTGAAAGGAAGATATCCACAGAAAAAAAGGCACCCGTAGCTCTCTCCTAATCTTCCTTTCTCTTGATCTATGATATAATCTTGCCAAGTCCTTTTGTCTGTAGTTTCTCACTTATTAAAATTCTTTGGTTTAAGCTAACATATCCATTCCAAATTTCCTCCAGGAGGAGGAGAATATTCCGCTTTATATCAAGGTCAGTTTGCAACACTAGATAGCAGAACTGATTTGGCAGGTTTCAAGGAAAAGCAGTAAGTTAGTTCAAGATTGATCTGCAGGTACCAAAAGTAGGTGGCAATTTACTCAGGAACCAGCCAAAACCCACCTCAAACTGGTCATTCAATACAAACAATTCTTCAACAGTAAGCATTTTCTAAACAGAAAAATGAATGGCTCCGTGACCTGCCACACAATTTCCTACTGCTGACTTTTGAGCTGGACCCACAATTTAGAGCAGTTCATAAAAGCAAGACCAAGTTTGACAATTTTGTCCTAGTGCTTAGTGGACATTTGGCCAAAGCCACGTTCCCTTGGCAGTCCTGCAATTCAGCACAACTGTCAGAGCCCTTCTAGCAGAGGCACAGCAATGCAGCAGGATATTAAATCTACTTCCAGAAGTATAGGATGAGGAACAAAGTTTTACCAGTTCTAACCAACGCCATCAATCCCTGACTTTCAGGATCAGATTCACAAAGGAATGCGTTGAATCCTTTTATATGTGTAAGTCCCAGTGCTCTGGTGCATGACAAGCTTCTATTTATGCACTGGAGCATGTTTGGGAGCCACAGAATTCCCATAATGGGCTCTCCAGCAGAGAACACCACTTGTACCAGTGTGCAGGAATGTTCCACTCCCAGGGCTGCTCTGATGAGGTGCTGAACAGAACAGATGGGGTGAGTTACCAATGCCACAGCAGCCCCACGGCTCCCCAGGACCCCCCTGCTGCCAGGCAGCCAGAACAGAGCCCTTGTGCCCTGCTCCACCAGGGCCTGGGTGGTCCAACCAGCCCCACTCCTGTCCCTCTTCCCAGAGCCTGAGCAATTTTATCTGCTTAACTCTACCACCCCTGCAGTGGAAAAAGGATGTGCTGACACTTGCTGAACTTCACACCCACCTTCCAGCTCTGTTTCTTGTCTCCTTTCCCCAAAAACAGTCACAGCAGCTTGTGAGGGTCTGAAGGGGATGGGGAGGGCAACACTGGGGTAAATAAACCCTGACAGAGGGGGAGAGTGATTGAGGAAAGTCGTAGTCAGAATTCTCCACTTTTTGCATATTTTTGCAAATGGTTTTCCGGGACAGGAATATCTGGAGATACCATGCTCCTCCTAGGACCACAAAGGATCCAGAGCAGCATCAGTCAGTGGTGTTGGACATCTGCACTTTGTGGAAAGCTGCTCATAACCCAAACAAGACAGCAGTTAGCAGGATGCATCCATCACTTTGCATCCTGGGGTCTGTCTTCTTCCAAAGACCCTCCAGGCAGTGGGGATGGAGGAGGAATTGGACACAAACATCCCTGTGAGGATTCAGAGTGAAAAGCCATGGAAGAAAACTCAAAGCAGGAAATCAGGAGCTACAGCTGTTTCAATAGAATGGTCACCATGAGGTATCAGTGATGCTTGAAATGCCTCACCAGCAGCACTCAAATGAGCTTTGAACTCTTTATCTGGATGAGCAGGCTCTGATCTACCCTTCTGAGATGCTTTCTGGGTGTATTTGTAAGAAAACTAAAGTATGAGAAAAATATTACCAAAAAGAGCAAGATAATTCCATCACTTCAAGCCCCTGCATCTTCTTAGCTGATCCTTCACTTCTCAATTCCCATTCTATTTCTCCCCAGGGACTGTTTGATTAAATATATGTGAATAAAAAGTATCCATTCCCTTTTGAACTAGGTTAAATTAACAGTGACCTGAATCAGACCCCACAGTCCTGACAGCAATTACTTATCAATGAATCATTATCCATCTCTAAATACAATTCCTTGCTCTTTCCAAATTTCCTTGACTTTATGTGCACGGAAAAAAAAAGGCACATTTGCAGAAATAATTTGACAAAGTCAGGATTTTGCCAGGGGGTGTGGGATGGACACAAGACAAAGAACAGACATTAGAGGAACAGAAAACTGTTACCATTTTCTCACCTCCTTTTACAATTTTCTTCACATTTCCAAAAGACAATCAGAAACAGAAAGTGAACTCAGATCCAAATGGAAACAAAAAACAAAATATGTCAACTATTTTACTATGGCCACAGTTGCTATTTTTCTATTTTCTTTTTTCCTAGTCATGGTATGCCACGAGGAAGTGAGTTCAAGCCATGAGATGTAACTTTGGGGTTCCTAATTCTCATTCAGAGAAATATTTTTCTGAGAATTTCTAACATTCCTTTTTATTTGTGGACCACAGTGAACAACAAGATCCCTTGTACTTATTCTGGAACTTTAAAAAGGCTTTTCAAGCCAATGCCTATAACACAGATGAAAAAAATGCTATTATTATACCTCTCATACAAGCAGATTTTAGATCTCAGGGCAGCCCAGCAGCAAGGCAGACACATCTTTAGAGCAAGTGATTCAAGTGATTCCTCTCGGCTGGTGTCAGAGATTTGCTCAAGTGGAAATTAAAGGTCTTACTGCAGGATTTTAGAGTTGTTGGGCTGAATGCTCCTGCTTTACACACTGAAACAAGATCTATTTTTCAAGCCCTGAATGAACCTGACAGCTGAAGACATTTGTCCCACTTGCCTACAGTAAGGAAACTGCAAATGACTGCTTGTCTTTAAGGAATTCATGCAATCACATTTAAAACATGAAGGGGTTACACTACCCCTACATTTACCTAAAGGTTTCAGAGATACCTCCAGATAAGCAAGGCAGTGACCTGGACAGGCTGGAACTCTCCTGGCGATGAATCCCAGCCCTGGTTTAAAGCTGGTTTACTTTGCAAGGAGTTCCCACTGTTGAACAGTTCAAAGTGAGCTGTTTTCATGGTCCACACAGTAACAGCAGTTGAATGGCAAAGAGCAATAGCATTATTTTTAAAACCACAAGGAAGTGCTAGTTTTAAAATACTGACAAGTTGAAAAAAATCCAGTTAGAAAACCAGCACTGACATCCTTCCACTTCAGGTGGGACAGCCCCCAGAAAGGGCTACACCACCAACACCAAGAACTCAGTGCTCCTGATGCAAAAGTAGAAAACCTTTGTGCTGTTTCAGATGATGAGAGGGAGAGCAAACTCTCCTTTCACACTCTTCTAACATCACTTAATCCCACTGAGCTCACAAAATTGTCTCTTTCATCCTGGACATGATCTCAGAAGTACACTGAGCATCACTGAGTTTACTGATACATAATTATAGTTTGGTCCACGTATAAAAATAAATATTGGCAAAGCTACTGAAAACTGAAGGTTTGCAAATTGTCTAGATTCTGTCTAGATTTCAATTTCATTAAAGGCTTTAAATTTAGAATGGTTTGGACATCAGATTCTCTGTTTTGTCCATCTATAAATGCAAGACAACCATCATCCAAAAAAGAAAGTGAGTAAATAAATAAATAATTCATATAACCAGAATTTAACCATAATGAATTCAATCCCTTTTCACTGTAAAGGGAAAGTTATGCTTGCAGGCATAGTTTGGGCCTTGTTTTTAAATGCAGAGAATAGTAAAATAGATGCAATGTTTATGAATTATTAAAACCTGCACAAGGATTTCTTTTCCTCTTCCACAGCTTCTTGTTTAATCCTTGTTCATTGTTGGGGGCTCTGGGGATGACTGACATTTAACACAACTCTGCTGTGCTTCCTTACCCACAGCCATGGGGGGAGAGGGAACCACACATCCACACAAGCATTTGCAGGTTACAAATGTCCCAAACTCTCATTCCTCCTCACTCCCCACATCCCCTGAACCAAGTCTCTTGCAAAGAGAAGACAGAAACATTCCCATCTGGAAGACTGTCCCAATAGCATCACTTCATCTGTTACATGAATGAGACCTTTTCTCACCTTGCAAGAAACAGATATTAAGGATTAACAAACTTGGGTTTTTGTGTTTTGGTTTTTTTTTAATAAAGTGGCATGCTTATTTTGTAGACACTGTGGTGGTAAAGGAACATGTCTTGATGTAATGATACTATTTTTTCTTAAGAAAAAAAGATGGTTTAGGGGGTATATTTAGGAACAGGGATTTAGAGATATGCAGCCTGAAAATATTTGAGCATCCCATCATATACCAGTCTTCAGCACACAAATAGATCCCCACAGATCTATGCTGGCAGCATTGGCCACTCCGTTATTCCCTGGACAGTTACAGCATCAGCTCCTATTTAAAATCTATTTCCTATTTTCACAGGGAACAACAAGAACAAAAATCCATGCACAAGTTAATCACAGTCTCATATGGAGAATTCTGAAACAATGGTTAATTCACTATGAGCAGCCTCATCACAGCAATGATGGTCTGGGTATAAATGCTAGACAAGGTCCCAGGTGGAAAAACTGATCTAAACAAAGGGGAAAGAGTAAAGTTAGGGACCTTCTGTCCAAAACTGGCTGGTTATTCCCAGCCCCCTCTATATCAAACACTGGCCAGAAGGGATCACCTTCCCTGATACAGTCTGCCTTGTTCTAAACACCACAGAACACAGGAACATGAGGAATCCACAACAGCAACACTTCCAGCAGCATTATGATTTTCCAGAAAGGGATTCAACAGATTTGGGAGTTTGAGATTAATTCAGAATATTTGAGGCATTGAGGAGTTAAGAGTAACAAAAGAAGAATTTGCAGAAAGTGGGGCCACAGTAAACTACCCATGTCCATTAGTACATCCCTAACTAATGTGTCAATGATGCAGAGTTTCCTTAAAAAGCTTCATGTCAATCCTTTGTTGGTACTCCCAGTGGGCACAGTCTACCTACCTCAATTCCAGGGCACAAATTGTGTCCCAGAGTCTGATAAAGTCCGTGGTAAACCACATATTCAAGTAGGCATGCTTTTAATCAGACTGTAAAGAGAGGCTTGAAAGTTTATGTTGAGAAACAAACATAAGCATCAGAATTAAAAACACAGATGACACCACAGGAAATGCTTGTGAGTCACTGCAGCTTTTGTGCTCCAACCAAACCTGGTTTTCACCAATGACAGAGGAGGTTTGCACCTTGTTTTCAAAGAACAAACCAAGCATGAACGTGGAAAATACCAAATGGGAGGAGAGGGAACCACAACTTTGGACAATGAAGACAAACTGGATTTTTCATTTAATTGAGACAGGAACCAAAAAGTTCTCTGTGTGAGCTCTACCTGTAGCTCAGGGTTACAGTTCTGACACAGATGCAGCTCCTGCACTGAGTGAGGCTGCTGAGATTGTTTGGCTTTCCACTGAGCGTTTCATGCTTGCTGCTTTCAGCAGAACACATAAATATAGGAGGGAGATGCAAGAGTTGCAGCTCAAACCCTCCTGGATGGTTTCACAACCTGTATTGATACACCAAATCAAGAATAATTTTGTAAAAGTTACAGAATATTACGCCAAGATGAAATACTTAAGGAGACATCAATCTTATTTTTAGGAGTACTCAAAACTATTAATTCAATAAAAGAATAATACTCTCAAATCTATTCTTGCCCTGAACAACGCCAAGTTTACTGCAGCTCCACCCCTGCATAATCAAGCTACTAACAGTTTTTATTGTATTTCTGCATCATTTCTACAATTTTCCTTTTCCCTTTCTTATTTCACCTCCCTAATCACCAACAAATCCATTTCTGTACATAAACACACTTTATCACTATATTATCCATGGCAAATGGCACTAAAATAAAACACATCCGCCTTGCAAATGAGAAATGGAGAAAAGCTTGCCATGGGTTTAATGAAATTGTGTATGTGTGACGTTTTCATTGTATAAAAGCAATTATTTAACTGTTCACTAGAGGGGATTAACAGACATGTTTGTATTAAAATCTTTGAGATTGCTGGGTATTCCTATGGAAACTTCTTTCCAGTCTCCCCAACAGATATTATATATAAGTGTTCTTTTAATTTAGGTTATTTTGTACCCTTCTAAGAACATTATTTTTCAAAAAAAAAAAAATCCACCACTGTTCTTCTGCACGTTTAAACTGCTGCCAGAAAGCTTTTGTTTCCCTGTGTTTATTAATAAGCTATCTCTTTAAATCTACTCTGCTGTGCTCTACAAATTGTAAAGAGCCTACAATTGAGACACAAGGCAGCTGCCAAGTGTGTAAGTAAAGCTTGGCCTGGGCAGTAATAAGCAAAAACTATTTAATCCTCCTTAACACTTTGCAATCTATGCAAAAAGTATTTATAGGAGCAACGTCAAACCCAAAATTTATCAGATAAAGTTTTGACAGTTAAAGAAGAGGGATGCAGAAGAGGTCAATATTTTCCTTAGATAACATAATCTATTTATGAGTTGCTGGGGATAGTTGATCAAGATTTTTCAATCAAAATTTATCCAGCACAACACAAACTTCTGGGAGAACCAACTGTATTTACAGAAAGAGTTTTTAGAGTAACAACTTTCTTAGAGCTGAATGCAAATACCCCCCTAAAGGGTCTTCCCAGAATTCCCACTTGAAAAAGAACAGAAAAAAAGCTGGAAAAAGCCCCACCACCACACCCCACTGTATTATGTTTTAAGGGGGATGATGCTCTACAAAAGCAAGGGTTTTAATTCTGAAATAAGTGTACAAAAAGTTGCATCTTCCAAGTTTACCAACACAAAACAACCTGATTGTTTGTCTGAATTTCAGCTCTCAAAACAGAAAACAAAATGTCATTTCCAATCTGACGTTTCACTTAAATGCAAAAAGGGAAAGAAAATCTTAAGTATTCTAAACTTTTAGTGTAAAGAAATGGCTTTTTCTCTACTTCATGTTATATAGCTTGGAAAGCAAAGGGGAGTTGTGAGTAAACCAAGGCAGTAACTGCAAAATGATCTCAAGTTTAAGGAGGGAGCATTGGCTCATATTCTGCCTTTCTGCAATGAAATAAATCTCCCAAAGAGTAAGCTGGGCACATCACAAACTTACACACTTCAAACATTTAACCAAAAAAAAAGAAAAAAAAATCCTGCTGCAACTTTTATTCAGTTAAGTGCTTTAAAATTAATTTCCTGTGTGACTGTACCCTGGCCACCATCTCAGGCAAACTGTGAGCACAGAGCAGTGTGGTAACAGGTTCAGCCCTCAGCTGAGCTGAGGTGTCAGATCATTTACTGCTTTTTTTCCTCTTCTGCTGGGGAAGACTCATATAGGACATTGCACAATCTACTTTGTTATCTCACAAAAAAACCCAAGCCCATGCATTTCTTCTCTGAAAAGAAAACAAGCACCATTGCACCCGTAAAGGCACAGCCTCAGTCACATGTGCCACGCACTGCTGGGAAAAGGATTCACCACCAAAGGAGTGGGCTCTGCTGCCTGTGTCTCCTCCAGGCATCTTCTATCACCTCTCAGAAACTCTGAGCAGCTCTCAAACCCGCACTGCTCCACCAGACTGAGTGTGCTATTTCCCCAGCCAGCTCCAAGTAAAGTGTTGGAGTTACAGACTGATTTTTGCCACAGTTTCTCTTCCAAAACAGAGCAAACTTCCCAGGGCTATTGCTTTCAATTGGGAGGGGAAAAAAATGAACAGCCCTGAAACAGAATAGACCAAAGATTCATTCATGGTGGCACAATAGCAAAAAAAAAGGAAACAAAACCCCACAGCAAGGCAGCACTTCTGTTGCCTCCACAGATCCCCCCTTTATTTGCCTAAAACCATCTGTATGAGAAGCTGAGCATTACTGTGCTACTCACAAACCTCCAAGCCCAGGTTTATTTCAGCTGGGTTTTGCAGTGTCCTATGAAATGTCACTGGTTTGATTTCTGCAGCAAGTTCAGCTTTGTCAGGAAGCATCCTTTTCATGTAATTCCTATGAAAGGGAAGAATCCATGGACCAGCTGGAAAAACTGGGAAGGGAGCAACCCAAATGTGTCTCTGCCTGGTATTGCCAAGTAACCTGTGGGCATCTCCCCTGTTCCTCAGCTCTTATTTTACAGTTCACAGGTGATTTGGAACAATCATTTGCAGCTCACTGCATGTTTGGGAACAGCTTTTGTTATGTTCTCCTAGGGTTCCATCTGACATAGAGCTTCAATCCTCCTGGTCAGCAGAATTACAGCCAGTATGTGATGAGCAGAAAATATTCATGTTTGCCCATGAATTGCCATTGCTGGCATGCAAAAACACATCTTTGTGCACACAAGAGCCACCTAAGAACCTGCAACCACAAAATTCTCTTCTAATCTGTTCCAGAGGAGATCTCATGGCATTAAAGTCAGCAGTTTGGGATGTTTCTCTTCCTGGTGGGTCTGTGTGTCCCCAACCTGAGGTTTCCTCACGGGTGTTGGGCATCACCATGCACCAACTGTCCATCAAAAACCCCACCCTCAGTCATCCTCAGAGCCTGAGAAATTGGATGCTTAAACTCACTTGTCAACTGATTATTTGGTGTTTGTGGTTGGATTTGTCCTCACACAATAATTTTCATCCTAATTAAGACTTCTGGGTGAATCCCCAATACAAATAAAATTAATTTGGGAAGAGTAAATACAGAGGAACAAATCACAGTCCGAGTGCACGGTCTCCTGGAGCCTGTGAGACTGCAGAATCTTGCTTGCAGATCGTCTCAGCCAGCTCTAATCATTTATTTAAAAAGAGACTAACAGAATAGTCTGTCCTGGAGGATGAAAGCATATGTTAGTCTCAGCGTGGATTCCTTTAGGAGGGCAGCATAATTATCACATTCAGCACTACCGTAACTCAAACCTACTCTTCCATTTTCTCTCTTTAAATACCAACTGAAGTGCATATAAATAATTTGACTGCACAAAATGCAGCTCTCCCCACTGAATTGTCAGCAAGGCAAGTCAGTCAAAGTCAGCTGGACAAAGGACAGGCTGGATGGCCCCAGCACAGGGGGCTGGTTACAGCTGCTCTGCCCCATCTCCATCCTAACAAGACCTCTGACTTTTGGGTTTGCTTGGGGATTTTTGGGGTGTGGTTTGGTTTGATGCTTTGTTGAGGATTTTCTGATTTTTGGTTATTTTGAGGGGGTCTGTTTGTTTGTTTTTAAACCAAAGTGCCTCCATCACAGCACAAAGCAGGTGAGAGTAGCATCCTCTGGCAGTAGCACTGGGAGCCCTAGGGATCACACTGATATCTGTGATGTCCAAGCAGAACACATCTGTAACCTGTCCAGATGCTTCTGGTTTCTCCTGCAGAGTCCAAGGTGGTGGCAGGCAAGTCAAGACAGAGAAAACTTTGCACATGGACATGAAATGGCTTTCATGGTTAATGGAAAGCAAGAGCCTGACACAATCTTAACACAACCCAGAAGTGAAAACTCTAAAATGAAAAAGAAAGCAATGCCATCCTTCCATGTTAACAGAGGGCCTCTACCCTGCAAATAAATTACTTGGAAAGAGATTTACTGAACCAGCAACTCAACGTAAGCTCCCAGCACAATGTTGTGACAGAAGTGGCTAATGTTGTTTTTAGAGGTATAAACAAGAGGAGCAGTAAGCAGGATTGATGAAGTGATTATACTTTTATTTATGACATTGGTGAGACCAGTAAAAGGCACACAGGGCTCAGTTGCAGCATTGCAACTTTCTAACGAGTGTTGAGAAAAACAAAGATGTGAACAACTCGGGGAGCAAATAACTGGGATCTCAATGAGAGCAGAAAGAGCTCAATCTATTTAGCCTATCAACAAAGATTGAGAGGTAACTTGATTAGTGTATAAGTACCTTCATGGGGAGAAAACAAAGGGTATTAAATGGCTCATTAATCTATCAGAGAGAGGCATAACAAAAACTAATGGCTGGAAACTGAAGCCAGACTGATTTAAATTTAAAACTAGGCACAATTTCTTTTTTTTTTAAACACTGTGGGGTGTTTTCCAGCTTTTGATACATTAGAATCAAAGAATGGATGCTGTCTGGAATACCTGCTATAGGCAGACACAAGCTACACTGTTGTTAAGCACAAAAACAAAAGTTATGGGAATCAATACTGTGGTAACCAGGAGAAATGCAATGGCCTACCATACACAGTGAGTCAGGGCGACAATCCAGGGGTTCCTCTTGGCCTCAAATCCTATGAATCTATGAACTATGAAAACTCCTTGTCCCCCTAATGAATCCAATCATTCTGATTTTCCACCTACATTCAGTCACTGCTGGAATTCCTGTAAGTTCTGTTGCAGAGATCAGAGCAAAATCTGAAGCCAAGTTGAACCAAGAGCTGAAGCACAACCCAAGAGTTCATTATTTTGCTTTCTGTTTAAAAATGGGGTTTGCATTCATGAAAAACCTTAGATTGATGACACTGATAAACTGAAAGGGGAAACGGGTAGGAGTGGAGAAAATAGGAATATAAAGTGGTTCAAGCACAAAAATACCTCATGCAGCACAATGCCTGCAGGACCATTCTGTCAATTAAAGTGTGTTCATCACTCACATTTTTTCTGCCCCAGACTTGCAATGCATATCAAGGAAAAGGGTTGTTAGTAAGCAATTTTGTATTTACTAAAGCAGAGTCATAGAACTTATATTTGAGTCATTCAAAGCTTTTCATAAATATGATCGATATATTTGGAGAGGGGGAAAAAAAAGTGGTGGCAGGCTGTAACTTTTAAGACCTTCTAGATAGGTTAACCAACAAAAGTAGGTAATTTATTTGAGCTAATTTTTATTTACAGAGTTAAGATAAAACTGCACAAACAAACCATTTTCTTTGGCTCAACATTTGAAACAACACAATAACTTCTATCAGCACAAAACCCAATCTCTTCGCAATCTTAAAATCTGACCACCACACTGCAAAGTCCCTGCCGCCCCTGTATGGCACTGGGATTGTCTGCATGGAGCACAGAGCACTGCAGACAGGATATCCATGAGACAGTCTCCTGCTCAGAGTGGGACCAGACTCTTTGCACAGCCCATCAGATAATGCTCCTGGTGACCAGGGATTCCCAGCAGAGCTGATGATGAGAGAGCTCTCAGCTTCCTCCCAGTCGCCAGTTCTGCCAGGCACCATCCCTGCAGGAACACCCGGCCCATTGGCACCCAAGCACAGCCAGTAGGTGCTTCCTGTCCCCATCTCTCCTCGCTGCTTCCTCCTGGAATGATGAACTCTTTGCTTTCAAAGAGGGCTCAGTTCACCCTATCAGTGGAGGCTTTGGGTCTCCCTGGTGAATGAGAAGCAGCATGAATGAAGCCAGCTTTGTCCGCACTTGCGCCGTAGATATGCACGAACTCCAGGAAGCTGAGACTTAATTTGATCTGAAAACCCCCACAGCCAATGCATTTTAAAGACAGGACCACAAAGCCAATCAATAGGGACCATTCAGATACTTGCTGTCAGCGGCTAAAAGAAAATGGATACCGAGAAAGCCATAACTATGATAAATTTAGGCGCTGCTTCTCTCTGACTAATGTAGGCACTAAAACACTCCATGAATATCCTGCTTTGAAACGTGTCATATTTCTGAGAGGCCAATCAATCTCGGGTTCTCTGTGGACCACATTAAAATACATTTGTCACTGTAAGTTTATGAAATATTGATGGTGTTTTTTAGGGGGGTGTTAGGAGGTGGAGAGGTGGATCAAAAAAAGGGGAGAGGCAGAGCTACTTTAATGAATTATCTTTAGGCTAGAAGGAAAAGAAGAAACAAATGTAGGTGCTTATTGTGGATGAGGGTGAAAAACAGGAAACAGAATTGCTTACTGAAGAAAGACATTTGTTGGATTAATAGGAAAGATCATGTGGGGGAATACTTTACAGAGGCACCTTCAGGATTTCAAGCTCAATTTGAACTAGATTTATTATTTTATTAAACTTTTAACTTTCTAAATTTGGTATCTAGTGAAAATAGAACCGGAGCCCCCTTAATGACAGTCACTGAGGGGAAATTAAAAGTGTATCTGTGTTCCAGAGGGGAGTAGGGTTTCACTGCACCAGGAATTGCATCATATTTATACCTGAAAGAGGCAAGGAGCCCATATCTGCTAGCAAACCTCACCAAGCAGGCACACACACACTCCCCACGGGAAATAAACTGAATAAAACAGGGATACACAGAGCAAAACCACCTTTCCTACTGATGCATCTACACACACTCAGTACCTGACGTTCCTCAGTGTTTTGCACCAAGAAATTTTCCATCTTAAAGGAATTTATGGTCAGAGTAACTGCAAGACCAGAAACGAGCAAGAAGAAACTGGGGAGCAAGGTGGAAATGGGAACCATGTCACACAGAGTAATTAATTTTAGATCATAAAGGAAGCCTGTTGCAGATCCAAGCTGGGAGCCCAGGGCTTTCCAGACAAGGCCACTCCACCCTTCTGTAACCCAACCTGCTGAGCACCTAATGACATCCCCAGCTCTCTACACCAGCAGCTCCACTGAAGTCAATAAAGCTATTCACAAGTGTAAAGTTAAGCCCGAGCCTAAATACTGTGGTACTGTGATCTATGTTTGTAAGTCAAGTGTGGAACTAAAGCTAGTTTGTGTAAATAATTGGAAATTGGGTCATTTTTCACCATTTCTGTCAATGCAAAAAGCAGTTTTTCAGATAAGAACAGCAGCAGCATTCACCGAGGGAACAAAAAGTAAATCCTCATATGCATTTTTAACTCACAGATGCTAAACTTTTTGGTAAAGATATTATGCCATGTCTGTAGGAAAAACACTCTTAGGCAATAAATAGCACATTTTGCTTTAGTGATGAATTGCAGCGAAAATAAATTGAAGCAGGAGCATAAAATTTTTCATTTTTCACAAATCTGGAAAAATATGAACTTTCTATTAGTTTTGGCCCCTAGCCCAAACATCTTCCCTTCAACATTTAGGAAGAATTTCACTCTTCTTACTGAGATTATCCAAACAGATACACAGGTCTATCCTCTATTTCCTTTGCCATAGCTTAGGTATTTTGGCTATAAGAATTTGGCAGCTTAAAAAACTTCCATAAAAAAGCAGTTTTTCTACCTTCACCCCAGCAATTTCAGCCAAATTGAAGACTTCCACACGCATGGAGGGCAGAGAGAAGGAAGCAGTTTGTTTCTCCATCAATTTGAAGCAAGTTTAAACATTTCAGCATGTTCTAGGGAAGCAGAGTGATTTGCTAAAGAGTTTAATATTGAATTACACCACCTGCATTACTACAGCACTTCCCAAGAACAGTAGCTCAGGTGCCCAAATCCCTAATTTTTCCCCCCAAAAGCTGCAGTCCTTGATTAAAGTAGTTTTCCCACCATGAACTGCAGTTCCCACTATGAATGATACACCCAATAGAATACAGTTATTTTCTTTTCCTCATCCTGAATCTTATCTCAGAGGTTTGCAGGTTATTATTTTCCTCCACACACCTGTAGCACACACAGACCCTACTCATGGGCTATGGCTGCATTAGGACAGGTGTTGAGCAAGCAGAAATAAAAAAGGGAATGGTTTGAGACAGATTTTTTCATACTTGATAGAAATGAAGTTTGGGCTCAAATCTGGTGTCAGTGTGAGCCAGACATCACCTGTGCAGTCACAGCAGCACACACCTCAGGGCTGTGCTGACACTGCTCAGATTTATTATAAACATCATCAAAAACAGTATTTTCAAACTTTGGGATGTTTAGGGGAGCAAAGGGCTGGAGGTGAGGCAACAACATGGGGAGGCAGATGGGTCCTTCCTTTGGGGACTCGCCAGTTCTTTATAGGCAGCCCATGGCAATCCAGAAGTCCTCAGTGGACTCAGTTATAACTGATTTGTCCAGTGGGCACAAAGGGAACAAAACACATCCTGGAAATAATTTAGTATTTCTGCTTATTTATTTGGAGATTTTAGTCTTTCTGGGCAGAATGTTCGTACAGACCACTTAAGACGTGAGATAAGTCACACAATCAGCCTAGAAAGGAAAAAAAATATGGAAGAATATGGAAGAAAACTAGGAAAATCTCAACAAATTAATGATTATTTAAATACTGAATATTCCTCCTTTGTTCAGGAAGTGTCTGTCCAACGGAAACTCTCCTGTTCAAAACTGGTGTCATCTTGAACGCCAAAAAGGGAAGAAAAAGTCATTTATAAAACAATTAGAAATAAGGTTTCAGCCTTGGGGGTCTTCCTCAGGGCATGGTGAAACTGGGACACAGCAAAACTAAACAACATCCTGTTCTTCTTTAGCCTAAGGAAGGCCCCATGGCCAAAATGCCTCCTCTAATCTAATTTTGTACTTCTGACAAACAGGTTGACCCTTCCCCTGCTAATTACTGCTCTGTAACTCTCCACTCTGCATCAAGTTTGTCCCTTCATTTTTAGAGGTCACACACAGCGTGAAGCATTATCCAAGCCATCCTAAAATCCCACACCTTCATTCATGTCTGCAACGATCAGCTTTGAAATGTTCACTTTGGGAGAAGAGGGAAGCAATATAACTAATTCTGCACTGCCTTTCACTGCTGCCACCTCAACTCTCCTGGGCAGGAGGATGAAATGCTCCTGGTAGGAGTTTGTATAACTGGATAAGACCAGCTAAGGTGCAGAGCAATGGAGAGTAGGACCCAGCAATTTGAGGATGTCATCTGTAAAAAGGAAGAATGGTTTCTGTCACACAAGTTTATTGCAGCCCAGAAATGTCTACAGTAACTGTGGGCATATAATGTGATGTGCAAGGCTTTTATGAATGAGACCCTTGTGGCTTCTTGTCAGAAGTGAATCTGAAGTGATGACAGGACATTTGTAAGAAGTCTTTCCCGGGATGCTGAAGGACTTCCATAAGGGATCATCTTGAAGATTGGGCTCTTGAGGCCTTCAGCCAAGAAGAGTCCTTCCAAAAAATGTTGAAGGTTTTTGTAAGGAGTAACAGAGAGAGACACACTCAGAAATACTGAGGGACCTGGAGTGCAGGGTTTGAACTCTTTGTGTACCACAGTCCCAGGAATGAGGCCTGCAGGGTGGGTGAAAGGGAAAAAATCCCTTCAGCTTTACAATAATATGTGCCTTAAATATCAGCCCTGGGAGTGCCACTTTGGGGTTTTCATTGTTTTACTTTCCAAAATATTCATAGAATTAACACAGTCTTTCACTCTCACTCTCAGAGAAACACTGGGTTTGAGGCAGAAACATTTTGTGCAAGGCTCTGCAAGGCAGGTGTCAGTCAGCTGGACTCAAATCCATGTTTTGGTGGCATTTGGCACAGTTGTCCCCAAGATCCCTCCCCACAGGAGAGAATGGTCCTTCCTAACTGGCCTCAGGAGAGCTGCTTGTACCCAGCATCTCCTCTGCCACGTGCCTGATTTCATTTTAAATAGGAGGCACACTCCCTTTAATCGAAACTTTGTGCATGAAAAGTTTATTAAGTGAGACAGGAGAGCGCAGAGCAGCAGTGGCAGGAATTGCCCCAGGGGCTGATCCTGCCCAGCCTGCCCTTAGGTGCTGTTACACTTCATTGCTGCTGAAGACAACTCAGTGCTTGATCACATTTCTCTCATATTAAACCTTCCCTTTGACACAGGTCCTTGGTTGGAGGCAGATACTTCAAATAAACTTCCACAAGCAGAAGCATCTTAAAACCAGGGGCTTTACAATGGACCTCATTACCAATGGAACTCCTAGGACTGAAAGATGAAAGCCAGGAGAATTCAAGCATTCATTCATACAGCAACTATATTTTGTCACTTTTTTCACTGACTCAGACTTATAACTGACCAGGAGCATCAAGTTCAATAATAAAAGTATCCTTAAAACCTAAATTTTTCAGGAACTTTAAGTGGATGCTCAAAGAGCTGTAATTACACAAACAGTAATTTAAAAGAATGATATGCTGGCCGAAAGAAATATTCCTGTTTAGAAGATTTAAAAAAAAAAAAATTAAAGAAGTTTTAAAAACTGAGAACAGGAGGCAAACGGAATAAACAGACTATCAACAGACAATAACTAAGCAACATATTATAAAGAAACAGCACCAAACCAGATTGCAGGCATTCATTCCCTGCTAAATACAAACATCAAAACTACAGATGGAGACACTGAAAAAGCAGGAGTGTTTCACAGATACTTGTTGAAACCAAAGACACTGATGTGTGTAAACATCCCCTAAATGCCACAGCTAGATCAGACAGTTTAACAAAGGCTTGTGGCTCTCCTTGGTTTGATCAGATGACTTCTCATCAAGCAGCTAAGTCGTCTGCAATATCTTCGGCTGTCTGCCAATGGTAAAAAAATTTAAAAAATAAAATTAAATCAACAGGTCAAGATAACAGAGACCAAAGAGTTTTAAAGGAACCAGTGCACTGTTAACTTTTTAATACATTATGGCAAACAACCTCGTAAATGCCAGAACTTGCAGGATTGCCAACGTAATTTCCATTCAAAAAGAGTTAGGGATGACTCCGGAGCAATGTGGACTGGCCAGTCTAGCCTTAATAACTGACAAAATAATAAAAGATTTATTCATGAACTATCAATAAAGAATTGCAGACTAGAACGGCAATTGTGATGTTTCATGGAAAATTGGTTTAAACAAACCACTCTTATCTTTTTTTTGGCCAGATTACAAGACTGATTGATAGAAGCAGCTGTGATAATAAAGTGGACTTGGACTTCTCCAGGACTTCTGACTCAGCTGTACCTAAATTCTTCCTTAAGGCCCCATATTCTAGTCACCAAAGGGATTAAAGAAGTGGTTTAGAGACTGACTTCAAACTGTAGCTGTTAAAGGAGAGCTACCAGGGAGTCCAGCAAGGACCAGTCTCAATCCAACCCTGCTCAGAGTCCTGTAAAATTTCAAGGTAGCAATGAAACTCATGGCCAACAAAGTTCACAGATGACAAAGACTGGAGCATGGGAAAGTTCTGCTTCTTTGTAGGCTGATATCAGTAGTGACAAGACAGATTTAAAACAAAATATGAGTTATCGAGGGCAAAACACTTCTAAAGAACATTACTCCTCACACAGCCACACCTCTCACGTGGCTGTTCAGCCTGCACCCAGATATTCCTGCAATTAAATCTTCTGTCTCTCAGGTTTGGGCTGTGAGTCTCCAGCCAGGCCAGAACTGTTGGCACTTCCCAGCAACACTCCCAGTGAACAAGGGCAAAATGAGTTCACACCTGACAGAAGAATCCCAGCAGACCTTCTTAAGCTATGAAAAATCCTGATTAATGCATTCAGTGCTTGCTTATTGAATGTGTGCTCACACAATCCTGGGTCCCCTCCCACAGTCTATGAACAGTGTTGTTAATTAGCAAGATGGAAGTAATGCAAAATAAGACCTACTGACAGTCCCTGAAATGTTAATATTTAGTTCAAACCCACATCTCAAGCTGAATGAAATGTCAGCAAGGTTGAAAGCAGCACATTTAGTAATAGATGTAAAGCTGGATGTAAACAAGTGACTTATGACTGAAACATGGGTAATTAGATTCTGCTTCAAGTTCTCATTTTAGCTTTTTGCACAGCACTTTTCCTGTGCAACCAAAGCAGGCCAAGCGTCCCAAGTCTCCATGGGAGGCAGGTTCCAGTCTGGTTTTATGTCCTGCCAGGCCCTTCATTTAAGCATTCTCTCATCCAATGCAGACAGGAATTAAATACAGCTGCTCTTCTGGTGAGTCTTAGACTCATAAATGAATGTTTAAGTGGTGTAATGGAGGGCCATATTTAGGACACACCAGGTTAGGTGTCCCCATGGCTTTGTGAGCAGCATGCAGACACCAGCCCCTGACAACAGGACAGCCAGCTCAGACAGGAGTGGGCTGACTCTGCTTTTAGACTGCTCCTCCTTCTCAAAAATGACCTGACACACTATTGTAAACTGTAACCTAGATGGAAAAGATCAACTTTTTATTCCAATGCACTGAGCACAAGACCAGCAATCTACTTTCGTTGGCCTATTAAAAAACACGGCTTGGACATTATCCCACTGGAGATTTTTGTGATCATTTCAGAGTATAACCTCGTATTTCCAAATTTCTCACTTCGATATTTCCCTCTAGAAAGTAAGAATAATTGCTTTCTTTTTACACAGATCTCATTGCTACTGTTGCTACAACACTTGAAGGACATAAAACTGCCCAGCATCAGTGTTGTTCTAGACACCAGTGTCTGAACTTCTCTGGATTTTATTGCAAGTCAGAAGCACCATTGCTCTTCCAACTTCTCCTGCTATATGCAGTCACAACAATTCCCATCATTGCTGTAAACTGCTTTTGGGCTCTCATTTCCACAGGAGATCAGATCAGTGGCGTGCACACTGCCAGGGACTGCAGGGCTCACACTGGGAGCTGCCCCTACCCTGTAACACCAGGATGGTTCCCTCTCCTTGCCTGGTTTGTACCTTGGACCAGCCACCCAGCCAGCTTCCTCTTCCTCAAAGTCATGTCCTGTCAGGCATCAGCCTCACCTTTAGAAGCTGTCAAAACTGGGAGCAGCCTCGAGGGGCACTGGAAGGAAACCACAGGATGGTGCAGAGCTGGGAGCAGCTGATGTGCTGGGCTTGAGACCCACATCTGGATGGGAATGCTCTGCTTTGGGAAGAGCTTTCAGGATCAGGCTGAGCTCCTGCAAGAGGCTGAGGGGAGTTCTCAACAGAAGTGCTTTTCAGATCCAGGTCTAAGGTGGTATCTATCCATAAAGCCCATTCTAAGGCTTCAGACCTGCACGTGCTGATGGATTTTGGATGAGGGTGATAAATAAGAGGCAGGTAAGTTCATCTCTTTGCTGCACATGGAAAGCATTTCTACTTTGTATTGAGAGATTATTAGAAATAGATTAAATCTACCGAGGAGGGCCCTCTCTGACAGCATCCTGCCTTTCCTCCTGAATCCTGTGTGCTGACAGCTTTTATAGCTGACCCTGAGGTCTATGCAGGTAAGGCAACACCTGCTGGAACACACTGCCCCATCCTTTTTGAGCAACCCATTTAATTTCCTAACACACTGCAAAGAGTTCCACCAGCAATTTTACTAAAGTTCCTTGGATTATGGGAAGTGTTACTTGGTTGGGGGTTGTAGGGTCTTCTTCCTTTTAGTGCAAAGGCAAAACTGCAAAAGCCAGTCTGCAGTTCCACAGCCTCTCTTGCAAAGATTTACATGAGACCACCTCAGCCAAACATAGCCCACTTTCCAAAACATGCTCACCTTTGACTGGTGCAGTTTGGGGTTTCCTTGAGCCTACACTGCTATGAAGGAGAGGGCAGGTAGGTCAGAGGGCTTCAAGGAGAAGGAACTGCTGAAACCGTCACTAAGGTCCCCATAAATATTCCCCGTGGACCTCATTACACATTTGAGCAAACATTACCTTCACTCACACAGCTAAATTTCCTGTTTGCTTGGCTGATCAATTCCTCATCAAATTTTAATGTGGGGTTCAGGCCGTCTGTGGCGTTTTAATTAGCCCTAAGATTGCACAGCGTTGGAGGCAAAGCTCAGAACCATGGAAGTCGCCTGTGCCGAGGCAGAAAGGTGGAAGGGGGCTGGGGAAGAGCTGCAAATGAAGAGTCCAAGAGCTAATTAGCTCTTGTTACTAGGTTAAGCCTGCTCTCTAGTGGTCACATCACACAGCAAATACAGCACGGAAAAAGCCTGTGGAGAATCTTTAACCGTGGCTGGATTCCTCTCCATTAAATATGAGAAAAAATGCAGTGTATATCCTGCTTACCCCTGCTGCTGCAACTTCCAGCGTTTCTTTCCCCATAAACAGTCCTGTTTTCTTCCCCCCTCTCCAATAATGTCGATATTTTTATTGGTGCTCTGTTTTGGCAGGGGAAAAGAGTGCAATGAACTGCTGCTATTTAACCAAAAACACCGAGCTCCAATCCCACAAACAGCTTTGAATGATGAAGAACACACAATCTGTGCACCCCCTGTCCTGAACCAGCAATCACAAATGGACACCAATGGTCCATGGCATTGCAGAGCAGTATTTTGACCTGCAGTTGCCTGCTGCAAGCCTCAAGTTCTCTGCATTTTGCTGTCATTACATGCAAAGGTTCTCTCTCATTCAGCTGAGTTTAACCTGCATCCTGTGGCAGTGAAGGCAGTCACATCATTTTGACATTCAACACAAGCAGGATAAAGAAACCAAGTATCCAGTGTGATTTCTCCCACCCTTAATGCAAACAAGATAAATCAAACCAACACTGGAATCTAACTCTTAGATCAGTGGCCTCTGGATCAAGCAGCACTGCTGTGTTTCACCTCCTGAGAAAAGCCTGTTCCTGCTTCCCAAAAAGTACCTGCACCTTGCACCAGGGGTAGGCAAGAGCAGAGCAGTTTTCCACAGAACGCAATCAGTGATTTTATCAGCAGATGCTCTGCATGGCAGTAACCTGCTTCATCCCAAACCCAGGCACTCAGGCACTGCCACTCTCAGGTTCGTGTAGCTTGATATGAGCTGGACTATGAACCCAAACTTCTCTGAAATTCCCCCAATTTTCATCCAGGCTGGAAAGTTTGACTTATGCAAGAATCTGTACAGACTTTTTGAAAAGGCAAAAAAAGAAAAGGCGAGAAAAAAGTGCTGAAAAGAGCTGAAAATGAAACAAATTTATTTCCTTGCAGCTTGGGAACAGTTATTTTAAGTATTAGTCTGCACACTGCAACAGCAATGGGTGTACTGAAAACAGCTGCTCATTTCAGACAAACAGTAACCCACACCCAGTTCTGATTTGCTTGAAATGATAAGTTCTTTGAGACCTTTTGAATAATATCAGCATCTGCAAATGCACCTATTTACCACACAGACACTGTAGCATATAAAGCTGCTGGTGCTGCAAGGAATAACCAGTTCCTATCATTTCCAGAACAGACACCAGGCCAACCCAGCAAGTGCTCATTTTCAGGCTCAAAGTATGGATTTCAGTCGCATAGATCCATTAATAAATGGCAAGATGTTCAGCTTCAATCTGACAGGCAGAAGATTTGCACCATTACATGGAAAAGAGCAGAATAAATACTTAACCTGAGTCTAACCTCCCTGCTTGAAACCTAGATGCACTTAATTTAGCAAGTACAAATTAATTAGTATTATTAAAATAGCACTTAGCACCAGGAACTGCTAGTATTTAAAAAACACATTAGCTGGTCATCATAATCTCCATATCTAACAAGGTCTGGACCAGGTGATGTTCCCTTTGCCTACACCAGGATTTGCATGTTAAAAGTTTACCAAAAAACCCTCTTTTTCCAGGTAGTGTAGGGCTTTAAACCTCAGAAGTTCTTGATTCCATGCTTTCGTATAAAACCTCTTCAGTTTGGAAAAAAAAATGTACAGGGCAAATTAGACAAATATCATTTTATATATATTTCAAAAAAGATTGAGGAAGAAACATTCTTAACCAGAATTCAATTACAAGACAAATAAGTATTTTTATGAGCAAATGCACCAGGGAAGGGTTTTCTGATCCATTTCTAATTCTTTGTAAAGTTTCCAAAACCTTTATTGTTACAGATTATGTCAAACAGCAGCAGCACCTCTGCTTCTCTTCCAGATTTCACAGGTTTTCATCTGTATTTGTTTGGATTTTCCTTGAAAAATAAAAAGCAAGAATCCCCAGGCTTCAGTCATTTTTGTTTAAAAACAAAAGAACCCACATGTGAGTCAATACAACTGTATTAGCTCCCACAGTAAAGTGAATTCCACCAGAAAACTTTTATTATGATGTCAACAGGTCTTTCATCTCAAAGCATTCTACAAGCCAGCCCTTATCTCAGAAACTTTCCAAACCTGCACGTTGCAGGCAAAGGCATTTCTCACCCTCAGAAAGGGGGATCTGGCCTTTTATTTGCTGCTTTGTTCCCACCCCAAATGCCACTACAGCTGCTGTACATCAGCACTCATTGAAGACAAAATATTCAAATACAGAACCCCAAGAGCACCAGGAAGGCAGGTTTGGGGGGGTTGAGTGTGTGGATAAGGAGGAACAGCCTGTTCTTCACAAATACTCCCATGAGATGCTGATGGCTTTAGCCCTGTGCTGTTTGCCAGCTATGGGATCAGCAGTGATGAGCCACAGATGTCAGAATTTTTAATAGTGATAAATGCACTGCAACCAGCTCCAGCTCTAGCTGCCACTCTGCTCCCACACTGCAAACACTTATCACTGAGCCATAACTCCTTCCTGCAGCCCAGAGCTCGGGTGCTGACAGAAAACCAAGGTTTCTCTCAGCCCCACAAAGCCAGAGCCACCATCAGGCTAAAGGAGGTGTCATTTACTGCAGGCAGCTCTCATTTCCAAAGGGTTTCCACTGTCAAGAGTTCTCCCCAAATCAATGTTATCAATCCCACTTGTAATTTTACAAACTTCAAAGGGTTAAGACAGCAAGCACATTTATTGACTGGTGCTTCTTGGTGGGTTCAGTAAAGCATGACTGATTAGAGCCCAGTTCTAAAGAGCCCAGCTTTGTGAGGCTGGAATAAATGGGAGTCTGTCAATAACTCAGATCCAGGCATATTGACATAGTTTACAGCCTCAATAGGCAATTAACACTTTACAGTGGATATTACCCAGTGGCCTCCCATGTTTTACTGCACATTTTCTGCCGTCAGCTGCAATATTGAAAGTTTGGAATAAAAATTATATTGGACAGGCAGCACCTTTGTTCAGCTGCACAATTTTTTTTTAACATCTGGGAGAGATCACAGTTTCATTCCTCTTTACTCATTCTCTCACACCCCTTGTTTCACTTTCGCTGTCATTTGCAGTTCCTAGCTTGCGTTGGTGAACTTAAGAAACTCTCTTAACTAAGTAATTAAATCTGTTACATGCCAAAATTCTCTAGGGAAACCCCAAAAGAGTGACGACCCCAGCCTTTTCTCCTACCATGGGAGAGGCTGAGCAAGTTCATGTACAAATACCTCTGTGGGAGACAAATTACGTTGACAAACAAGTGAAGTCATCCAGGAGTGTTTAAAGCAGAAATAGCTAAAAAAAGATTTCACAATCATCTCTTGTAGCCAGGTCCAAGACTGTATCCCACTTTGATTGAGACAGAACTGCAGTACAGCTCCTACCAGCTACATGTGCACAGGAAAATAAAAGGAGAAAAACAAATCCCCAGTAATGTGGATTCTTACTTGGCTTCCCCTCTGTTTAGCCCTGGTGAAACACACTTGCTCAGCATTTTGACACCATTGTCACAGCCCTTTAGTTCTGTTTTCCTGCACCAGCAGCATCCCAGCACTGCTCAGGCTGGTGGAGAGCTCTGAGGGCACCAAGCCCACCTGCTGACCCAGCACTGCCAGGGCCACCACCACCCCATGTCCCAAAGCACCACATCCACAGTGCTCAGCTCCACAGGGGGGTGGCAGAATTCTGCAAGGCTCACCCATGGGCTGAGGATGGACAGGTTGCTCTTTAAGGCCACACAAAGTTACAGGCTCTGAATGAAACAGAAAGTGCCTCATCATTGATTCACACAAAGGCTCAAGTGAAATTACACAAAGATGTAACGCCAGCCGCAGAATTCCCACAGGCACCATTTTCAGCAAGGAAAGGAAATCATTTTCTCTATCTGTGTCTTGCAGAGGATTCTCTCTCTCTTGCCGCCTTCTTTAAAAGAGGAAAACTCTGTAGATCACAGATTACGTGGCTGTGAGGGGTGATAGGGAATTGATCTTCGTTTATCCCATGCCCAGTAGCAAAAGGCACCAGAGGAATTTTCCAAGAACAGGCAAGAAACAAGCCTAACCCCAATGGCCAATATTTCATTTACCTAGAATTATGGAAAAATTATAAACTATTTTATAATAATTCATGTATTTTGCTCCTCACTTTTCTGAATAGTGAAATACTACCTCAGTTGTAACTTGATTCAGATGGGCTGAATTTATCAAATAATTGAAATTGATATAGTGTATTTACATGAATCAGATAGATTGGCAGATGGATTTGCCATCAACAGCTTATTTCGTCTTTAGCAATTACTTGTAGAGTGGAGAATTTAGAATTACAATCTGTTTAATGGAAACCTCAGACAAGGGTAATTAGAGACTTAAGTCACCAGCTTTGAGAGAAGGAGCAATACAATTCTCCAAGGATGCCTGGAGTGCCTTGGAACCCTCAGTTCCTTCTCAAAGGTCTCCTACATGCTCAGCATCCATCAGTGACATTTAACCACAGCTTTGCCCAGCTAAGGCTGGACAAGCTGGGTCCTGAGCCAGAGCCAAGGCCAGCACTAAGCTACAGCCAAGCTGCACCAATGTCACATGTGTGTCCCAGGCACAGAGCCCAATTCCATGCAAGAAAATAGATAAAAGAATTAGGAAGAGGATTCAGAGATGACAACTGGAAGTCTGTGATTGCTGGGTGTCCCCTTTGAATTTCTCTTGAGACAGTGAAATAGAAATACTGTAGTAGCTTTTTTCCCTTGCCCTGTCCCTCCACGTATTGGAGTAGGTTGGAGACACAGTCTAAGAAATACAGATTAACATAGGATCCTCCATGCTGAGGGAAGGCAGTGGGAACGGTTTCTTCCAGGAAAAAAAAAAAAAAAAAAAAAAAAAAAAAAAAAAAAAAAAAAAAAAAGAGTAAATTTTAAGTCACCTTTCCAAAGGAGAAAAAGATAAATAAGATAGAAGGATAAAGAGATAAAGAAGCATAGTCCCAAAGATGAAACCAGCCATTTCTGTCTACCATTTCTACAAGTTCAACAGAAAAAGCCCCCCGGCAGACTGTTGGGAGAGATCTGACTTACACTTGAGACAGGAAACAAAGTACAACCTGTTCCAGAGCTGCTACTTGAAGAAAACCACCACTTCAAACCCTTTGTCTTTAATGACTTTCAAAAATTAAATACACACAGAGGAACAATGTGAGCCATATGCAAATCACACTCTGTGTCCCAAGCAGGCACAATCCTGGAAGTCTCCTGGAGTTGAAAGAGGCAAAGGGCTTGTCAGGAAATAAGACACTGTCCAGCCAAAGTATGGACAGGCAGCTCTGACCTTAAAGAATCGTGGTAGTTATTACACCTACGAAAAGGAAAAAAAAAGAGAGAAAAAGAATCCAAACACTAACAAAATCAGCCCCCAAAAGTTGCTGTGAGTTTGCAGTGATGTTATTTCTTCTGTGGCCTGTGTTTGTGGGAGCAGGTGATGCCCCCATCCTGTTTGGAAGGGGTGGCCAGCCCAGTCTGGCAGCCTGAGCCGTGACCCTGGCGTGGTGCTCTGCCAGGCAAGGACATCTGGCTGCTCCTCTGATCTCAAGTCCTGTGGTTTCCTTTGTGATGTGGCAAAGCACATGGCCCCCAGTACATCTGTATAATTAATGTGAGGGGAAAATATGAGCAACAACAGAAAAAAGAAAAAAAAAAAAGAGCCCTCAAAGAACAGAAGCTGTTCAGGGTCAGCAGAAGGTCTGATAAAATAAAGATGTGGTACAGAGTCATGGGATGGGTTTGCCTCTGTGCATTGGGGTATTTAGGGGATGAGGAGAGCTCTGATTTCACCCTGTGCCACTGAACATGTTCTCCATTTTTTGAAATGTCTGTTTCCCCAGTTTCTCTTATTCTGCAAGGGACACTCCTGTATTTACAGATGAAGTCTCAACTGGACCCAACAGCAATATAGAAACGAGAATAAAAAATTCATCTGCCTATTGCGGGAGGAGTTACCACATCAGCAAAGCTGTTTTAACATTATTTGTTGTGTTTTGCCATCCTGGGGTTTCTTTGGGACATTTTACTGAGATAAGTGGCAGACTGTGCTCATGGGGACAAGTGTCCTGTAAAGGACAGCAAAAGGTTCAGCGGCAGCAAGGGCTGTGGCCCTTGAAGAGCAGAGCTGGCAAGCTGAGCCCCTTGTCCTGTGAGCCACCAAAAACCAAACTGCAGTGACACTGAGCAAAGAGCAGAGGCAGTGGTGACATCAGGGGACAGGGACTCCCAAAGCCAGCAGGTCACTTCAGAGCCCTGTTCTGCTCAGATCTTGGCTCTTTGCACTTGCACTGTTTGAAAATAAAACAAAAACAAAAACAAAAAAATAAAAAGGAGAAACAAAAATAATCCTTTTTCTCTCAAAGGAGAAAGGGAAATCCTGAAATTCAAAGGAAACTTCTCATGTGATTTATAATATTTATAAAAACCTGTTATCAGGGAAGTGTTATATTAATTTCTTCCCCCTATACACACCTAAGGTCATAGGTAGGGGATGAATTTCCACATTTTATACTATAAACACTGTACTGTTTAAAACTCCCTCGTGGCACCCTCCTTCGTGGGGATTTCATTTGTATTTGTTAAATTCTGAGTGTCCTTTAGTTGCATTAATGGATACTTAACATGCTACCAAGTATTTTTTGGTAAGCTTTTGTTTCAGAGCTCCCATTATTATGAATTCATTTTGCTCTGAAAGCAATAGCCCCACTTGTAATGTATTCTTCTGGTATGAAAATGCCTCTGCAAGCGTGTCCATAGGTGCTCAAGTGCAATTTATCATTAGTTAAATGAGACTTAATGGACACTAGAAGTGCCACTTATTTTCTGAGTGATCCATTAACACACACACACAGAAAAAGAAGACAAAAGCTGGCCAGCAGATTCCTTTGGTGGGATAACTGAGAGGTCTGCTCTGCACATGTAAAACTTGTTTTTATACCAGGGGTGGCCTTTAAAGCACTGTCTGAGTGGGTGCATGTCTCAGGTGTCTGAGTGCAAGCAGCTGATGTGAAGAAGGGGAGGAGAGACTGAAAGCTTGTGCTGAAAACACGGGAGAAAGGAGGCGAGAGCAGGAAATGATTGCCTGAGTCCAGACAGACAGAGATGATGTGGGCACTGTTAAGTGAGCAAATCTGAATGCTGGGTAACTTCTGGCAAACACCAGAATTCACTGATGACTGCTTAGAAAAAGATCTTACATGTGTTAAATTGGTTTTTTCTGTAAGTCCTACCATCGCTGCTCAGCTGATATTGTCATAACCACCAGGCCTATGTTTTAGTGTCATCTTTCATAAATTATAAATATCTCAGTATTAAATCGAAATACTTCCAAAGTGGTCAATAAAACAGTAATTTCAGCTAGGGGAGGAGGAAGAAAGGATGTTTTTTTCCTAGTATTCAAACTGAAATGAAAGCAAAGGATGCTGAGCCTTGTGAAAAATCATTTTATCAAGAAATAAATCACTGAAACAAACTTGCTCGTGGAGCATAAGCCTCCTCACTTTACATCCCATAACTTTTCCTCAGAAGGTGAGACACAAGAAACCCAAACACCTGAGTTCTGCAGCAAACAGTTCCAGGTGCTCCAGCACCTCCTGCAGTGGCTCAGCCCAACCTGAGCATTCTCCCAGCAAGGATCATACCCCAAAAACTCATGGAAAACACTGCCAAGCCTCTTATCAAAATTACTACACCTTTTTTTTCCCCACTGGAATTGGATGCCACCATTTCCCCCCCACAACCCCCCAAACTGCAGTGCATCTTGTTGAATACTCTAAAATTCAAGAATTTAGCAAAACATCTTCCAAGTTCTCAGTGCTGCATCAGAGCTCACAAAGGTCAGCACTCAGCAGAGTCACAGGAATGCAGCACTAGGACAGGTTAGAGTAAAACCAGAGCCTATCTTATCAATTTTGCCTTGAGAACAGAGGTGCTTTGACTTTATTATTTGACAGTATTGTCCCATTTGGATGTGAAAGACAAGCCTAGGTGCAGGCTAAGATTATTTTAAGCAGGGGGTAAAACCACATAACTTACCTGCATATACATAATATACATTATATATATATATATAGATATTTATATTTTTATATTTTTATATATTTATAGATATTCTTTATATATCTGTATGTAAATATTTATTTTTATGCAACATTTATATATTTATATATATAGAAGGGAAAGAAGATCACATCCAGGCAGGAGGAGCAGAGAGAAGAAGGGATGTGGGTCTCATCAGGTGACAGGGAGCAGATGGAAGGGAGATGCAAAGACAGCAGAGATCTGTGAGTACCAGAGCAAGGCAGAGCAATGTGGATCACACATTTTGCTGCCTGTTTAATCCTTCCCACAGTTGTGGCTCCCAAATTCCTTACTCCAGCTCTGTTCCTCTCTCAGATGAATGTAAGTGTACAGCTCAACAGAGCATGCTAGAACAACTTCATAAACAGCCTGAAAAGCAAATAATTGAAAGCATTTTACTTTTAAAAATCTACTTTCATCAGTTTAAGGCAATTAGTTCAGGGAGGTGATGATAAAGCAGTGAAGGTTGCTGCAAGTGACAGCAATGAAACTCCTGACACAGATATGGTACAGATTGCAGGAACAAACACTTCCCATGTTTCAGAAATCACACTGTCAACGATGTTTCCAGGCCCTGAAATTAGCTGAAGTAATCAGGGGCTGCTGGCAGCAGGCAGTTCCTTGGATTGCTTTTGTTTTTCACTGCAAGAATCTCCAGTTGTAGCTTAAACCCCCTCACACCTGTAGCAGCTCTCAGTTGAGTTTCCCTCTCTCTGTGGCCGAGGTTTTGCCTCCCAAACCTGAGGCAGAAATCTAGATCCCTGTGCCTTCTGCATCCTTCCCCAGCACCTTCTCAGCCTGAGAGAGAAGCAGAGCCCAGGAGCTGTGAGCTCAGCCCAGGCTGGCTTTGTCCAAGGCAGAGCAGGTCCTCCCTTGTTGAGTTCCCATCAGAAATACACAAATTTCATAACAATAAGAAAACACTTAAATTGTCAGGGTTTTCCCCCCCAAAACATGTCTTGTTGCCTTCCATTTCCTCAGCTCTCTGTCGTGGCATGAGTAGATCAGAAATTGGACATGGCACTTCTACCTGAAGAAGGCTCACTGACAGCTCTGGAAAGCCCTAATTGGTTATGAAATGTCAGAAAAAGCAAACACTTCTGCAAAGATCCCAGAGATATTCACTGCTTGGGGTCACCCCGTCTATTCCCTACAGCCATGGTATCGGGCACCAAACTTCCAGCTACCCCTTTACCCCAAGAAGTTACATTTGGAGGAATTTCCCCTGCACTGCTCAGTCCTGTGTAGTTTTTCAAAAGAAACAGAGCTGTCTCATGCAGACACAGCAGAGGATCCAGGAGAGCCTCTCTATGCAGGACAGGTCACTCTGGGACACAGGAGGATGGGTCAGGGACCCCAGTGAGGCCAGGCTGCCTCTCCACGTGTCCCCACAGCCTCAAAGCCAGCACATCACTTCTGCAGAAGGCAGCACAGGATGGGGCTTCCTCTGCTCCGTTGTGAAGGTCAGAGGTGTCCTGATGGACAGGAATTTGCCTCCCTCCCTGGCCCTGCACCTGGTTTTCTCCATTTGCCAATTATCAAATGAAGCACAGCAATAAATCATCATCACCTCAGAGGGAAGTGCCCTGCAACCACAGCATCCCAGTTCTGTGGCACATTCCTCAGTGAAATCACTGCCTGCTCACACAAGGGCACATTTTGTTCTCTTTCCTTCTGTTTCCCACCACTTCTGATGGTTCCCCTGCTCTGCAGTACCTTCAGATGACATCTCTGAGGCAATCACTGGGGTTTGGTTTGGTTTTTATCTTGCTTTGCTTTTTTTTTCTTTTTTTTTTTTCACTCCTTAAAACAATGAGGCAGGAGAGGAAGTACTTAAACAGGATTTTTAGACTAACTCCCACATGCCAATCCCAAACCTCTCTTCTTCCTCCACAGAAGTGAAAAATAGAAAAGACACTTTATCAAGGCTGACTGGTCAGTGGATAAAACCCTAGGAGAGATGGAGCCCCAGCACCAGAGCTGTTAACTTGCATGATGAAATGTTGAAACTGGTTTAAAGTCTGACATCTTCACCTTCTGCCCACAGACCTCACTTCAGTTCACTGCCCCTGACTGTATTCAAAGTTAGGTACAAGGAGAAAGGTCTTCAGCTGGGGAAAACAGGCAGAATCATCTCAAACAGGATTTAGAGGTTTCAGTCCTAGGTTTTTCTACTATGTTTGTAGAGAGAAAACCCTTGGAGTAAAAGCTCTAAACCCTGACACTTATCTAGGGCCAGCTTCTGAATAGCCGGTATAAAGTTGTTTTTTATTATATTTTTGCACTTCAGAAGAGAGAATACAAAAGGCATTTTTCACTAGTCAATAGAAGAGGTGGAGAAAGTCAGTATGAATATGCAAATATACACAGGTCATGGCAGACAAATGAGAGATCAAACTCATGTTTCTCAGCTTGAATTTGCCTTTGCATTTTGACCTCATTGAGGTACAGTGAATTGCTTTCAACTTTGCCTTAGCAGCTAAGAAAGGTGAAAAAGCTTAATTTTCCTGTGGAAGTGAAAGGAGAAAAAAAGTTCAACAAATACCAGGATTCACTTTGTCTTAATGTTACTGCAAAGAAAAAGAGAAAAGCACAGGTTGTGGATTTTGGGATCACAGCCACTGAGTGAACTTGCAGCTTCAAATATGAAAGAAATTGGAAGATGCAAGAGAACTGAATTCAACAATTCATTTGTAACAGCACAGGCAGAGCAAGGGAGAGTCCTTACTAAGAGAGGGTAATACAGCAGAAACGTTACTGCCAAGGGCCATAATTATACCCAAGCAGTTTAATCGTGCACCAAGCCTCAATTTAACCTCAGGTTTGTTCTTTTGTCCCTGCCCACAGGCTTTGTGTGCACACTTGGCACACATGGAGATGCCTCATGTCCTTCTTTTAAAGGTAACAGAAAAATATAGTGGAGCCCCCAGCTTGGTTTTTTTCTCCATTTTTTGATGGGGAAAGAAGAGCTGACTTTAAATTTGTCCCTTTTGTCTTCTTTTCCATATGGCTTGTTTGTGGTTTAATTATTGTGATATTCTCCCTATCTTGGGGAATCTGGTAATACTTAACAAAAAATATAAAACTAAAAGGATCCTGTCTGCCAAGCAGAAAATAATTAAGGAACCTGGAACACAGAGGGCAATAAAGTTACTGAAGGAACAGTATTCATTAAGCAAGATAAAGCACAGCAGGGCACACAGTGCTGGCCCTGTCCCTGTCCCTACACAACACCAGGTATCCAAGGGCTGAGCTGCTCTTTGGAGGCTCTGAGGCTGCAAGGCAGGAGCCAGAGGAACAGAGCACTAATGAGAGGAAAGCCCCAGCTCCAATCTCTCACCTCTCTTCTAAATCAGCCCTTGTTTAAATTAAATTCCAGCAACTGGCTGAACAAATAATTCCCAGCACCATTCTTAGCCCAGACTTGCTCCTCAGAGTTATTTTAGCACTGGATTTTGCTGTATGAATCCTAGATTGGCTGAAGAACAACCCTCAGTAGGATTTATTGCTCTGGGTTAGGGATCTGTTAACTCTGCCTGGCTGATCCAGCATTGCCTCTGCTTCTGAACAGGTGCCTGTACAAAACTGAGCAACCAAACAGAAATAAACCCCTCAGCTCCAGCCTCTCTGTTTACAAGCTCAGTTTCTTCAAGCATGCACATGGAGATCCATGCCTTTGTATCTTCAGGCGAGTTGCAGTGACACAAACTCCCCAGAAACTCCAGGAAACATTTACCCTAGAAGGTGACAGCTCTAATTCTGGGGCATGCCAGGTCCCAACCCCAGAGCTGCTGCATTTCACTGTTGATTGAAGAGATCCCAGGTCCATAGTAGAGACCTTCGGAATCATCTGGTTGCATACAAAACTTTCTCTTAAGTGACAATGCTTGTCACTGCAGTTTAGTTTTCCTGTGGTGCCACAACACAGGAAGTTGTTCTTATTCCCACTTCCCAGAGACAAAGAAAATTGTCTCATTCAGAGTCACACAGAAAGCATGTGGCAGGAATGGGAGGTGAAGCCAAGTCTCCCAGCCCTTGTCATACCCTAATTCCTGAACTCCTTCATCATGACCTAAGAAATTTGGGGATTTTTTTTCCTTTGTTTCTTTTTCTTCCTGTCCTCAGAATGTATTTAGGTTTTATTTAAAGCCTTTTCCGTTCAGCCCTTAAGGCTAGGAACGTGATTTGAACCACAAGCACACGTGACTCCAGGACTTAACCACTCTCTGATTATTTCTCTCAATTCTTGCCAACTGGTTGCAACCCCACATTTGTATTCCATACTCTAAAATGCTTACAAAACAGGTAATATGCACATAACCAAAAACCTAAATTAAATTTAAAGCATTTTACAAGATGTTTTCTTCATGTACGTCTTCCACCCTGGAGTTTTTGTGTGCACAAGAAGTACCTTGAACCCCTCAATTCCTGACCATGGTGCCGTGGATCAGGCCTCAGAGTGTCTCACCTGAGTCAGAAAGCATCCTTTTTCCACCTAAAAATCAAGCATTCCCCATTTAAATGACCACTGCCACAACTTCTGTATCTTACTACATGGCAGGGAGATGGAAATACGAGGAGAGTGTCTGAGTATATAAATAAAGCAGGAGTTTATCATAATTTATTTATAAAAACTATTTCTAATCTAATTCTCTGGATATTATCTAGGGGCAAGAGAGTCGAGACAAAAAAAATGGTTCTTAATCAGGAATTGCCACATGGAGTGGTTTTGATTAATATGCAAAACATAGATTATAAATAGATTTATAAATAAATGATCAACTACGGCTGCTGCTTTATTTATCTATGGACTTGCAGAAAATTTGAAGGCTGAATTCTGATTAAATGAGAATCACCACTAATGGTGGACAGGCTGGCTCCAAGGGACTGGTGAAGGAAAGTGAGAATATATTTGCATAGCACCTCTGAGTCAGAAGAACTCCCAAGTGCTTTGCAGAATTAATATTATATTTTAGGGGTCACTTCATCCATTACTGAAATGCAGCCTCTGAGGAGGAGGGAAGATAACTTTCTGCATCTCTTTCACCTTTCCTTGAAGATCTCTAAGCACTTTGCACACTAATTAAGCCTCCTATTGTATCTGTGCAATCCACTCCTGCTGCCAGTTACTAAACCAGTAAAACCTAAAGTGCAGGGAATAAAACCAAGGGAAATTCATCAGCCTGGTATAACTTCATTTCACTTCCAGATCACCAGGCTGAGGTCAGCTTGTGCCTCAAAAAGATGAACTCAGCAGAATGGCAGTGCTGATCTCAATTCACAGTGTAAAAAACTTGGGGGTTAGATCCATTGTGTCCAGTATCACACTCAGACAAACTTCTCTAAGAGCACTGCAGCATCCCATCACAAGCAAAACTTCAGCCCCCATAAGCAAAATTCAGAGGTCTGCAGCTCTGCCCAAGAGCCTGCATTTCCTTCCGCTGCTGTCCTGCTGTGCAGTCACACACATCCCCAGGAGACTGGAGTCCAAAATGACACTTTAGGCAAAATCTAGAGAGTTTGCAGATGCAACACTCAGCCCGCTCCCATCTGCACCAAACCCATTCACCTGGGTCAGGCTCCCCCAAATCCATCCAGCAGCAGGGCACAGGGGAGAAATCCATCCCCTGAAAGTGCTGCTGAGTGGCTCCAGCCTCTGCCATTTACCTTGCCTTTTAAAAATAAGAAAGGCAAAGCATTTCTTTTCATATGGCAAGGCTGTCCTGCCAAGTCAGTTTTCACAGCTGAACACTTCCCAAGGTGCCAGTTCTGCAATTCAGGGCCTGGATGTGATCCCCTGAGCATGATGGATGGCTTTAAAATAAAGGCACTGTGAGAAGTACCAGCTGTCCAGGTGCACATTGGATCAGCTTGGCTGAACCACCCCTCCTCCTCCTCTGCCTCCCTCTGAGGAAGGAGTAGGAGCTCATCCTGTGCAGGAGGAAAGCTTTGATGGCAGGAGAGACACAAGGGCCCAGCAGATATGAGCAGAGACACAGCCACACGTAGGTCACATCTCATCCAAATCCCAGTCTGCTTTTACAGTGTCCAAAATTACCTGCTGTTATATGGCAAGTTTGTGTGGCTGCTTTTCAGCTCCTTTTATTTGGTCACTTCATTTCTGATTTCTTCACCCCAATAACCAGTAGCTAAGAGAAGAGGCAGAACAAAGGCAAAATTAACGTTTTATTGTCAAATAAACCAAGCTCAACCTCCAAAGACCCTCCATGCACACTTCTTCCCTGTGTTCATTCCAGGTTTCCAGATATCCCTAGAAAGGGATTTCATTCTAAACCACCCTGTTAATTAACAGTTTCTGTTTGAAGTCCAGACTATGAAGATCATCTTTGAACACTCTTTGCGACCAGCAGAGCCATCTTCATCAATGGGCACCTGTAAAGCACTTGCTACTGGAGGCCACCTGGGCTGAAATTCAGCCACACCACAAAGAAGGGCACCCGTGAGGCTCCTTGCACATGGTGTAGATGAAGCCTTAACATCTTTGAAAGGAGAAGATTGGTTTCTGTACAGGTTTCCTTCTCCCAGAGCTTTATGAGACAGCACAGACCATGTCCCAGGCATTCTGGGGCAGCTGATTCTCTAAGGGATATAGTTCAAACTCCAGTTAGTAGCAACCATACACCAATACAGCCCTGCTTCCTCTCTCCCCCCAGCAAATTAGCAGCATGGACAGTCTCTTGCCTGAACAGAGCAGATTTTAGCACAGCAATAATGGTCTGTCCAGAGAGAGCATTACCCCTCACTGCCCAATTAGAAGAACGTTGAATGCACGGAAATGCCTTTTGAATAAACACTTGATAACCCTCAATAAAACTGTAAGAGAGAGTTACTGCAGATTTACTGCCCAGGAAAGGAAAGCTCTTCAAAGCACAGCCAAGATCTTAATGTTTCTTATTTAATGCTGATAAATGCAAGATCCCCCAGCAACCTGGGTTAAAGCAGCTTAGCAGGAAAATAAAATAGGAACCTCATGAGGTGCCCACAGAGGGATGGGGGAGAACCACAAGTTGGCCACAGTGGCTCTGAGTTGCTGTGCTTGCTCCACGTTGTGTGGCTGTGATTGACCGAGGGCTGTGTCACTGCTTTGGTGAGGCAGCAGCAGCACGAAGGTCCCTGCTCTGCTGTGGGGACAGGAACTGCAGCTGCAGGGCTGAGCTGGGCTGGGATTGCTGCCCTTTGCCTTCAGAACCTGCCCTGTTCTCCCGAGAGCACAGCTGGGAGGCACATCTGCATCATGCTGAGAGCACCTCTCTTCCTGCTGCCTCGGCCCGAGGAAAGGAGCACCCTGAAGTGCACCAGGTGTCAGCCTGGCCACCTCTGCCGTGAGGATGCTTAAACTGCATTTGGGTTTTCTGAAAACGTGTGATTGGCAAGGAGGAAGGAACGGGTTGGCTCTGTTTACACTAATCCAGGTTTCCCAGCCCAGCTGCCCAGGCACCTCGGGCAGCAGCCCTTCCTGCAGGAGCACGGTGGGGATGTTCACAGCCCCGGGAGGATTCCACAAATGAACACTGACATAAAGGTCTTGCCCTTGCTGATGAGCATTGATGTGCTGTTTTCTGTATTCACAGTTCTTGGTGATGGGGAAGCATTTACAGGATTATTTTGTTTTCCTCCTTAAGGAGTCTAGTGGGGAACAGCCCGCTGCTTAAAAAATAAACACCCAACCAAAATCACCACTAATTCCCTTATCATCTGCATTCACTTGAGCAGGTTTCCTTCCCAGTAGCCCTGTAGCCAGTGCCTCACATCCTTGGGAACACCCAGGGTGCTGAGGATCACAAACCCTGTGAGCAGAGCAGCCCTGCCACCGTCCATGACAGCAAACTGAAAGGAATGAAGAAACTTGTCTTCACAGTGTCTGATAGACAAGAGTGGCACCCAGAGATAAAAGAAACAATGGGAAGAATTCCATTGATTGATGAGTGGCACGAGAGATTTACATGTACAAACAAACCACAGGTCCACTGATAAATAAAACTGAATATTGGAATTTGAAAGGGACGATGAGAAGGACCCTAAAATTCCATAAGGGAAAGACAAAGGGGGGGATTATACATTGGGAAAGGGGGGTCTTGGGCATTAGGCATTCCAGGAAGTCTGTACCTCTCAAATACCTCGGCCAATGGGGAAAGAGAGAAGGGAAAATGTGTTTGGGAAATTAGGATAAAAGAGAGGCTGCATCCTCCAAAATTTTGAGACACCTCGGGGGAAATGCCCCATGGCCTCTCCCTTTATTCAAATAAAGTTGCAGGACTCTTCTGCCTCCTTTTTGGACATAAATCTCTGGTGTTCATGAATTAATTTCCTCACAAAATGAATTCTGGTGCTTTCCACTTCTCCTCTTCCAAGGATGAGTGAACAGGCCCAGCCACTTGTGTATCTCTGTCTCACCACCCTCTCCAGCCAAGGCAGCTCTTCCCATGGCACAGCCAGCACTGGCTGATGTTTGTTCTATTTTAGCAGCTGCTGCTTGATTGAGGGAGCTGGCAAAGTGCACTTTGGAGACCTTTCCTGCTCACACCATTAATGTACAGCGAGCAATCGTCGGGGTAATGGAGGAGGGCAATCAAAGGAAATTTCCCTCCTGGCTCCCACTACTATTTCCTATCAAAAAAATAATATTAGACGTGATCTACCATTGTAGTAATTAAAGAGATAATGTGGTATTTTATGTGTTATTGGATCCCTCACAAGTAAGTGGAGTTACATTCCTGCTGCTGTTCCAAGGGCTTTCTGGATGCAAAAACATGACAAATATCTCTGAAAGACAAAGAGGTTAAGCCATTTTAAATATCACAAAAGGTGTATTATCACTCAAATGAGGGTGTATCAAAACCTTCACATCTTTTGTGATTAATGTCTTAATCACTGTGCATGGCAGAGATGGAGCCCTGAGGGTTTTCCAAGTGGGGAAACTGAGGCAAACATGAGAGGAAGAAAAAGGGTCTTGTTGGGATCCTACAGTGGGTTGGTGACATCTGGGACGGAGCATCCTCCCTGAATGAAGCTGGATCCTGATTCAGAAGCTCATGCCCAGGAAGGTACCAAATGTTGGTCTATAAAGAAGAGAAAAGAATAATCTAAGGAGTGAAAAGTAACACTCTGATAGTGTACAGATTGAATTTGATGAGCCAGATTCTGACAGTTTGGTCTGTGTGACTTTCACTCCTGCTCTAAATGACTGCTGTGACACTCAAGGTAAAACAGGACAGTGCTACTTAGGGGTTGTAGTAAGGTCCCATCTCACAAAAAGAAAATTTAACCCTCTTCTTCTAAGACTAGGGAAAATATTGCATCTTTAGGGCTGGTTTTGAGCTGACACACTGCACAGAGGTGGCTTTTTCCCTCTGCAGCTTGTGTGCAGCAGTTCAGCTCTCCCTGTTTTCCCGACCAGCTGCTCTACACACAGCACCCCTGTCAGCAGGAAGGTGCAGAGGAATGAATGAAGACTGATGATTAACGAAGGAAGAGGGTGAATATTAATCATGGAGTCAACATTTGATGGGAACACTGATGGAATAGTGGTCCCACTGGAAGTTGTTAGGAGTTGATTTTTATGCCCCAGGGCGGTAGTTTTAAACCAGGGCTCATGATGGAAGAGAGGTTGCTTGTAATGTATTAAACAGGCCATTGTGGAAAACATTCCTTCAGCCTCCCCCTGCCCTGACTCCTGCTTTGTTGAGAGCTGTTAGCCCAGGTCTGCTGTGCACCTACATTCTCCCAAACACCCCAATCTGTAAAGATCCAACCTTTAAACAGAAGCAAAACAGGAACAGGACATCTCCCTTTTCCCTTGCTGAGCTGCAGCAGAGCCCTCACCACCTCATGTTAAATCAAGAAATGCTGATATTGCTGGTGCTGAGCAACTTTTCTGTTGTTCAACACCCTTGTGCTAGACCAGGAGAAAGAGGAGAGTCTGGGACAACCTCCCTAGCTGGGTAATTGAGGTTTGAACTTTGGCTATTTGCAACCTGCTCCAAAGCTCTTTGAAGGCAAAAGGAGTCACAACCACATCATGAAGTGGTGCAGTCTAAGCTCTCCTAACCTAGGCTGGAATTTCCTGTATCTCAAATTAACAACTGCACTTACAATCAATGCCACAAAAGGGACTTTAGCATATATCCCAAAAGTTCTGCTGGTGTTGTTTCAAAAGAGTTTTATTTGGGGGAGGATGAGATATGAAAAAGAAAGGAGGGCTGTACTCAGAGCTGGTATCAATTGCTGTTAGTTTTGTTGAGGTCCACAGATTTATCAAGTTTCTCAGGGACAGCTCTTTGGGTTTTCTGTGGGGCTCCCTCCTCTAAGCTCTGCCTGTATTCCAAAGGATGGAGAATCACAGCACATGACACCTTTCCTGAACTTTGCTCCACAAACTAATCCATGCCATAGCTCCTGTCAGGAAAATATCACATGCCCAGCAACTTTGTGTATAGGCAAGGTTATTTTTTCTAACTAAAAGTCCAATTTTAAAAGTACAAACAGCTTTCATACTTGCAGCAGAAGGTTAGGCAGAGAATGGGTTGGCTATGCATGCTATACATGCATTTTTCTGTAGATTTCGGCTGAGGTCTTTCACCTCACAGCAATAATTGCTTTCCCAAAAAGGAAACATGTCTGCTCATGGGATACAGCTCAGCTACCCCTCCACATATGTGTCCCTCAATATGAAGGAAAAAAGCAAAATTATTCCCTTAATTTTGGCTATAGAGGAGGGTGCAGTTGGCCACAGTGCAACAAGTCACAAAGAATCCCAAAGGCACAAAACAGAAATTCTCCCAAGGGCACTGAGGCCAGAAGCAGCTGAACAGCAGAAGTTGTTTAATCCTCAGTGCTGCATTTTATCCAGAACATTGAGCCTTCAACAGCCCAGAAACCTTCAGGTGCCTTTTCATAGTTAGTTAATGCTGTTCCAGGTGGGGGGGATTCGCAGATGTGTGGATCATTTCCCTGGGAGCAAACACATGGCCCCTGGCCCTGTTTCTGCCTTGCAGTTCACAGGGTATCCCTAACAGACACCCAGGATTGCTGCTCTCCTGCACAGCAGCTGCTTGTGGCAGCAGCCACAGTGGGGATGGCTCAGGCAGCTCCATCCTCACATCCTTACAAGAGTAGGTGCTGCCCTGCAAAGGGTGCAGTGCTCTGCAGCTCCCCTGAATAAATAACTTCTTAATGCATCTGTCATTTCAGGTGTCAGAGCAGAGACAAGGTCAAGCTTGGAGAGAAATCAGCCTGCTCCATCCTTGACCCATCATTCATCACTGCATTTGTCCACAGCCAAACAGCCCAGCTGGCTAACAGGGAGAATACCTTAGCTGAGCTCTAAAAGGGTCCTCTTTCTGCTATGGAGAGGTTTATTAATAATACTCTCCAGAAAGCAGCAGCAGGAGTTTTGATGGACAGCATTGCAGGGACATTTTTCAATAGAGAAGTTAAAATCCTACACCGTGCACCCAATCCCCAGGCTGGGGGAGACAAGAGGTTAATTTTGCAGACAGCAAATGGTGACTGTAAGTTATTAGAGATTCACAGTGCTGGGGATATATGAGCCTTGCCTTCACCTTTCCTCGTGGATCATGTCCAAGCCATCCTGGCCGTGTTAACACTGCCACGCCATGCAGGTGCCCCCTCGTATCACCAGGCAGTAATTAGCACTGATTTCACAGCATTAGGCATGGTTATTAAAATACACACCTGAATTCATGCTCATTCCTATGAATTTCAGCTATCTTTACAGGAAGAATTCCTAGTTCCTAAGGAAAAAGAAAATTTCAAAAGGTGAAGTTTTGTCCCTAAGGCAAAAAACTATGGGCTTTAATCACTTTTATGAATTGCTGGCATTTGTGTGAGGGTTGGGAATTTGGGGAGGGTGTGGTGGAAAGAAGGGATGCAGGATTTCTCCTTTGAATGCAGGATAGACAGTGAAAAATTAGGAAGAGTTGACCCATGAGGTTCCTTGGTGAGGTGGTTGCAGCTACTTTGTGATGGCTTCAGTGTGCTCACAGCCTTAATGAACCTTGTCACAGTAGGAAATGCAGGATGGGACACACACAGATTTGTACAGACCCAGACTGACCTCTAAGTTTGACTCCTTTCTGCTGAGACAGCTACACCTGCAACATTTTTAAAAATTCTAATTTTTATACACACAGACTTCAGTTAACAGTTTGTGGGCTCAGACACACAGACAAGTTCCCACAATCTGAAAAGTTCCCACCTAAGCTGTGGTAAAGGTCCATGCAGGATCATGACAGTACAAGAATTTTCCACTGAGTGCAGTTTTCCTTCCCTGAAAGCTGAATGAAGCTGTAGAGTTTGCAGATGCAGCCCTGACGTTCTGCAGACACAACCCATGAAGCATTCAGCAGTGTCTGTGTTACTGCCTTGGTCAGGAACAGCTAAAGCCACCAGTGATGGGCCAAGTAGGGGAAAGGCAAACACTGGGATTACACACATGGTGTTATCTCTGGAGAAAGCCTGACATGATTTATATCAATTTTTTGGTCCTTCTGTAACTGGTGATCAGCTGGCACCTTTCAGGGGCACTGCTCTGCTGTGCACCAGTGGTGAAAGCTGGCTGCAAAGTCAGTTTCTTAGCTCACCATGCTCTTTTCTCAAAGATTTTACCTTCATTTATGTGCAGCAGTTATGTTATGCCAGTGTGCCAAGAGCCACAGCATTTGAGAGGCGAGGTGACCACGTCTTATACGCACTGAAGTACCCACAGGTACGAGCAGCCTACCCAAATCACCAGTAACTGCTCTGCCTATTCAAGACAAAAAAATAGCCTTGAGATTGCCAGTGTGGTGTAGTTATTCAAGTGGTGGCTGAGATTTTCAGAGAAACAAATGAGATCCAAAACTCCTGTGGGCAGTGGTGGCTGAGGCGTGTGCCCGTCACCTTCGAGAGCCAAGGCTGCGCACAAGCCTCACTTTAAGGAATGAGTCTCTCTCGCCCTCCAGCATTTGTTACCCCAAATCTTTCAGCATCCCTCAGCTAAATCCCCACCATCGCTCTCCCTGTGCCGACTCAGCGGCTCCATTAGCCCCTCGTTTGTTTGCTGGGAAATGCCTTCCTCTGCTTTGTTTCTTTGGACCTAACATTTTTTTTGTTTTGGTTTTTTTTTTTTTTGCCTCTTTCCTCCCTCCGCAGGGTGACAGCTATTTTATCACCTCCAACAAGAAATGCTGAGCCTGTTGTGCAGGCAAAACATTTGCAAAGGGGCAGGGGGTACACAGAAAGCAGTGGGAAATTGATAAGGGCTGTAAAGTAGCTTTATAAAAATGCCGACAAGCCTGTTCAGGGCACAGAGCACCTGCACCTCTGCCCCCGGCAGCGCTTCCTTCAGATGCTCCTATTGTTTTCATTACTATTTGTGACTCCATCATTAATAAATTACTATTTTTTTTCTCCTGTTGGCTCCAGCCACCAAGGGAGCCAGCAGGTGCACCACTTTTACAATTAGCCCTTCGTAATGCATGGTTGGCAAGAAAAGTTGTCCACAAGCTGCAGAGTTTCACCGACTGCATTTCTGCTTGATGGTCACAGCTCTTGGAGCAATTAGAGGAGAATGTGCAGGAAAGCACCTTAATGCATCTGCTCATCTGGCTGAAAACTTCCACAGAGGGGCTAAATCCAAAACTTTGAGTCCTGCTCATGAAGCTGGGACAGAGGGAGAATGCAGGGCAATGAGAGCAAGCCGTGGCTTTTTAAAAGCATGATTTCTACCATATATTACACTTTCCTGCTTTGATTCCCCTGGACTACATGGTTCAGATCAAATAGAAGAGAGGTGGGACTGAAAGGCTGATGAGACTGGGCTGACTTTGGTTTGAGAAGGGGCAGGAGAGCAGCAAAATCAAGAAGTTGCTTATCTCCATCTTCCAGGAAATTCAGGTCTGCTCACACCATGGCTCTGCTTTGCCACAGCAGAATTGGTCTCTTCGTTCCTGCTGGGAAAATTATAGGTATACTGAATTGCCTTTCTCATTCGATAGGACTTTCTAAATACCATCAGGTCTGCATTTTCCTAAAGGGTGATGGCAGTGTTTGAAGAGCAGCTGAGGAGAACAAACTGTGGTTGTCTTTGAGTGAATCAGGTCAGGGACTGTCAGCTTCTGGAGTGGAGATTACTGCATTTCTGTTGAGAACTTTTCACCCATAGGAAAAAAAAAACAAAAACAAAAAAACAGAAAGCCAAAACAAAACAAGAACAAAAAAAACCAAAACAAACAAAAAAAAAAAACCCCAAACAAAAAAACCCAAAAAAACCCAAAAAACCAAACAAAAACAAAAACAAAAACAAAAACAAAACAAAAAAAACCCAAAAAAAACAAAAACAGGAAAAGAAATTGCACAGGAAAGAACATAAATGACTTGGTAATGCCTAAACAAAATTAGCAGAAAGTGAAAAATCCAAAGAAGAGCATTTTACCACAGATTTCAAAGCCAACAAAGCCAGAGAAGTGGTGTGTCTGCTTGTGACAGTTTTCCTTCACTCCCTGTCAGCTTGGGTGTTTCACACAGTTTCGAGGACAAAAAATGTGTCATTAATTTGAACCAGACAAAATTTTAAAAAAACCAAATTTTTTCCCCCCTAACTTTAAATGATGGCAAAAGCAGAAAGTTTTCAAAAGACTGTCTTGAGAGATCTGGAAATCACCATGAATTCAGCACAGCAACACTTGAGACAAGAAAGCCCTCACTGCAATTGATGTGATGTAAAGGTCCAAATCTGTGGTGAGAATCTTTGTCACTACATGATCAGGTCATTCTTTGTGACCCAGCAAGTGTTCACTCCTAAAAAGAGTAAAATAATCCAGACAGGAGAGACTGCAGAGTGGAGCCAGTAGCTCTCATAGCAAGTTTAATGGATGGAGACAGCATGGGAGCACTCTGGGAGAAAAATCCCATTTATGCCTCATCACCAAACCCACGACACTCAGTTCACGTTTGGTGCTGGTTTTGTACCTTTCTGAGAAAAAAACTCATGGTGGTGGAAAAAGACAAAACTTCTCATGACCCAGGAGCCTCCCAAGATGGAGAATTTAAGGCAGGACCAGTCAGAAATGGGTTTTAATAGGAAATCCAATGAACACTTGACTCAGAGCCACAGAATGAGGATTTTCTAAGGTGGGTTCAAGCTGATGCTTTCTGCGTAGCTGAGGCACATCCTCACTGCAGTACAGCTGGCATGCTCATGGCCTGCCTGTGATATCATCCCAATTTTCCTGTTCCTTGCAATTCCAGGGCAAATCACTAATGAAAGACAGATTTTCTGCCACAGATTTTGGTCTGAGGTGCTCAGCACCAAGGTGGCAGCTCCCACCTGCACTGAGCCCATCCTGCTCGCTGCCTCCACCAAAGTGACAACACAGAATTCTTCATCTTAATGTGTGATTTATAACAACATGCAACCTCATTCAAGTGCTCAAAGCAGATTGTCCTGGCCAGATTTTTCTAATTCATGCTCTTAAAAAAACACCGAAAAGAAAGAATAATAATCCAAGAAGGAGAGGAAAATCACAGTGTAGTTGGATATAATTAAATACAATAAAGGATGCAACTGTAAAGAAAAAGAATGAAAGAAAACCAAACAAAAAAACAATGAAAACAAAACCGAAAAATTAGAAAATTAAGTGTAAAGGAAAAATAGCATGAAAAAGTCAGAGGAGTTAAGTCAGACTACAATTTAATTTCAGCTTCAAAATCAGTTCTTGATTTAGACAAAATCAGCCACCTAGCCCTGATCCTGGACAATTTGGTATCTACACAGCTTTGTCGAAGTTTGCAATTCAAAAACTAAAACAATAATTGCACCTCAAACACTCTGTTTTCCCTATTTAGAGAACACGGGGATGTTTTCCCCTTTTTTTTTTTTTTTTCCTTCCTCATTTCCAGAACTAACAAGGCTTCCTTTGTGTGTTTGCTTTGCCTGGCTGTGAGCACAGCCCGGCCCAGCCCCGGGGCTGTGTTAGAGATGATGCTCCAGGGGTGCAGCCCCTCTCTCTGCCCTGCCCCAGCTCAGCCCTGGCAGCCACTGCCAGACGTCTTGCTGAGGCCACATATTGTTAAGCCATTAGACTTTCTCCTGCAACCAAAACAGAGAGCCCCTGAGCTCCTTCCTTTTACTTGACCTGAACTGTAGGTTCTGCTCACAGTAAACTCAATCACTGTCCTCTCTCAGGCTGCTATTAAACCTTGGCTCTAAGCAGCTAAGAAATTAATCTCTGGTGCCCGACCTCTCTGAGCCCCAGCGAGCTCTACAGCAGCTCTGCACAACCTTTGATCCCCATCTGCATGGCTTCATCCATAAACAAAAGTACCTTGTGGAGTCCAGTGAACCCAGCTGGTCCCTCACTAAAATCATGTGGAAAAAAAAAGAAAAAAAGGAAAAACAGAGCATGAAGCCTTTCAGCTTGGAAGTTTTATGCTCTACTGTCAAATCTTAGCCTTAAATTACAAAAAAAAACTAACAACAAGGAATTAAATCAGAACCACCTCCTGTCTCTGATCTGCATTTTCTGGGGTTCACATATATATTAACACTGTAATGGGTGAAAAACTTTGCTTTCTCCACTTGGCAGCTCGTGTGTTATTGAGTGAGACAATGCCACACATCCCTGTCCTCTGCATATCTGGGATGCATGTCACTCTGGCAGCATTGCTTGTTCCTGGAGAGGGACTAAATCATTACACGTTTGTTAATCCATCATTCATCCTGACAGCTGCTGGTGCTTGCTGACAGCTCCGGGCAGAGGACAGCCACCAAACCCTGGTGAGCTTTACATTCAGATTCTAGCTAAAGCATCAGCATTTCAGGCAGGTTAGGTCTGCCTCTGGTAGTTTTATTTTAATGATAGTTAACAGGATTGCTGCAGAATAAACTGCTCTCCAGAGTGCTGAGGACCAAACAGGGAAAGCATCCATTGAGAAGGAGATACCTATAAAAATAAGTTGGTCACAAAGGAAGTGTTCTTATCAATTTAAAGGTGAGGAATCAAGGCTGAATGCAGTAAATCAATTTTCTTGAGGGGATGCAGGATATTTGCAGGAAAGAAAGAACTGAGCCTCAATTTTAATCTACTGCCCAATCCCTTTTCTGCTAAAACTTGAAAAAGTCCAAGAGAAATCAACCCCTCATGCTCTGCCACATGGGAGAGCAAAACTGGCTACATCCCTCTGAAAAGCCCCACCTTCAGGTGGGCAGAAATTCATCTCTGATAAGGTCTGAACTCACACACCAATGCAGGCTGGCAGAGTATAGATGATGAGGCTCTTTGGGACTCCAACAAGTCTATTTTTTTCTAAATGTAAACAATAGACAATCTCCTTCTGCTTTATAACACTCTTCTTCTCCATATAAGCTGTTCAACAGTCAGCAATTGACTATTTTTCAATTTTAGTACTAATCAGTTTATCTTCTATAATTTTCAAGAAGTTCTCAAGAGACTTTCCCCTCTCACTGGGCACGAACACACAAACATTTGACTTGGCATTTGCCACAAGTAAGGAGACAAAAGCCCACACTATAGGGGGGGAAAAGCATTGGAACCTTGTAAAATATATCCCCTTGGAGAGTCCCACTCCCTTCTGCTTCTCTCCCCCTTCCAATTTTCTTCCTCCTCCGTTGTGCTGGGGACTGAGTCAATGGCATATATGGTTGTGCTCTGACCCCAGGGGTGTAGCAGCAGAAATAACTGAATTTTACTAAATTTTCCAAGTTCAGTATCAGTTGTGCATACAAGGCAAAGTTAAAAATCCTCCTCCTCCTCCTCTATCAGTTCTGGAAGACCCCAGACAGGGAGGTCCCTGCCTTTCCTCGCTGCCCCATCCCCGCACAGCAGCGGCTCCCGCAGCGGGGCTCCAGCAAAAACCCAGCTGCACAAAGGAGTTCTCAACCTCAAGGGCAGCTGTCAAGCCCAAAAGGGAAAACACATATGAGATCACCAGCAAAACTGTTTGGGCAGTGCTGCTATCAAGCCTTTTAAAGAGCAGCCCTCGGTTAATTCCTTTAGAGGTCTTTGTTCAAGCGTCTCCCTCCTCGCAGCTCCCAGCCAGGAGCATGAGGAGACATGATCCTTCCCATCCAAGAATTGCTGTCCACAGCTATTCCTGCTCAATAAGCTTTGTCACAGACTGGAGACTATTTTTGGAAGCTTTAAAAATATCTAAGGGGCACCTTTCGTTTTTACTCAGACACAGCATCTTTTTATGTTTAATAGAGAGATTTAAGAAAAAGAAAATTATTTCTGCTTAGCATCAACACGCTTTTCTGTTAAAAATAAAACAGCTGAGCTAGCGAGAAGATTTGGGCAGGAGGAAATTCTATTTATAGAAACTTTTACAACAGTTATCACGTGCTGATAAGGATCACTGTGAACCACAGACTCCACGGAGGGGCAGAGTGGGGATGAACCCGGCACGGGAGGAGCAGAGGCAACGGCACAGAAGGGACAAAGAGCTCTGGGGTCATGCCCTGCTCTCTGAAATGTGGGACAGGAGCAGCTCTGGAGAAGGACACTCAGAAGCACTGCAAGTTCTTCTCCAAAGACAGCAAGCCCAGGAGCTGCACAGGGCAGTGTAAATTCCTGCTCTCTCAAGCCACACAGCCCCTCTTTTGCTTTTTAAACAACAACTGAACAGAAAAGAATTTGCACTGTTTTTCTTGCTGGTGTAGCTGAGACAGGGCAGGCATGGAAGAGAAGAGGGAGCTCTGTGGTGCTTTGCAAAGAAGAGATTTTCTCCAGAGCATCCACTGTTCCTGTCTGTTAGACTGAGCCTATCTCAATCTGCACCCAGAAATAAAGAATAATCAGCACTTCTGAGTTATCAACAGGGAAACTGATGGGGAAAAAAAAGAAAATGGTCAAATTTTCCTCTCCATTATAGGGCCATCAAAAATTACAGCCTTCAAACCATGAACAATAGGAAGGTGGGAGCAGATCTGATTTGAAACTACAGAGCAGATACATCAAGATAATAATAGAAGTGAAATAATGACAGGGGTGTCAGAGGAGGAGTGAGTCAGACCAGCAGCCTTCTCTTCCAAGCCCTGCCACCAGTTTGCCACATGACCTTGAACAAGTTCCTTGTTCTGTTTGTGCTGCAAATTTCTCACCTGAAAACCTGTATGTACCTTGTTTGGAAAATGCCTTGGGTTTATAGGGATAAAACATGACATGAACCAAGTACTGCTGCTACCCCTGGCTCAACATTTCTCTAAAAGTATAATCAATTATCTCTGGCAATCAATGATCAGAAACTCTTCTGGAAAAGACTGGGTCAAGTCCTGGTTACTTAAAAGCCCTCTTAAAGCAAGGGAAGCAGGATTTTATCTTTCATATCCAAGAAATAAGGCATTTTCATGTCCTTCTGTAGTTAAAAAAACCTAGTCTGAGCCTTCAGATGATCATAATAGATGTGATATCCCAAACAGATAATTCCTGAAATTTCACCTTAATTCTCAAGCATCTGTGTGTTCCCAGAGGAGCTCCCATTGCAAACAGGGATGTTACAAAAAGCAGAGTTTAAGGCATGGCATGCTTTGGCAACCAGATAATGTACATGGAAGTCTTTCTCTTGTAAAAAATAAATCCCTGATCATGAGACGACCTTACAGGGCCTTATTTGGAAGTAAAGCTGATTTTAGAGTAAAGCTGAGCTACATTTTTGTTTCAATACCAAGCAGCAGAAAGAGAAGCGAAAAAAGGAAGCAGAGAGGAAGAGACAAACACACAAAGAAGATTTTCACAGGAATTACTTTCTCATTTCTGGATTCTTTACAAAACTGCTCTTAGTTGGGCTCTACCAATTAGAATTTCCCCACAGATGGTGGTCAAGGATGTGTTCTAATGGTCTAAAGCTTCTCTCCTCAGGTTTTTGATGCACCTGTGTAAAAAAGTGCAAGGAAACAAAGGAATAATCCCTTCAAATTTGCTCAATTTTTTGTCAATTTGGTCAAATTAAAACACCCTACCAATAAAAACAAACAAAACTTGCATGCAATGTTGGATTCTCCTTAGTGGGGAAGACAGCATTTCGGCAGTGAGTGCTTCATTCTGCTTAGAGAGGTCCAGCAATTTTCAGTGACCAAAGGAAAATCACCTTGCCTCACACTTTCCAAAATGCTGAGCCCTAACAGCTCCCAGCTTCCAGACAGGAGCAGTGCCCTGCACTGACTGCACCTCTGCCTGCTCAGGAGCTTCCTGCACACTGCACAACGTGCTCTACAGAGTTCCCAAAGTCATCCTTTGATATTTCTCTGAAAAATGACCATTCCTTTAAACCGTGGCACCTCTTCTCCTGGTTCTCTGCAGTGGGACTCGTATTTCCACAGGCAGCACCTCGGCACCAAAGTGCTCCTGGCACCAGGCTACCATTTGTGCTGTAATTAAATTGAATCCACTCCTTGGCTTGGCTTTATCCCTGAACAATACCAGCATCTGAGTAATACATTCTCAGGGCACTCATACATCACTGGGGTGAGCTCTGGCCGTGATGTATGGGCGCAATACATCAGAGTGCACTCCCGCTATAAGGATCTATGGGCACCATACATCATCAGGGTGAGGCTGAGTGCTGATGGATGGCTCCAGAGATGGCACCGTGCAGCACTGGGCTAGGCCAGGATCAGGAGGATAAAGGTTGGCATCACTGTTACCCCATTTCCCAGTGTTACAATGCTGGCACTGAACCAGCCTTCCTGAACGTGAGTCTAACTTGAGCTCCTTATTTATTTATCCTGAGGTGTTGTATCACTGGCAGAGCCTCTCCTGGGATGTCTCATCCTCCCAGAGGTCCCGGGGGTGGCTGGTACACAATTAGCAGGAGTATATTCTCAGCTTGATGTGAGGGGTTTAGCCCATTAACACTAATGGCAGCTGCAGTGATGATGCTCTGTATATCACCAGAGACAGGCTCAGCCTCGCACCCACCCCAGAGCACCTGCAGATTAGTGGGAATAAAACAGCCACAGTGCTCAGAAAACCCCCTGAAACCTACAGTAACTTCACTGTTTTCAAACATTCACTCTCTTGAGAAAACTTGCCCAAATTTGAAACATAAGCCTGTGGAGGCAGACTGTCCCATGTTCATGCTGGACTGAGGAAAGCAGCAGTCTAGAAATGTGGATTGTGACTGCACTGTGAACAAAATCCACCATTCCCTTGACCAACTCATGAGAGCTCCATAGGCAGCATTACAGCAAAGTAGTGCTGGTGCAGGGCTTGGGGGAATGACCAGGGCAGAGAAACGGGTAACTACTGAGGGAGAAAGGAAGCAAAGAGAAATATTTTCTCCCTGAGAGTCCTTTAGACTTCCCTTTTGCAAATAGAAAAGTTAAATCAAAGTACAGAGCAATATGAGGCTCAGCAGAGAGTTTTAGGGATATTTGCTCAGGAGGAAAGTGGCCAAGGAGATCCCGAAATGAACATAATCGTGCATCATCGGAGTCTGTGCCTGGGCACTGTGATCCAGTGCTGGGGACAGCAATATCCTGGGGAGCAAAGGTGCTAAAACCAATCTCTGTGCTCCTTACGGAGTCACTTGGCGTCTCCCATAAAGCAGACTTACTATTCTTGTGAAAGAAGTAACAGGTACAATAAAATAGAGATATCCCAGCCAGCACCTCTGCCCAGCCCAGCCCAGCCAGCCCCGAGGGTGGTGAGAGGACTCTGGGCCAAGTCACAGCACCTCCTTCTGCCCCTTCAGCTCCTCAGGGCAGGATCTGACCCTCAGCACAACCAACCACCACCTCCTGAGACCACCAAAAGGTCACAATTTTCCCTACACCACGCAGGGAAGTGTTGCCACAGTTTGGGGGAGAGCAGCCAGCCCTGCCTGGTGCACCCAGCTGCCCTGGTGAGTGGCAAGGTCAGCATCTCTGCTAAGAGGTCAAGCCTTGCTGTCCTTAAAAATATGAGCACAGTGATTTCCCTCCAGATGTGTCCTCCTAGTTTCCTTTAATTAAAAAAGAAAGAAGTTCAAAAAATCCTAAGGCACTGACTGAAATAATTTCTCAGACTCTCAATCTAGTCCTTGAAAATAACCTGGAAATGGCATTCTCATTAATTACACCCCATGTACCAGGAAAATGACAACATTGCCAAGCTGAGTGCAACAAGAAAGCAGAAAGCAGCTTGGGCAGGTGGACACCAAGCACACTGCCATGAAAAAATCCTTGTCTTCAAGGTGGGGATGGTGGCCAGAGCCCAGTGAGGGGCAGGAGCAACACTGATGGCAACAGATCATTTCTGCACTGGAGCCACAGCAAGCAGTGATAGCAGCACCTTCCAGTCACACCCAGCCACCCCTCAGAGGGAATTTCTGACAGTATTTTCCCGTGAGAAGGCACGACAAGCTCAGCCCAGACAAGTCATTTGTCTTTGCTTACTCTTTGAGCTGCTGTCAGTGCAGTGGGATTGGTTACTGGAGCTGGGGAGTTTCCCCACCATGGCACAGGACAAAGTCAGGGGTCTGCCCCTTGCTGACTCCAGTGCAGGTCAGTTGGAAGTGGATGTAAACTATAAACACCAAAAAGTGGGGAAACTTCTGATGTCTGCTTCTACTTTGACAGAAGACTTTGAAAATTCGTCTATGAAGAAGATGAAGAGAAGCGAGTCCTCTCTAAACTGGGAAAAGTCTGGCTAGGGTGGGTGATGAAGGGGGTAAAACAGCCTAATGAGAGACTAAAACATGCTAATGAAGGACTTGGGAAACCTGGGTTTGCTGGTCTGCAACAGACCCATAAACTTCTACAGACCACCGGTGAAACTGGAGAACAGCTCTTAGCCCAAACTCAGGAGCACTCGAGCAGTCGGGTTAAATCTCAAAGAAGCTGGAAAACCCCAGCTGTGCTCCCTTCCCTGGAAGTGTCACCTGAACCAGCAGCGTCTGTGCCCCAGCCTGGAGCCCGAGATCCGCGGCGATGCCGGCTCGGCGCTGCTCCAGCCCCGGCTCCAGCCCGGGCTGCCTGCGGAGAGCAGGGACGGCAGCTCCGGGGAGCAGCAGGGATGGAGAGCACGGCCCAGCCCACAGCCAGGGCTGGGAGCGCTGCTGGTGCTCAGAGAGTCCATAAAAACCAACCACGAGGCTGCTCCCGGCTGCCCAGTTCTCCTGTGTACAACCACAAAGACCATTGTGCATCCTTTAGTAACAACAATAAAAGAGCTACTTGAGAACAGTTTCTTCTGTCCCTGGAACAATTTATAAGCTATTCCTTTTTTTTTTTTTTTTTTTCCTCCTTTTTTTTTTTCTTGTTTCTTTTAGAATGACTCAGAGCAAAATTTCCTTATTTCCACCAGACCCATCTTTACCTGAAAGCACAACCCACATTGGCTTCCTGAGCCCTGAGAGCATCACTGTGGCAGAGAGGCAAGAGGCAGATTCCTGCTCCCAGAGCCACTGCTGGGATTCAGAGAGGTCACAAGCAGGAGGGACAGTGCTGACAGAGCTGGGCACCCATCATGACACCCAGACCCAGCACCCACACAGGCTGGGACATCACACAGAGGCTGGTGCAGAAGCTGGCACAAGCAACCAGCAGCACTGGTGGCTCCACTGGTTTTGCTTGGCATGGTCCTGCTGCCTTCTGCCGTGGAGAGGGAATAACCTGGTTTCATTCAGGAGTTGTTTGATTTAAGAACGTGCACCTCTGCAGGTTGGAGCTGTGCAGACAGTGTTTTCATGAGAGAGAGAGTGAAAACAGAGCAAAGTTTCAGAAAGAAAGTTTATTTTGAAGTATTTCCTACCATCTGGTCAGCTTATACTTTTAAAAGTTCAATTATCTTCTGAGATAAACTCACTAGCCAAATTAGGAAACTAAATACAATTATTAAAGCGTAAGAGAACAATTTCAGATTTGCTTTGAGTGCCAATCCAAATTTAACAAGCCCACAGACCCTTTCCAGAAAGATCCTTCAGCTTCATTTCAAACTAGAAGAACAGATGAATGCCTGGGATATGATTTACATTTATTCTCATGTTTTTAATCAAAACTTACACAGTTGTTTTAGCTGGCCAAAACCAGAACCAGGATTTTATAAAAATGTATTCAATTTCTCCATGGAATTGAGGGATTTGAGCAGCTCTGCTATTGAAGTGATGCACAGTGTGCAACCCAAAGTCTGAAAACCTGGGGAAAAATTCCATGTACCCCAGCATTTTGCAGAGTGATCTTTTATCCAGATGCTCTCCAGCAGCTAAATTAATCTTCTCAAGAACTTCTTTATGGAAAAAACCCCCAAACCTAAGAGAAAACTTCCTCTAAACTCTCGCCAAGGGTTCAGTGTCCTCTGATTTTACACAACAACCTGCAGCATTAACACTTCTCCTGTGGTTGCTCGCCCTGACACACACTCAGTGCCAGTTATGGATCACGTGGAGATGCCCCTAAATGATCACTTACCCAGCTGAATTCCAGCAGGAACAACAGATTCATCAGAAGGGACTCACAGCTAAAATTATTAAGAGAGAAATCATCAGGATGCCACAACGCCACGAGTGAAACTTGACGTCAGAAACATTTCACCTATAGCTGAAAGACGTTTTGCCTTTTCCTGTGCACCATGTGGGCTCCTGGACAGCACAGGTCAGTGGTGTTAATTAGGAGCAGAGCAATTGCTGACCACCAGGCAAGAGGCACTCATATCTTAGGCAGGGAGATGGTTCCCAAGCTTGGTTTATGGATTATTGATGCTGTTATGTTTAAAGGGCAAAGCCCAGAAGGTGTGAGGGCTTTGATAGTGCTACTGGGATAGACCCACAACACAGAGCAGGACCCACAGCTCAAAGCTGCCTGCACTGAGAAATTCTCAAGCCCCACATTCCAAAGAAAACCTTCAAAAGCCTTGAAAAACCCTCAACCTGACAACTTCTCCCCAGCAGAGTTGTTACAGGAACAAAAAGATAGCATTTAGAGGACAGCGTGGACTTGAATCCCGGATAGAAAAACCCTCTCCTCTTGCAGCAGTTTTTGTGGCTGTATTTTTGTGCAGGGGTTCAGGAAGGTTTGATTTTGCAGTTTAGCACGTTGAGGCCTCTCAGCGCTCGCTGTCGGAGGGTGCCGATTACCCAGCTCCATTCATCAAAGTGTCACTTTTCTGACAGCCATTAATAAATATACTGCCAGAGCCCCTCACACCTGGCAGCCGTGGCACACTGCAACACGCCGCTAACCTAATTTGCTAATTGCTGCTTTCCCCATTAATTTTAGTCTGTCTTGTTTGGTGTTGACATGGAGGGAAAAAAGAAATAAGTGTGGGAGAAAAGCAGGCAAGAAAGAAAGCATTGGGTGATTTCTGTTTATTTGCTCATTTTTTCCTCACCTTCCATCTCCTTTCGCTCTGGAGCAGCAACTTCTGTGAGTCTCATTTTGCGTTTGCCCTTTCTGCCAGAAGTCTGTGGATAATCCTAATTTTGGTGCTGCTGGGTGATAATCCACACCCCCTTTTTTTTATCCAAATCCAAGCCCAGACTTTTGTGCCTCCAGTTGTGCCAGACCTCCTCCCTGACCCCCAAAGCTGCCCACACCCAGCCAGAGGCTGCACCCCACCGAGCCCACGGGCGCTCAGGTCTGGCTCTGCCAGCCCTTCACACCTGCCAAAATCCCTGCTCTGCTAATTCAATTCCTGGCCACTCTCGAGCAGAGATCACTCAGTTCCATTAATCATGTGATTCTCTGATAAATCTCCTCTTTAAGGCTCGAGCACAGCCCAAATCCTCTGTGGCTGAGCTGGGCTGAAGCGCAGGTCTCCAGCCGAGGTCAATTAAGACGAGGAGCACCAGACCCATCAAGCCTTCAGGCAATGATGAATTGTTGTTGCAGTGCTGGTAAAAGTCTCCCTGCAGGACACTCACCAAGCTGTTGTACTTGGACCACACGTTGGGGTCCATATGCTCCAAAGCTTTCCTTTGCCTGATCAGATCCTACAGCGACGTTCTCCACCCTCCTCTCCGGCTGCGGTGGCTCTGCCTCCTCCTTCCAGGAGTGGGGCATGAACACACAGGAGAACAGAGGCTCTTCAGGCTCCAGGTAGATGCTTGGCCACAAATGCCTGTCTAAGGAAGCATAAAGACCCTTGCTCTGCAAAGGTTTCCAGATCAATCATCCTTTTCTTTAATTAGTGTAAGAAATGGGCACGTCTATCACAAAAGTAAGAGCAGTGTGCATCCTCCGGTCCCCTCAGCCTGCCAGCCTGGATTCTTGCTTTTTTAAATAGCAGCTGAAAGTGTAAGGTTCCTGATCCCTCTGGGTAACCACAGCCTCCCTCTGCCAAGGCACTCAGATCCCAACCACACAACACTTTCAATGAGACAGATGATCTTCTGTCAGCCCAGGAGCCTTGTCTAGGAGCAGCCAGCCAGGACAACTTCCTCTGTCAACCTGTGCTGGATCCAAACACTTCTGACGTCTTATAAAAACCTGGGAGAGAAGAACAAGGATGCCAAAGGCAGCCAAATTCCTCCTTTACGAGGGACCCTTCCTGGTCTCAGGGTAATTCAAACCCTGGGGACACAAACCAGGAGCAGTTGCAGTGGCTGCAACGAGATGTTAGCAAGAAAAGTTTTGCTGCTTCTGAAGAGAGTTTAGTGCAAACCCAATGTTTTTCCATTAAAGCAGCAGAGGGTATAAATAGACTAAAATTGGATCATGTCACCAGAAGGGTCGAACCTGGGAATAGTTTAGGTTGTTTCAAAGTGTTGAGTGTGTAGGAAAACTACTGCTTTGAATCAGCATTTGTATGACTGCTGCTTGGGGACCAGCTCAGGTCTGGAAGCAAGAGTCAGTCTAATATGCTAATTCAGGACATTGGACAATGTTTTTTCTACCCCTGAAACACATGTGTGTGTGTGTTCTTTTAGCTCTTCTGGCACTTAAAACTGTACTGATATTTAATTTCACAGTGGCACAGCACTCCTCACAGCTGGCAGAAGAACCCACAGCTTTCTTAACCCACTGGTGGGATCTTTCTGTGCTTCACCTTTACCCAGAACACCTGGGTTGGTTCATATTCACCTTGAAAGGTCCACCACAGTGCTGGGGCTCCTGTTCCACAAGGTCCCAGCTCCCAAGGAGCTGAAGGGGACCTGCTACAGGCAGGGCCTTCAACTTCCAAGGGCCTTAGAAGTAAAATATACTATCCTGTTCCAAGTGAAGTTAAAAGGGCCCAGTAAAGAGTAACAGCATTTCAGCTTTTAGCCAAAAGCTTCAATTCATGGTCCTTTAAAGTTAAATTTATTGCCTCCATTTAGCAATGTCCCTGTAAAAATCCTGTCTGGCACAGAAAAACCTGTGTGCAGCTCAGCAGTGCAATGGCAAACAAAATATTTCATCCCAGGGATCTAGCTATGCATCCATCTGCCTTTATTTAGGTCCTGGTGTCTGTTTATTCCCTGCAGTGCTCAACAGCTCCAAGCAATGAGGCAGCACAGGTTATCCTCTCCCCACTCCTCCAGCCCAGCATCTCCTGCTGACCATCAGGAGGAAAAGCACCAACACATCCTTTACCCCTGTGCCTGTGACCCCAGGGAAGCACACAGCTTTGTCCAGCTCCCCTGGCTCTTTCTCCCAGTGCAGACAGAACAAGAAAAACCAGATGGGGCAGAGCAGGAGCAAAATTATCAATGTCCTTCCCACCAGTAGGAGAACGCCTATCTTTCAGAAGTCAGGGTTACCTCGGGGCTTTGACTGCTCTGCAGTGTCACCCCTGCCCTTTAAAGATGCAATTCATACTCTTGCTCAAGGCTCAACACGCCCTGGCTGTGTTTGCCATAAGTGTTGTCTTGGACACTGAAACCAAAAGGAGCCTTTCCCAGGGAGGGTTTTGTCAGAGCGAGTGCATTTGGTGTAAAAAATTTTGTTCGAGAGCGCTTTCTGACAAAAGAGAACATAAAGGAAAACATTCTGTTGAAAAACACCAGGTCTGCTGGGGAGGAAGTCCTTTCATCTTCCATCCTCTGGGTTGGTTTTATTACTCTGTGAAGCCATTTTACTGAATTAGTGTGGTAATGATGGCAGTGTAATGGGGGTATCGAGCAGTGCAGCAGGAGCCAGATCCCTCAGCTGGTACCCACCAGCATGGCTCCATTAACTTCCCTGGAGCCAATTTATATCAGCTGAGGATCTGCCCTTTGGTTTTTACTACGGCAAAGCCAGACTACAAATGGGAGAAACCTATATTAAAAACAAATATCTTCAATCACAGCAGCAGGAATGCAGAAAAATATTGGCTGAGTCAACTTTTATAGCAATGTTTTCTTTCTCTCCTGAGTGCTCAGTTTTGAGCACTCCCCTATAAAACTTTCCAAGCCTGGAGCAACTTTCTTCCTTCCTTTCCCTGGTCAAAACCCACCTCACCTGGTGGAGGAAATGGGGCCCTGGAGATTCTCTGTTTCTTTGCCCACCTCAGGGAGCTGGGAGCATCCTCACATAGAGAGCTCCAGCCTGCAGCCATGCAAGGGGACAGTTGTGCAAATGGAGATCAGGCCACAAACATCTGCTGCTCCCAGGCTGCCTGACCCTTCCCACCAGGAGAAGGTTGCTCCACCAGCCCCCTTTGGAAGGCCACCAGGTCCCCCAAATGAAAGCACGCTGAAGAGTTCAGAGCCCCTCAGCAGCCTTGCAGTAAGTGCCTTTTGTTCAAAGCCCAGAGCTGTTAATTAAAGACTGGTGATTAATGATTAAACTCCACGTGGTTCCCATCTCAGGCATAAAAAGTCCTAGGGATGCTGACTTTGCTGAAGGCTCCGGTGCGAGGTTCTGGGACATGAGGAGCTATTTATAGAGAAGTCCATCAGAGCTCTGAAAGGAAGTGTTCCTTCCACATAATTAAGAGGGAAAAAAATACCATTTCCAAAAAGTAGAAAGGTCGAATATTCAGAATAGGTAAACAAGCTCACTGCCTGAATAAGCCACAGCCAGAAATGAGAGAATCTTTCTGTGTGCACTTTTCAGCTCTTGGACTCGGGTTTCTACAGCAAATATTCTCTCTTTGGGAGTTCAGAATTCATTGTCCATAAAGCTCCTGGATCCTTACCTGTGCTCATGAATAGTGAACACAAAGGGCTTCCAGAAGCAGGATCTGACACTGCTCAGGGCACTGTTTGCTCAGTTGCTCCTAAAGGGCTTTCCAGTCACATTTGTTGTGCAGAGCACACTTAGGTGAGCACCTTACAGGTCAGAAAAACTGTCCCACCTGGACAAGCATTTAATGGATGACACAGAAGGGCCCTTTGCAGTCCAGCTCCTCAGTCCCTGAAGCTGGTGCAAGGTGCTTGGCTTTCCTGAGTACTGTTAAATTCATAGTACTTGACAACTTGCTTAAAAACCCTGCAAAAGTTTAAAACAAAGTGAGGGCTGTCCAGGACTATTACTGAATTGGACTGCTCTGTGGCCAGCTGGATGCATCCATCTTTCCTGAATTACAATCTGAACACTTTAGGGAAGGAGCTGGACTTCTCAGCTTCAAACTCTCACATTAGACAATGCCAGAAAAGTAACATTTGGCTTCTGCTGCCCTCCACTGTGAGAGAAGCACATCAGGGCAGCACAGAGCCACGCTCAGACCTGGCCCAGCCACCCAGCACGAGGGAAGGAGGATGCAAACAGAGCCTGCCTCAGCTCAGGATAGGAAAATTCAAACCAGGGGGATCTTTTTATGACATCTGCACTACCATGGCTGAATTCTGTTTGAAGTCTTAAAAACTGCTTGAAGTTGTATTATTATTAGACACTGGAAATACAAATACTTTGCTCAGGTCCCCAGACTGGGACATTGCTGGCCAGTTACAGACCAGGTGCCTTTTTTGATTATGAACCCTCTCTCTGACTACATTCAATTAGAGAAAGCTTGATTTATGCTCTCTGTGTTAGGGAGTAGCCTCTCTTCTTATAAAAAGGTATATAAACATGTTTTGACAGCTCCTCATTTGCTTCAGTCCAGCATCTGATTTACTGCAGTCCACAAATCACAGGAACAAAGAGCCCCTGGGAGTGCTCAGACCCCACCTCCTGCTCAGGGAGGGACTACTGGCAGTGCTGCCCCAGCTCAGCCCTGGCTGTGCTCCCCAAAAACCCCTCTCCTGTGCTGAAACCACACCAGCACTCATTTCTCAATCAAAGGCAGTTGTGCTGCTCAGATATTATTTGTCCTGCAGAAACTCAGGCTGGATTTTCTGACCGTCATCTCGTCTTTTTGAGTCTCTGTCTGGAGATGGGTGGCAAGAAGAGAAGCTCCATGAGTTGGAGATGCCTTGCCTGAGCTGAGGGATGGCTGGTCCTGCTCAGTGCCATTCCTGCAGGCTGGAGCAGCATCAGCCTTTCCACAGCCAGCAGGGACCTCCCCCAGCTCACTGTGATGCCTCACGCACATCAAACAGCCCCACAATCTCATCTGCTGGCTTTGTCATCACCTTCAAGTGAATTCCATCTAACCCCATAAACCCAAATACATCCAGATTCTCTAAATAGTTGGTTTTCCACCACTTTCTGCCCCTTTCCTTCCCCTGTTTATCCTGACAAGAACACCAAGTACCTTTTCTTTGGTTTCACACCACTGCTGTAATCCACCCTTCTACTGAAACACTATTTTCAAAATCTGAGTTAAAACAAATGAACAACCCCTTAGATAAACATTGCCAAGCCTGAGTCCCATTGCCACTGTTTTACATTTCCAGGTCTCCCTGAGGAATGAAAATTTTAAATTGTGGTTTTGGGGGGTTCCCTCTCCCTGTCCTTCAATCATACTTGTGGGTAGCAAGTTAGACATGTTTATGTTGAAAATCTTGGTAGGAGTTCTCAGAGCCTAATTAGGCCCTATCAAAGTACAATAAATCCCATATAGCTTGCATAGGCTTTAGCAGATTGTAGATTATCCCTTTTTGACCTCAACAGCCAAAAAAATGAAGATACATGTATGAGGTTTTTTCTAATGTAAATGCAGAATAATCGAAGGTGGAGTCAGTGAGCAGATCGCGTTTACAAAGACCATAAAACATCCCATTTTCCCTTCCATGGCATAAATAGTGAGAAAGGATTGTTCTTCAGCACTGCTCACACCACTGCCTTTCTGACAAGCACTCAGCCCTAAAATCCCACTCCAGATTTCCCTGAAATCCTTTTCACATCATGCTTTGCTCTGCTGTCTCTCAGGTTTCATGGCCTTTCCACAAACATGTCCTACAAGACCCTCCAAGGCTTTAGCACATATTCCACTGCACGAGCAGACGCACGCTGGAGTTTTGGCTGGTGGCTGCTAACACTTAGGCTGTGTGGTTTCAGAAATGTCTTCTCACAACCCTCCCAGTGAAGGAGTGGCACTTCTCCTTCTCCAGTGCTGTTCCAGGGCTGGAATTCATTAGATGGTTTTCTCTGCTTTGTTTTAGCCTGTGCAAGAATGTGTTTGCCTCGCAGTGCCCCAGGCAGCTCAGCAGCAGCAGCAGCAGGGCTGGAGCCCAGCGTGACAGGGATTACAGACCCGTGGAATACTCAGAGATTGTATTGAAGTCACAAACACCGTGTGCCTGTCCCTACCCATCTCTAGTGATAGTTCTCCTGGCTCCAGGAGTAAAATATAAAGTGCTTCCTGTGAAGAAATGGAGCCATTAGTGGGTAATTAATGCAAGCCTGGAATGCTAAAGCAGTGTGAGTAATAGATCTTTTGAAGTTTGGCCACAAGAGGAGGGGGGAGAATCTCACATTATCAATTTGACCTGGCTCAAAGCTTTAACCAGCAACAAGTTCAAAATGACATAAAAGAAAGGTTCTAGCCTGGAGGATACGGTCACTTGTGTTTAAGCTCTCATAGCCACAAAACCAGGCAGAAGAGCATTCCCTCTCCCATTCCCAGGCAATCTGGGACCCCAAGGTCCTCACTGCACTATGTAAAACAGTCAGATGAAAATACAATTTATCTGCTTGTTTTTAAAGATAGTTTTCTTAGAAGAACTCTTTTTCCCAACAAATAGCTCTCTTCTACCTGGTGATGGTGTGATCCATCTCCCTGCGCTCTGTGGACCCTGGGAAAACAGGACGTCATCAGCCTTTGGACAGTAAATTTCAGGAGTTTGTGGGAAAAAAGCCCTGGCTTGAATCTAAGGTTTTAGCTGAATACTTTTTCTTCCAGTAAGGTCAAAAAGTGTCAAAAGAAAGGTATGATCACGTACTGAAGAGCAAGTTTCTAATAGTTAGAGCTGGAAAACTCTGCGTTGTGTGGTGAGAAGAGCCAGAGCCCTCCATAGCCCACAAAGCCAGGGAAAGCCAGCGTGGGTTACACCACAGCTTTCAAACTGATGGCAAAAAAAGGGTAAAACTTCAAAAGACATAATCCCATGGTCTGTTATTCTGAAGTAAATCCAGCAAGTTTGTGGAACTCAGGAGTGGGTTACTCCAGATTTAACTGAAAGAAGTTTTGCCTGATGCTTTTAATAGTTGCAGCAGAACAGAAACATCTGGGTCCAATTCCTCACTGATCCGAGCCCTTAGTTACCACAACTGTAAAATACCTTTCTAACTGGAGAGAAAACCAGCGTGAAGTGTCTTTTTGTGCTGACAAACACCATTACAGTGAAGCATCACCTAGACCCAATCCCAGCCAATTCCCTTTGTTCCCAATTTTCACAGGCACCCAAGGCTTGTCCTCACTTAAGCAAAGCAAGTCAGTGTCGTGACAATGGAAGATAAATGTCTGATCCATGAACACCAGAGGAAAGACTCAGAACGTTGATTGTAACCACAAGGATCAGTCCATTCCAGAGTGGGAATAATTAGCCCTTTAATTAAACTTATCTTGCTGCTAGACAAGAGCAATGCTCAGCAACACCTGGCCTGGAACATTCCCGTCTCTGCAGGCAGCAGATGGAGAGCACAGACACCATCCACCTCCCTCCTACCAGGTCCACAGTTGCCTGTGCCAGTAATTAAGGTCTGGGACAAAGTCTGAATTATTGTGAACATCGCCAGACATTTCCTTGTCTGCTTTGCCCTCATTAGGTAAAGCTGCACTTTTCTTTTTGCTGATTTTCCCCCTCATCCTTTCCCCCCTTTCCTGCCATCCTGCTGTTACATTCCTCCGTTCCACAGAAATAAGCTCAGATTTTGCAGCAACTCGTGGGCAAGTATTTCCTGGGGACTTCAGCAGGGCTTTGCTGAGACAAATTCATCCAGGTGACAGCCAGTCCAGCCCTGAAAGTGTTAGCCTGGAATTAACTGCTTCTTTGACCCCTTCTTGGTGCCCTGAAGGGGAATTAATGGAGATGTCAGGCCTTTGGGATCCTGTTCACATCCCTCCTGAAATCATTACAACATAATGACAGAACAGGGCCAGGGGAAAAGTTTAGCTGCTCCCATAACCCTCCTCCTAGAGCAGCCTGCTTGGGGAAAACAGAATGCAGGGACAAATCAAGTGTATTTAGCAATGCAAAATATGTAAAAGTATGGTCAGTGTCCAGTGATTGTAATTTTTCCATGGATTAGGCTATTTGAACCCAGGTAAACCCCACACATCCCATTATCCCACAGCAAGCGGCTTCGTATTATACTTGCATATGATATGAAAATGTAAATTAGTTTGGTCCTGTTAATTCTGTGGCCTGATGAATTGTTTTGACAGTCCTTACTCTATCTTGTGAGAAGCAGTGATGAGCTGCTCCCTACTCAGTTTCTCCTGGCAGCTCAGGATTTTATGCACCTCTGTAACAGGCAGGTTTCCTCTTCCCAGCTGAAGGATCCGAAGTTAATGTTTCTCTATAAAAAATTATTAATTATATCATGCATTTGATCACCTCCACTGCAGCTTTTCTCTTCTAACCATGCACTTGAGATGAGGATAAAACCCTCACAGACTATTCAGAACTCAGGTGCATCAAAGATATCCACAGTGAGTGGATAGCAGAGACATTTCTATGGAAATGACTCCCAGGTCTCTTTCCCTGAGCATGGACGTCTTGCTTAAAGACCATTAATGAAAATAAAGAATTATTTTTTAAAAAGTTAGAACTGATTTTCTCCATTTCCTTTGCTCTGCATTTAATAATATGCAATTTTATCCAGCTCTTCACCACTCACTCAACATCGAGATCTTATTCCTTGTCCAGTGTAATGCAGTATTTAATCTCAGTATTTCCTTCTTAACCCTCTCACTGGGACATGGCAGAACTAACCCCTGACAAAAGAGCTTTCGCAGAACCAAACTCCACTGGTCTCAAACAGAAGGTCACATTTTAACTTAAAACCCTCCTTAAAACAGTCATAAATTCAGAGGTGTTGGCCTTGTGCTTGTTGTGGGTGAAACTCAGCAAGCTGTAGAGCCTGTGGGAGCACACGAATTTTAACCTTAAATCACTTGAATTCTAGGCCAAGGCTTACCTTGAACTAGGTAAAATCAATCCACTTTCCTCAGCAGCTTGGAAAAGCTTCCTAGTTTGCTTGCATTGAGAAATTTCCATGAATTATCCATCCAGTGGTTCCAGTTTTCTTTAGGTGTATTCTTTATCTGAACCATTTAGTTAAGAACACAATCAGGAGCCAAATTTAAAAAGATTTTAAGTTTTGCACATCCCATGTGCCCACAGCACCCATCACAGCAGGGCTCAGTGGGGAGCAGATCAGTTTGAAGGGCACAAGGAAACTGCATCTCTGATTTCTGTAATGGCATCAGCTCACAGGGGAATCTTGAAATCTTGGAAAGTCACTGGAAATCACTTGGAAAGTTTAGTGGCCTTCAAATTTAGATTGTAAAGACAATGGGGAAAAAAAAAAAACCCAAATATTACAGCATAGAAAGAGAAAGCTTACATTAAGGAATTAGAATTGGTTGAATAACAATAAAAGCAGAGTCATTAATATGTTCTCAAAGAAGCATGCCAGCTTTCTGGGGTGACATTAATCATGGCTTGCAATTATTCACTTGAAAAGTCAGCATGAGAAAATGAAGCTCGATGTTTCATCCATTTTAGTCCACATTCTTTCTGTAAAAAGTCATACCAGAATTTAGTGATTGTTATTCTCTTGTTAGGAAAGGTTCTCTCATCCCATGGAGCAACACGGATTTGTAGTCTGTTAACATAAAGCAAAAGAGGAAAATAATGTTCTGAGGTGAGCTGGTCCAAGTCCCAGAAAAAAACAAGAGACATTAATCACTTACTAAAAAGTGAGTGCTTTTTAATAAATTAGAATAATTTTTTACTAAAAAAAAATAAATAAAATAAAATAAAAATAATAAAAAAAAGAGGATGAGTTTGTAACTGATTCTTTTACAAATATTATTTGACTTGGACTAATTTCTATTTTTCAGCTGTGAGAGTATCACTGTACCTAAGCCAGTGCACAATAGCCAAAGAAGTGACCTCTAAGTTTGTTTTGTCTCTCCATTTGTTATAATATCCTGCTGAGTTACATCCATAATTTAAAAGAAATAAAAACAGTTAAGGTAAAAGTAGAGAAGGAATCTGTCATCACATTTATTTTTCAGAAAGAAGTGGGCAGAAATTCCAGATATAAAGAAGTGGAGGGAAAAAAATGAAGCAAGAAGGTATGGTGAGTTACCCAGCACTAAACTGGATCACAAAATGACACAGGAGGAAACTACAGCAGCCCTGACAGGAGTCACATCTACATCTCAGGGGATCTGTTAGAATGAGCACAAGAGAAACACAACTTGTGTCTCTGCACAGAAATGGTAAAATATTTGGATTTTTTTTGTTTGTTTGAAATAAAAGGTGAAGATGGCACAGAATTCCGAATGGATTTAGGTGCTGTCCCTCTTTCCCTTGCAGCTCATCTCCTTCCCAGCTTGCACAGAGCAAACAGATCCGCAGGCAGCCCTGAAGACAACTGAGACACACAAACTGGAGGGTTAGCTGGCCTTATTTGCATATGCAAAGTGGAATCAGAGTTTATTATTACTAAAATATAACTTGAGATTTTTGTTAAGGTCAATTATAAAATATTCAGTCAGTACCTCAACAGAATCCTTCTAAAGGTGTGTCCAGATGAACAGAAATCAAATCCTGTGTGTCCCACACCACTGTGGAAATGCCACTGGAGAATTCCTCACTCTTACAGGAGGCTGGAACCATTTGCATCATCCCCTCTCCTTATCTGTTCGTGGGATAGAGACAGGCACAGTTTAGACAACATTTATACACCAGCAACTGGGAGTATTTGCACCCCAAAGCCCATGAACCCCAACATTTTTACTTCTCCAACAGCTTTGGCCTGTGCAAATGCAGTGCAAATGGGTCAGCAGTTATTTTCTTGAAGGAAATGTTTGCTACAGGGTTATCCAGGGGCAACTTTATTCAGAAATGGGGGGAAAGCCTCAAAATCCAGATCTTGCTTCCAAATATTTTTCAGTTTCTTTGAACCATGAATCCTGGCAGTAGTGCAGAACATTCCTGTTGTCCTCAGGACACAAATGGAGAGATGGATCTGTTCTCCACAGGTTTTATGTCCAAATACAGTTATGGTTCTGGAAAGTCAAGAGGAAAAAGCTGAGGCTGATGCCTCAATGATAAGGAGACCATTGGGTCCCGGTGAGAAGGTGGCTCTGCCTGAAAATGGGACACAGATCCCAAAAAAGGCTTTGCCAGGACACCATCATTACTGGTATGAAGCAGGACCCCAAAGAGATGATGTAGGAAAAGAAAGGGAACATCTCACTGCCTGAGCATTCCCTCAAAAAGCAGGAGAGGCCCATCAGCAGGAGAAAGGATGCTCCTGGTTGTAGAGAATTGCAACAGATTCATTCTCAGTTCAGATGGGCCTCCTCTCCCCATCCTCTTGCAGGATGTAAAACAGCAGCCATGCAAAAAAACACAACAGGAAAGGAGAAAAACCCACAGGACTAAACACAGAACTGGTGTGAACATGGGCACAAGAGCTTTGGTTTGGCAAAAGGTCAGTGTTGATGCCCACAGTGGGTTTGTCCCTCTCTCTGAAGGTGAAATGGGGGATTGTTCCCTCTCCATGCCATGTTTGCTCCCTGGGCTTCAGCTGTGAGGGCTCCTGGCCTCCTGCAGCCCAAGGAGACCTTCTGCCCATGCAGGCACAATCTGGGCACAATTAGGAGCACAAATTGACCATTAGGCCCTTTATTAATCCGCTCCAATTTCCATGTGAAACACCTCATTCCACTGCTTTGGCTACTGGCCCCTAACATAACAAGTTACATGGGACTTGTCTCATCAAAATATCATCATGTCTAAATAGAGGATCTGTCTGAACCACAGTGAAAATGAGTAATGATCACAATTATGGGCCGTATAACAGTCCAATAAAATCTAATTAAAATGATCCACATCCCATCTGCCAACAGCACATAAGCAACACCAGTCATGGGGGGTGGGCAGGGGAAGAGAGTAAATAACACTCTCTTAATTTTTAAAATATGAAATATTTCATGCAGGAAAAGCTGTTAACATTTTATAACTAGCTCCAAACTGTGCTGCCAATGAACTTCTGTAATGGTTGGAGATTTATCATCCTTAACTTTGGAGAAGTTTTGGGGGCTGCTCCCTGGGAAAAAAGATCATATAGAGGAATCACCGAATAGTTTGGGTTGGAAGAAACCATAAATATCACCTGGTTCCAATGTCTCTGGTGTGGACAGGGACACCTTCCCTAGACCAGGTTGCTCAAAGCCCTGTCCAACCTGGCCTTGAACACTTCCAGGGATGGAGCATCCCAAGAAGTTCCCTCAAAGTAAGTTTTTCAGAAGAGCCTGAGAGCTTTGACTTTAACAGAGGTGTTAACCAGCACCTTCATTAACACCTGATTAAATTGCCTTTGTGTTCCACTCTGACAGATGGATGAAAAGAAGGAAACTTCCCCATCACTTCTGTATAACGTGGCTGGGCTTTGTTTGGCTCTGGCACAAGAGGTGGTTCCTGAGGTTTGTGCCACTCCCCTGCCCCACTGCAGCCCCAGCTTTCACCAAGCTTTGCTCAACTGAAAGGAAAGCAATCTGAGCAGGCCTTTCTGCACATCTTTTTACAAAAACAGATACAAAGGAGCAGATGTGATTCTCCCTCCCGGGCTGGAAGCTGTGGCATCATTTCTCACATTTCAGTGTGGACTCAACCTTCACCCTGGTGTTTTCAATCATAAGTGCTCCAGATCAGTCATAAAATCTTCCTGAACACATCTTGCTACTTAATTAGCACCCAGTTCTTGAAGTGCATCCTTTAACAGCTCCCTGACTCTTCCCCTCCCAGGCTCCATCTCTCTCCAGGGGCACACCTGCCTTCCCCATCCTCTGTTCTTCCTTCATGTCCACAAAAAGTGTCCTCCAGCTGCCAAGCCCAAAATAGTAATTTTTAATCAAGATTAAGGATGTTTCTTCTTGAAGTTTTATCTAGTGATCAATTCTTACGTACAAATTTGTGAACATTTCCATGCCAAGGTACCAAAGCCATCCAAAATTTTAAGATTCCGGAGCAGGAGGGGACTCACAATGAAATTTATTTTCTCCTAGCAGAATCCACCTGGGATGGAGTCCATTTTTTGCATTTTGTGTGATTAGTCTCCATCCATCTGCAAAATGGTTGTCACAGCTTCAGTCTCAGCTGTCCCAGAGCTGCAGAGGGTTCATCCCTCACTGTTTCCATATGGCTGGGGTCCATTTCCACACTGTTGCACCAACATAAAGCAATTTTAGCTTGGTGCAATTTTTTGAAGGAAGCAGAAGGTGTCACAGCTTTGCTTTGGCTGTGGTTGCCCAAATTATCTGACCTCTGACTGGGGAAGAAGTTCAGGAATGCAGAGCCACAGCAATCTCCAGCAGAAGTGTTGGGATAAAATGAAAGAGGGAAAATACATATTACACACATCACCTCTGGGAAACAGTAATCACAAGTTATTAAACATTCTGTCAAAGGCTCTGCAGAGTCCCTTTCTTTCCTGCCCAGTTTTGTTAGCAATAAAGGCAGCTTGCTAATATTTGTCACTTTCAAATTCATAATTTACTACTCAAAAGGCAGCAAAGGTACATTATATTTTCATAAAAGACTATGAAGTTGTCCAATTTTCAGAGCTGCAGGAGGACTGAAATGCTGTACTGTGGCACAGGTCCTTTTATGAATTATGGATACAGAGATTTTACAATTCAAAGCAACAGTTCTCACCTTTCCCATTGCCTGGAATCTTGGATGATGCTTTAGGAGATGCAGCAGCTTTTGAGATTGACAAACACATATTTATGAAGGCAAAAGGGTTGATGGACAAGGCATCCCAAAAGCCATCACTGTATTTAGGGCTAGAATGTGGCTCTCTTCTCCAATAGCCACTCCAAGTATTTCAGTGGTCAAAACCCATTTCCTATGCTGGCAATCACTGGGATTTTCACTGCTAGTTCTGAGTTAGTAGCCTATAAGAAAAAGAGGTGAATTTTAGGAATGCACTTGGTATAAATATCCAGTCAGGATGGACAGGACTTGGACCTTCAACCCCATTATGCCTTCAAAGCAAATTATTTCACCACTTATCAAACCCTACAGATTCACACCAACTCTTTGGATCCTCCCCATTACAACAGGCTCTAATGAGGTATTGTGAGTATATTCCTGTTGTCCAACTCTTGTGGATTCTCTGGAGTCCAATAAGGCACTGTACTCATTGATACAGGTTTTTTTCCCCCTGTAGCTAGAACCCTCTAGCCCTGGGCACCCTATTTTAGTGAAACTCATAGAAGGTTAATCTCTTTCAGACCTACTCACAAAATATGTTTAAAACAAGCTAAAAGGGATTGCCACTTTGCCTGCCTGCAGCTGGGCTCCAGCCTTTTCCAGTCCTCAAGACCAAATCCTGCCTCTGCATGTTCCTGAAGCCAGCCCTGCCTGACACATTAGAGCAGCATTTCATTTTTTCCAAGTTTAATGCAGACACAGAGCAGTTTCTTGCTACACACTTAACTCCTATTGGCTTGAGAAAGGTTTACTTAAATTCTTCTAGGGAAATTAGAGCCCATAGACACAGAGCTTGCCTATCCATACACATGCCAAGAGACATGCCAAACCTCATCACATCCAGCCTAAGAACTCCCATTTGAAAATTAAAGGCAGGTTCCAAAAGCTTTCTCTTCCTGAAGCATGGATTTTGCTCTGTAGTTAATTTTGCAAGCTTTGAAATTTTATTCCATATATCCCCCTTTTGCTAATATATTGAAAAATCCATTGACAACATTTTTGATGCTCCTTTTCACTTTAAATTGAATCTTATTCCCTGTTCCCTTCCCTCCCCTCAAAAATCTTCAGATTATCTCCAAAACTATACTTCTTACGCTGGAGAAATGTAAGATAATTCCATATCTCCAATCTGCTCAGTATAAATATTTCATTATGAACAGGTCTGCTGTAAACTGGTCCAAGCATGGAGAATAAGAAAAATAAGTCAGGTAAGTCAACAGTCTACACATGGAGTGGGCCAAATGCTGGATATGAGTGAGGGGAGGGAAGGAGGCAGGGTTATAATTGCAAACCAAGAATCTGCATTTCCAAGTGAGGATGAAGGTCCTCACAATGCCAGATAAAAGCAGCAATGCCTCGTGTGTTCCTCTGCGGCCAAAACTATGGGGGAGCTCCCAGTGCCTGGAAAAGGCTGGAAAGGCTGAGCAGGCAAGTGGCAAGGGAGGTTTATTAAATCAAATGAGATTCAATACTAACATAGCTCACTGCTATAGATCCTGAATCCAATATCCTACATGAGACAGATAATGATATAGTCAGTGGGAGGTCCTTCTAAAGGGGGGAAAAAGCACAGCTATATTTTATATATATATATTTATTTTTTTTTTATCCTTTTCTATCTTGGACCTTTGCAGAAGGCAGGGGAAGTTTGTCTCGTTTCTACTTTTTTCCTGCTTAGAAAAAAGAAAACCAATTTTGTTGCATACAAATACAAGAGACCAAAGCCAGAAATTCACAGGCAAGTGGCATTCAATCAGGAATTTGACAATTAGGCTAGGGAGAGCTGGAGATGAAGTGTGCTGGGTTGGGGAGGTTTTGGAATTAATTGGTAGAAACTCAGTATTCAAGCAAAAAAGGGCCAACTTGCCAGCTCCTGTAAATGAAACCAAAATAACTGGAGTCAAATTAATTCCACTGATTTACCCCAAACCCCCTGGCTCATTTCTGGCCCATTCCTAACCAGGATTATTCAGTACATCCACTCTTGAGTAAGAGCAACAAATTCCCATTTTGTGAGAATCCTGGTAGCAGAAAGCTGATATTCCTCAGTTCCTAATGAGCAACATTAATATTACACAGGAGATTTTTTATAGATGTGAACACAGAGTCTTTCCCTTCGGCACAGCTTCCATCCTCGCTCTTTGGGCATAAAGCAAAGGAAAAACCCAATTGCAGGGCTCTGACTGTCAGGATGAGCTCAGCAGCAGCAAGACTCAGTCACCTTGCACAGTAAATATTAACATATGGGATAGATTACACAGCTATTTCCTTCATTTACCCAAGCATGGAAATCTCAGGTATTATGATTATGAGCTGGTACAAGAAGAAAGCAGATATGAGTAAGTCCTGGAGCTACTGACCCTCGCTGCACCAGAAGCCTGTAACAGAGCCACAACATCTCACAGAAGCCTGCAGAAATCTCCTGGATGCCAAAAATACAGTAAACAAGTGAATCTAGTAGGTCATCTGAAAAATCAACTAAAAAGCAGTGCATAATTACAAGTTATTCTCTGAGTAGCTGAATGAGGGATGGGGACCCCTTAATTAAATTAAATAAAAATAAAACTACCCTTTCAGCGATGTTTCATAGAAGCATTCCAGTGACAGATAGTAAGATTTCTGTAAACAGTACAAAATGTTTTTCCCTACCCCACAAACAAGGAGCAAATATTCTGAAAGTACTTTTAGAGTTAGATTTTCACTTTTGCAGGCAGATATAAACTCTCTGGCCAGCACAAGCAAGAGCTCTGAAATCTTTTCAGAGGGAAAAACAAGCAGAACTCCCCGGCTGCTTTTGCTGACTTGCACAGAGAAGCTGAAGCTTTTCAACCTGCTCCTCTTCATCTTGCTCCCAGCCCCAGAGAGATGTTTCCCATCGCCCAAGGAGGTGTTTCCCATCACAATTTACATTTTGGTCAATTCCTCAATTGTAAGTTTATCATTTAACTTAAAATTCAGTCTTAATTGAGAGCAGAGAGCTCTGTGTGTGATGCCTCTTCAGCACCTTTGGAGAAGGAAGAAGGAGCTTTGCACCTCACTCATCCTCCACCACTGGCTCTGGAGCCATCCCCCAATAAATTGTGGAACTTGTGGTGCAAAACTGCTGATGAACGTGCAGAATTTCTGACCCAGGCAGAGGAGGAATGACCAGGATGGCTCTGCTATGTGGGACCACAGCTGGGTGATCCTGTCACTGCCCCTGTGAGCTGCCCAAAATGGTCCCTTTTTTCAAGAGTTATTCCTCCATCTGACTGTAAATTAACTAAAGCAATGAATTAACAAGGAATTTGAAGGATGTGTGAATATATAAGCATATATTAGGAACTATCTCACAGCACAATGAAGAAATTACTTAATTTAAAACACCCTTTATGACAAACTATAAAATTGCAAAGAAGATTGTCCATCTTATGACCAGTAGCTAAAGGGATCTCAGACCCCACACATTGCATTATCATGGACTTGTTTTTCATAGCACATACCCAATGTTTCTATTAATGCTGCCTGTCTACATTTTGTTTTCCCCCCAAAAAAACTGTATTAGGATTGATATTGCAGCAGGTTATATCAGCACAGACACGTCTGCCCAATGTCACATCAATGCTAACAGGACTTTTAATGCTGGCTGCTGTTTTATGGGATATTGTGTACAGGGTATAAATATTTATACATGACGTGTGTTTGTGAATACATGGCCATACACAGGACCAGCCAGACCCAGCTAATCAGAAGGTTTGAAAACTTCATTGCTTTCAGATGAAAAAGAAAATGATATTAACATATCAATGGCATATCCATGCTGGGAGAGTGATTACCCTTTACATCTGCAGGATATCCAAGCACCCACACAGGCCCAGCCACGTTAACACCCAATCTGGAATATTCTGTCTCATTTCTCCCCTACTCTCTCTTCAGACTTTCTTCTCCCTTATCTGCCTTTTCTCTTTAGCCTTTACCATCCATCTCATTTCTCTTCCCATTTCCCTTGTTCATCCACCTCTCTCCCCTCCCTTTTGTCATTCATCACTCCCTCCTCCTTTTTTTTTTCCTCTTCCTTCTTTCTCCCCTCTTCCCCTCCTGTTCTCCTTCTCCCACCCCCGTTCCTTGCTGCCTGCTTTGCTTGAAGTTTCCACCTTGTGGGTACTGCTGACTTCACATTTGCTGTGGTGTGAACTTCACATCTGTGAATGGATGACAGGAAAGATTAATAACCCCGTGTTCCCCTTCTCCTTGACTGTGGGCCTTTCTAATGAATAAATATATAAATAAAAAAAAAAAAAAACAGAGCTAAAAATCATCTAAATAGAGACCCAGAGCCTGGGAGAAAACGATATTTTGCTGAATCTTGTATTTAAAAAAAAAAAAAGTAACAAAAAAACCCCACAACCTCTAATGATCTTTAGTTTACATACTCGGCAATTTTTTTCCTAAATAGTTTATGGGAAAAAAAGAAAAGTTAAAGGCAAAGGAATGAGCCCTTTCTCCTGAGCCAATTAAAGGAAAAGTGATTTAAAAGCAATAATACAGAAGATACAGGAAATGTATGGGAAAGAAATTTCGATGCCCCACAGAAAGTGGAGCTGTCAGACGCGGCATCAGCACAAAATCCCTGTCAGTAGCAGCTCAAACATGGCCCTGCAGGAATCACACTGCAGAGCCACAGCACTACAGCAAGGAAGCGATTTCTGGCTCATTCCAGCTTTTCCAGGCAAATGGAAATCTCTCCCTTTGGCTCCAAACCTGTTTATACCACCCACAGCAATTTACCCATAGAGGTGTTTCCCATGACAATTTACATTTTGGTCAATTCCTCAATTGTAAGTTGATTATTTGACTTAAAATTCAGTCTTAATTGAGAGCAGAGAGCTCTGTGTGTGATGCCTCTTCAGCACCTTTGGAGAAGGAAGAAGGAGCTTTGGACCTAACTCATTCTCACATTAATCCTCGTCTCTCCCTCAGTATTAAAAAGATGTTAACAAGGTCTTTTATTCTCGAGGGAAGAAGAGACTCATCCCTGGATGGTGCAGAAGAAAACATTTCACCTGGGGCTGCAGGGCAGGTGTGGCAGAGATCTTACAGCATCAGGTCTGGGGGTCTCAGCTCCTTGCCCCCAGGAAATCACAGTGGAGCACTGCTACAAACCCTGATCCAGAGACATTCAGCTGGAACTGATGCACAAACACAAAAATGTCCAGGGGAAGGGAGGAAAATAATTAAACCAGGAGCTCAGCCCCACTCTTTGCTCTTGTGTAAAATTGTCGCTGCTTTGCTGAGCCCCCCGCACAAACAAGGGGCAGAGAAGGACCCCCCTTCTCCCCTCCGCCATCCACATTTTGGTGCATTTTTGTCCAACATTGGCACCCTGCCCAGGAGAAAACACCCCCTCCCCTCCATCCCCTGCTGCCCCAGCCCCAGGGCAGCCCCACACCAGCATCCTTTCACCAGGGTTCTTTCCAGATGGATTTTCCAGAGCTGTAGGGGAATAGACCAGAAATAAGTGTTTGCGTGCAGCCTCAAGAAACAAAAAGCCTAACAGTATGAAACTCCTGACATTTAACATCTGATTTAAGCTCTGCTGCTCCTCCAGTCCTGGCCATCTTTAGAGCAAGGATCTCACCTTGCCCGATCCCTCACTGCTGCAGGGCACTGAGGAGGAGCCTTGGTACCTGCAGGAGCCAAATTTGGGGCTCCTAAAACAAGGAAATCCCCAATTTCTCACCTTTAGCTCAAAGACCTGAAATTAAATGTGGCAGCAAAGTCAACCTTGTCTGGGGACATCTGCGCAGCAAACCCTGGTTGCTCTTTCTAAGGTCATCTGTGCCTCTAACTGGTTATTGCAACAGAGAAAAATATTTGAAACCTTCTAAAAATCAGTAATGTGATAAATGGAAGCTACTCTAGATTATACAATAACTGTAAATAAATATATTTTATGTAATAAATAAATAAATACATGCGAAATCGTATAAACATATATAATAAATACATTAATGTGTAAATAAATAGAAAGAAAACCTAAACCAGGCATTAATCATGTCCCTGCCAATGTCTGTACACAGGATAATTTTACTCATGTGAATTTACCAAGAAGCCCCATGAAATCAAGTGGGAAAACACTTAGAAAAAAGATATTTATTGAAAGATGACAGGATATTTATGTATGTCACACACACACAAATTTTTTTAGAAGATAGTATTTAAATTTATGTTATTAATGAAGACAAATATTTGGCCTAATCTTGCAGTTTTTATTTAGCAAAACTGCTGTGATAATGTAGCTCAGGATCATGCCCAGTGCAGCCAATCTTACAATTATTTTCTTGCACTCCTGTTTTAAAATAAAGCAATTTTTGCTCTCTGGAAATTTTGCAATATCCATGAATAATAAACTGCTGTAAAATGATAGTGACCTTCAGGTTTTAAATTTGAAAAGAATTCTAGATGGAAGAAATAAACTCAGTGTAAATAACCACTGGGTAATTAAATTTATTTTTAAATAGCATCAAAGTTCAGAAGAAAGAGAATAACAAAGAATATCTCATACAGACATGCACAAAGGCTGTGTCTGTATAATTAGTTATCTAACAGTAACCAAAGTCTTTTTTTTTTTATACAGATTGATTATTTTTTGAGATTGCATCTTGCAAATCTGAACTAGAAATGCCTTTTGTGCAGTGTTCAAACACGAAGCTGCCTTTTGGTAACACTACAGGCTGAGGAGCCCAAAGAGATATTTAATTTAGATTGAACAGGACACTTATGCCACAGTAAATAAATCAGTTTATTAATGAAAGTCTTTTCGTTGATGTTTAATGGCTATCATATCTATGGAATTGCTGTAAATCCACAATAAATGTGTTTAATAATCAATTGATATTTGTTTATGACACAATAGTTTTCTTTTTGAATCAGAATTAAATGCCTTTTAGGAAATGTTAACTTAAAGCTTTACTAAGACCTCTGAATAGGAGTATAATTAATAATTCTCTTCCTGAAAAGGAGTAACAAATTAATTGTCAAAATATTGTAATGCATGTTGTGAAACCCCATAAATGAGAACTTTGAATTTTTAAGCACAAAGAAAAGATAACACTTCCTAAGAGAAGATTAAAATTTCTACAGTATAATTATTACATTTAGCAGGATTTCTTTTACTAGGTTTTAATACTTCTAAAGGCTTTTTTTGTAATCAAATTGTTTGATGACTGGGAAAAGAAAAAGAGAGGAGGGATATCCTAATTTTCTTATTCCTTTACAGCTACTTACAAAAGAGCTGCTCTTGGTTCGAAAGATTTTCCTTTCCAAAAGCAGTTCCGTACTACTGAAAATTCCCAAGTTCTTTTTCTCTCTGAGTCCTTTGAAAGGCACATTTTCTTTTAAAAGATGGGGAAAAGAAAGGATTCCAGTTGACTCATTGGCTTTAATTGCAAACATCTCCCTCCCCATCAGCACGGCACTTGATCAAAATGCCGGAGATAAATAAATGAAGACATCCATCAGATTCCTGTCCCAGCTGTCATTTTTTTTAAAAGAACTTGGGAAGTGCCTGTTATTCCCATCCTAAGGGTTCTGCTGAGTGGTGCCGAGGTTTCTGCAGCTTTTTCAGTGCTGAGGAATTATTTTTTTCAGTGGTGTCAGCCTCACACCCACCGGGAAAGCTCAGCAGCAGCTGCGGGAGAACCAGGGATGGAGCAGCTGCCAGAGGGAGCTGGGGAACACCACACCAGGGAAGCTCAGGGTACCTGAGCACTGCAGGGACCCAGGGAACAGGCAGAGAGGCTCTGATCCTGTGTGAAAAAGTGGAACAGAAACTGATTAAAAGCCAGAAGTGCAGGGATAGTTTTTAAGTGAAGGTGTTTCAGAGGCAGCTGGGTACCACCTCCGTGCGGTTCAGGAGCTGCCCCTGCTCCACTCAGCCCTTTTGGCTAAATTGATGTTTTTCACAGTGGAAGCAGAGGAGGGTGTAAGAGCAGAAGTTCTATTTAAGGAGTAATGTTTAACAGAGGAACTGAAAAGGTTTGAACAAAGTGACACCTCGTTTTTCTTCTGCTCCCCACTCAGGAAGCTGCAGCCTTGTCCACTGCTGACAATTATCTCTATTAATGACCCAAAGCACAGGCAGACCTTCAAACTGTTCTTTTCCTAACATTTAAAAAAAGGGGGAGGGAAAAAAAAGGCAACTGGTGTGTTTCCAAGCCCTTTCAGACAGCTATTGAAGTTATAAAAAGAAGTAATGCCCACAGCTAAGTGCCCAGTAAAAAAAATAAATCCCCTATTTCCTTGAGTTAGCAAATGGAACTGAAACACCAGCGCTCTCATGCCTTCCTCTCACCAGTTGGGGTGACTTTTGACACAAGACCCTCCTGGCACAGATATTTTTAAGAACCACCAGGTTGAGAGATCTGGATTTAGAACACAAAAATCCCCATTGCAGCAGCCCTGTCAAAAGCATGCACCCCTCAGTGAGGCTGGAGGAGCGGGTCAAACACCCACAGCAGAGGGATCGGTCACAAAGCACCCAGCACATAAAGAATAGAGGAGCACATGCAGAAACCAGACTGCTCGGACAAACATAGGGGGAATAAATTCTCCTGATGGATTATTCAGGATGTGGTCAGCTCTACCTTGGGCCGAGTTTCTCTTGGCTCCTCAGAAGTTCCTGGTGCTCTGGAGCAGGAGCTGTGCCCCGGCCGGGGCTCCTCGGCTGCGCTCGCAGTTCCACCACACACCCATTTATTTCTCTGCAAGGCTCTGTCAAGGGCTTCAAATTTCTAATGAAAATGTTCACTCCTGCAAAGCACGGCAGCAGATTTTCAGTGAGTGATACAGCACGCCCCAGCCCCAAAGAGTGCCATAAACCTCTTATAAAATGTTGGCTTGTGTTGTTCAAGTAATTAACAACATTTCAGGAGACTATCAGCTACCAGAATTCCATTGGCCTCTCTTAATGCGAGCTGGAGAGTATAAATATTTTTTTTAATTAATTTTTAGTCACTTTTAACTGTGTTTGTGCACAGCTATTACAACCAAACTCTGGCGAGCCAAAAGAATCACCCCATGTATGCAACACAGTCATAATTAAAAACTCAGTCCCTGTCAGAGCATCAGGCACAGCTGAAAGGATCTGACATCCTTAGAACCAGTTCACTTGGAAAAGCAGCACAGTGAAGGAGAGAGCTCACCTTTTTGAGGGGAAACAGAAAGAGGAAGCTGGAGAGAAAAATAAGGAGAAAAAAAGGAAGAAAACACATATCACACAAAATATTAATTTCTTTTGTTTGTTTATAAGCTCTATGTAATTTTATGTAATTTAGGATCTAAAATGCTTTACTTTTAATTAAAGAACCCAGTTGTCCTAATTCACTGCACTGGTTTAAATTCTACCAGCTCAGTGTTCATTGACTACAAGGGAAGAGGAACACTTCAAAACATCATTTATTCCCTTCCACACGAAGGAAAGCCAGTGTTTAATATTTGCATGTAGAGCTGGGCAGGTTTGAGAGCTTCTCCAGCACAGGCAAGGTTTCAGTGAGAAGAATTCTGTGGTCTAAGAGCATCTCTGGGCTGCACCTTCCCAGAAGAGAGAAAAATGCTGCCCTCTAACAATCGTAAAAAAATAAAAACAGAAGTTTTGAGTTACAAAAGGAAAAGTAAATAACTTCGACCAGCAACAATAAATTACATTTCATAATTATAACATCTGTAACATTTACAATTTTCAAATGAATGTAAAAAATTAAACTGAGGGGAAAAATGATAAAACCCATAATTTCAAGGTCTCCAAACGGGTTTTTACGGTGACTCAAGCCCAGCCGCAGTGGAAAGCCCCAGAGCTCCATCTTGTGGTTTTTCTGCTCCGAGGCAGGGAAAAGAATTAAAAATAAAAGTAATTTTGCTATTAAATCGCTCTGAAATGCAATTTCTTCTGCTGGCATCACACATAGGAGGAAGGCAGAGAAGAAACTCAACCAATGAACTATTTTTTGCTCTGTTTTGCCGTTCAATGTCATCTCCTCATTTAAGGAAAAATTCTCTGCTTTTTCCTAACCCACAGCCCATTGCAAAACCATTGCCAGCAGTAGGACCTGAATTAAATAAACCTGTGGTCTGGAAGGGAAAGTTGCTGGGCTGGAGGAGGGCACAGCACCCAGCAGAGGGGCACAGACCTCCCCAGTGAAACCAGCTTGCAGCTGCTTATCTCCATTGCTTCTCTTCCCACAAGCACCCTCCTTCATCCTGGAAAAAGAAAAGATAGGGATGTTTGGGCCAGACCTCCTGCATCCCGGACTCTGCAGTTAATTCTTGCATTTGTTATTTGCCATTTTATGACATTTGCCTGTACAGGAGCTGAGTTCCTGCAGGGATGGCTCTGGTCCACCCCCTCCTCTGCCTCCCACCTGCAGCTTCTGCATCCACCACAAGCTCAAGGGTCAGGTTAGAGGTGCTGTGGGCAAAATGGGAGATATGGTAACAGGGAAATAAAAATGAAGAAGGCACGCCTTGTTCATCTGACACAGTAAAAACTCCCAGTCTGCCGCAGAATGGGGCTGTTTTAATATCATAACGTTGAGTTTTGCTGCATTGGAGATGCCACAGATAAAGCCAACCAGTCTGCTCCTCTAGACTTCTGGAACGTGTTTCTAGGTTTCTTAATTTGGAATTGGCAACAGGTAAACCCCAATTTAATTGTTTTTTCCCCCACTCTGAAGCAGGATCCTCCTAAGGAGGTTATTGATCTGTTTCCCACAGGGAACCACACTCAAAATTCACGTCTCCACTTTGTTCAGCCCAATCAAGGGCCATCCCTGAACATGTATTTTTGAGAGGCTCATAAATCTTTGAACCTCCTTAATTTAAGATCAAGCCAAAAGACCAGAAGTGAGATCTTTTAGAAACATCTCCATCATGAGACAAACCAGGCAGCACCAGGTCTAGAGAGCATCCTATCAAAACTCCCACCATGGAGAACAAATGGCTCTGTGAATCTGCAATGAAAGGAAGTGTCTGGGGCCTCCAGGTGACCTGTTAGAAACTGGTCCAGTTGCCACCCAGGGTCTCCATCACTGAACAGGCCATGCAAAGCCAGCCCTGCTCACTCACACTCTGGGATATGGCTGGGGATGGCATGGGTGGAGCCCAGGTCATGGGAATTGAGCTAAATATGGGACTCACTGTGGGAAAACTGAGCAAAGAAGAGTAGTGATGGACTGCAAGGAGTTGGTTGGCAGTGAAACCTCTCCCCTAACATTAGTTACCTGCACTGCTTACATTGAAACCAAGAGTGAGACCCTGAGAGTCAGACAAAACCCATATAAGGGTTCACTGAATCAAGTGAAGGTGCTGGAGAAGAGGAAGCCATCCCCCTGCAGGGTGTGGGGCAGCACGTGCAAATGAGGAGATGTTTCCCTGCCAGCAGGTACAGCAGGAATTCATCCCTCCTCACTTCCACTATCCTGCCAAGGGCTGAGCTACAGCCTGCAGATGTCTCTGCTTGTCCTTGGGAGGGCTGGAGGGTGGCCTAGGGACAGCTGGCTCACCCACAGCTAAAAATAATCAGCTTCTTCCTACATGTGATAGGAATCGTAGGAAACACATTGTCAAGTTCAGGGGAGGGCCAGTGGCCATTTCCCCAAATCCATTTGTCCCTTGGCACTTGGTCGTGCAACCTTTACTCATCCTGGGATGGGATTTTGCTCCTTCAGGACTTCCACTGGCAGTAATGTCACTTTCCTGGATTAAAAAGAGCACAGTGTATGAAAAGGAGCAGGGAGGAGCAGAAGGATGGGAGAGGTTAGAGGAGCTCATCACCAGGAACTTGAAATCCACAATTAAGGGGAATAAAAGCAGAGCCAAGAGAAGGCAGAGTGTAGTGAAGATCTAAGGGGGAAAGACAGGAGCTCTCAGAGAGGGATTTTATTTTTAGAGGAAACATTTCAGAGTTACAAGGCAGAAGAGCACGGGGGGTGAGCAGGCAGCCAGGTGGCACCAGGATAGCGTTTGCCAAGGCTTGGGAGGGTTGTGGGAGGGAGAGGAAGCTAAATAAATCTAAACTTTTCAGCTATCCTTGTGGAGTATGGAAAGAAAAAAGAAAAAAAGCAAATCCCACGTCAGACAGATGTAAATTTGGAGAAAACATTAAATAGGATAACCAGGCCATGTACATATCAGTATCTTTCTCTTCTGCTAAACTCATTTATACAATGGGATGTATTTATGTCTCAAAATGCTTCCCATCAAAATAACCTGAGAGGATACAGGAGTTGACTGACACCTTATTTCTCTGTGTTTGCATTTTTTTGCCATGCAGGGCATAATCTGGTTCTTAGGGAGTTAATGCACCTGCCATTCCAGTGCTGACAAGCAGTTTTTCAGAGGAACATGAAATTTTATTTATTTATTTATTTTTTTATCTGAGGAGCCCTGAAGATTGTACTCAGGAGACTTCTTGAGCACTGCCAATAACTAGCAGGTACCAACACATGTACATTTTTGACTGCACCATGATTGATGGTGCTTATTTGTGGCTTGCTGCCTAAACCTCTCCTTTTCCTTTGCTTTCTGACTGTCTCTCTCAGTCAGGTTTTTTTAGTGTGCATGGTTTTTTTTTTTAAATAATAAAGACACTTTAGCCATTTGGGGAAGGGGGAGAAGAGAGGGAGGAATGATTTATCTGGTGCCACTGTTATCTTTGAGCTGCTCTATTCCGTGGAGATTTCCTGAGCAGCGAGTGGTCAGGGGAGAGGAATTGAGACCTGCAGGCAAGGAGGGGTTTGGGAGTGTTTGGACACGAACTGGCAGCTGCCTGCAGGAGCAGTGACTGAGGGGATCCCACCTTCTGTGTCCTGTCCTGCTTCCAGAGCCGATGCCAAACTTCTCTCTCCAGAGTTGAGACACAGCTGCTTCCCATGGGCAAAAGATCAATCTTCATTTCTCCACCCTTCCTTCCCCATCCTCACCTCCCTGAAGCAGGATGGGGATGAGAAGTCCATAGGGAGATGAGGCTCTAAAAAGAGCAGAAACCCATAAAGTTTACTCAGTACAATCTTTACTTTCCTGCCCATCCTTCACAAAACTCTGTCCAACAACTGAGCTTAGCAGGCTTACAGCAAACCCAGACAAACCTCTGAGCTGGATGCTGCTCCCCCTTCAGTTCCACACATGAGTAATTGCTTTTATCACTTTTCCTAAGCCCCTCTCCACCTGCACAGCACATTGGGGAGAGGCAGAGCAGTGTTTTCCATTTCCCTCGCACACAGGTTAACCGGCTACTTTCCTTTCAAAGGAAGAAAATTGATCTGATGAAAGCTTAAACACGAACTGCCTGGCAACAAGACAGAAACAGCAATGGGTCTAGGAGGAGATGGCTGTGAATCCAGCCAGAATTCCTGCGTTGCTCCATATGGGAGTGATTCACACCGGAGCAGGAGCGTGGCACAGCCCTTACACCAACGAGAGGAGCTGCAAACCAAGACCCAAAGCCTCCAGAGCCTGGGGAAGTTCAGAGCTCTTGACACCTCATCGAGCCTGTGAGGAAATCAAAAGCCAAATGAACTTCAGCCCGATGCAGGGGCTCCTTTTTCCAAAGCCCTCCCCATGAGCACATGTGGCACACGTGGGCTGCGCGCTGGGCTCCGACACGGCATGAGAACCATCTGGGCTTGGGTCTGCACCTGGTTTGGTTTTACCCCGAGCACCAAACGGCAGCAGGGCGGTGCAGGGCTCCCTGTGAGCTGTGGGGGTCACGGGAGTGAGAGGGAACCTCACCTGGAAGAGCAAATTCCTCCTCATCCAGGGTACAGCTAAATCCAGCCTGGAGTGACTGCCCTCTGCTCGGGGCTGGAGTAACACTGCACCCCAGCTCCGAAGGGAAAAGGTGAGAGAGAGGTGATTTCCCACCTCATTGACTCTAAAGAGGCACTGGGATTTCGGGGCTGAAATGCAGATAATGTGCAGAGAAAGGGGAAAGCTCAACCCAGCGCCTCCCGGCAGTGGCTGAGCCGCGCTGGCTCTGAGCAGCAGCGCTACCAGAGCACAGGAAAATCGCAAGGGACACTTCAGACTGCTGGGATGGATGAAAATGAGTTCAAACCCAGGAAAGAAGAGACCCCAGGGCTAGCAGGGCTCTAATGCAGGCTGGTGGGCGAGCAAAGCACCAAGTTACACCTCACAAAAACCCAACCAGCAGCAGCAAAAACCTCACCACCCCTGTCAGCCTTCAGCCCAAGCTGCTCAGAGTGACCCAGCATCATCCCCAGAGTACCCAGAGCTGCTTTCCTCCAGCCCGGCAGCTTCAGCTGATGAGCTGATTAAATCCCACAAAATATCTGCCCATCCACCCAGCGAAAGCTGTTCAATTCCCTCAGGGTAAATTCCACCTCAGGTGCCTAAATTAAAGCCGGACATCCCCTGCTGAGGGTTGTGCCTGCAAACTGCCCCTTACAGAGCGTGCAGGGACCATCCCAGGTGCCTGACCTTCCCAAAACAACTCACACATTGTGCATCCCGTGGGCAAGACAAGATTTTTGCCCTTGCGCCCACCCAGAGCAGGCAGTGCTGTGGTGCTGCTGGCTCTGTGCATGTGCCTGCAACAGATCTGTAAAATTCCCGTGAATCCCGCGGTGTTTCCGAAGGTGAGTGGCTGCAAAATGGTCAAACAGTACCATCTGCAGGGAACGGGAGAGGTTGCAGTAGGTGCTGGTGGCCAGGAACTCTCTCACTCCAGCCAAAGTGGGCTCTGGTGGGCTCCAGCTCACACAGCTGAGGCTCCAGCTGCCTTCACTCGCTTCAAAACACATTAAAGGGAAGGACATTTACAAACGAAACCAAACCAAGGACAACGCAGTCTTTGAAAGTTGGAGAAACTTCCAGTGGGATGCCCAGACACACAGCACGGCAGGGAGCAGGTTGTTGCTGAACCCACAGTGCAGGAATCCCCCCAGTTCTCACCCTGGGTCAGGTAGGTGCCCCCAACATTCTGGGGAGACACAGGTGAGACCAAAGCTGTGCTGGAGCTCAACAAAAGGAATTCAGAGCCAGGAGAACTGACTGGATGTGAGCATGGGATCTGAAGTCTTGTGCCCTGGGTAACTACAAGAAAGGAGATTTTTCAGGATCCGAAGGTGACACTCAGATGTTTGAGCTGTGACCCGTTTGTCTGGGCTGCAAACCATTCACAGAGGACTCCCAGGTCTCCTTTAGCTGTTAATTTGTGGTGCTTTCCCTAAACCCACCACCACAGTGAACCTAAATAGCTGCAGCCACAGCATTTACTGCACATTATGGCATCTGTGAATGTGCTGACAGGGACAGCTGACAGCCGCTCCACAGCGTAATTCACACCATAACATCATCTCCCAAGCACTTGGGCTTCTCATTGAACAATTATGCCACGCTTTTTTTTGGAAATCCAGTGCCAAATAATTGATAAACAGCCTAAACCAACTAATGGGACCTCCAGCAATTTTGCTTCACTTTTAATTTTTTTTCATCCTGTAAGGTTTGTTTCAATCCATCACATGTTGTGGTTTAACTGGGCAGGCAGCAAAACACCCACAGCTGCTCCTCACTTCTCCCAGGGGGATGGGGCAGAGAATCAGAATGAAAGTAAAATTTGGGAATTGAGATAAAAACAGTTCAATAGGGCAATTGCTCACCACTCCCTGAGTGATGCCCAGACAGTCCCTGAGCTGTGACTGCTGCCCCCCAGTTCATAGACTGACCATGAAGCCACTTTGGCCACCTGGGCCCAGTTTGTGTCCCCTCCCTGTCAGGGCAGTTGAGATGCTGAAAAGTGGTGTGAGCACCACTCAGCAACAGCCAAGCCATCAACACTGCTCTCATCCTGAATCCAAACCCCAGCACTGCACCAAATACTACAAAGGAAATGGACTCTCTTCCACCTGATACCAGGACACCACATTAAAAGTCAATGAATCCTTCAGCTGTAAGAAATGTGTTTATTTTATCACTCACCTCTGTCCCCCCATGTAACCCATTCCCTGTGTAACATTCCTGTGACTCCAGCCTGATCCCCCTTTGGGTTTCTGTCCCAATCAGCTTTATTTGCTAAACCCTACACCAAGCCACAGCAGCAAAAATTTCTAACACTCAATAAACTTTTTAGCTTCTTTCACAACATAAATAACACACCTAGAGGTCAGACCCAAACAGTGATCCATCTCTTTATTGAACAGATAAACGCAAGATATTCCTTACATCAAATATTTCACATTATCTACCCTGCAGCCCCTTTGAGCCAGGCACCATCCAGCTGTAAAACACAAGTGTTATTCCCAGCTTAAGTTCATAAGCACCACTGATTTCCCAATATATAGGATTTGCCACAGCAAATCAGACTCTGTCTCACTAGATTTTAAATCCAATACAGATGACAAAAAAATTCACAATACACACGAAGTATTCAAAGCCTGAGCTCTGCTACCAGGTAGCCAAGACTGGATTAGTCCCAGTTGCATCTGGCACCACTATCAAGGAGGCAGAGTGAAGCTCAGGTGCTGCAAAGCCACCAGACATCACAGGACACCAGTGCTGCAGGAGCCAGCTCCTTGTCCAGCTGGAAATCCAGTGCTGGGATCAACCCAGCTAGAGTTCATAAAGCTGTGAATAAGATAGTGGTCAAAAAGTCACCAGCCAGCTCCATTAAAAATAAAAATTAAAAATAATCTGTTACCTTTGCCACCTGGAGGTGTTTCTTTATGTTGTTTGGCTGATTTGCATAAGGACAAATCTTTCCACCTCTGTCACTGCTCAAGCACAGTTTCAGTTTTGAAAAGGCACAGTGATCCTCACACTTTGCTCCCTGCCTGGACTGTAGGCTGTGTTTCAGTTTGCAATAAGCCACCAGAAACCTTGTGGATGGTTGGAACTTTGGCTTTCTGGTTTGTTCCTGCCATGCTCCTCTCTCCAGGGCTGCATCTCATGTCTGTAAAGGATATGAACAACACAGAGACTGCTCAAGGCTGGCTGGGGAGAGCAGGAGTGGGGATGTGTTGGCTGGGATGGTTCAAAAGGCACCCACTGGGTCCAAAACTCAGACTGAACCACAGAGAAGGGCCAAAAGGGGCAGGAAAAAAACAGCTTATCCTGGGATTCAGTGAAACCTGCCCAAACACCAGCCCACCCTGAGTATTTCACCTGCGTGCCTACAAAATAATCAGGAACCTGCACAGTGGGGTCCTTGTCAGACCCAAACCAGTTCCTATTTTCTGTTCCTAAACCTGCCAGGAGCAGCAAAGGGCCCCACAGAGCATCGTGCCAGGGTTTATGAGAGCTCCCCTCGCATTGTCACGGGGCTGTCTCCTTGTGTCCCCTGGGAAATCATGCACCACAGCCAGGAAACAAAGAAAAATGGATGTTTAATTCACCCACAAATGAATAGACTTCTCCTCCTTCTGCAGCTTTGTACCAACGTCTACTTCAGTGTCAGATTGGATGCACTTAAGTTTAACTCTTTCTGGTAAATGTACATTTTTAATGTCTATAGGAAGGAAGCTGTCTTAAACCAGGATTAGTGTACGTTTAGCAACAACTTCAAGTTTTGTTTGTAAAAGAAGGTTTTGAAAAAGGAGATGAGGGCATATTTTAAAGCTAGAAATCAAGCCTGAATACATTTTCTAGGAGTACCTTTAACAAAATAAGAGGGAATTATCACAATCAGTTGAGGCTGACTGTAAATCTCTATCCCCAGTGAAAAAGTCAGCCCTATCCTCCAGCCCCAGTGCTCCCTGCCCCTCCAGCTCCGTGATTAAGGCAAACCCACACTTTTCTGTGTTCTGGTCAGCTCTGCCTTCAGGATCACCCTGATCCCAGAACAGACAACCAGCAGTGGGAGGGGGGGAAAGGACATCCCCTTTCCTGGCTTGTCCCAATTACAGAACTGCAGTTTTAGAAGTCTTTAAAACCCACGGCAAATCTACCTCTGCTCACTTTACAAAAGCAGATGTAATACAAAAGCACCGCAAAGAGGATGAAAATCATGATGCAAAACAAGAAGGGAGCTTTAATGTTATAAACACACACCAAACCAGGGGAATGGGCATTTCCTTCCAACGGAGCCAGAGCAGAACCTGTGCTTTGGAATCTGTCACTGCCAGGGCACCTGGGGCTCTCCCAGCCCTTCATCCAGAGCTGCTGGAGTCAAATAAAGCTCTGAAAAGCGGGCAAGGACCTTCCCCCAACCCACACCCCACCAAGAGCCACTCCTGGGTAGGAGCATGTGCTCAGTGCTGACTTTTGTGGGTTTGTGTCTTCAATCAGTTCACATTATTTTGACACAGTTTGCCTCTTGCTGTCGAAAATGACAGCTCCCTGTATTGACACTGCACAGTGTATTTATTCTAGTTTAGCACAGTCTCTGGGCCATGGCATTTCAAGCTGCAGCCCGTGTTCAATCTGCATCAGTTTAACATGCCAGCACCATATGGTTTTCTATAATCAGCTGCAGCATTGTACTTCAAACCCACTGCTGCATTTATAATATTATTGTATGCTGCACAAACACCAATATTTAGAAAGAAAAATGTCCTTTTTATTGGACTCCTGCTGATACCCCAGCTGTTAGCCAAAGCACGCTAAGAGTTTCTCTTCTTTTGCATGCAGACAAAAAAAGGAGCCCAAAGGGTTTTTTTAAAAAATCTTACATCTGAAAGGTACATTTTGTCCTGCCCCAGTAGGTCTGTAGGACTGAGTTAAAATGTGGGTTTTTATTAGATGAATTGCATCATTAAATTACATTATAAAAACTAAAAATGCACCATTAATTTTCAAAAACAATAGTAAATACATCTCATTTCTGATACATGATTCTGCATTTAATTTTTGCCCTGGGCCACGTTTTTCTAACAGGCTCACTGTCTTCCATTATGCAGACTACACAAATGGAGCTAAATTGCTGGAGTTGAGGAGAAGGAGATATTGGTCAAATGTCTAATGTGAAAATAAATGAATTTCTAATCAGCTGTTGCAAAAAGAAAAATTACTTTTTGATCTTGGCTCAGCCAAGCAAGAATCTACCTAGCTTGAGTAATAAGATCCAATGGAATTGTGTAGAATGCAGAGACAAAAGGCTGGACAGACAGACATCCACGGCAGGAAATGAGGTTGGTGCAGTCAGTTCTGTGTGAGCAGCATTTCTTAATTAAAAGCACAGAAGTTCCCCTGGACTGGAGCCTCATTGCTGCAGGGTCTGCACCAACAATGCAGCTGCTGCTCCCTGAGCATCCATGGATCACTCCAGGAGGGAAGGGGAAGGGGAAGGGGAAGGGGAAGGGGAGTGTTGGAAGGGAGTGTGTCTGTCTGCACAGCCATGGGTGGGAGCAACACAGGAACAACCACCCCAAAACTTTCACACGAGCCACGAGCAGTTAAGGCAAACCTTGCAAAAGGTGCCACCAGCCTGGCAGAGGCCACAGACGTGCCTGTGCCCAGTGGCTGCAGTTGGCTCTGATGCCACTTTTCTCCCTGCTGGGAAAGCTCCCTGCCAGCCAAGCGGGAGTGAGCTCCAGACCAGCCCACAGCAGAGAGCTACAAACATCTTCTGGCCAAAAATGTCCCTTGGAATGGGTTCTGCACACCAAAATGCACCAAGTCAGGGCACGAGCTTCCCCCAAAGCCAACTGGATGGCCCCATCAGGCTCCTGTCCAGGTGCACAGCCAGTCCCCACCCCAAAGGGCAGGGTTTGCATTCCCAGGGAACGCAGACCAGGAGAGGAGCTGCACAGCCACAGCCCAGAGGGTTTTTGCTCTGGTCTAAATGCCCCTTGGTGGCTGCAGTCACATGCCTGAGGAGCATTTCCCATTTCACTTGGGTTTGGAGGAATTTAGGTCAGACACTCAGAGATGTGAAATCAAAATAATAGAATCACAGAATGGTTTGGGTTGGAAGGGACCTTAAAGATTGTCTAATTCCAACCCCTGTGAGTGGAGATAGCCAAGAGTTTTCCTTCAGAAGTGTCTCCCTGATCCAAAGCACACCACAATTTTAGGGTCACCCAGAAAGCCCCTGATTGCCAACACCTCTGAGCAACCAAACACAAAGGAGGGACCACCGAAAGTTTGGAGAAATGGAGAATTAATTCCTTCAGAAGACAGGAAAGGAAGGCTTGAGTCCCAAGTTTTGAACAGCAAAGTCCATCAGAAGTGTTTTATGAGTCAAATTTCTCAGCCTCCATCTACCATTATTAAAAATTACTGTGTTTTTTTATGGTGGGAATGAAACCTGCTCAGTAAAATTGATAAAAGCTGTGGTGATCAGGACTACAACTACAGTGTTATGTAGCTATATTATAAGATAGTTATGGCTCAATATCATTTTACAAATAAAAGAGGTTGAATCCTGCTTTTTGTAGAAAAGGCACAGAATAACTGCACAGAAATAGAGCACTCTATATTGAACTATTGCAAATAGTTTATGATTTATATTATTAATACTTTTTCTTAAAGTAATGATGAGGGGTCAATGCAGAACGAACAAAAAATCCTTTTGTTGTCTCAACAGAGAGGCCAGGCTGCATAGGAGGAGGGAAGGGAGAACATGGAACAAACACCATGGTGTTTCCAACATTTTGTGCTGTTTTTATGGAGCTGGGATAAATAAAAAATTAAGGGAATCCCAGGAAAAAAAATGAGAATCAGAAACAGAAAAGAAAATAAGAAAGGGTGTGTATGGAAAATCTAAAGAGATCTGCTGCTGGGCTTCTTTTTCTGTCAGAATATGTAGTTTTAACAGAAACACAGGTTGGTGCACAAGTCAGATGTTACTGGGAGCCCTGTCTCCCCCACCAGCCACATGAGTGATGGCTCCTTGCCCTCTAAAGTTAACAAGCACCTCCTGCTCTCCATCCCCCACCATGCCAGGCAGCAGCACACCATGCTCCACTCTCATAATCTGCTAATGGATGAGAAATATTTACCACGTTACCCTCAGGTAACCTTGTCAAACCACGGCAGGAGCCGCCCTGCCCTGCACATCCCCGTCTGAAAACTTCTGTGCCAGATTAATGACCGTGCGACAATTTCACAGAAGCCAGGGGTGGGAGTGGAACAGCACAGATATGTGTGTGCTTGCCCCGTGAAAATGTTCAGGGCTAAAGGAAAAAAGCCTTTTCTGCACCTGGGGGAGAAATCTTGAAAAAGAAAGAAAGAGCAACATGTCACAGCTTCCCTGGCCCAGCAGGCAGGAGCAAGGAGGGAAGGACCTGCTGCTGCTGCTCGGCCCAGAGAGCCTTCTCCTGCCTGCTTTAATAAATAGGGTCAGGATTTTAAAGCATGAGCTACTTAGTGTAGAATTCAGAGAAGTAGAAACCAGTGGTTTTGCCCCAAAAATGGTCAATAGGCCCCGGCAGTAGAACTCTGGAACAGCCTGCCCCAAGCATCTGAACCTGCCAGACCTCCTGCCCCAGGGAGGCTTCTCTGGGTGGAGGCAGAAGCCTCATTCAGCACAGTCCTGTATCTAAGGAATCTTCCTGCTGAAGGTGTTACCCAGATTGATACATTCCTGGGGGGAAAAAAAAAAAAATCCTGTTACAAATTAGCGTTTTCCTCAAACTCCGTTCGACTTAAATATTCCAGACTCTCTCTGGGCACAGGAGAGGCTGACAGGCTGCCAAAGGTGGCAACCCAAGAGCTGGGACAAATAAAGCAAGGAATTCTGTAGGGAATGAGGAAAATAGTGGCCAAGGTCATTCCTGTGGGCTACCAAAGGACTCACGGGAATTAACTCAGCCGCTGTCACAACCACCTTACTGGGAAAGACATCCCAAAGTTTGCCTTTATCTAAACTTCCCACCTGACACTATGACCAGCTTAAACATTTTTGATCCTGATAGCTCTATTTTAGCCTTATCTTATCCTTTTATGCTCATCACATCTGTTTGCAATACAATTTTCTTTTCATCTGTTTGAAGTACAGGAGTTTCCATTCTTGTAGCCTTGCTAGGTTTCTATCAATTTACTCCATTTCAATTTATTTTTTTAAATCATAGATAAATTAATATTGCCATTTCCTTTTCTCCAAACTAACAATAGGGATAACCATGGATAGACTCTTACTGAACAAAAAGCTAATTTTCTTTTTTAGGAATACACAAACCCTTTCCACCAAGGCCATAAAACTGCTGCACACTCAAAGAGCCTCAGTGGCCTCTTGCACAAGGCAGGGCTCCTCACTGCAGGCACAATTTGTCCTTGGAAGGATTTGCAGAATCCGACCTTTCCAGCTCATATTCGAACAGATCCTTTCCCAAATTCCCACATCACTAGTGCACTTTAGGATTCTTGTTAATGCAGTGCCACCATACACACACAGCTGATCCCACATCCATTTCCTGAGCAGCAGCCTCTAGATCACTGGAGAGATTTTTTTAAAGCAGACTCTCTGTTTTAGAGTGCATATTAATTACCCTTAAGCAGGTGCAAAATCAACCTGTTCATTATTGTTTCTTCGAATCCTTAATGGTAGTTGCAAGGAAATAAATCCAGTTAATGCAATAAAAGGATTTATTGTCATCTAAATTTACGCCAGCAGTTTAATCATAACACCTTTCCATCTGACAGACTTCCTCGGGAACAATTTGCCCCACAATTTGTCAGCAAGGAAATGGCCTTGTATAAATGCTGGGAGAAAATAAATGCTAATACGTGGCACAGTCTTTCATTCTTCTAATTGCCCAGGGAGTTTAAGGGAGACAGACTTATTTACTCACTGTAGGAAGTGTGCTGTAATAAATTATCACTATTACCAGCCTAAATAAGTCCCTGACAGTGACAGAAGCAAGGGTGGAAGGGAAGCTTGGGGAGGTGTCGGCATCCAGGAAACGTCTGAGTGGGTGTGTGAGGGCACAAACATCCATTGCACATCCACCCTGGCAGCTACAGCACCGAGGATTAATAATCAGGATCCACAGAGCAGCCCTGGAAGGCATTCCTTGCATTTTAAAGGGATTCTCACAGGCTGTACCGTGAGCATCCTCCTCCCTCCTTGCTCACTTGCTGAAGGATTCCTGACCCTCTCCAGCTGCTGGACCCATGGGCTGATCAGCAGCACCCTGGCAGCTCCCACCCCTGGCATTCCCTCTGGCCCAGCCTGGAGCTCTCAGGGACAAGGGGAATGCTCTGCTCTGGATCACCTGCACCAGTGCCTGTTTGCAGCATCTTCCTCCTCCTCACTGGGGAGGCAGGAGCCAGGGCAATGCACTGAGCACAGGTCAAAGCCTCCAGAGCTGAGCCTGGCTCAGAGCAGGGAGCAGCAGCCCCTCCACATCAATCCAGACGTGTGTGAAGTCTCAGCTCTGCCAGTGAGTGGCCAGAGAAGTTTCTCTCAACACAGCCACCTTTGTGAACTCCTTCAGATGACACCCAGGCCCCATGGATAACAGCAGGTGCCTCTGCAAGCCAGCAGGGAGGTGAGGGAAGCAGCAGAAACAAGCAAAGACAAACTCAATGTTCCCATCGCAGACACCTCCTCCTGGGACCCCAAGCCTGTCCTTGAAATGAGATTTGCCTATTGCCATAACAACAGGCTGGTGTTGCCACAACGCAGACAAGCTTTAGGTATTCCCCTCTCTTATTATTATTATTATTACTTTATTTTCTCTCCTTTTCTTTTTCTTTTTTTTTTTTTTCGCTTCTTCTTTTCCTTGTGTCCCTCTCTACAAAGACTCCCTCATTTCTCTGAAACAAATTGCCTGCAGCTTGCTTTCCCATACATCACAGAGTGGGGACCAGGCCTTATCAACGCTGCTCTGCTTTTCCCATCTATTACCCGGTTTGTTTGCACTTTTATCCCATCGTCCTTGCACAAGGGAGAAAACATCCATCATCCACACATCTGCCAGCTGTCACGGGGCTGTCAGCACGGTGACAGCCAACATGACAAAACTGTTGTAACGCTGCACCAGCGCTGGGGCTGAGTTGAGATTAAACAGGCAGAAAAGAGAAAAAGAAAAGAAAAAAAAATTTAAAAGTAGATTTAGCTACAGAGAGTAAAAGCAAAAGATTAGGAACTGCACTTTGTGCAAAGTGAAGAGGGGAGTGAGGAGAAAGCAGTGAAGAGGGAGGTGAGGGAGTGAGCAGAAGAGCGAGGTTTGTTTTAGAAGAGATTTCAGAGAACAGGTACAGCACAGAGAAGCTGCGACGTGTGTTTGTTACCTGGCTCGGATGGATGTTCCTGGAACAGAAATGGGGTGCACAGCACTTCACCCTGAGCTGTCAGGAGGCACAAATCTCCTGCAGGAATGTGGCTCAAGTCAGGAGGTCAGTGCTGGACCCCAAGTGACACAGGAGGGACACGGAACGCCCCCCCCACAGAAACCACAACAAACCACAGGGCTGGGGATCTCTGCTGCTGCTTTGGTTTCTCTCTCAAGTGCTTTGAACAGAGCTGCAGGTCCTTCTTTCATGGCCACTTCCTTACTGCAAAATCCTTTTTCACAATTCACTTGTAGCTGTGCAGGGCAGGAATCTTTAAGCTCAGGGGCATCACGGGGCAGGTAAAGGGGTGGTGACAGAGCACAGCTCCTTGCAAAGCAGGACAAGAACGGAGTCTGAAAGCAGGAAAAAGGAGGCTTTTTTCCCCCATCACACCACACATTACAGAGGGGAAGTCATGAATGTACATATGTTCAACTCAATAAATTCACAGAGGGGAAAATCCATCAAGGGCCATTAACAAATGTGTTCCCTTTGGCTCGTAAGTTCCTATATAATGGGTTGCTGGAAGGATATATTGAAGGAAATATGTACATGCACATTTATACCATTCCACTTCCAACCATAGTGGACCACAAGTCTGAGACAGAACAGTCACTTTTATCCCACTTTTCAGATTTCTTATTCCTACTATTTTTTAAAAATTTCTTATGAAAAAAAAAATGATTCAATTTGATCCAAAAACAATCTTTCTTCCAATTCACCAATCAAATATACAATCCAAATATGTTCAGAGTCCTTAAAAATATTAAGATGTGAATAAAAAAGGGAAAAGCAAAAAAGGAGTAGATCATTCAAGATGGCAGAGTCCAAGTCTGAATTGAGGTGAGAGCTTGTTCATTGGCCCTGTCAGATTTACAGTTAAGAAAGCTCTTGTTCAGTGTTTCACATCTAAGCAAAACCATCTCATCTTCTTTCACTTTCTTATATTCAGGGATATGCAAGGTGGATCAAAGTGGACCAAGAAAGTCCATTGAGAACAAAAAACTTACTTAATAAAAATAAAACGTAAGTAGTTTTTATAATACCACAACTCAGTGTTGATTTAAGCCATCTGAAACTTTGTGCCACCAGCAAAGCTCTCTCAAAAAGCCAGCCCAGATGGTTTAGCCATGAAAACATTAGCAAAGGTTATGGACAAGAGAACCTGGACAATCCCTTTCCCCTTGTCTTGGTGGCACCATTTCCTCAGAACCAGGAGGGCCAAATTCAGCCAAGCACTGCCAACATTCAGCTTAGAATTCAGGGTCTCTTCCAGGTTCCTTCTGGTTTGGGACTACAGCTAACCACAATTTAGCCAAGGCTGGGCCTGACACTGCAGCTCTGCAGGAAATAAGGATTGTTATGGTTAAGAAAGCATGGAAAAGCTTGTGTGTTCCTTTCCCCAACTACTTTAGTGTTTCTGCTAAATAAAAATCCATTTTTATTCTTAAGGGAGCTGAGCGGAGAGATGTTGTTTTACGTCCTGCTTTTTGCCAGTGATGATGTATGTCCCTTTTACAAACTTATCTCTGGGTTTTTGCTCAGTTTATAAGCTAGGAGCAATCTTTCTTTCCTAAAGCTTCCTTCTCTCACAGTCTGGAGGAACCTTGAGATTTCCTGCTGGTGATTTAAAGGGCTATAATACTCGCAGGCTAGATTTGTTTTAGTGTCCATAAAACTCAAAAATTTCATAAAACAATTGGTGAAAATAAAATTACCAAAAAATGATGTACTGCCAGCAGACTGTATAATAGTTACGGGGGAAATGGAGAATATGATTCACTGGGGTATAAAAATGACAATGTATTTATTGCAACGCAGTGACAAGAAACTAATTTGTCCCTTTTACTTTTCAGACAGGACTTGAATTTCGATTTTTTCTCCTTTCCCTCTGCTGTGGCAACGAGCACATTGGCGGGAGGGACAGTGACAGCTGTGGCCACAGTGCCAGTTACAGTGTCATTGCAAGGAGAAATGGCAAGAGGAGCTGCTCTTTAGAGCTCAGTACTCATGAAAACTGCAGAAATGTTAACTACAAGCAGACACCTTTCACTAAAATAAGTGTTCAAGTGTTAACCCAGAGATTGGTTATTTGTGTGGCTGAAATAGAGTTCATTCTCCCAAACCCATTTGCTCTTCTTCTTTAAGTCAAACCACCCCCATGGCCCAGATGTTTTCTTCCTTAGGTTCCTCCAGAAACTCACAGGAAAAACAGGCAGACTTCAAAAAACCCAGAGGTCCAGAGTGAAGACACAAGCAGCAAATGAGGGATTTGGCTTGAGCAACCACACCTTTTTCTCACCTCAAACTGTGCAATATTCAGCTCCTTCCCACCCTGCAACCTTTGGACAGTTTCCCCCTTTTTGCTCTGGAATGGGGAGCTGGAAAACTTCATTATAATACAGATTCAGAATCAGATCTGGAAACAGGGAAAGGGGTTTATTCCCCCAAAAAATGAAATTATGCAACTTGAAGTATAAAGCAATGAAAAAAATGCATTTGGTATTTCCAAACGAAAAATTCTCGGGGGAATGGGTACACAATAAAATTCAAACACTGCCACAGAAAACTCAGCACCAGGAAGTGAAGATCCCTGGCACAATCAAGTAAAATGTGCTGGGCATTTCATCTTCACCTTCCTGTCCTGGGGATATTTTGGGGTGTCTCTCTTGTTTCAGCTGTGCTGCCTAGTGTAAGCAAACTTTAAAAAACAGCTCCTGGGGAGCAGAGAAGTTCCCTCAAACCTTGGGCTGCAGGGAGAGGCTCTGCCCTTGCCACAGCAAAGGTTATTTATGTCTGAATATCCCTTTCCTATTGATCACAGAGGTGAGCACGATGGCTCTGCTGTGTCCCATTGACACTTCAGCTCTGTGTCATAAAATGCTTCTGCTGGCAGTCCCTGCTCTGGAGAGCCCCAAAGAGAGCAGGATTGATTCCAGATTATATAAACCAGGTTTTACGAGGCAAGCAAAGCAGCTGAACACATTGCCCAGGTCATTGTCCTAAAATGTACCATAAAAGTGCTCTAAATTCTCTCTGTTTTGGGCATGGAGTGGAAAGCTCACTTTTCTCCCCCCAGCTTGCTCAGGTCCCTGAAGTTAATAAGTTTCTGTGGATTATAAAACCCCAGAATTGGATTTCAGCACAATTTCAATTTGTTGCTTCATTCTGTGCTATTAAATACATTTATTTTTATGAGCCCCCTTACTCTCCTCAGTCCCCAAAAATAAAGGGCACATCCTGCCATTTGCTCCTGGCCCATAGCACCATAAGTTCTCATGGGTCCCTCTGAGTGCTGCCAAGAGCTCCTGAGAGAGGCTCTGGACCAGCTGAACGTGGGCTGAGTACAGGCTGAAGGTCTGGGGATAGCCCCAAATGTGGGGTCACAACCTCAGGAAATGCAATGAGTGCCTTGCAGCAGCACTGCCCCTGGAAAAGGCCCTGCACACAGCCTGGACACACCTTACCCTTAAGAATTATAACTATTGCATGGTTCTCAGCATTTTTCCAATTTTCATTTAAATCACTGAGGACAAGAAGGAGGGAATCTCCTGGCATCTCACCAAGCAAAGGCAGAGCACTGCACCCATCTCCCTGTCTCCTGAACTGTGTGATTTGGGCTCATGTTGGTCATTTCAGCATTGCCATGGACAGCAGAGCATCACAGCCAGCCCTGCTGGGTTCAGAGTGGCAGGAGGAGAGGGATCACTCCCAGCAGCTTGAGAAAACACATTCTGCTGTGCACAGTTTAAGATATTTAGACAAAGAACCTGGTGTTTGACATCTCAAACCAGCCTGGAATCACAGAATCACAAAATCATTAAGATTGGAAAGGACCTGTTGAGAGCACCAAGTCCAACCATTAACCCAGCACTGCCAGATCCATCACTAAACGCCACTGGGAAGCACCACACCCACCTCTGCCAGAGCCCCTCCATCTGTCAGTTCAGGACTGCACACATTTCCTCCTCACATTTCTCCTCAAACAAAGAGGTGTCAGATTTTCCTCGTAGCAAATTGCTTAGCAGACATGTTTATTCTGTCATTGTCCTTGAGGTTTTATTCATTTATCTGCTAATTTTGATTCTATTTTCCACCACAGCCCTGTGAGAGAAAAAATTTGAGGCTCCTTCCTCAGCTGTAACCTGATCAGAGAGCAGATCACACCTGACATGGGTTGTTTTTGCCAAAAGTGACTTGTAAATTTGAGGGAGGCCAACAGTGTCAGTTTGTGCATAAACTGCCATCCACACTACTAATCACACTTGGTCCAAAATTTGGGGAGGAAAAGACATATTTTTTATAATTAATTAATTCAGCTGCAGTATGCAGAAGGCAAGAATCAAAAAGCTGGCTATTGCCCACAGAAGGTGAGTCCAGGTGAGGCTGAAATCCTCCCAGGTACTCTGCAAACACTCCACACCAATTTATAAAAGCATTCACTTTGCCTGCAGTAAACCAAGCTCCTGGCACTCCCAGACTTTCAGTCCTGTCATGGCAAAACCCTTCTCCACCTAGCAGGCACAGGGGAGCTAGTCTGTGACTATTTCTAGCAAAGGAGAGGTTCAATTATCCATTGTTTTGCTTTTTCCTGTGAAGTTTAGATGTTTGTGATTTTGTATTAAGGATTTTGGTTATAAACACTTGCTAGATTACAGATGAACCCAAATAAAGCTCCTTGTACAAGAGCATGAAGCTTTCAAACAATAAACATTTTCCAGAGATAAGCAGTTTGACTCTGGAGCATTTTAGAGGTAAATTCACTGTTTCTCATGACTGAAAACAAATCAATCTGTGCTAGCATGTCTCTTGCTCTCCAGAACAATAAAAATTAAAGCCCAGAACAGTAAAGATTAAAGCTTAAAGACATTTTCACAACTCTTAGCAAAGCCAGGAGAGCTGGCTTTAAACACAGAGCCAGCACTGACCTGTGAGGAGCCCTGGTAGGGCAGCAGCGTTGGTTCCCCCACTCTCCTCAGCCCACACCTGATTCTCTCCCTTCTCTCACTAAAGAAAGTTTCAAAACTACATTTGTTGGGCTTTTTTGCTCTGTTGGCCAAGGAGAACACTGGTGCAGAGCCAGGTGTTGTCAGACCAGCATAGATTGTAGATGCACACAGTTTCTGTATCTGATGGAGGAGCTGGTAATTAGCACTAAAGCAAGAAAAAGGGGCTTTTACCAAAAATCCCAAGTAGCCCCTGCCTCGGCGAGGTCCAGAGTATCTCACAGTATACAACTGTTTTTTCTGGATTTTTAAAGAAGTCTTTAGTGATTACAGATGAATTCCCACAGCCCAAGCATGCAAGCAGGTAACTCACTGCAAAGCAAATCACTGCAGTGAGACAGGTGAGTGAGGGAGCTGAGTGTGAGCATCCCCAGGTGAGAGAGGAAGAGCTGAGTGTGAGCATCCCCAGGTGATGGAGAGCTGAGTGTGAGCATCCCCAGGTGAGAGAGGAAGAGCTGAGTGTGAGCATCCCCAGGTGAGGGAGGAGGTGAGGGAGGGAGGAGGTGAGGGAGGGAGGGCTGAGTGTGAGCATCGCCAGGTGAGGGAGGAGGTGAGGGAGGAGGTGAGGGAGGGAGGGCTGAGTGTGAGCATCCCCAGGTGAGGGAGGAGGTGAGGGAGGAGGTGAGGGAGGGAGGGCTGAGTGTGAGCATCCCCGGGTGAGGGAGGGAGGGAGAGAGGAAGGGCTGAGTGTGAGCATCCTCCTGCAGTCCCTGAGCCCCGTGTGACACCAGCAGCTCACTGAGCCCCTCTGACCCCATTGCTGCAGCTGATGAGGCCAGACAAACCTGCTCAGGCAGGGAACATCCCCATTCCCCACCTCTCACTGCCTCAAACACTCTCTTCCCTGTGCTGATTTCAAAGAAGTGACACAGAAATACCCAGCAGAGTGTGGCAGGTCCATGGTGGGTGCCCTGCAATGATGAAATTCCCCCAGTGTTCCAACACTTGGCTGCCCTTTCCTCCTCCCTCCTCTCCCCTCCAAGAAGTTTCTTTTCAAATGTTATTGTATTTGCACCATTAATGTCACCATCTGAGCTCCTCAACCTGCACACAGCAGCCCCTGGAGCGTAGATTTATTATCCAAATGCCAAGAGTCTTGTTATCACTAATGAACTTCGGGAGGCAGGAGGACTTGTACACCATGGTCTGGGTTTATTTACCCAGCTGGCATCTTTTAACCACTGAAAAATGTTACCCCTTTAAATCATGTAGCCCCAGATAAATGTGTCTGCTTAAAGCCTGGTAGCTCTGCTGACAGAACACGTGGTGACCCTTCCCCAGCACAGCTGATGACTTTCAGATATTAAACAGGACCCATTTTCTTAGCCTTTGTCTGAAATCACTTTCATGCCCAGCAATCTGAATTATGCCAGCCCAAAAAAAGGAAATCTGTGAATTTGCACTGGAGCTGAATTTCCTAAAAGGCCAGGAATATGTGCATGTGGACACTGAGATAAGCAGGCACCTCACTTCGTTACAAAAATGAACTGTATATTTTGATCTGCTAATTTAACCTCTTTCCAGCAGCAATTCTTGCTACTCCACAGATCCCAATTCCACAATATATGAGGCAGCTTTGTGATTGAGCAGGTAAGTGACACACTGGATGTGTCACGTAATAAACATTGGCTTTGCTCAAAAACTGTGAACTTAATACTTCGGTTCTCACATGCAAACCATTAGTTTGGGATATGGAATACTGCTGCACACAACTTTAAACTTTATAGAAGAAAAAAACTTTCATACCAGCAGGGTTTTATAGTCCCAATTTTCATGGGAAGTACTTGACAGAGAGGCGTGAACACAGTTGAAACAAATGCACTTAAGATGTTACACACTTCCCTCCCATTGCACATGTGTTTAAGGGTTCTGCTGGGCTGTGCACCAAAAATCCAGTCACAGAAATCCTTCTTATTCGCTCTGAAATTTTGTTTTAGTACTTCTGGCCCATACGCACACAGGCTGAAGTTTCTGACAGAGGTCTGCAAAAGCAGAGTTAATGTTCACCACAAAATTCTCCCATTTACATGGTGGGGCAAGGCCAGCTGCTAGAGAACAGAAAAAAGGTGGTGGGAAATGTCCCATTCCAGCAATACCCCCCAAATTCAGGCTGTTTCTCTTTAGAAACCATAAACTTTAGAGATGGCAGGTACCAGAGCTTTCTCACCAAGTGAAGGAGGACAGCAGCACTGCTGCGAAGAGAAACAGTTCCCAGAGAAATGTCTGTGAGCAATTACCTGCACCAATTCTGTTTTCTTCACAAGAATTTGAAGGCTACTCTGACACACAGCAAATCTTCAGCTACCTCTGATTGTTTGCACAAAGTGCAACATGGTTGACAAAAAAGGAATAACAGAGACAGAAAAATTAATTTACATCATTTTCATGCCTGAAAGAAAACAAACAAAACTAGAACTGGTACAGTTAAGGATTTGGGATAGTAAGAGTTCTTTTTTGACCACAATTTTCATCCAACCACCACCAAACCACTTGCAAACCACTCAAGGTTTCATCACCTCTTGCTCATCCCTTTAGAGCCCAAGGTGCATTTCCTCAATTCCAGTAGCAGAAGTTCCTACAGCCACTTCCAACTGGACAGGAATTCACCATGAAAAGTCATTTCCAAGCCCAGCATTCAGCTGCCTTGGCTTGCACTGGATGTGGAACAAGTGAAGCAGCACGGGAGGAAAGCAGTTTCAGATATTTTTGTTGTAGTTGATGGTAGCTGTTTGCCAGTTCTTTACATTACACACAACCTTTCAAACAAAAAAAAAAAAAAATAGAAATGAACACCACCATGTAAATATTATATATATATAGACATTTATTGTGAGTCTATTGCCCACCCTTAAAAAAAAACAAAAAAAAAGAACACAAGTAGCTCAAAAATTAATTGGGGTTGTTCTTTTTTTAACTTAAGTTTTTATTTGTCGTCTAGGTCCTGAGTCTCTGCAGTGGAGCCAGGTCACATTTTAAAGCCATTCTCACAAACCACAATTACTAGAAATGCTTAAAACAAAAGCCAAGATTCCCTTGCAGTGCCTTGCCTCCAGGAGCTGGGATAATAAACACAAGCCCAGATATCCCAAGACTCAGTAAAAGCACAAGAAACAGCAACACTGTCTCCATTTCAAAGTGTTAAAAGGTATTAAAAGCCCTGGTCACTAGAGGGTGTAAACCAAACCCTTACAGGATCTGTGACTGGAGATCTTATTACTCAAAGGGCTTTGTGCAACTCTAATTTTATAGATAAAACTAGAAAAATAAATATGTCCTGCAGTGTGTTATTGATAATTCACCCAGGGCAAGGGACCCTCCTGGATGGGCAGAGGCAGATGTGCCAGCTGGGTGTGAGCTCCAGGGGCTCAGCTTGGCTTTGGGGGTGCAAGATCCAGGCTGGTTCTTTGTTGGACTTCATTGTACAACTTCAAGAACTCAATTTGGTTCTCTTCCAACTTTCCCTTGAGAAACAAAATAAATAAATAAATAAATAAAATGAGACAGAAGGGGGGAAAATTGGGGGGGATTTAGAACAAGGTGGGTATCTGGGAAGAGTTTAAAAGCTTCAGCCAAATGAAATGGGAGTTGGCACACTCAGGTTTTATGGGCTATTTTACCTTCACATAAAGTTTTCCAGCTGCAGATGACCCAGCCAGCTGCCCTGGGCCTCTTGCCATGGGTGTGCTGGAGGTGACCTGCCAGCTCTGCTCCCACATCTCCTGCCTCTGCACAGGGCACTACTGACCTGACTCAGGGCTGAGGGTAAACCCCTGTGTCAGTCCTCTGTGAGAGAAGAGCAGGGGGCAGCAGGGATGAGGATTTCCCCGTTTGGAATGTAAATTGGGACTAAATTCTGCACCCTGGTGTGATGGACACCAGGCCCTGAGCATCACCTCCCATCACAGGCAGGGATGGGACAGGAGTCAGCCTTGGGAAGGGACTGTCCCCACTCCTGTCGTGCTGTTTCCTGTCTGACCTCTGTGTCCTCCTGGCAGAGGTGGAATCACAGTGGAGCAGCTGCCTCAGGCACGACTGAGATGGACTGAGGATCCAAACCAACAGATTGTGGAAGTTTGGGAAAACAGTTAATCCCTTCCAGCCCAGTGTTCTGCTGGTTGTCCTGAGAGCTGGAGCAGAGTGAAGTCACTGCCCAGTAAAACCCTAACTGGCTTCTCCCTGACACTGATGGAGTGTTCAGTAGCATTAATCCCCTCCTGATCAATGATTCTCTTCAAAGCAGGACAGACCCTTCACCAGAAGATCTCCAAGACCTCTGCCACCATTATTGCATTTCATGGGATGCTCCACTCCACTTTAAAAGGAGCAAACACCAGTTAGGAGGAGGCCAATGCTGCAGCACCATTCGAGGGAAAGAGCTGGGTAGGAAAGAGAAGAGCCCTGATGGCCAGCTCTGAGCTGCAGGTCAGAGTTTCTGAGGCTCAGCTCATGGCACTGGGAATAAACATCCAAGCACCCAGATTGGGTTATCCCCTGAGCAGCCTCAAAGTGCTAAAAATAAATCTGAAAAATAAAAGCTCCTGCCCGGCACACCAAAACACAACAGGCATCAAATTGCATTAGAATGTTTATATTGAGGAAAATTGCATCCTGCAAACTTAAATTATCTCTCTCCTCCCTCTCCCCTCCCACCTGCCACAGCCCATTTCCTATTATATTTTTCTAACAAACCGATAGATGCTTGAAATCATGGAAAGCCATAAAGAATTGGAATCAAATTAAGTCTACATTCTAACTGCATTAGGTGCTGTCAAGCATAGTTTACTCACTCTTCACAGTTCTATCTAGAGGCTAAACAATTTTGTACCCTTTCTCTACTAATCAAAACTGATTACTCTGATAATGGACCCCTGACGCTGAACACTTTATGAAGGTAAATTATGCCATATCGAACAGGAAGGGGAATGGAAAAATCACCCAGAGATAAATAGGCCTAAAGATGCATGTATTGATCTCCCCCTCATTCCTTCTCTCTCTCTCAACGTCTCTATGGCTAAGGGTTCAATCAATAGCCCCAGTGCTGTAATGCCATCTTTTATAATCCCATCATAATTGGCCGTTACCACCCTGTGCCCTCGGATTGGCTTGGGCTGGGGCCTTTGAGAGCTGAGATCTTTTGTTTCTTCCCTTCCCAGATCGTGTGGCTGAAGAGAGAGGTTAAACCTGGCCCCAGAGGTCTCTGAGCCAGGACCTGCCTGCACCCAGGGCAAGGGGAGGGCAGGGATGCCCAGCCACGAGCAGGAATGGCTGGGAAGTTCAGCCAGCATTCCTCCAATTCACACACCAAGGAATGCTCAAGTACAGGCAGATCCCATGCTTGAGCACGTTGATTTTTGATTGTGAGAGACAAAACACCTTCACTCTTCTGGAGCTTCAAAACCCTTCCTGTCCCCAGAGGAAAGGATGGCTTTGCTTTACAAGGTTGGGCAGTTAACAGAACAAGCTGCTCAAGGGAAAGCAATGCTCGTTTGATGCCTACCCACCATGAATTTCAATAGCTCTGGACTATTCTGTCAAAGGACAAAGAACAGAACTGCTTCCCAGTCCCACCCAAATTCCCAGCACAGTGCCTCTACCCCCCTGGGGTAGATTTGGGGCTCTCAGAGATCAGGGAGTTACAAGGAGCACCCTATAACTCCCCAAATTCCTTATTTAAGGTTTTATGATGAGGCTTAGCAATCACATATTGATTTAATTAATTTAATCTCTCTTTGCTTGCTGTCTATAAGATGGTCAATGTCCCAGTTAAATTTTGCAAACATTTCCAATGGCAAAAAAAAACCCTCAACAACAACAACAAAACAACAACAAAACCAGCTTTCTGGGTTTAGGGTCTTCAGATAGGAATTTAAGGTGCAGTTGTTTCTACTACTAGAGAAACCTGATGAATCCAGCAATTGCTTTAACCTCTCTTCCCTACAGCTGAGCTGCATAAATCCCTTCTCCTCTGTCAGCTTCCTTTGTGGACTCCTCTCTTCCCCCAAAAATGCCTCCTTAGGGGGGACCTGCCAGTTCCTGTGCTGAAGTTATTCACAGCACACGTGCTTTTAGGACACTACATCATTACCACAGCAGGGACCTCATGTCCACCTTCACTTAGCAAGTCAGTATTTATTTCATCTTCCTTTCCTGCTTTGCTGCACAAGGGAGAGGGGCAAAAGCCAGAGCAAAGACAGGAGCCAGGGGAAGTTATCTTTCAAAAAAACAAATTACAAAAGGGTGGGGTTTTTCCTTTTCTTTCCCAAGTAGCTCAGTTTTCCCAGTGTTCAACCACAATAAAGGCAGGTAAAAGTGCATGAAGATAACAGTTCATGTGAACAGATAATGGTGCAAGTGCTGGGATAACTAAAATAGCTCAACAAAATAAACTAAACAGACCCTCTGTGTTGTTTCTGGATAGTTCTGGGACACTGCCCTGCCCCAGACACACTAAAAACTGGAATAAAAGGGCATTTCAGCCATGAGGAGATCAGGCAGATCATTTAGTTCCTAACTCATCTATTTCTAAAGTATGTGTTACAAAGATGTTGTTAGAAGATAAAAATAGCAAACCAAGGGAGCTATTCTAATTTACTGAGTTTTCATTGCACAGATGCACATATCCAAGAATTATTCACTCAAAATCCACAAGGGACTAGCTGGACCTGTGTGAAACCTCTAAATCTTCCCAGCAGAGAACAATCACTCAGGAACTTCACCCATTAAAAACAGGGGAGGTGAAAAGACTCTCCTGATCCCTTTAATGAGGAGAGGAGAGGAGAGGAGAGGAGAGGAGAGGAGAGGAGAGGAGAGGAGAGGAGAGGAGAGGAGAGGAAGAGGGAGAGGGAGAGGGAGAGGGAGAGGGAGAGGAGAGGGAGAGGAGAGGGAGAGGAGGTTTCTTCTTATTGAACATACATCATCAATACCCAAAATCCATTCCCCCCTGTGGCCAAGCACAGAGCCTCACCCATCTCTACTGGGACCTTACCCAGGCAACACTTTCAAACACATTTACTTTGTTTGCAGCTACTTACCTCTCTCTTTTCACACTGTCCTCTCACCAAAAAAAGTCTTTTTGAAGTGTCTGGGAGATGGAACATTTTGATGGTTCCCAATACACAGCAGCACTCAAACCCCCTCTCATTCAGCTCTGGGGCAAGTTTTGGTTCATGAGGTGGTCAAGGAGAGCTGCAGGCTGTGCCCACACCAAGCTGACCTGAACCTGTTTCAAACAGGAAATGAGAGCATCAGATCCTCCAGGCACAGTTTCAGGGGGGAGGAGGTAGGGAATAAACTTCTGATAATTTAATTATTGTTCCTATTTGAAATGCCTGTGTCCTGGCAGAGGCCTGTCCTCACCTGCCTCCCTCAGCCACGTGCAGTCAGAGGAATCCAAGGAGCACACACCACCTGATCTTCCCTGTGAGAACTGGTTCAAGGCTTGTGCTTTGGGGGTGTTGAGGCAGATGTGCACAGGGGTCACCACAGGTCCTCAGGTGACCAGAGTGACCCATGCAAGCCTTGGGCCATGACCCAAAGGTGGCTCAGGTGGCTTCTGCAGGTGTCCTGGCAGAGCTGCTGTCCCTCCCCAGCATCACAGGCTCCTCTTTTCTCTCCACACAAAATCCACTCAGTTTTCAAATAACACAGCAACAAATAACACTCGTGCCTCTCCTCTGAGCCTCCCAACAGAGCCGCTTTGTCTCCTCTGCACTTAACAAGACAAAGAAGATGGTTAACAAGAACTTTTGCAGATATGTTTTATTTTTATTTTTAAGACCTTCGGAAGCCAACTCATCTGCTCTCATGGGCTTCTGGCTGCTACGTCTCACTTTATTAGTGACTTTGGCCTTGAGTGCCTCAGCTGTTTGATCAATACTGCAGGGGGTCAGTGATATTTTCTCACTTTTAGTGTCTCGCTGCCTTTAACTTTGTCACCTGATGAACAGCACTACCCCTGGAACGCTTATCTCGTATCGATTTTCTCCCGGCTCCTGCTGCATTTCCAGCTGTCCCACCATTTCCCTCCCTGTCACCACATGCCCATTTAATGTTAACTTATCCCCTTTCTCCCAGGCTTTTCATCCTTACAGGGTCTTTTGCCTCCCCCCTCCCTGCCCAACAGCAGATTGTCAAAAAAACAATTTCCTTTTTTCACCTGACTCATTGTTATCCTTCAGCCGTTCATTGTTTGTCAGCCCAGGGCTGGGCTCAGAGAGGGGCTGAGTTGGAGCAGATGTTTGAAAGCCCCCTGCCCCCAGCCACACCACCCAGCCCAGGCTGGAGGGCTCAGATTTACCACAGAAAGTTTGTTTCCCTCACCAATAGAACTTTTCCTCTCAGCTCTGTGGCTCAGAAAGCAAAACAAAATTATTTTTGCACTGCGGGGCAGAGCAAACAGCACTGTTTAATACCTGCTGAAAGATACCAACTTAAAGACCAGGGAACAATTTTTTATCAGGGAAGGGTTTCACAGTAGCCTGTTTCCCACTGGGACTGGTGGGAAAGGGATCACAAGCACCCAGCACACTTTGCCCAGAGTCCCAGCAGTGGGACAAGGGTGCAATGGAAATGCTGCTGCCATCACCTCCTGTGATGTGCAAGGCTGCTCCACAGATCCTGCCCTCCCAACTCCCTTCTGCAGAACCCACCCAGTCCCAAAGGAAGTTATGGACAGGTCTCACCCTCTCCTTTGCCCCTGTGGTGGGTGAGGACAGCACACACACCCAGGACCGTGGGGCAGCTTGTCCCTGTCCTGCCCATGGGAAGCTTTCCAACCCCTGAGGTCTCCCTGTGCCTTCCTCCAAGCCATCCCAGAGGATGGAGCTGCGTGGCTGTAGGGCCACCCACAGGTCCCTGCCCAGCACTGAGCCCTTCCCTGGGCAGCTTTACCCCTGCCCAGCCCTCAGTCCCTGCCATTAGACCCTGATTTAATGTGCACGTGCTCTTTTTCTCATCTAACAAGTTTATTCCTCTGTCAGGTGCAGCCGGAGCGCTGCACTGGGACAGACAGAGGGGGATTTATTGTGCTAACAGGTTTATTCCTGCAGCAGCTATTCATTTATGCAGACTCCCCTCTTGTGCATGAGTGAGGCAGAGGCTCCTGCTCAGAGCGAGCCTGCATTGCCCTCCCGCGGCCAGCGCCCGGCTCCCGGAGCCGCACATTAATCATAGCAGCGGGAGTGTAAAATTCAATTTTACCTCTCCATTCATTCTGAGATGAGTTGAAGGCCGGCCTTGTACATATAAACCACACTTTACTTCATCAGAGCCCCGGTAACAAATGGAGTGTCTTCTTCGGGGAGTTTAACCATCAAAAAACACCGCGCCGTTTAATTCCACGCGTGCCGAGGGTCAGAGAAGGAGCTCTTGGCATCAGCAAATGCTTCAGCCCTCAGCTGTGCAGTAAACTATGTTTTAGAGATTGTTCCTCAATACGAAATGATCAGTCCATTTATCTGCTAAAGCAGCCTGTCTCTTTGTTCAGTCTCCCAATATTTTTTCCGCTGACCTGATCTGGACAATAAACCAAAGTCATCTTAAGATATTCACCGTTCAATTTGTTACTTGAGTGCCTGCAGGCCCGGCTGGCCCTGCTGTCAGCATCCCAGGCTGCCCAGCCTGCACCATTAACCCCAGTGCCTGTGCCAGGCACCCCTGGCCCTGGGTGTGCACCAGCTCTGCCCAGCTCACGGGGCCGGGCTCTGGTCCCAGCTCCTGCCGTGTTCCAAACCCCAGCCAGGTGTTCTGCCAGCATCCCCCTCACACCAAATGCACCCCAGCACTTGGAGGAGGATTTGGGGCTCTCTCTGAAGCTGTTTTTGCAGAGCTGCAGCCACAGTCCCTCCCCAGGGTGCTGTGATGCTGGTTCCCTTTGACAAGGGGGAGCTGATCTGTACTCAGGGGGTGCCCAGGGCCCCTCTTTGCACCCTGACCTCTCTCCTGGAGCTGGGCAGTGCTACCACCTGCAACTGAAGAGGGCTTGGAAGTCCCACCATAGTCTGAGTGAATGCTTCTGGGCCAACATGCAGGGCAGGAATTTATCAGTTATCCCCTCCCACAGCTGAATTTTATCTGTTTTGCAGCAGTTTGGTGCAGGAGCTCACCCTCCTTACAGTTCTGTGCACCCTTACTAGCCAAGGCTGATGAAATTATGTGACTCTGTCCCCCAGAAGGGGATGTTACTCATGCACAGCCAAATCACTGCTGGCCATCAGCTTCTCACTGGTGTCTGAGCTCTGGGCTTCCACTTTTAGAACTGGTTTACCTCTCTCTACATCACTTTATGGGAGGCTTTTAGAAACTCAGTTCCACAAGAGGTTGCACAGAACCTCAAAGAGCTGAGCTCGCACTGGCACTGCCACCTCAAACTCACCTGGCTATCTCAGGTATCTCAGTGAGCAAACTGGGTGTCAGGCACCTTATCCTTTGGCATCAGCAGTCCCTTGGCACTGCATGGCAGATCAGACACCCACACATGGCTGTGGTGTCACTGCAGGAGCCAGACACCCCAAAGTCAGCCCTCACAGCTCCCTGACTCACACCCAGAGCCCTTTCATGCACGGAGCTGTAAATAACCAATGCAAGTTTACATTACACTGATGGAGGCATTTAATCTTTAAAGACATTAAAAGAGCTTCCAAACCACCAAGCCATCCTGGCTGCACAGACAAGGCACTGCCTAGAAAAGCTGCTCCTCATAATCATTAATTTTGGTTCACTTGCCATTTTTCATTACATGTTTGCCCCATGTTGCCCCATGAGCAGCTCCATATCACCTACCCAGCATCACAGGAGCAGCAAGATTTTAACAGCAGCCTGCTGACAGCAGGAGCTTTCCCAAAGCTTCCCACCTTGGCTGTGCCACACCAACCCTTCAGCCAAAACAACACCCGCCTGCAGCAGCAAATGAGAGATGCTGGAGGTCTCTAGAAGGGCATTTTCATTTCACTGCAAAGGCCCAGTGAGCTGGATTGTTGTGAGTGTGTGTGTTTGTGCAAAGCACACCCTGGAGAGACACACCTCAGCAGCTGGGCAGTGGCAGTCACTGCCATAACCTTAATTTGTGTTTTTTTCACTGAAAAGTTTTCATTAAAAACATTTTGATCTTTTTTTTCACAATGAAGATTCTAACCCTCTGTGCATGTTTTGAAGTTTCACCCTGCTTCTTTCATGCTTTTTTGAACAGAAAGGGAGCTGAAAGAAGCTTCCTTTGCAGGTCTGCATCTCTCTGCAGCGGAAAAGCACAAGGAGAGGGATGTAGCAAAATACTTTCTGCCACTCAGCCAGAGAGAGTGAAGTGAGGAAAAAAGTGCAACTGAAATCAAGCACAGCATTTGAAGATCAGTCAGCACTGAGAAATATCAGATGTCAGCAATCTGCTCCTTCCAGTTTTAGAGAGAAGAGTTTTCTCTCAAACCATCTCAGCCAGTTTTGGCGACAAAATTCCAAACACGCAAACCCACTTGCCAAAACCATTTCTGCCTTCCAGAAAGCATCGTGTTTGTGGGTGTCAATAAATCTGACAGACACTGCAGTCTCCTACTGCTGTAGGAGATAAAATTTCACCCGTATTTACACTCCAGTAAAATGAACCACAAGTGGATTTACCCAGAGAGAGACAAAGTCAACAACAAAATTCACATGTTCCAGTTCTTTCTCTTTCCAACCAAAAAGTCATTCCAGATAAAATTCTGGAGGGAGGAGGTGAATTTACAATGTTTATCTACTAACTTTGGTAAAAATACACAGAGCAGCCTGCTCCAAAGTGGCTGACAGTGCCTCTGGAGTCCTTGAAGGTGTTTTTCCCTGGAGAACCCACCTTGGGAAGAGCTGTGATGGTGACAGGCACTGTGCCTGCCTCTGACTGTGCCCTGGGCAAAGCTCTGTCAGGCTCAGCTCCACTCTCCTCTCACTGCACCTGGTGCAGCGATTCTGGCAAAGCCTAAAACTCCTGGCTTGCCAGAAGTTATTGCTTGCTTAGGTACAAGGGTTCCTGGAAAATTTCCAAACCCTAATGGGAACTTCACTCCAGTGACTGAGTAGCAGGTTCCCACATATTTCAGCCTCCCTGGTCCCTGAGATTTCCTCCCACAATACATCTTCCCTCTGTGTTCTACTCCTCACACCCACAAGACAGTCCTTAAATAGACTCAAGAGGACTTTGTGACAAAGGGACAAGAATTAGGAGGTGTCTGTGAAAAGCTTTTGGATGGAGAGCAGCAGGAGGACATTGAGCAGCTCCAGAGCAGCAGCTGCTCTTACCAGCATGGACCAAGCCCTGCTGCCTTCATTCGCTGTGTAATGAGGAGTGCTTCCCACTTGGATCTCCTCCCTCATCTCCACAATTCCTCCTTGTGGTGCAGCACATCCTCAGGAGGCCTCCAAATGGTGCTGGAATTGAAAGATGCAACGATGAATAGCAGCAAAGGCACAAACACCCCCAGAGTAACCTGCACAGGGTGGGTTACACACTGCTCACCCACCCTCAAAGTGGCACCAGTGGGGACATTCTGAGCAGGGGCTCATGAGGTTTGACTGGGGCCATTTACCATTTATAGAATTCACTTTAAATTCACCTTTTCTGTATGTATTTTGGGACAGGATGAGAAACAGAGCATAACACGAGTCTTGACAGCTGCTTGGAGCATCAGTGCTAGGGGGTGTGGGTGCCTTACAAGCATCACCATGTGGGGACCCTTGGCCAGACCAAGGGGCAGTGACAGCCTGGCTCCTCTCAGCCTGCCCTGCTGCTGACAGGAAGCACTCACACACCACCAGAACTGCCTCCTTCTCTCTGTGCTGAGCCCTGCAAGGCAGATCAGGTGTCCAAACCCTGCACTGACTCCCTGCCACGATGGTGCTCACACAGGCAAGCTGTGAAGACAGGGTTTGTAGGAGAGCCAGGAATGGCCACCTCTGGAATGCTCCAGAGCAGCAGGTCCCAGGCACACAGCTGCAGGAGGAGTCACTTTCTGCTCCTCTATCTAAACCAGGAGGCTTAATCCTTCTCTGATGGATCCCTCACCACTGTGACACGCTGCTTTTCCACCCATGTGATGGAAAGGGTTAAATCAGCAGCAGCTGCAGTTTCCAAAACGCCAGATTTTGAGTAAGACAAGGCACTTGTTCAACTCTGCTGCAGTCCTGACACAACCCCCTCCATGTGCCAGGCTGCCCTGGGAGCATCCCCTGGGAGCTGCAAAGAGCCTTGCTGGTGTCCTGGCTGCTCTGACAGCTCCTAATGGCCATCAGTATTTCACAGTGTCCCAGGCTGTATTTACATCCAGAGCTGCCTCTGTGATCGATGCCTTGCAGCAGCTCTGCCCCGGGCTGTGCCAGCTCAGCAGCAGATCCTGCTCCCTGTGGCAGCACTGAACATGATCCTGGCTCTTCCAGGCTCCAGCACATCCCTAAGGGTCCCTTCCCTGCCCTGGCTGCAGCAGGGTCTTTGCACAGCTCATGGAACCCTGGTATCTCACCAAAGGGGGAAGGAGCAGGACTTCCATAAAACCTGGCTCATGGAAGATGTTTCCTGACATCAAACATTCCCTGTTTGATAGGATCCTCTCTCTGCCAACAGGCATCTGCAATAACGATCATTCCTTGGCCTGAAGGGAACCAAGAAGCTGCTGTGATTTGTAGCTCCCTGTCCTGCTCTCTCTCCTGTAAGTTTTGACTTTTCCAAGCAAAGCAGTACAGGATGCAAAGCCCACAGGGACCTGGTGGGTGATCCCTGGTCAGGTGGGAGGCCTTGGAGGGAGCCCTGGAGACAGAAGCAAAGCAGGACCCTCTGCAGGGAAACCCACCCACCTCCAGGCATCTGTGGGAGATCAGGAACACCCCAAGGACAGGAAACATCCTCCTCTGACTGCTTCTACCTCAGCTTTCCTCCCCTCCTGCCTCTCCCTGCAACACCCAGGTGGGGAGGAGAGCACAGGGAGCAACCCTGGACCTGGGAAGCAAGGAAACAGCGAGGGTGGGATGTGCAGCTGCATCCAGCTGCAAACATCTCCTGATCCCACACTGAACTCAGCACCAGGGATTTCCTCGAGTGGCGCTCCTGATGCTCTGTGCACTCCAGGAACTGTAAGGGAGAGTTCAAATAAATCTGAAAGACAAATTAAATGCCTTCAGTTATTTTAAAATCTAACTATTATTCTAGAAAGGAGAAAAGAGGGATTTTTTTTCCCCAGGCAATTTTTGATTGCTCATAATTGGCAACACAGCCAAATACAACCCCTGCATCTCACAGCCTGGGACATCCACAGCCCTGCAAAAGCCAATTTTGGAAGGGAGCAGGAAGATACGCCTGCATCCTCTGAGACAAATCACATCTGCCATGTGGCCACAAACAGAACAGGGGGATTTTTTTTGTTTGGTTTGGGGTTTTGGGGTTTTTTCTTTGCACTAAACTGTTAATTTTGTTTACTACAATAGTGGCTAGAATCCAACACAGCTCGAAAATTCCTTTGTAGTGAGTATGAAGTGTGGACAGACTGCCATTTTTTATGACTCAGGGTGTAAGGGAAATAACCACTACAGAATTTATTGGTTGGGAATTTGGGGGATTTTTAGGGCATTTTGTCTGTTTGCTTTTAAACCAGCAGGACATTCAGCCCTCTGGGGTCTCTGCACCTCAAATCCTGCCTTTATCCCACAGCCACCGGTAGCTTTTTCCTTTACCCCTTCTCATCCCACTTACCATTAACCTAATTAAATGTTAAAACTGAAGAATAAGGGAAACTTCTGAAGAATTGGCCAATTAGTTTCTCCCCACGATGCTTCTTGAAACCGGTGCCTGCCATCTACTGGCACTTTTCACAAAATGCAGGCAATTTTCAGCCAAAAACTGAATTTAAGAAGTTTTTCCACAAGCTACTTAAGTTCATCTTGCAGCTTGTTTATTACAAGCCCCCACTTACTCTAAATGCTGAGTCGTGGTGTCGAATTTCTTTGCCAATTGTTGATTGTATGATCACTCGATAGAGATTAACGTTATGAAATTAGAATAATAAACTTGGTTCCAAGCTGCTCTCAGTAAAATTGCCTGAGCCCAGTGACGCTCACCAGAATCCTGGGATGAGCACAGTTATCCCTGACACTGATGCTCCCAAAAGAAGGGATTCTGAAAGGCTCATCTGTTTCCCTGCTCTTCTCTCCCTCCTTCCCTACAACCAAGGCTCCCAACTTTTAATCACTTGTCTCTTCAGATTAACCAGAAAGGGTTGTGTCTGTTTGCCCATCAATTTATCAGAGTTACTTTTAATCCACAAGGTGGGAAATATATTTCAATTAATATTTTCTTGGCTGAATCTTTATTCCAGCTTAGCTTCATCTTCTTGTAGAGCTGACAATACTCAAGTCCTGAGTAGAAACACTGACAGCACTTTTTCAGGGGCTTGAGGAGAGCACTTTTGTTTTTCCACATAGTAATTTGGTATCAATTTACTTCTTAAGTAATCTGTCTCCTTGCCAGCAGTGGAATGACTTCTGTTCCAAGCAGCATTTTGATTCAACAGGCTGATATTTTAACCTCAGACTCCAAAAGCCAGGGTTCAAATCCTTAAATGTTTCTTACACTCCTGACAACCATCTTCAAATGACTCCAACCTCCCCCAGAACAGGCTGTTAATGCAGCAAAGAGCCACCACCAAGGCAGTGACCCACCTCTGTACGTAAAGCTTTTTAAAACAGAATGCTCTGAACAAATCTAGCAGGGAGCTGGAGGTCAAAGTTCTACAAAATCTAGAGATTTTCAGGGTTTTTTTTATGTTTTCTGTCTTCAAACACCTTCAAAGGGCTCACATCTCTGATGTGAGCAGTGTTTTCTCACTAAAGGTGACCTTAGTCTAGATCCTAACAACACTGATTCTTAGCCTGCATCTCTAGTATAAGGCCTGCCTGTTCTGGGTGTGGTGATACCTCAATAGTTTGTAAAACTGCTAAAAAGACAAGTCTCAATTTCTTTTTGTTTTGTTTATAAAACTCATTCTTACAGAACTGTGACGGTTTGCAGCATGTGACAAAGCTTGCACATCCCTGGGTTCTGAACTCAGCAGGAACCACAATCATTCCTAGAGGAAATTCTGCAGCTGTGCAGCCAGGTAAAAGAACATCTGGACAAGAGAGGTCTCCAGCCCCACCCAAAATTCTCAGAGTTGGCAAATGCAGCTCTGCCAGCCCAGCCCAGCCCAGCCCAGCCCAGCCCAGCCCAGCCCAGCCCCCTGGGAAATCACCCCCTGCTCAGGCCAAAGTGATGCATTCCCAAGTTTCCTCAATTCAACAGTTTTATTTTTCTTAAGAATACTTCCAGAGGACAGAGAAACACAGACAACTGACAAGTCTTCACATTCAGTTCTTTCTCCAATCCTTTAAGAGAAGAAAAACCTGCAAATTGAATCTTTTCAGTGAGTTCCAACACTGCTCTCAGCTCTGGCTAGGAGACAGTCCCTGCCCCAAAGAGCTTCCACTCTAAGAGAGTAATACAAAGGTGAGGGGCACAGGGACGACAAGGAGGGAGGTGACACAGTTTTCATGCTGCTGGTGCCATTCCTGGAGACTGGGACGTGTGTTTGTGCTGGCAGTCAGGACAGACACGCTGAGCAGAGCACACAGGGCACTGGCACAACGTGTTCTCTCTGCAGGTATTTGGGAGAGACAAGGTAAAGAAGCTCTCAAGAAAGTTTTCAAGGCAGTCCTGTGATGAGGAAGGCATTAGTTCTATGTAGAAATTTTTGCCTATTTACATCCTTTTTTTTTTTTTTTTAGAAGAAAATGAAATAGTTAATATGCCAAAAAACACACTCATCAAATCAGGTGAATTACAAAAATAAAATTTCCAAGTGATGTCTTTCTAAAAAAAATATCAACAGGTAAAAATGGAAAATGGAAATAAATAAATACATGTATCCAAGCTATCTTGTTGAAACACAAACAAGCATAATTCCTTACTGAACAGTAACCATGGAATCCTGATTAAAGCAGCAACTGTTCAGAGCACCCTTCTCCTCAGTAGCAGAGGAAAACGAGTCCCAAGCAGTAAAGAACAGATTTGTAATAAAAGAAATATAAAGGACTGTGTTCCTCATAGGAAAGCACAGAACATTTCCCTCTTTGCTGATCAACAGAGGCTAAAAAACAGAGTTCCATGATATCTCCCAGATGAAATTTACTGGTATTTCCAAGCAGTGGAAGGTTAACATTTTTTCTCTTATAGGATAAAAAAGAAAAACAAAGCCCCGTCTGTGAACTTGATTGATTGTGAACACACATTTAGTCCCCTGATTGAGCAGAAAATTAATCCATCTTAAAAATACTGAGCTGCTCTTTCTCCCCCTCCCCAAGCAGCAGCTCCCAGGAGCAGAACCCAGACATTTCAGTACCCAGGGACTGCTCAGCACAGCGAGCTGGGCCAGCTCAGCCTCGGGCAGGACCCTTTCACTGCTTGGGAGCACAGGCTGCACCAGTTTGGGATGGTCCAACAGGAAATCAACGTTTCCATGGCAGCACCTTGCATTTCAAGGGGTAGTTGATTGCCCTGGGCTCCTGCTGGCAGGAGCCAGGCTCAGTTTGGCCGGTGTAAGTCACAGTGCTCTGGGTGACAGGAGGCAGGGTACCCTACTCCCCACGCTCATAAGGCAGTACCACTCCAGGAAATCTGCTTCTTTCTTGAAGGTTTCAGGTTTTTTGTGGTCCTGTATGTCCTCTTACTTTTTAAGTTGTTTTTTTCTACCTATTTAAAAGGAGCAACATGCCCAGATTAACAACAGAGGTCAAGTAGGCAAAGATTAAAATGTCCACAATGCAAGCTCTAGGTTTACAATGTACTGGTCATGCATAAACCCCTACAGATCCTGGCAGGCATTTAAACATTTAGGTTGATGGAAGATCAAATTGCTAATGAACTGACTGCTGAATGGACTGTAGCCAGCTTGAAATCACTGGTAGGTTCTGCTTCTGATGTCACAACAGCTGAAGTCATGTCAGTGGTCATCTACTTTAGCCCTTTTTGCTTTCAAGGAAAGATGCTGCAAGAAAAGAAAAGAACAAAAAAACTGCTTAGCAGATATGCCAAAATTAGAAAAAAAAAAAATCAACTACCATGCTTTCAATCCTTAATCACAAATAAATTCTAACACAAATACCCACACCCATCCACAACTAAAATAAACCCATTAAATAAAAACCCCAAAGTGATATTCTGGCTTGTAATAAAATAACATCTAGTCTTTCTTCACTAGCTGCAATCATAGGAACAATTTCCCACTGGAAGCAACTTTCCAGGTGTAAAAATGCACAGCAAAATGTGCTCCCAATAATACATCTGCAAAAAACACCAGGAGAATGTACGTGAAGGACGAGATTTTAACAACTGTATTAATCCTGAAGTTCACTGGATCTTTGGAACCTCTGTGCCCTTAAAGACCTAAAAAATGTGGAATGAAATATGAAGGGAGTTCTGCAAAACTTGGAATGAGAAATAACTGACCAAGACCAAGATGTAGAACATTTTTTCACACAGAGTCCTATTCAGTGGTAATTTGTTTTTAACTTGACACAGGATTAAAACCTTTCCTATTTCAAGAATCTCTTCCTAGCACAAAGATGTACCCTTCAGTAGAAAAAGGGTCTGAATATCTATAAATTAACAAAGCTGTGTGATTTGCAATGGTTCACTTATTCAAATTTTACATGTATGACTCAAAGTTTTACACAAGAGAAATATTTATAATTTTCAAACATTATATGAGGACACCCAAACCTCTTTGCTTGTGTGGATAACTGACCAGGCTGGAAAAGAGAGTCTTCCTCAAAACCAGCACCATCCTTCAGAGCTTCCATTTATTTTAGGATGAAAACAATGATTAGGTTGTACTGCAAACTGACTTTACTTGATTAAGTCAAAAGGATGGCAGTGGTAAAAATTAGGTTTTGATGTAATTTCATAAAATATCTATAGCAGTAGTAGCACTACCCTGAAAAACGTTCCCTCAGTCAGGCAGGCAGCACAATTCAACACAAGTCCTCTTTGCTACCACCTACCTAAAGGAAAACCTCATCCCAAACTTCAGCCTGTGGAGATTTGTGTGGATTCTGTGTGGGTGTGGGATGTTAAATGTAAATTATGTGACAACTGTAAATATGTGAGTCAAAGGAGTAATTATTGCAGGGACAGATTCAATTCAACATTGGCCCAGCTCCTTTTCATTCCATGTCTGCAGATCTTCTCCCAGCAGCTGAAAGCTCAAGGCTCTGCCCCACAGGGGTCATCACTGCCTTTGTCAGATGTGATATAGGAAAAAGGCAGAAGATATTCAGCTACTTAGAGAGTGTATTTATAGATGGGAATTGTCTGCATAATTGAGATGAATTATCCAAGATGAGCTTTAAAAAAATCCTCTGTCAAGTCAGTCACAAGAACAGATGCCAAACTGTTGGGAAATGTAACCACAGAGGTGTCCTAAGGTGCTCCCTGCAGTGCAGGATTCTCTATTTTGACAAAACCCCAAGGAAGGGAAAGAAAACAAACACCAGATTCTCAAAAAACTCAAATAGTGAAACATAGGTATAAATTGGAAACAGACCACCTTTTTCATAGGTCTGATATGAAAATGCATTTTTTCACTCTGATTTTGGAAATATTTCATTAATATAGAATAAAATGTTGGGTGGTTATTAATGTCCCATGGGAACTTCAAATAAAAGATCAATTAGGTAATCTGTACAGCATTTATAGGATATGTTATACCAACAGCTGCAGCAGAACTAACATTCAGATAATATTTCATGCCAATTCAGTTCTCAGAATGACCAGTGGATTGACAGATTCACATGAGACAGAGTCACCAAAGGTTGGTGACAACTATTAAAAGATACTTTTGATTTACAAGTATCTGTACCACACACAGCAATTTGCAATTAAAGTTTGCACAAACAGCAGCTGTTCTTTGCCATTTCACATTTGAAGAGATCAGAACTGATTTTTCTGCAGTAAACAATTAAAGGTTCAGAATTTTCACAAAGATTTGCAAAGCAAAATTATTATGCAAAGTGTGACCACTGTCTCCTGCTGCTCAGGGAAGTGCTACCAAGTGCCTGTGCTCAAGTGTAGAATGGCTGAAGGCTTCATTTCCCACAGTGAAACAAAGCAATTCAATTTGGATGCTGCAAATCCCTTTAAAAAATCCCCAAGGAAGGGAAAGCAGCTCTAACTTACCAACATGGAGGTAAATGTAACTTTAACAGCAAATGGATCTCATTTTGTAACTCTGAGATCCACTGGCTGGGTAACAGGGAAAAACCTTTCATGCATCAACTCACTATCCTCTTCCTTTATATTAAAACCACTACAATGAACAGAGCCAGCTTAATTTCTGTCCCAACAGACCACACCAAAACATAAACCCTCAGAAAGTTCAGACACAAGAGCTGCTGGAGCAGCAATGGTACCGTTTGGCCTTTATGCCGATTCCGTACCGTTCCTTGCTGGTAGAAGTGAGGTGCCAGTTCCAAGAGCCAGGAGGATTCAACGGCTGTCACATCTCTCATGTAATATTTAGCAGTCTGTATGACCTCATTGTAGACCACCCTGGGAGAAAGGAGGAAAAAATGAGCAGTGTTTGCTGTCAGGCAATGAGGGAGAGCTGATTAACAGCATATTTAGACAGTTTCACACACGTGTTGCCAGAGGAGGCACTTTCAGAGTGACAAGAGAGTCTTTAAGCTGTAATTCAGCCTCTTGTCTCTTTCTTTTAGATTGCCATTAAAACGACCTCACCTACTACCAGACCATATGGATGCAAGGTATACATGAAAGAATGTTTGTTTTAATAGGGTCAAGGGGGACTCACAACTGATGCTTTGGAAGAGAGAACATGAGTTACTCTGTGATATCAAAGGAAAGATGTCCAAAGCACCAAAACCCTGCACCCACAACAAGGAGGGCACAAACCCCAGCAGGACTATCCCTGGCGCCAGTCTGCAGACAAGTGAGATAAGCATCAGAGCAAGAAATCAGCTTGAACTCCTGCCATAACATCTCCTGGGAAGAGATTTAGAACATCCAACCATGTGGACTCATCCCCAAGGTCAGCACAGTCAGGCTGCCAGGGTGGGCAACCTCTTTCTGAGGCCACCTTCAGCAGGTAAGGTCGTTTTCCCCAAGGATGTGCAAACCCCTGCACTGAAGGGGCAGCTACAAAATCCTTGAGTCACCATCTGCCTTCTACACACGGCAGAGCTGCAAACACCTGAGGTTTGTGGTTTCTCATTAATTGGTATTTTGCTCTCAAAAGCAAAGAGGAAAGAGTCCAAAATTCTCTTCACCAAATGCACCCTGAGACATGGCAAATTACACAACTGAGGAGAAATGAGAGGAACACAAACCAGAATGAGAACACAATTTCTATACCCCTGTAGCAGACAGAGAATTGAAGACCTCAATAGAGGATGGCTGCCCAAGCTGCAGGAGCACTGAAATTTAGGTTCCTAAGTTAAACTCCTATCTGACAGGATGCCATGACACCAGGCCAAGCTTATCCTTCAAAGTCTCAGCAACAGGCAGTGAAGGACTGAAGTCCAAATATTTGGGTTGATCATGCTGACCTGAGAGTTACAAACACATTTCTGTTTGCTATCTGAGCACCTCTGACCTGCAAATGGAATGATCATATCCCAGCTAATGGGAAAGTACAACCAATTCTTCCCTCAATCTGCTGGACAGCCATAACTTTTCACATCATGCATTTTATGTGTAAGCCTTTTCCCTGCAATCCATTTGCCATTTCTGCAGCACCTGTTTGACAGGATATTTCCTTAATAGGCTTAATAAAAGCAAATTAACCCTAGCTCTGTTTAGGTACAGAGACTGCTTGGAGAACAATCTGCAGTGCAAGATGTGGTGCCCACTAAACAAGGGTCACCTGGCTCTGCTTTCCAACCCCTGCAGGTTTCTCTGGCACTCAAACATCACTCTATTCCCCTGATTTACTTGGATACTCCCTACAAAATGTTGCAAAGGAAACGCCATCTGGATTCTCCCTGTGGGAACTGTGACCTTCTACATCTATTCCTCCACTGATGGAGAGAAGCAATTCAATTTGGATGCTGCAAATCCCTTTTAAAAATCCCCAAAGAAGAGAAAGCAGCTCTGGCTTACCAGCGTGGAGGCTTCTCTGCATACAGCACTGAGCTGGGGTGGATATGAAGCTCGTGGTCATCACGGATAGTCCTTGAAAGGAAGATACTGTTTCAGACTCTGCCTTTCTTTATTGTTTAACATTTGGTTCCTTTCTGCCCCAGTGTGAATGTTTAATAAAAGGAAGAATGAAAGGGCTGGAGTAAATTAACAATATTTGCATTTTATGAACAGATGAAACCACGCTTAAAATCTGGCCAAAGGAACAAATGATAATTTAATGTCCTAAAAGAGTTTTATCTAAATTGAATTAAAAAGTAGCATCTCAGGCTTTTACTCAGTGCTCTGGGAGTGCTACAGCACTGCTGCACTACAACTCTACTTGCTTAACTTAATCTCATAACTATTAGTAGCAGCTTCCCACTATTAATAATTTTAGTTATATTTGCCAAAGAGAAGAGATAAACACTGAGGAAGTTTGCAAATACAGAACTTCAAATATTTAGTATATTGATTGCCACATGTTCCTAATTGCAAATTAGGAGAAGCATCTGCTTGTTGATTAAACTCAGATTTATTCATCAGAGGAGCTTTCCAAGCAAGCAGCAATTGTACTGAAACTGTCTATAGTCACCTGTAAGCTCCTGTGGAGTGGAATTTGGCTGCATTAGCAAAGAACCCAGAAACTATGCACCTCAAAACAGGATCTGGATCACCTGGAAAGAAGAATTTTTTTGTAAGATGAGTCAATGGAATGGCAAAAAGTCCCTAAAATACCACTTAATCATCTCAAACAACTTTTCAGAGTGCATCAGGCTTTGATAGCACAGGCAAGAGAGCAGACAAACCCTGCAATTCCTTTTGACTTCAATTTCACAGCAAAGCAAAAATTGCTGCCTAAAAAACAAATGTTGCTACCTGTATCTTCATGAAGAGTTTCACAGTCCCTAAAGCAGCCCAGTGTGACAGCTGAGCACTGAAGGCTGATTTTTCAGAGCAGGTAGAGACAAGTGCTGAGAAGCAATCCTGGCATCTGTGCACACAGAGCACAGCTGGAAATCACATCCCAAGGACTGAACAGCACTTTAACAACAATGACCTTTTTGAAAAGACAAAGAGGGAACAGGGTGACCTATTTATGAGTCTTTTGGAAAATCTGCCCATTAAATATATACTCAGTGGTTATAATCTCTTGCTGGAAACCTCAACTAATGAAGATTGGACTGAAATCTAGTTGTACAAATAGGCTAAAATGCTCTTCTGCAGCCATTTTAAGGGGAAAAATCTGGTCTAAATTAACATTATTTTGAGGCCAGGATAAAAATACTCCAAGGGTTACAAGAAAAGCAGGGAGTAGACTGACAGTTTAGAAACTACCTTCAATATGTACTGGACAAGAGCTGAAAAAAAATGTCACCTTCACTGGACTTCTTTGGCACTTTAAAGCGGACGAGAAGTTTTTTCAGCTGCTCTCTCACAACAGAAGCTCTCACAAGCCCTTTGTAGTTCAGAAAGTGTTCCTGACACCACTGGGAGCTCTTGCTGTGCTGTACAGTGAGAAAAAAATTGCAATGAGATCCCATCAGCAAAGCAAAGCCAATCTCTTCTGGATAGCCTTATTCTGTTCTAATTCTGGTCTCCTACAACACATTTATTGTGCTTTTCCCTGAAAATTACTTATTTACAGAGCAACTAACAAGGGTATGTAGCACTAGTAACTAAAAAATATGTCTCAAACAACTTGTAAACAGCAGCAGATCAAATGCTACAGGGTATTTTCAAACAGATGTGCTTCATTTCTTCATATGTGGTGAAAGAGAACAGCATCAGTCGCTCCATCTAATTCTCTCAGATCATAAACTCGTCCGTTTTCAACCTCAAAATGTAAACAGCCTTTTCAGTGCTGTTTTCATTGGTCTGTTCTCTGCAAAGAGTTGTTTCTCCAGAAACCAGCACTCCCTCCAAGAGCTTTTGCATCTGACTGTTTCTAAGAGACTTACACGGATACAAAATGTGAAGGGCAACATTTCAGTTGGTGCCTGCCTGGCTGCTTTGTGGCTGGGGGAAAAAAGGCATTTTTAAACACGTGGGTGGTCATACTGCTTCAGCTCAGCACTGCTGCAAGGATTTTATTACAGGAGTGCTTTATATCAGCAAAATATACTTCTACCAAATAGGTGTAGCATTTCAAAACTACTAAATAAACTTCAGCTTACAGAGCAGTACTAAGGTTGGTGTTAAACCTCAGGGTAAAAACATAAGGTCAATGAAAAAAAAGAGTATGATGATCAGTGAGTTAATTTAACCCCACAAAAAAGACTGCTAGATTTAAATGCAGATTATAATCAGTAAAACATGAGAAAATATTAATTTCATTAGAAATTTGGACATTTGTTTTCCCCAATTCCCAAGCCAAAATCCCTGTCTCCTTGAAAACACAGCTGTCTACCCATAAGATTTCCATGCTGTACCCAAACAAAATTCTCTTTCCTCCCTGTTCAGAGGAACTGTGGAAAGTCTGAGGCAAATGGTGACCAGAGAATCTTTTAATGTAGAATTATCACTTGATAGGCTTGGTAAGTCCTCAGTTTCGAGGACTCTGTATCCAGAACTTCCAGATTCAGAAGTGAGAACCTCAAGTTCCTCCCATTCCTGCAAACCCACATCCACTTGAACTCACTTTGACAAAGGCTTCATAAACATTCAGCATGGTGAGATGATCACCCTCCTCCACAGCAAACTTTCTGTGCTGCCTGGCCTGCAAACAAGAAATATCATTTTATAGGCTGATTGATTCTTGCTGAAATCATGGCTGACATGCACAGTTCCCTTCAGCTCTGTATTTCCTGGGGACTGTTAAAATTCTTACCATCTAGGGCAGCTCCTCTGGGCAACAGCAATACTTTACTAACTCCCCTACACTCAGGAGCACTTCTAAAACTGAAATTAGAAAAACGAACAGATAAAGAATGTCCATTCATTAAAATTAGGCTCCTGCTACCTCTTAAGAATTTGCTACATCCTTCCTGTTTTGTTCATCTCAAAAGGAAGTGGGGTGTGGGAAGGTTTTGGGGTTTTTTTTTTGCAAATCCTTACACTGACCAATATTGGTTTATAACCTTTCATGTTTCTGGCCCTCAGGAGGAGGTTTTTAGCACTACTGAAAGACTCAAAGGTTCTCCTGTTATTTGGTTTCTTCTTTCACCTACAACAAACAGATAGAATTCCAGACCTTGTTTTGCTTTCACACTAAGCTGCAGTCTGTAATAGACACCAGTAAAATACTTGCCAAAAGTCCAGAAATGTGGACCCAACAAACAGAAAACGAGACACAACTGAACTTACAGCCTGATTTTTTTGATTAGGAGGGATCACAAAGATGTTCTGAATCTGCATCATGGCAGCAATTGTCAAAATCTCTTGGGAGCAGCCAAAATTTCCTGAGGAGTAAATGGAGAAATTCAGTAAAGGAAAGCTTCCATTCAGCTTACCCCCTATAGAATAAAATGAAAAAGTAGAATATGTTTTTATAGTATTTAAAACAAAACCACATAAACTCCTGGATTTTTTTAGTGTAAATGTTTTCAGTGGAAAACTTAAGAAGTAAATGTTAGACTCAGTAGACTGTGAAATGTGTTACACTAATTTTTAACCAATTCTTTTCACTGCAGAGCACACCAAGATGAAGCACAGTTTGTCTTGAGTTTAGCAAATGTCTGGCAATACATTAAAATTACATGACTATGAAGGAACTGTGATCTTTCTTCTCCTACCTGATTCCAGCAGCATCTTTGCAAACATAGGGTTCAGAGGAAACTCTGCTATTCTCATTCCAAGAGGCTCTGTTAGTCGGCAGTGCATATCCAAACCTGCAGCACAGTAAGAAATGTAGCTGGGACACAGACAAAATAGCACAGCAAGGTTTCTTTTAGACTTAAAGTGTCCTAAAGAGCAGAATTACAAGCTAAAATATAGCAAATGAACCTTACAGCTGCTGAATGTATATTATACTAAGCTTAAAGGCAATCCATGATACCCATTTACTCTCCCATGGGTCACCAGATCTTTTTTCCAAAAATACTTGAACACACAAGTTCTTTAATTTTGACCAAGTTTCACTGTTACTGTCAATAATTTAAAAAGCCTGCACTCCAAGTCAATGCCATGGCCAGAGGGTATATTAGCTGTTAGACTTCTGATCCCCTTTTTTAAATATTTAGCAACATCTTTGTTCATAGGGATGTAAAACAGATGAGAATGAAAATGAGGATAAACATGGAACAGAAATAGGAAGCACTGCTGTGGGTAGGGTGTCATTTTTCTGAGCATATCTGTCATGAAGAAAAATAATATAATATTATCTAAACAAGAGATGTACAGCTGCTGAAGGTTTTCTACAGTTTACTCTGCCTCATGTATCAATAACTCACCTGTCAGTCATGTTCCAGCTGTACTTTTTTCCCTGGGGATGGCACAGGAGGGAGGAGATGGCACAGGTGATGCCCAGGTCTCACTGAGCAGCCCTGCACATTTACCATTTTAGAGGTCTGGCTCCCTCCAGTCCATGCAAAGCACCGGGTCACAGCCTAACTCTGAGCTTTATGCTGAGATTTCAGGGAAAGATTTAAACTGAAAAGCCTTTCCTTTGCAAGAGGATATAGAATTAAAAAAATACAATACACAGGGAACAATAATAACAAAAAAAGCTTGCTAAGAAAGGTAGCAAAGAGTAAAAATTGGAAGAGAAAAGAAAACTTCAAGAGGCCAAGTTTATGAGGTATGAGAAGGAGGCAAAGCACAAGAAAAAGGCTCCACAGGCAGGGATGAGTGAGAGCCCAATAACAGGACTTTGGGGCACGGCAGGTTGCATAACCAACCACAGCAAAGAGACCTGAGGAAACACAACCATGGCTCACATGTTGTATAAACACATTATTTGTCAGACTGTGGGGTGGTAACAAAGCCACAGCTGCACTGCAGCTCTGCTTCACAGAGAGAAACAAAGCCACAAATCAGGTCAAGGAATGAGATCTCCTGTAACTCATGTCAGCATATCTGAAGCCACAGAAACCTCCAGCCAGTGTTTACTTTATTATTTGATAAGCTATCAACTCATCACAATGTAGTGATCCACTCACCACACCCCTACACTGTCCAACAAACCTGCCAGGCTTTCCACAGAATGTCACAGTGTTTTCCTCAGAAACAGGCACCAAAGGCAGCTTTTGTGCAATGCTGAACTAATGGATTCAAACACAAAGTCACAGCACCTGCAAAAATTAAGGTATGATAGCTTCCATTTGCCTAGTGCAATATGAGAAGTTTAAGTTCTACCACAACTAATAGCTTAGACAGGTTTTCATCTACAGAAAGACAACTGCATTCCTAAGTAGGAAAAAGGAGAAATTTCCATATATTTATGCACCACTTTCTACAGGTGCATCAAGCCAAAATCCTTTGGCTTCTGCTGCATCCTACAAATGTCAGTACAATTTTGCATGATCTGTATTTGGGTTGTGCACAGATCTATTTGTAGTAATAAGCTTGAATGCAGACTGCAATGGATACTAGTTTGGAATAGATAAAAGTTTCCTTCAAGTAATCCTGGAAGCCACCACTGAATCCACACTTACACAGGAAATTAAAGATCTTAGAAAAAGATATTACAAAGATTTTCATTGAAGGTGCTCAGGAGAGAATATTCAAGTACCATGGCATTAAAATGTTTCAAGTAACAATCAATGTATGTGGCAGGCTGAGGGATTAAAACATTCCTTTTTAAACTTAGGTAGAGTGGTTGTTTCTGATAGGTGACAACTCACAAACAAATCTTCAACAAAGACCAGAAATAAAGCTAAAAATAAAGCCACTTTTTGCCTGCTTATTTACCTCTTAAATTACGCTTAAAATCAATAAACTCCAACTGACAACTCAGACTCTCAAAGGGGCATCAAAGGAGAAGGCTGAGGAGAGATACTCCTGATGTAATCAGTTTGCACCACTGTAAAAATAACCCCTCTACAAACAGCGATGTGTTTATCCAACACAGCTATCTCAGCCTTAGCAGCATCTGCCCTGCACGAGTTGGCACCACACTGGCACAACAGGGGCCTGACCCCAAACTGCCCATTTGCATGGGACTGCAATGCCAGTGATGAAATTCATGTTCCTACTTGCATAAGAGAAATTTAATCCTCACTGCACCTGCAAATTCTTGGGCAGCTTCACCTCTACACCTTATTTAAAATCTTTGTAATAAACCACCTAAAACCTTAAACTTCAGCAAAAACTGGAGAGTGAATCTGTGTGTCACACACATTTCTTTCCATCTGAAACACCAAGATCAGCACTTCTCTGCTCTGCTCCAAAGCTGTGCAGCCAAGAGAATAAGAGCTCTTTGAAGCTACACGAGCAGAACACTTCTGCCAAAACATCACCCAGCTAATCAGTGAGTTTATTGAACTTTCCTCTCCATTTCCCTAAGGTGGTTTTGGCTGTGAATTCATCCTTGCAACACGTTCCTGAGCCACTGTGAAGGTCCTTGTTCCAAGCTTGCAGAGGTTGCCAAGAACCAAGTGCCTTAAGTGAAACCCTCCTTTGCGAGATGGAACCGAACCAGCACAGGGCAAAATCCTGGCCAAGCAGAGTTACAGCTCCGTGAGAATGAAAAGAGAGCACTGCCACAAGTTACAACACAGCATTTGTGAGTGGTGTAAAAACAGCCACAAACCTCTGGAAGCTTCCAAAACTTACACAATCTCCTTTATGCTGCCTCATGTTTATGTTATGGAGAAAACACTGTCAACTCTGAATTAGCTACAAACAGGGAGCTAAAGTCAAACAGATCCGTTTTGATTACTTGGCTTCATGTCAAGTTTCTGTTTTGTTTAGTTTGTTGCATTCAAAAAGATTAAATTGCTGTCAAAAAAACTCAACAATATAACAGTTCTGCCTATAAACAAAATTATGCAGCAGGCATCCCACTCACCACACAAAAAGGAATTGAAAACTGTGTATAAAAACGTATTACTACAGTATGATCTGAGTGTTCAAAGTATCCAACAGCAGCATAATGAATAAAACCAGAATGAACATACTTAGAATCAAAGACTATCTCAAGCTGGAAGGGACCCACCCACAAGGCTCAAGTCCAACTCCCTGCTCCTCACAGAGCCACCTAAAACTAAACCATATGCCAAGTGTTGTTCAGACTCCACAGAATTTGAGAACAAGCTGTGATTAGTAACTCAGAGAATTAAAAAATTATGCTCCTTTAAGTAGCTAAATAGTAGAAAAGTACTTTGAATTATGCTCTCAAGACCTGTTAGACTGATCTTTTATTTTCATTACAAGTTTGTGTGTATCTGTTGACTTGTCCATAACTGGCAAGTTCAATACTAAAACTTGAGCAGTCTTTGCATGCTGCATGCATTTAAAAGCATGAAAAGCCAGCAAGCAGTGCACTGAAACACACACACACTGCCTTGAGAGACAGAGCTCCAGTCCATCCAGGAGAAAATGTGCTGGTTTTAGGGATGCTCAGGGTTTTTTATTAGTGGTTGTATCACGTAATCACAGCTAACAGAATCAGAAGAGTTTGACTTGCTGTGGGTTTGAACTTTGCCTCAGCTGCAGGACCAACAGCACAAACATGAAGAGCCTTACACTACAGCAGGTGTAATCTTTCAGCCACAGCCCATCCTGCACTCAGAGCAGAGAACAGACTGGAATTAATTTTAAAAATTATAATTAGATTAGCTCTTAACAACTTTTGTCAGTCACACCTTCAAAATCATAGCAATGAGGCAGTTTGAAAACTCACACTCTGTGGGGTTTCATGCACAGCCTCCAGGGACTGAGCTCTCCCAAATTCAGGCATCACACCTGACTCACAATGCTCAGGCAGAGTTCCAGCACACACACAGCAAGATCAGATAATGACTGTAATGTGTTAATAGGAAAATTTACCATAGATACACTGTGCTTTTTAAAGTCCCACTAAGGAACAAAGTTGCAATTCTATCAGCCCTGATAAATTCTAGGTTGTCTGATCCTAAAAAAGATATCAAACCTTGGTTTTCAACTTCTTTTGTTTATACCTGTGTTATATTATTCAATTTCTGGCACAGTAATGTGAAATGAAAGACCACCACACCAAGTCTTAGGTATGTAAAAACTTAACTAACTGGGTGCAGGTAAATTTAGTGTCTAACTCCTCTATTGGTCTAATTAGTACACAAACTCCATTTTTTATCTTCATACTATTCTGTAAGGACTGAAGGAACACAAAGGAGATCTGCCAGGGAACAAACACCCTCATCAACTCAGAGCCCTGCTCCTAGCAAGGACAAATAGCTGGTTTTCTTCCATGAAATTGCAAGGAAATATAGATGAGATAGTTATAAAATACTCATTTACCCCATCTAAATAGTTAAATTCTAGTTTAAACTCTATTGGTGCTGCTTGCTTGCTTACCTGCCTGAAATAACCAAAAGAAAAGAAAGTAAATCCAGAAGAGACTGAGGTACACTCTAAAAACCCACCAACAAAAAGTTTCCACCAGTCACAGCTGTGTTGCTCTTTCTTTCTCAAAACACAGTTCTCAAATGCAAGTTTGATTAATATCCATCCAATCACCAAATACAAATTACAATTTTTTTCACAACTCCTGTAAAATAGCTACAAATAAAGTAAAGCAGTAAAGTCTCACCTCCTAAAGCATACAGCAGCTCTAAAGCTTGCACCATTGACTGTGCAGGGGGTGGCTGTGAAGAGAAAATGTGCATTGATTGAAGTTATCAGCATAGAACATGAGTTCAGCATAGAACATGAGTTCAGCATAGAACATGAGTTCATAGATCTTCCTCTTTTGCAAAATCCGTAACTACCTATTCTCTGCTGCAAAATTAAGAAAGAGCTCTCACACTCTTCCTTCTTCATTAATTCAGTGCAAAGGGACTGCAGCTCCAGCTCTACAGAACCTCACAGTTTGTCTTGGCTTCTCAACAGTTTTAATATCAAACTCTGGAACAGAAATGGTTGTTTCTAGGTTGTCACACACATTATTTGCACTGTTGGTTTCCATGAACACACTTTGCTGCCTGACAAGGGACAATGAGCTACACTTTCCAGATCAGCAGGGCAATGGTGAATGGTTCTGTGGGATGTCACCAAGTCAGCTCCTGATCTCTCTCCATTCCAAGGAAAGGTGACAGCCCCTAGAGCCTGGCACTCACCGAGAGGAAGGGGAACCTGAGCACGTTGTCAATGCCCAAAGCCTTGAGCTGCAGGATGACAGGGGCCAGGTTACTGCGCTGCATCTCCGGCACTGTGGACTTGGGCAGCTTCTCAAAGTCCTCCTCTGTGGGGGGAGAAAACAACAACTGGAGCTTAACTCCCATTCTGTGCAGTCACCATGACAGAATCATACCCATTTCAAGTTTAAATTATCACATAGGGATACTTAACAGGTGTTAGAAGATGATCTCCAACCCAAAGATGATCTTTCTCCAACTGTTGCATTTCATGTCACTTTAATTTAAATATAAATTCAATGGTTTTGGCTACAGTGCTGATTCTGTAGTTCACCCACCCACATTTCAATCTGAAATGCTATAAATTCTTCATAGAAATCTGGAAATGTTTTGTTTCTCTTCTGTTTAATGTCTTTGTCAGAAAACAAAAGGCAGGGTGCAATACTACAAAAAAAGCATTTTTTTAAAGAGATATGGAAAAGTTCCAAAACAGAATGCTTTCAGTACAAGAACACTATTTGTGTAACTACTCAAATGGAGGTTTAAAATATACCTTTTAAATAAGATTAAGGATGGAAAAACAGTTTATTTAACAACACCTTTTTAAAATCACATTCAATATAAAGTGCAAGTCTGGAAAAATACTCCATACAAGGGTAAAACCTCTGTAACCTTCCACTACCCAACTGTTCTGCAGTAAAGAAAAAGGCACATTCTACATGATTTTCACCCAAACTATTTTAATTTCTACAGAACCCTTTCTATCTCAAGCCTTCCCTAGGACAAAGTGCAGTTTCTCTGCTGTTATCTCAGTACACTTTCTTCTTTTCTTTTTTATTTTTTCCTCCTTTAAAACACTTCTCAAAGCACTCCCTAGACCAACTCTTGAGCACACAAAAATATCTTCAGTGTAGTCATCATTTCTCCAGTAAAACACTCACAAAGCTATGTAAGTTTGGGATATTGTGAAGCACACATTGTCTCCTGATTCTGACTGGATACATATAAATTCAGAGCATAAATCATGGCTTGGTTTAATGTGGCAACTGCTGGCAAGCACATACACATTTTAAAGGAAAATGCTTCATATCCAACGTTTCAGAGCTGCTGTAAAACAGGGAAACCTGAAGCCCATCAGCAATGGGAGTGTGCAGCTGCAAAGCCTTTTCTCTTTAAGCAGCTGAGAACAGACACTTTGATTGCAGCTTTCTGGACAGTGTGAGGTGGCCAACAAATTTATTTATAACAGCAATTTTTGTGCACTGCCAGGGTCATTGATTCAAGGGAAGAATTTGGGGTTGGCAGCTATTCCTAGGAAAAAAAGAGACACGAAGAAGTTTTCCCTGAGTTATGCAAAAGATTTCCAGAGCCCTTTCGTTAAATGCAAGGTCAAATGCAGACTGCAGCCAGAGAAGAAAGCACCACTGGTAAGTTTTATAAATTGAAGCTCAGAAACTAAAATCATTAAAGAACAAATGTCTTAGTAAATTTGCTGCTTTATGAGCTGCATTAACATTACAGGTTTGCAACTGCTGACTCTGCCCCATTTGTGCTTCTGATTCATAAAAAGATTCAGCTTCTAACACTGAGCACATAACAACGAGGTACTGCTAAACAAGCCAGAGGAACAACAAAGGGGAATTTTGTTCTTCTGCTGAATGAACGAACACAGCTTTGTCTCCTTGATCTCACACTACAGTTAAGCACAGAAAGGAGGTGCCAGCAGGCGCTGCCCGTGCCCCGCAGCCCCTGACCTGTGTAGAGGCGGTAGCACTTCCCGGAGCGGTTGCGGCCGGCTCGCCCCGCCCGCTGGTTGGCCGAGGCTTTGGACACCGGCACCACCACCAGGCACTCGATGGCCGTCTTGGGGTTGTAGGCCCGCAGCTTCACAAAGCCACAGTCGATCACAAAGGAGATGCCATGCACTGTGATGGAGGTCTCGGCGATGTTGGTGGCCACGATCACCTGCAGGCACAGGCACAGAGAGGATCCTGTGAGTTCCCTCCTGTCAGTGACCCCATCAGGCCCTTGCAGCAGGGAACCAGCACCCAAATACCACGTATGGGAGACATCTCAGCCCAGGACACACTCTGGAGCACAGAAGGATACAGTACAAGCAGCAGAAGGAGCTGTCAGCTTGAAATAAGCCCGGTTTGCACAGCAGTTCTCACAGCTTCACAAGCACTTTCTTATTCAAATTTATTCTCTCTTCGTAAAAGAAGAGCTTGGCAGTGTTTGCAGAGAAAATCATTGGCAGTGTTTGCAGAGAAAAAGATTAACTGACTGTAAATCAAGTTTTCTTATGTAGCAAACTAAAAATATTTTCCTTCTGCTTCTCACTTATACTGAACTATTCTTTGTACATTGGAATGAGGTGGGGGATAGGAGGGGAACAGAGCTGATTAAGAGTTCCACATTCAGGATTCCTGCAGAGATTCATTATATATGTACGTCCTAAAATATTAAAAAATAATCATTCCCTGACAACAGTGGGAAATCTAATCCATATTTCACCCGAAATAAAAAAGTAAATTTTGAAAGTTAACAGACTAATGTCATATCCTGGAGAGAAAATGAAGTATTAATATAAAATGTTCTTCACTGCCAGATGAACAATTTCACTTGTCAAACTCCAGCAGGTATGAGAATTACAAGTCACCTTGGTGTAGTTTTGTCAGCTTATTTCAGCCCCAACACAGGCTCTGCACAAGCAGAAAGCACTAATCACACCCAGTTATATACTTCTCTGACATTAAATGTCCAAACAAGAATTGCAGAAGTCAAAATAAAGCTTTTTTTCCCACTAAAATCAATTTGAACTTGTTAAATACAGCACTTACCCACTCTGTCACTAATTTTTCCACTACTGGCAGAAAACAGCCATGGGCATTTAGATCACAAGAAGAAAGAAAAAGGTAAAAGCAGAGAAGTTCAGAGTGAATGAAGCTGCAACTGAATGAAGACAAATGCAAGCTTATATGGAGACATTTTAAAATTGCAGAGTTGATGAGGCAGACAGAAGAGCTGGAACTGACATGTCTAGGAGTGATCAAAGATGAAAAGGGAAGCCAGGGAACAAGTTCTTGGTTCCCATTTTGAAAGCTGGCAGGCACTGATGGGAGATGCAGAAAACCTCCCTCAAATCAACGTTTGCAACAGTCCCATGATGTGAAGCTGATAAATGCAACCTGAGTGCTGCAGACACCCTTCTGGGTGGTGGAAATTGAGACAGACACAAGAGCCTCACCTTCCTGACAGTGTGGGGGACTCTCTCAAACACCTTCAGCTGCTCAGGAGAAGGCAGCCCAGCATACATGGGGAGAACACGGAGATGCTTTTTCATCCCGGTGCGAGCCAGGGCCCGAGCTTGTTCTATGAGCATGGAAACAACAGTCTCCACTTCCTCCTGCAGCCAGAGCAACACAGGGCACACAGTGAGAGAGGTTACACTCCAACAGCACATTCCTGTCACCTAGACACAAAAACTGCACCAAAATAGTACCATGGTAATTGTCCAAACTCCAGGACTTTGACTAGCTCACTCCAGGCTGTAATATTCTTAGATAAATTGCTATTACTGATAAATAAAGCTTTACATACATATTTATGTTCACTGTTATTTGAGTCAATGTCACACCACAAATACATGAGCAAAATCACAGGGGAAGGACTGGATCAAGCTCAGGAGGAAGCAGGTTAATTTTCTTGTCTGTCTCAACTGCTGAGAGCAAAAGGGGAGGCCAAAATATTTTGGCAGTGCAGAACGCTGTAGGTCTGGATCAGGAATGGCACAGGAACAGCATCGACACCTCCTGCTCAACTGCATATTTAATCTCAGCTGTGGCATCTCACTCTCACAAAATGTTCAAACACTGCCTCATAAAATACCAAATTCATTATTCCAAAGTTGAATCAGTAACAGGGATGAGGAATTGCTTTTGAAAAGATGCAAGATGTTACTGAAGCTCTTCAAGGTAGCTCCTCACTGGAGAAATGATGAGCTACCTCCCATTTGCTCTTCCCAGCTGCTAAGTGAGCTGACAAGCATAAATAGAGCAGAAGAGACCAGCACATTTTGATCTCATGGCAATTTGTTTTTCTGTCAAACACTTCAGATGTTAAGCCTAACAAATGGAAATTCCATTTGCTTTAACTATTAATGATGACTCACTGTCAATTGAACAGCTGGGTACGTGTGAGATGCACCAACAAACCACACAATGTTCCACTCACTAACAAGGCTGAGAAAATACAGCATGAAATGACAAAAACTATCATCCATCACTAGCTTTGATAAATTCAGGCCATATATTGTCTTCACATCTTTGGGACTGGCCTAGTTTTGCTCCCATCAATACAGAAATGTTTGTTGTCTTTACTGAGAATAAAGTAAGCACAGCTAAGGACAGCCTCAGGAGACTGAGGCAGCTTTGCAAAGCTCACAATATAGCACTGTAAAGCAAAATAAAAATTGCTTGTATCTATACCTGGCCAGTTAAAAATGCCAGTATATCACCATCATTCTCCATCTGGTGAATTTTCATTGTAGTTTCCACAGTTGATTTTATATAGTCAGGAACAGGGCTGTAGGAGAGAAAACAGCAGAGACATGAGCAGAAAAACAGGTATAGACTTCTCCCCTCCAGAAGAGACAAACAGAGCAGCTTTTGGACACCAGAGCTCTGTCCTAGACAAAATGAGAGCACAGTTGCACATTCTCACTACTGCCAAGACCAGACAGGAACACACCTCTGCAGGTAAAAGATGTCCACTGGAAACGTCCTCCCCTCAACAGTAAGGATCACACTGGTGTCTTTGCTGGGGTCACCGCTATCGTTTTGATTAAAGAAATCCCTGAATTTCTACATTAAAATAAAAACAAACACTTTCAGTTTGACATTTCAAGGAATGGAGAGAGAAACAAAGACATAAAGAAGTTAAATTACTACTGCTTGGATGTTTACTTCATCAATTTGACAGTGTCAGTTAAAAAATGTGAAAGTTTGATTTTGTTGCCTTCTATTCTGCTTGGGGTTCAGGCATTTAGCACAAATAGTCTTGCATGTTTATTACTTTGAGAAGGAAAAACTGGGAAGGGAAATAAAATTAATTATTTCAACTGATACAGTTGGAAACAGAAGATAAAGAAACTTTTTATTGGATCTATCACAGGAGCAAAATCAAAGCTAAGAAGAACTTAGATATGATTGGTGCAAAAAGGTTTGTATAGGGCCTGCATATTCTCATCCATTTTTGGATGAGCGAGTAAATTTTACAGCCCTTACTGAACACCAAGATCTCACTTCATAAAAGCAGAATCAGGCATGATTTATGTAAGGTTTTGATTTATGCATTGTGAGACACCTTCATAAATTTAGATTTATTGTCATGAAGTATTTTCAATAAATAACAGCAAGAGAATGAACTTAAGAACCCAAATAATTCATCTCAACTTTTATGAGCATTATAGAAATCACCAAAACTTTCTGTTTATATAGTCACATCAATCATTTTGCTCCTATTAACTTATTTTAGATTAACTGTCATCTATTTGAAATGTGATTTCTGGCAGTTAAAATTCTGCATTGTAATGGACGGAATATCCAGCAGTGCAAACACTACCAAAGCACAGCACACTACCAGCACTCATGGCATATGGTACTTGCCACTAAAGGAAATCTCAGTGTGCCCACACCTTCAGTGCCACATGAAAGCTCTCACCACCACATCTCATTAAGGACAGAGGAGTTAGGAAAAGTGGAGAAGAAGAATGAATATGATACAGGAGATGGAGTAGCTGCCATATGAGGAGAGACTGAAAAGGCTCTTGGGAAGTACAAGGTTGAGAAGACACAGCTGAGGTTTACAGAATCAAAATGTAAAACTGTTTTTGGGGGTGTTTTTCTTAAAACACTAATCCCCAGTACAAGAACTGGGAGATCCTTGATGACACTAACAGGTTTGAAAGAAATTAGACCAAGTACTTCATTATATAGCAGGTGGCAAACATCTGAAAATTACTCTCACATGGTGTCCTGGAGACTTGCAGCTTCACTGAGCAGATTCAAAGACAAATTAACAAGCAGCAGGTCCATAAACACAGAGTAGAGGGGAACAGCAGGGAGGTGCTGACTGATATCTGTACTACAACTGCTGCAGATGCTGAGGCAGCTCAGAGAACAGAGCCACAGCAGGTGCACAGGCTCACTGCTCTCCCTGAACACCATCGCCAGTTCTGCTGCTACAAGCAGAACACAGCGCTGGGTGAAACACTGCTCAGATCGAAGAGAGTTCTTCTGTTCCTACTCAAAATTAAATTAATTATGTTTTTATTAAGTTTACATAAGTGCCCACAGGCCACAAGTCAATCAGGGATCTAGTAAGATCGCACTGAAATTAAATCTGTTAATTTATCACTTATTTTTACTCGTGTATAATTGTCTCAAATTATTTCTATCAGCAAAACTGAGCTAAATCAAGCCCTCTTAATAAATTAAGCCAGGAGAATATATTTAATAAAGAATAAAAATGAGAAGAAAGGTATCAATACATAAAAAGCAGATTAATATTTAAATTCACATCCAACACAGTTTGCTAATACATGAAAACCAAACGGAGCAACTGAACTACAGCAGATTTTTTTCCTGCAGCCACTCAAGCAGCAGCAATGCTTCCCAAGCAGCACGGAAGATAAGCTGTACATAAACAGCAGTGGAGCTGCCACCTAATGTCACTTCATTTCAACCCAGATCTCTGAGCTGTACCTCTGCATCCAAGGTGGCTGAAGCCACAATCAGGCGAAGATCCCCACGCTTCTTCTGAACCTGGGAGAGAGAAACAACATCCAGAGTACAAACCATTTTCTGAAATACAAGACTAGAACCAAGACTGAGAGAATCCAGATTACCAGAAACTTCTCTATAAAACTACTTTAAACTACAAGACAGATGATGAATGAAGCAGCCATATCACCCCACAGGTCTAAGAACCTGATGACTGTTTGAACTTTTATACATTTATTTTAAGGGCATTAAGTCTGGTAATTTAATTTACTCTTAATTTCTGGTGGGAGTCAGATCTTTAGTAGGTTGGAAGTCAGCAACAAGCCTATCAGATCACTTCACATGATCAGCAGCAGCAGAATCAACACTGTATTTTTGGTACTATCAGCTAAGGAGAGATTTCAGCACTAGGCAAAGAAACAGAGGATCCTGAATGTCAGATGACCAAAGAAAACAGCTGGGTATGTACAATAGGCTGCAGGATAAATGAGGAAGCAGCAATCACACTCCCTAAATGAGGAAGCAGCAATCACTCCCTCAATTACCAGCCATCAGGATCAGAGGTTTAATGAAAAGGATGGAAATTAAAACAGTTACAGAGAAGTATATTAAAATTACCAAATTAAAATTACAGAGAACCATGAATTAAAAAAGAATTACCTTTTTTAGTAAGCCAATGGCAATGTCTGTATAAAGAGTCCTCTCATGAGCTTCATCCAGCATGAGGACACTGTGAAAAAAAGCAGAAAGCTTAGATTTGAGAAATTACTTGAGAGACACTAGAATCAGTGTCTCTCTGTCTTCTAAAAACACCATTATTTGAAATCTGCTGCTGGACTATTACTGTTGGCAGCCACTTACAAAACTGTAGAAGTTAAAAAAACTTGCAGCAATGGAGCAGGGAGAAAAATGTACCTGACATCACATGGGAGATACACACTGCTCTCTATTCAGGCTAGTTTTTGGAAAGGGGCAGAAGAAAACAACTCTGTGTTTACTGCATAGATTTTCTGCATATCAGAAAAGCCTGTTTGTTGTTGATTATTTTTTATTATCATAAGGAAGAAAAAATAATTTAAAATTAGGAAATAAAACAATTCAGACTCCATAAGGCCCACTCAGCTTTTATCCCAAAACTACAGCGTCAAATTCTGTTGGTTTTGGTGTTGCAATGATCAATTAGAAACAATATGTTGTTGCTAATAACAATGTTATTTTTACAACATAAAGAAGTTAAACTTCTACAATAATTTTTACTTTTTTGGTATTTAATTTAAAATAGCCACCAATAATTTATAAGAACTACTATCATAATAGCTAAAAAATGCAGGTTTTTACCAAACTGCACTTCAGCAAGCACTCATTCCATGTTTTCTTACCTGTATCTTGTTAATAAAGGATCAGCCATCATTTCCCTCACCAGCATGCCATCAGTTAGAAACTAAAAGTGAATGCAAAAAAAAAAAGTTAAAAAATCCTTATCAAATAGTCTCAACTAACTGTGAATCTTAAAGATGATTTTCTAGGCTTTTGCCTGAATGTTTCCTTGCCTTTAATTTTCTAATGATCTACCAAATTAGACTGCAACTGCGGTCTTGAGCTAAGCAAGAATTGATGGAAAAATCCTCCGAATTTCCAACTCTAAATGAATAATCATCACACTAAAAAAATTAAACTCAGCTCTATTTAATGAACAAACATCTCCATTTCTTTCACTGTAAAAGGAACACCAGCCTCTGAAAAAAAAAAAATCACAAAGCAAATTGTCTCATTCATCATCACTGCTATTCTTAAAGCAAATCCTCTTCTGCAGGAACACAAGCAACACCAACATTGCTCACAGCACTGAAGAACAGCTGCAAAGCTGCTATTTAATCCACCAAATTATCTCTGAGCCTACTCATCTTGGGTTTTATCTGTGCTTTTAATCAAAATCTATTTTTAGGGTGGGGAGGATACTTTTGATTTGTGATTCACTACAGCCTTTCTCTATGGCTTTGAGTGACACACGGGTCACACCAGCATGGTACCAACAGCTGGCCATACCTTGGAATTGTCTTTTAGATTTAAAATGGTGCTTGCCAGACTATCAGAATAGAACAGCTATTCATTTTATTAAGATTTGGATTGCCATTTCAAGCATAATTTTGGGGTACCCACCTGGGAAACTGAAATGTTACCTATTCTCTTGACTGAGTATCACAAGGTTCTCATTAATTTTGCAAAAGTACTTGAAGAGTTTCAAGTAAACCCTTCAGAGTAACCACACACTGTTGGTGTTTCACCTTGATCCTTGTAGCCTGTGGGTCTGTGCAGTCGTCAAAGCGAATGCAATATCCAACCTCATGTCCCAGCACTGCCCCTCTTTCATCAGCAACTCGGCCTGCAACCTGAGAAAAGAGATCCTCAGAAGCAAGAAACAGCTCAGCACACTTCAGCCTTGTGTCATCTACAAAGACATCTAAAGGCACAAGAAAACTCCACAATACATAAATTAGTCCCACAAGAATTCCAACAAGAAGCTACTGTCAGTCATTTGAGTGACACTCTGAGCCATACCTACAGGCAGTGAATTCATGATTTCAGTGGCAATCTTATCACTCCATCACTTTCAGCAAGAATTCAGGAAAATTGTCAGTCTGGGTAATAACCAGAAATTCAGGAATTTCTAAACTATGCCTTATATCTTTGCAACTACCTATCTTTATTTGTAACAACCCCCCTGCTCTAGATGGGAGAGCAGATAAGTCATCTATTAAAATAAAATATCACTTTCAGTTCAAGACAAAGCAATAAATCATCAGTTATATTTCTCATCTCCTGTAACAGCCACAGTCCAGGCAGTCTGCAACAACAGCCTCAAAGAAAAACCCTGCTGTGTCTATGTACTAAGCCTGACTGGAATAATCTTTCTATTTTAGGCTTAAAAATGACGCATTGAGACATGAAAGGGAAAAGAGAAGTGAGTTTGCTGGGAGAAATCATTGCAGCACTCACAACATCTCCTGTAGAACTTGTGCTCTGTCAGCTGGATGCCCTATGAAGGAGAAAAGGGAGGACACTGCAGGCAGACTGCCCAAAGCAGAGATGCAGAACTGCTAGAGACTGTTCCCTTAACCAGGCTGGATCTGGTCAGAGAACACTGGATTCTACAGTATTTACTGAGGTAGATGCTGGGATGTTGTAGATACCATTTACTAAATTATAGAGAACAGGCAAAAAAAGGGTTATAAAATGGCACCTCAGCTCTCTGTACAAAAAGAATGCTGCAGCAGAAACTTCACCCAAGTCAGTGCCTGGCGAAGGCAGGGAGCACTGGCTGCTTTCTGTGCACAGCTACCAGAGAGGAGAAGTCGCTGCCCTCAGCATCTCCTTTTCCCCCTCACAGCACATCCAGCTGATGTTATGCTCTCCAATACATAATATGTAGATGTAAAGTTTTCTCGCAATAAACTTCCTTCTTCTGCCTGACATTTTTATAAGGGGAAACCAAAAAACCCGCACCCCATAACAACAACAAAAACCAAACACAGAAAAAATATTAAAAACCTAGCTATGAATTGCTAGAGAAAGGTACACAGCCTCTTGTTTCTTCCAATGGCTGCATAACTGCATGCAGATTTACATCACTGCTTCACCTTGTGGAAGAAGTTGAGGGTCACACAAGCACAGTTCTAGTCCTGAGTTAATCACAGCTCAGCCCTAACTTCCGCACACAGTTCTGCTGACATCAGTCAATTTGACTTCAAAGCTTCTACATCTGCAATTCTGGAATGCTGAAATGTTTGGCCAGGCCCACTAATCAGGTTGAATTCAGTGTGTAACACCAGCAACTCTTAGAGAAAGATAAGCAGGAACAGCTATTCACTCAGGAGCTCGTGCAGATTGCTGCTATTCAGCAAAACCTGCTGATAAACTGGAGGTTACAAATGCCAACAGACTGGGAAGGTGGGGACACTCACTGAAACAGCAGCGACACGACGAGGCTGGGTCACCCCAACAACTCTTCCTTCAGCTGTCCAGCCAGCTTCTGCCAGGTACTGCAAACAACAACGGGGATAAGAGAGCCACTGGTCATGCTGTGGTTACACCAAGGTGTCAGCTCCTCACACTTGGTGTTTTTTCCTGGTTCTGTTCAGTATTCCATGTAAAATCCCCTGAGGGAATACCTGATTTTACCAACCTAAACAGACACTTACTTGTGGAATCTGTGTTGACTTCCCACATCCTGTTTCCCCAATAATCACCAGAGTCTGGTAGTTCTCCACTAAGTAAAGTATGTGATTTCTTAGCTGAAAGAGAAGAGGACGGTTAAACATAAAAGACAGATCATAGAAAAATAAGAAAACAATTAAAATGACAATATTTCCATATCTGGCAGACACAGTAACTTCTTGCTACATGGAATTCACTGCCAAAAGCTAAACAGTCTTAAAATCTATAAATGACATATACAACATATAGCAAATAACATGCACCAACAAAGCCCTTAAAACTGTCAGTTACAGCTGTCAAACAGGACAATGAATTCCAATAAACAGAGAGCAAAGTAATAAAATTATTATTTTATGTTTCAAAGCAATTTGATACTGCTCTTTAAAAAAAAAACAAAAACAGAAGAGCCAGACATCATACCACATGTCTAATACATCAAAAAGAACTTCTGTACCTTAAAAACAGGCAGCTTTTGCCTTTGCTGCTCAATGGAGAGGGAAGCATAAGGGTTGTAGATGACAGTCACAGCACTGCTCTCAGCAGGGCTCTGCCTCTCCTCCGAGACACTGACACCAGGACCCTCCGAGCCTACATGACAGGAGTGAATTTTAACTGGAATAATAACTCCTGCCTGGTTTATCATAAAACAGCCAAAATAAATGTGTTTCATACAAATGGGAATCATGGGTGGCAGCATCTTAAAAAAAAACAAAAAACAAGCAAGTTTTCTGTGAAAGCAACTGCAATACTAACTAACAATAAACATGTCTCTCTCTCTTCAGCTCTGAACTTACCTCAGGAACTGAAATCTGATTTATTCCTGCTGCAAATTATTACAATACTACTGATACCTGAAAATGAGGAATCATGCAAGTGAGCTAGAAACAAAAACTCATCTCAATAACAGAATGTGTCATCTCCAGCTGCAGATTCAACCAGGAAAATCTGAGAGCAAAGAGGAAGACTCCTCTGTTTTTTAGGATTTACTTGCTTGCACTTCTCCGCTGTTAAAAAGTTAGTCCCTATTCAGAAATGCCCAGCACTTTTAGCACAAATCAACTATTACTGTGATCGTTTCCAAGGTGCTTCTCCACTGGGATGCTCGCCCTGGAGCTAACCACGGTTATTCCCACCCGTGGCCAGGGTTTTGCTGCTCCCTCGGAACTCTTTGGGATTCCCCTGCGCATTTCCACATCCCCTCGAGACCCCCGAAAGGGCAGCACACCCACCGCACAAACCACGCACTCCATCCCCTCTCCTGCCACCCAGCTGGAGCCTCCAGCACCCCCTGGGCTCTGGCAGTGAGGGCAAAGCCATTTCCCCACTGCCCTCACTGCTTCATCAAGGTTGGAAAAGACCTCCAAGATCACCCAGCCCAACCATCAACCCCGCACAGCACTGCAACCCCTGAACCGCATCACCCAGCTCCACACCCAGGCACCTCTCCAAAACCCTCACGGACGGTGACTCCACCACCTCCCCGGGCAAATTATTCTAATGCCTAACCACCCGAACAGTAAAAAAGAATTTAAAGCAGCTAATGTGAATCTCCCGTGTCTCAGTTTAAGGCCATTTCCTGCGGTTCTCTCACGGCGGGCACCGCAGCAGAGAGCGGCTCCCACCCCTCACACTCGCCTGTCAGGGAGCTGGAGGGAGCGCCGAGGTCACCCCTAAGCCTCCTCTTCTGGAGAGGAGCAAACCCAGCTCCCCCCGCCGCTCCTCACAAGACACGGTCCCGAATCCTTTCGGAGCCTTGCTGCCCTTCACTGCCAACGCTCCAGCGACCCCAAAGAGCCGCGGGGGCAGCGCCGCCGGCTTTCGCCGCACCCCTCACCACGGCAGGCAGGTCGGAGCTCTGTCCCCCGCACCACTCATCACGGCCAGAGGGGCTCCACCCCCGCACCCCTCACCTCGGGCAGCCCGGGCCGGGGCTCCATCCCCTCATCCCCTCACCCGCACATCCCGCACCCCCCGCGTCCCTCACCCGGCTTCCAAAACTTCACCGGCCCCACGGGCGCCGCCATCTTGGGGTGAGAGGGCGGCCGGAAGCGGCGCGCGGGGCCCACGTGACGCGGCGCGCGTTGCCATGGAGACCGCGCCCCTCAGGGCCCTGCCCGTCCCTGCCGCCATCGCGGGGCTCTGAGGGAGCCGCCCCGCGAGAGCTGATCTGCTCTCTTCCCTCACCGGCATATGGGGCCACGTCTTTGAAACCGAAACACAGCGGAGTTGTTGGTATCACTTAGTAACATCTAGCGTCCGGCAATGCGCGATGCGAGTGGGTAGGTTGGCATCGCTGCCGTGGCTCACTGAGGAGCAGTGAACCATGAGGGAATAAAGTGCAAATTGGGATCGGGTGAGGCCCTGGCATGGAAAAGCTGTGGCTACCCTTTCCCTGGCAGTGCCCAAGGCCTGGCTGGACGGGGCTTGGAGCACCCTGGGACAGTGGAAGGTGTCCCTGCCCATGGCAGGGGTTGCGATGAGATGAACTTTAAGGTCTTTTCCAACCCAACCCATTCTGTGATCACTTGGGGGAGCACACAGGATTTAACTGGGTCGAAAGATCACTGCCCAAAAGTCCCTGCTCATTAATTAATTAGAGCTGGTCCCTTCTCCAGTGAAGGATGCCTCCACACTATCTGTGCCACAGCTGCTGCACTTTACACCAGGCAGCTGAAGGGCAAGAAAACCATCACAGAAATAGTGAAAAGATCCAGCTGTGCCCCACCCCAGGCTCCTCACAGCCTGTTTAAACCACAACACACCCAAGAAAACCCATGGAAGTTACTACTGAATCAAACTTAATGTAAGCTTTGAGTTAATTAAGTAGAAGCTGGAGGAAATACAAAAATAGGAAGCCCAAACAGCTTCTAGTAATTTTAGTAATATTTTCAAATATTCATGCTTATGGGAAAAAAATCCGATCACGTTTTATATTCTTTTAACTTCCCATGCTAGCAGTGCAGTTATGGTGATTAACACAAACTCTGCCTCCATGGTCACTTGTTATGCTGAGTAAGCACCTGTAAAAGAGGTTACTGAGTTATAATTATGATGTTCTTAAAGTTCTAGGTTTATGTTTCAATGTACTTTTGATATTAAGTCCACACTATCAAAAATAAACACAACTCGCAGTGTTTTGTATCATCAATATATTAGTAATTGTTTTGAAAAAATCCCACATGGAAAGAGCTGCCTATTAAAGTAATGAGATGAACAACAAAGTGGGAAATTTATACTTGAGAAAATATATATACAGATAATTATTATGAAAATAAGATTACACAAACAGTATTTTGCATAGAGTACAACACTGTGTGGGGTTTGCCTTTATGGAAAACATAGCTACGAATAAAAATACATATTTCAAACTTCTTTACATCTGGATGGAAGTTAATAGTACAAAGCTATAAACTATTGAATATTTACAGGTTAGGAGAGCCAGAGTGATTATATTTCCATGATTGTAAGTGCATACTAATCAGTACATTATTGCATTGGCAATTTTTGTAAGATCCATGTGTCCAGTTCAATATTAATCTTCTGCTGTTCAGCTGAAACCCAGGTGAAATTCCCCAGTTAAGTTTTACATTCCCCTATGAATCCCAGAAGGCACAAGACACTCACACAAGCTTATACCCAAATATTTTGCAGTAGAAGAGCCATAAGAACAACTTCAAAATGGTAAACCTTTGTTTCGACTAATGAGTATCTGCACTGGCAGGCTGCTGGAACTTCAGTACCTCAATGTGCAGCTGTTTGGGAGGATAGCTGATTCATTTGAGGGTGTTTCTTTCCCTCCAGAAACGAATGGATTAAAAAATAATAATAAAAATATTGAGCTTCCCTGAAACCTTAAAAATGGTTATTTTGCTGACTTCTGTGTCGTTGCATTTCTGGTGGAATTAGGACTTTAGCAAAGAGACAGCAGCTTCACAGATTTCAGATCTACTCAGCTTTTCCCACAAGATCAGGCAGCAGCAGCAGCCACAAAGAAAACAAAAAACCTGTCTGGTAATGCCAAGAAATTGGTCCCATTTGGCCCTCCTACAAACATAGGGGGTCCTTTAGAATGTTATCACTTGCACACATTTACTGCATGATGTCCAACAATCCAAACAGTCTGATATTAAGGTCATTTGAAATTCGGTCCCTGCTGAAGCCTTGTTTGCTGACACATTAGCTCGTTCTGCCTGCCAGCACAGCTTTGTGTGAAGAAAATGTGACATTTGAGGAGTAGTGTGGTACTGACCCACCGGTTTATACATTAGGGTTACTCCTGTTCTGTGCCATGAAACAGCTGGTGGAGAGTTTGTACAACACAAGACCAAGGCTGATTTCAGAACTGAAACAGCAATTCTGCTTTCATCCTTGGAACAGACTTTTAAGCAATATTAATTTCAATACCTAGATTTCTTAAAATAAAAAGGGTTGAGCTACAGAGCTATGACACTGCTAACCCATCTGCTTAAAACATGCATGAACAGGTTGAGAAAATGTAACATTTAACAGAATAGTAGAAGTCAATAATGGCTTTAGAGTACTCTTCAAACAAAGCCACAATCGCAGTTTCACTTTCTCTCAGTCTGAGGTTTCTTTCCCAGCTGTTCTCACAAACACACTGCAAGGCAGTGCTGGACAGGGATGGATGGACGTGATTCCTGAGGTTCTGCCTCTTGCTCTGCATGGACATGCAGCTCATCTTTCTATGATCCAGTGTGGCCTCATAACCAGGGAGCCATTCCTCTTAGTCAGCGGGGGAGAGGTGTGCATCGTGTTATTTGGGCTGTACACGGCCTCCCTGGAGGCGTGCAGCCAGCTCCTCTTCCTCTTCAGATCTCCTACAAATGCTCTCAGATACAAAAATTCCATTCTCAGGAAGTGTTCCCTGGTCACGTCTCTGGAAGCCACTGTTATCCTGAACAGCTGGTCCCACACCCGGTTCTTCTTGCAGCTGGAAAGCTCTTTGAGGTTGATAGGCTTTGACCGTGAATGAAGAATCCGAAATTCCAGGTCAAAGTGTGCAACTGTGGGGCCTGACAGGATCAAAATGTTACTGCTGTTCAGCTTCCCATCTGTCCACGTAAAACTAGCAAAGGAAGAGTGCGAAAATTCTGAGTTAATTCACAGTAATCAGTAAAGAAAGTATTCACTGAAAATTCTCCTTCATCACATTTAGTTATGTTGTTCTTACAACCCAACTGATGAGCAGTGGGCTCTTTAAGGATAAATGTTGGCAATAAAATCTGGTAAGGAAAGCATTTCTGCAGCATTGCTGCTTTTCCTTTCCATGGAGAGAAATCGTGTAAAGCAAGAGAAAGAAATTGGCACTTGCCTGTAGGAGCCTGTTGTCACTCTAATGCCGTCGACTAACATGAACTTTTCACGGACTTTTCCAATGATTTTGGTGCCTGACCTGGTGCAGTATGTGCTCCCCGTGATAATCCGAACCCTCATCAACTGTTAAAGACACAGCAAGAGTCAGGTGGGCTGCAAAGTTCAGAGATTGCATTTAAAGCAGTAAGACAGCAATGACCGTCCCTGATGTGCTGCGCACTGGCACGAGAGTCACGCACTAGGAGCCAAGTGAGGCTTTTGTCTTGTTCTTGTGGGCAAAGAGGTGACATTAAGGGGCAAATCCATAAACTGACTGTGCAGAATGTGACTGTGAAAATTCCTGTCACCTAATCATCAGGATCCAAATTCCACAGACTCCTGAGAACCTGCTTCTCCATCAGCCTTCAAAGTCTTGGCGAGCCCAAGCAACTCCAGTCATGCTTTAGGTGCTGGACATTCCTCCCGCATTTCCTTGAACATTCAATTACTATTTGTGCTCAGAAAGCAGCTGTAACATCCAATTACAAAGGTTTCAGATTTTCTGTTAATTGCTGTCTTATGTAAGAATAGTTAAATCTTCCAAGAAAGAGCTGGAGCTCCATAAACCCCCATTTAAAGTAGTGGAAGCAGGTGTAATAATTTCTTCTTTTGACAGCTCAAAGATTACAGTCATAAGAGGATCAGTTCTCTACCCCTATAAATATGACAAGGCTCACCTTTTCCTGCTCAAGGTCAACTCCCAGATCCTTGCACATTTTTAGAAAGTGGGAAAATGAAGACTGATCTAGAAGGATGTACACTTTAACTTGCCGCTGGCTACAGGCTTCCAAGAAGTCTGTGAAGATATCAGTATCTGTGAAGGAATCCATAACCAGGGCAATCATCTGCAAAGAGTTTCATAAGAAACCATTAGGCTGTTTCCACAGCATCGCAAGGGAGATAGCTTGACTTTCAAATTAAATGAGAAACTTGACTTCCAAATTAAATGAGAAACTTGACTTTCTAATTAAATATTTCCCCCTGCCTTTTTCTCAGGTGTTTATGGAACATGGTACAGTCTTCTTTGATACAACACATTCTTCCTCACCCTGAGATAGAGCTAGACCCCTGGTTTTGCCCTGTGTTAGGTAAGTTTGATCTCTTTCTAGGCATTTTTCCTGAGAACAGATGTCTTTTCCTCAAAAGCATTGCCAGAAGAAAAAGGTGACCTTACTTCTAATGCTAGTTTTCCAGTCTTTCAACTTTTCTAAACCCTAAACCCACCAGTGTCTGACTGCTCTTTGCATCTCCCCTCTCTGTTTAAGATAAAAGTAAGGTTTATCTTCAACCTATTATTCAGATTCTCGTCTTTCAAGTCCAGATCTGAGTAAAACATCCCTTGAGAGGCAGCTCCTACCCCCGCAGCTCTTCCCCATGGGCTGAAGCCCAGGGTTTGCCGTGGATCCTCCGCAGGATGGGGAAGCACGGGCTGTTTCAGAGAGCCGGGAATGGGCACACTCGGGATGTATCGCTCACAGGTGCTAACTCCCTGAGGGAACTTAGCGACACCCAGGGAGCCCGCACTCGGTTTTCAGCAGTATGGGGGGGAAAAGCTGGCAAATAATGAACTTCTTTTAAAAATAACTACAAGAGACGGTAGAATATATAAAGCAATACGAACAGCAGAGTAATTAAATACGGAAGGTCATGCAAGAGAGTAAGGGAAGCGGGAAAAGACAAAGTGGCCCCGGGAAGCCGCGCAAGCGGGAGCGGAGCCGCCACGGGCACTCACCTGTCGGGCGGAGCGGATCTGCCGCCGCACCGCCTCCTTGCAGCCGTAGATGCTGTCCCCGCAGCCGGGCTGGAAATGCGCCTCCACCCGCGTCAGCCCGCGGAAGGCGCCGCTGGCGAAGCCCGGCCAGCCCAGCTCCAGCGCCGGCGGCTCCAGGTCCGAGCGCTCGGGGAAGTAGGTGAGCGACGAGGCGTCCAGCGAGGCTCCGGCCGCCGGCTCGGCCGCCGGCTCGGGGCCCGCGGCGGGCGGCAGCGCGGCCCGAGCGATGTCCTGCACCTCGGGCTCCGACAGGAAGGGCGGCAGCTGCTCCCGCCGCAGGAAAGCCCGCAGCGCCTCGGGGCCGCCCGCCACCAGCTCCTCCAGCGCCAGGCGCTGCGCCTCGCTGTACGGCCCGGCCGGCGGCGGCCAGCGCCCCGAGCCCTCCTCCAGACACTGCGATGCGTTGGCCATGGCCGGAGCGCCCCGGCGCTGCCCGGGCTCTTTATAGCGCTCCGCGGGCTCCTCCGCGCCTTCCCCGCCCGGCTCCGCTCCTCCCGGCCGCTCGCCCACGGGACGGTCGCGGGTGGCACAGCCCGCAGCCTTCCCCACGCCCAGGGAAGCGCCCGCAGAAGCGCCAACCTCTAAGGAGGAAGGATAAGCCCAGCCCTGGACCTGCTGCCCAGCCCGGATCAAAAGGCTGCTCCTAAAGTTGGAGAGGGCAAATGGCCCCAGCAGGAAAGCACCAAGCGCCGACGAAGTGACTTAGTCACCCCGATTTAAAATGCCAAATAAACAGAAAGCAAAGCTCAGCGATGATCAGGTGAAAACCCCATGGCAAAAAGGAGTTTATTTGTAAACTGTTTCTTGTTCCTGTTAGAGTACCTTAACAGCTGCACGGTATAATAAAGTTAAAAAGCACATAGAACTAACAAGGTGATTTTACATACATTCAATAACTGCAGGAATCCTAAAAATACAACTGGATATTGGCTTTGAAGGTGTATCTTTGTTCCCTCCCTGCAACTTGGTTTGCTGCCAGTATTCCAGATCCACAAATCAAGCAATAAAGTACCTTATCGTTTTGAACAAGTGCAGACAGAACTTTTTTTCCCCACCTCCAGCTTTACTGAAGGAGTGGCTGCTTTGAAATTCAAGTAATAAAAGTAGCTAAGCCTTTTTTTCCATAGAGATTTCAGACAGAAATTCCAAAGTTAGTTGCTCTCAACACTTGCAGCCTTTTTGAGTTATGGATATTTTCATTCATTCATTCATTCATTCATTCATTTATTCATTCATTCAATATTCAAGCCAACAGCTGAAATGTGCCATCTACTGGACACACATGCCCCTAAATAAGAAAATACATAACCCAGACTCTGATTTGATTTGGCAGAATTCAGTGTGGTTGGTCACTCAAGTACTGAGATGCAAGTCTAAAGAAAAACAGTACAGGTCAGATCTCGGAGAGATTGCAGACACTGCTCAGGTACGAGACTCAGCAAGCACCAACATGCACAGAAATCTGCAAACAGTCAGATAAAGGCTTTGCAAAGCAACTAAACCTAAGATCCACTCAATATTGAAAGTTTCTTCAAAAACTAGAGTGGCACTTCAGCTCCTCAAACCAAGTTAATAGTGGAAAAATGATAAACACAGCAGGAAAGAGTCTTTCAGATAAGACAGTTAAAAAGATAAAAAACTTTCTTTAACTCCTGCAGTTACTTGTAAATTAACACTACCCAACATATCCAACATAACCCACAACATTCCCTAGTGCATTTGTCAGTTTGCTTTTGAGCAGGGGCTTTGTCACATGCCCTCAGTGATTGTCTTGCCTCGGAGTTCACTGCAAAGCAGGAGGCACACACATATATGTATATATCTCTAAACAAAGGCACAAGAGCATGAGCAAACTAAAGGGGGCTAGTTAGCTCAGTCTGTTTCAGAAGGCTTAAACAATGGAAAAATAATACAGTTGAAGATAACCTGCAACAGTTTCAACAGACCCTTTGCAGCTTTAGTGGAAGAGTAACATATATATCACAGAAGTTAGAATAAAATCAGCTTTACGGCTCTTTGTAAAAGCTGATTCCTCTCCTGTCGAAAATAAAGTAGAAATAAAAGCCAATCTAGGGAAAAAAATTGAGAGTTCCTTGATATAAGATAGATCTCCAAAGCCACTCTGAGCAGGTTCAGTGCAACTCAGATTTTTCCAAGTTTACATAAATTAAAATTAAGGCACTAGCAATCCCAGAAAGCAGTAGTAAATTGAGTTTTGAGGTTAAATACCCAGAATTAAAATGATCTTCACCACTAATGCATACAAAGAGGAACCTGTAGGTGGTTACCTCTTTTTCATCGCTTACATTGCATAGTGTAAAACAAAGTGCTGGAGAGTGATGCACAACACGCATTAAAAAAGTAAAAGTGCCGGACGGAAGTGGAAGAATCTTTAGGTACAAAGTGACAGGAACTCGAGGCTGGGGTTTGTGTGTTGTGTGGTCAGGGCAGCACTCATTTATTGAGGGAGAAGAGCGAGGCGTCGCGGAGGCTGCGCAGGCTGGCACTGATGTCCCGCCTGTGCTTCAGGCCGCCCCTGCCTGGGTGCTGGGTCACGTAGGTGCCAGGGACACGGCCCCGCCGCGACAGGATATCCACCATGTGGCTCAGCTTCGACCTGATCGTCGAGTAGTGGAATTGCCTCTCTTTGTGCAGTTTTTGGAAATACTGTGCCCTGTGGCTGCTGGAATATTCAAAGGACCGGAGAGAGGATATTGAGCCTGTAGAGCTTGCAAGAGAGCACTGGGACGATGATGAAGACAGCGATTGCAGACTAGAACTGGATACAGCCTTTCCAGGCAGAAAATACTCTTCTTTTGAGAACTTTCTGAGGAGGAGGGGTGTTTCTGTGCCCTCCTTTTCGTTGGTCTGTGTCACTGCAGTCTTCAGCAAGATTGATGTCTGAGTGCCTGTCACTCTGGCCGTGACAGAAGCCTGAGTGCCAGTGTCTGCTGTGGCAGCACTGGCCTGAGTGGCTGCATTACATTTGGTCACAGCTGCCATCTCTTCCCACGGGCCCGTTTGAGTTGACGCACTTTTCTGTTCCACTGTACCCACTTGATTGCTGAACGACTCCTCCTCAAACATGCAAGAATGCTCCAGGTTACAAAGCTTTCCTGCAGGAGTATATCCAGGCTGATCTGGTTTTCCCAGCAATTTCTTTGGAGTGCTAGACAGTCTGGCAAACTCTGCTCTCAAGTTGCCTTCCACAGTATATTCTTTAGAGGACTCTGTTCTGCTCAGCAGATGATCAAACATGCCGCTGTTCCTGCAGCTGGACGGTCGCTTCGGGCTGATGGGCAGTGATTGGGCATAGAGAATCCTGAACTGGAGGTCAAAGTGCTCAACCACTTGACCTGACAACACCAGCAAGTTGCTGCTGTTCAGCTTCCCATCAGACCATGTGAAACTGTTGAAAACAAACCAAGACTCACAGTTAGTCTCCAGTGCATTTCTACAATACAGCTACAGACAGCAAAACTCAGCTTAGAAATGAAGGTAAGGTAAGAAGTCAACAGACTATTCAATTCTGCAGGAAGAACTCTGTTTTGCCATTGCCAAGCTCTCTGCTAGCAACAAGTAGTGTACACCAGTTTTCCAAAAGTGTTTTCAGATTTGTGTCAGCCCCACTTAGACTCAGGTAGTCCATGTGCCAGTGGCACTCATTAACACCAGGCAAACAGCAAAGTTAGTACGTCCTTCTTGCAGCAAATCCCCCTTTCTACAGCTTCACTGGGCACCAGCAGACCCCAATACTTGCCTGTAGGAGCCTGTTGTCACTCTAATGCCATCAATTAACATGAACTTCTCCTTGGCTTTCCCAACGATTTTGGCACCTGACCTCATGTAGTACGTGCTCCCTGTGAGAGTTCGAACTCTCATCATCTGGTTCAGAAAAGAAAGGAAAAAATTAACATCAGATTTAAGTTAACTTCTAAAAACTTAGCAATTCTATTTAAAAGCAGCTGTGCACAGTATGGAAGATAGGAATGAAATGAACTTTTTTATACAGTCTGTATATGAGTGGTTTTAGCCACAGAGTGGCTAAATTTCTGTTAGATTAGGTGAGAACAGTCAGTTCCAATTAATTACTGCCCAGGAAGGCAGGAATGTTTTTCCCTGTCCAGAGAAACTTTTAATGCAGTGAACATAAGCCCATCCAAGCCAAGCCATAACGCTGCCATGTCCATTTATATTCACAGCGACAATCACCTGGCTCACATCATCCAAACCCTTTTAAAACAAAGTATTAGGAAAGAAAGCAGATGATACCAGAGCTGTACCACCCTTGAGCTTCCCACGTTTCTGTTTTCCTTAGCAAGCAGTTCCCTGAGCCAAAGAATAAAGCTATTTAAATATTGCAAAATTAAATCCCTGAAAATTGCTGCATCCTCAGGACAGGGATCCCAGTGCACACTGTACCCAGCACATGGGGCTGGTGCACACCATGGTTGTAGCTCCTACATATGGGCAGCATAGGGTGGCAGATGTGCTTTTTCTGCAGGGTTTTTGCTGAGTTTGTGAGCAGTTTCCCATATTGGATTAGAGGCTGTACTGAAACCATGCAGTATTGAGCCTTGATTTTCAGGAGCTGAGAAACAGTTCAGAAAAATACCTCTTCTTTTAGCAACAGACAGGTTGTTTTAGCCTTTCAAGACAGTCTGATGCTTTACAGAAAGGTTTCTTTGATATGCATGAAATGTACCACAAAAATAAAAACAGACCACACCAAACCCAATTTAGCACTTACACTTTCCTGCTCAGGACAAACTCCCAAATTGCTGCACATTTCCAAGAAATGGGGTACAAAGTCGTGGTCAAGAAGGATGTAGACAGGGACTTGGCGGTTGTTATAGGCATCCTGAAGGTCACTGAAGATCTCAATGTCTGTGAAGGAATCCATCACAAGGGCAATCACCTGCAAGGAAAGTCACAACACTTACTCAAGGAATCTATTTTACACAAGACCACTGCCTCCCCCAGCCATTTTCTCCTGCTGCTGTCATCAGGGCCTCATGCACATTTCCTTGTCCTGCTGCAGGTTCTAAAAGATATCGATATTCCCACAACATTCCTGTAAATTCATTGTGTCCCAGCACACAAAGCATAGGCCTGAAGAGGTTTTTCCTCATTTCTGCTGCTTTTGTACACTTTCACATCCTCCTTTCCTGCAGTCCCCTGTAATGTGGCCAGATTGAGGAAGCTATCACAGGAGAATGGGGACACCACACAAACCATCTCCACGTCTGTTCTCCCAGTGCTTCAAGCAGCTACAGGAGAAGTGGTTTGAACGGCCTCCTTGCTGTCAGATCTCACAAACCCCAGCTGATTTTCAGACTCTTCCAGGTTTCTAGATTCTTACTGAGTGTCTATCTCATACCTTCACAGAAAATCCCTCCACTCACCCAACAGTTCCTTGAAAAAAGCAAATCCTAAGATGGGAAGATCACATTTATGAACCATCTCTCCAGCCACTTCAGAAGCACCTCACACACTGATTTGGTGCTGGAGTTCTCACCATTCAAAACCACCTCTGTATAGGGACACAAAGGCATAAAGGATTCAGCTTCATGGCTGAATTTTCTACTTTCCTTCTATTAAACCAGCATAAAGAGCAATGATTATACAACCACTGTGAGTAGCTGGCACCTGCCCTTAAGAGATGGAGGCTTCTGCAGCACACCCAAGGTGCATAAGCACGCAACACTGCTGCTCTGTGTGTGGCATGGCCTGTACTCATAGGAAACATTTCCCACAGGAACAGGCTGAGCTCTGCATTCCCACCTCTGTCCTGCTCCCCAAGGGACTGGTTCTGTCTGGCTGAATTGTGACACATAAAATGCACAAGCACACGGGTATTTCTAGATAAAGTTACTTTATGTTTCTGCTTCTTGCATGTGTCCCATGCTTCTTGACACTCAACCGCTTCTCTAAGTGTTGAAGAAGATTAAAAAACAATAAGATGCTTTTGACAAGACCAGACAAGTAAGAAAACCACCCCTGAAAACAAAACAATTTACACTAAATCTACATGACTGCTCAATTCACAGCACGTTTGAGTTCTAACCTCAGAATTAGCAGCTGAAAAAGAAATAGTTTTGCCCAAAGTGTTGAGAAGAAAAAGAGAAAACACTTTTCTCTACACTCATCCATTCAGGATAGCAAGGACAAGATAGCTGAACTAACTGCTTTTGAGTGCCTTATTTAGGGAAGAAATTATTCAGCATCTGAAGTTTCCCCAGTCTTCACATTAACTTGATGAACTCAGAAATTACTAAGAACTATCACACAGAATCTGACATTCAGTAAATTTTAAGGTGTCAAAAATGTCCTTTATGTCCACAAAAATGTTCCCTGGATTGGGCACAGCCACAGATGGGGCAGGAACAGCTTGCCTGGCTCTTGGCTCAGTGTAAGGAAAGGCGTTTGTCAGGATGCTGCGAGGAACAATATTACAAACACGTACAACTTTTTGGGGGAACAAATGTTTTTATGGCGTTTACTCGAATTACCAGACTAGTCTCATATACCTGACAGGGATTGTTGGAGAACAGAGCTTCCTCTGTGACCGTTTCTGGCAAGGAGCCCGTCGTTCATGTCATCCTCACACACTCCCTAAGCTTGTGCCCTCGGAACGGAGTAGAGACTAAGCTCTGATTCAGGGTGTGCCGTGTTCGAGCTCGTTACACAAAGAGACAGGGCTTGCTTCACCCGAAAAGGAAGCTACACATTTAAATTTCAGCAGAGCCAATTGAATGGCTGCTAGGAGAAGGGTGGTTCCCAGCTGGGGATTACGGTTGGAGGCTATAAACTCCGGGAATGCAATGAGTTACAGGGAACAGTTACAGGGAACAGTTACAGGTTACTACACCACGTGCTTTCCATGCCATCCTGTGCATTAGAACAATTGTCCACTCCTGTAGGAGGAAAGTCCTGTCAAAAGCAGGTCTGTACATCACCTGAGGGCAATTAGCGAGCTAAGGAAGGGAAATACAGTCATGGTGTTATATCTGTAGCTAATGTTCTTTTATTAAAGAGACCTATTCTGCGTCACACCTTTTAAGGGACAGTAGGAGGTTTCTGCAAGCGAATCTGTCTGGCAGAGCGCATCTCCTGGAACAGACCTTTTGCTCTGAGTGAGAGCAAGATGGGCTGGATGCAGCGGCTGTGCTGGCAGAGGCAGCAGCGCTGCGGGACGGGGAGCGCTCGGCGCATCACCTCCGGAGCATCCGGGAAAGGGAGGGCCCGCAGATGCAGCAGAGTGCCCCTTGTTGTGTATTTTCGAGCTTGTTCTCCTTAATGAGACATTGTCTGCTCGACAAGGGTTTTGCAGCCACGTGGCTTTGCTGGGTGTCCCATGGCCACGCTTAGCGATGCCGGGGCCGGTTTTTGATGTGCTCGGAGACCCACGGGAGAGGGGGATCCCGGGCAGGGCACGGCACTCCCCGGGCACTCACCTGTCGGGCGGAGCGGATCTGCCGCCGCACCGCCTCCTTGCAGCCGTAGATGCTGTCCCCGCAGCCGGGCTGGAAATGCGCCTCCACCCGCGTCAGCCCGCGGAAGGCGCCGCTGGCGAAGCCCGGCCAGCCCAGCTCCAGCGCCGGCGGCTCCAGGTCCGAGCGCTCGGGGAAGTAGGTGAGCGACGAGGCGTCCAGCGAGGCTCCGGCCGCCGGCTCGGCCGCCGGCTCGGGGCCCGCGGCGGGCGGCAGCGCGGCCCGAGCGATGTCCTGCACCTCGGGCTCCGACAGGAAGGGCGGCAGCTGCTCCCGCCGCAGGAAAGCCCGCAGCGCCTCGGGGCCGCCCGCCACCAGCTCCTCCAGCGCCAGGCGCTGCGCCTCGCTGTACGGCCCGGCCGGCGGCGGCCAGCGCCCCGAGCCCTCCTCCAGACACTGCGATGCGTTGGCCATGGCCGGACAGCGCGGCCGAGCCCGGGCAGCGCTTTACGGAGAGTTTGAATCCAAACAGCGCGGCCGCCGCTGGCGCCGTCCCCGCCCCGCGCCGCCGTTGGCTCCGGCAGGGCCGCACCGCCTCCGCCGGGCGGGACCGGCACCGAGCTCCCGCCTGGGACAGCGCTGCGAGCCCTGAGGCCGTTGGCTCCGGCAGGGCCTGGGGCACCGCCTCCGCCGGGCGGTCCCGAGCCCTGGGGCATTCACTGGAGCTCCCGCCTGGGGACAGCGCTGCCCCGAGCCCTGGGGCATTCACTGGAGCTGCCGGCCGGGGACAGCCTTGCCCCGAGCCCTGGGGCATTCACTGGAGCTCCCGGCTGGGGACAGCGCTGCCCCGAGCCGTGCTGGGCTTCAGGCGGTGGGCATTGATCTGTTTGCTTTTGCCCTGAACAGAATCAAACCCCTCTGAGAAGGACGCTCACAATAATGGACGTTAACAAATGCTGGAGCTAAAGCCTCGGACACTCCCAGTTCCACAGAAGACAGGCACAGCTTTGGCTTTCCAGCCTGTCTCCAGCTCCAACTGCCGCTGCTTCACGGAATCAAAGAATATTCCGTGGTGGAAGGGATCCCCAAGCCACATCCAAGTCCAACTCCCAGTCATGCACAATGCAGCCCCAAGACCCCCACCATGGCCCTGAGAGCGTTGTCCAAAAGCTTCTTGACCTCTGCATTTGAAACAAAAACTTACACCCACCCACTGCCTCGATTTCCTCTTCCACACATCCCCTGGCTGTGGACAGCTGAGAAGCAGAGATTTTTAACAGAGTCCCAAAACTTAAACCAATTAAAAAGAAAACCCTCAGTGGCATTGCTGTATTATTAAAAGAAATTTAATATAATTTTTAAATTAAAAAATTCAATCTCTCTATTAAAGACACTGAGTCAGGTGCTAATACTGTCAAACATACCCTTTTGGCATGAGTTTTACATAAAGTTTAAGATTTTATGCATTGCTTCAACATGTTAAGAAACCATCTTCATACTTACAGTAGCAATAAAGTCAATTCCATACAATATCAAATATCCTTTTTTTAAAAAAAGTTTTAAATATATTAGACTCTGATTGCCAAAATGCCATTTTATACACAAAGCTGCTAATACAATATACAGTTCTTACATTATTTTTCTTCACATAAAATACATTTCATCAAGTTTTATTTGTACATCGTTTACTACTGATCAATGGAATTACGAGTTATTGCAGAGGGCTTGCCATCAACTCTGACTGTCCTGTCCATGCAGCCGAGCTGTACCAGGGTTACCCACGCTCCTGCGACCTCACACTGCAATCTAAAGGCTGAACACATGGTGGTGGCAATACTAAGGCTGCATCTGCACTGTTTAAAAACCCGTATCTCCCCTCCAGCTGCGGGTGGAGATCATTGCATTGGTGTAGCTTTGGGAACAGGCATCTATCTCGAGCAGAGTCTCCTCTACTACAGCTTCCAGGGTTGAAATACAGTGAAATATTCTAGGTCATAATTTTGCCATGGCAGATGTTGCCCAGAGAGCCCAGTGGTATGTGAATTGTGTGAGGGAACTGAGGAGTTCATTACCAGTTTGGCCAACACGAAAACAGAATAAAGGTGAAGAACAAGCAGGGAGAACTGTACAGCCTCGGGCAAAACCAATCAGAAAATGTAAATGTGTTCTGTAGTAAGAGGCGAGACCTTGCTGTTGTAAGCGTGTTCTGGATTCTGCCTGTAGAGAACTGATACACCAAAGTAGTCAATGTGATTTGTTAAAATAAAATGAAGCCCCTGTGTATTTCCTTTCTGTGTATTTGGGAAGAGAGAAGTGGCGATCATGAGAGAAATTGAAAGAGCAAACAACAATGTCAAAATCTGGCATGCTCTGGACTGTTATCCCCTTGCAAAAGTCTCCAAGTTAAAGATCAGCAAGAACTGTATAGCCACCACAAACCTTCCAGAGGTGAGTTACCTTTAGCAAGTATAAGGCACAGAAATAACTCAGGTGTAGGGAGAAACCTTCCAGCAGACAGACAACAGTTCATCCATGGCTCACTGGAGACCAGTGCTATTGCTTTCTCAGGATACTCCCTTTACCATGGTAACGCTGATTTAGTTTCAGCAGGGATGATGTGGGTAGTCAGAGCTCCAAGAGTGAAGAAAAAAGGACACTAGACAGAAGTTTTAATGCCATTTGGGAGCTTCTAAGGGATTTCAACCCCATGAAACAAGACCCTGCTCAATAAACTTGAGAATCCACTGCCTCCAGTGAGTATTGCACTGAGTCATTATTGCTGTTGCCCTGCCATGCTCTTCTCCTTCCCTACCAGGAGTTCCTCATCCAGGTGGTTCTTCAACCACACCTCCAAGATGGCACAGAATCACATCAGCTAGAGTCAGTTCTTCCCAAAATCGGGAGGGTTTTAAGATTCAGGAGCACCAAACGAAGTGAAATTAGGTGGGCTGAAATCACATCATGTGGTATGTGAAACATAGATCCAGGTCTGATTTCAAACAGATCCCAGCAATGGGACTTAAGCCCTTCTCTAACATTTCAGTGCTGGGGCTGCCTTGGCTGAGCTCAGTAAAGTAGAGACACTATTTTGAAAGACACCTTTTTCTCCATCTAGCAAATTTCTTTCAACATGGAACGTAAAGGTGCTTTCATCAATCACTTAGTTTGCTGGAAACAGCACGATTTCAGCACACAGGAAAATGTTGTGAGGAGAAGGGTTGTTCTTGTGCAGCTCTGCCTGCAACAGACCTGTCAGTACATTCACATTCCCAAATCTTTGCAGTCTCTATGAACAACTACAACCTTTGAACTTTTGAACTGGGACTCTAATCTGGCCTTGAATCTGCAATTAGATACTCACTGAGCCTAAAACCTTTCTGTATATCACAAAAACCTCAAATGTTCCTCTAATAAACTAAGACATGCCAGTCACAACATGAATTCTAGTTTCTAGAGCTTTTTAGCCATATTAAGATCCAATGAAACAGTGAAGTGCCCTCTGCTCTGTACCTCAGAGCTTTCCACTGGGATGGTCTTTAAAATACACAGCTATCAAAACCCCACTATTGTTGTAACACTGCTAAATTTTACAGTGGAAAGCATTATTCCTAGAGGTAGGCTGCAACAATGAGAGAATCTTTGTGTTTTTCATTCCCTCAAAAGCCTGTTTTTCTCCACAAAACAGTTCACCAGAAGCAGGTTAATTATCCACCTTACAGAATCCCTGACCCCAGACCTACAACCAACATCACTGCCAGTGCTCCACAGGCAGTGACCATTTATAGCTCAAATGTCACCACACATCATGAATCCATTCCAGGCCATTCTTCAACAGCCTTCCAGCTCACACCCTTGTGCAATTTCAGCGTGAAGCCAGTGGCAGGTAAATACCTGGCAGGGCTATGAAACATATCCTGGAAGATTTATCCATTACTGACTCTTACCATTAATAACTCTCCTGTCTGAATAAATACGGATTACATTTGATCAGACACCACTAGACTTCACAGCTAGGATGATGAGTTCCCAGAGTTTTACATATAAACAGAGCAAAATGCCAATGGAAGCCATAAAAGCTGTTTGTCTAGAATGGACAGGTTTCCTGCAGTTTTAACATATCAACAGCTCTCAGTGAAAGCAAGCCTCAAACTACTTTACACTGTTGCATTCAATTATCTCCTTTACACATCCTTGGAATTAGGCAGGGTTCAATAGACTTACTAGCACAAAGTTGCTCTGAGAAGGAAAAGGGCCCTACTCCTCCTGTGCTGGGAGGGAAGGCAACATCTGGGCCCAAATTTTGCACCATATACAACCTAGTAGGTAGCGGCACCACAATTTGTTACAGTGAGTTCAGGAATCTCATTAGGATGGATGTGGAAAGACAAACCTCACCACCATGGGAGAAGAGAGGCACCTGAAAGACCATCTCCCATTCTGTGACAGCCAGGCCACACTTGGTGTTATCCCAGAATAATTTACCAATCAGAAGATCCATTGTTAACCACACAAAAGTGCAGTAAAGTCTCTCCAGTTACCAAATCATCCTCTTTCTACTACAGAGTGACTTTTAAAATGCATTAACCTTAAGATCAAGCACAGGAAGTATTTTCCAGTCTTATAATTAACATATGTTCCAACAGTGGAAGGAGTCCAACTTCTCTGAATGCTCCGAACTCTGCCTTTAGCAGAACTGGTGTTGTAAGTGAACCAAATCAACTGCTACCACTCTCTAGTTTGCTCCTAAAACTGCTGAGGAAAGAGAATTCCATCTTCATATAGTTCAAACCAGTAAATTGTCAGCCTGGTAACAACCTCAAAAGTCCAGAAGTGTTTCCTGCGTAGCGTGGCAGTGGTGGTGAGACAGCCAGCTCTGCTGCCTCCAGGAGCCCAGAGCCCTGTATGGGAATATATCCAGCCCCAGCAATGGGTGGATTTGTTGGGGGGCAGAGGGTAGCACTTAACAGTCTCTGGCAGCCTCAGTCAACCTTTTATAGCCTAGAAAAAAGTTAAGGCTGTGAGGATCCCCACAGAGGGAGAGTACATGTGAAGGGGAATATTGATGTCTAACAGCCGCCAGATAAAAGGGAAATGGGTGGAAGCTGCATTTGCTGTTGCTTGGCTGAAGCACAACTACGTGAGCTGGATTAATCCACTGATGGCTTACAGAGACCCAAACAGGTTTATGTCTTCAGAGTTTGGAGTTTAAGCTGCCCAAGAAGACACATATTCATGCAGGCAAACAGTTACGTGTGTGACAGCCCCTCTGCAGAGGAGTTAAAGATTTACAGTTACTTGTCAGATACAACTGAAGTGTGGCCAGTTCCTGAGAGCTGCCCCACACTCTCCTCACCTCCCCCAGGTACACAAAGCCTGAACTTGCTGCAAAGCCAGTGCCAAAGCCCCAGGTTACCCCGTGCCAGTGCTTCCCAGGTGAGCTGTCAGAGCTCACATGAGCTACACCAAGACACAGCGTTGGCACTGCAGCTGCTCCACAGCAGAGAGGCTTTGTTAAGTCCTGATGGCGTCAGGCAACTCCCACAGACACAGAGGCATTTAAACCTTCCTCTGCCAGCTGCTACCCACTGCTGACAGCTCCAGCAAGGGAGGAGGAAAACAGAACAAAACATCTCCTGTCCTGCTGCAGTTCAACTACCACAGCGATGGTTGAAGTTATTTCTCAGCCAAAGACTGCAGGTTAATGCAAGTGTTGTCACATCTATGGGATTAGAAATGCTTTCATGGCGTTCCTAGGTTAGTGTTGGCAAGCCTTTCCTTCCCATCCCATCCCTCCTGAGCCCTGTGGTTCTGGAAATCCAGAAAAAATCAGAACACAAAGCATACTGCCCCTAGTATCTGTGTTGAGCATACAGAGTAAACAAACAGAATCAATAGGAAAGTCAGATCAACAAAAGTCTTTTTCAGTTTTAAGAAATTAAGAGTCTAAATAGTACAAATAAGTTTTTTTAAATTACTTATTCCAATATAGACCTTTGTCAGTATTTTATTGCAGTAAAATTCTATTGCCAGGGCCCCTTTATTGCAACATCAGTTTTAAAGCCTACTGAGTGAAGCCTGTTCCAGGAAAAGTTCTGCTTCAAACCTGATGGCAGTCTGCAGTGACGAGCTGACACGAGCAGAACAGGACCCAGCCAGGGCACAGTTTGTGATGGTGAGCTGTCACTGCAAGGAGGTAACACCTTGCAAACTTCCCAAGTGCAGCATCTGTGCTTGCTTGTTGCTCAGGCCCAGGAAGTGCTGGATCCAGCTGTGTAGGAAACAGCTCTGTCCACTCTTGCAAACCTTATGTGGGGGCTGACCTCCCCTCCAGGATATGTGCATCACCCAAGAGTGAAAACACAGGTCTGAACTGTCACCTTCCAGCTGCTCGGTGACTTACAGCAAGAGGCTCAGACACAAAGGTTTGAATTCAGATCCTGTCTTTGTTCCAAGGCATCTCATGACTTCCCAAGGATGGGCAGGCAGCGCACCATACCTTCTTCCCCAGGGAGCAAGACTACGGAGACTCTTTTGCCATCATATTGGTGTGCATCCCTTCCTCTCCTGAGAGCCTTGCTCCTCCTGCATTACTCATCCAGCTGCAATGGAAGCAATTGGCAGGGTAAAGTACAATTCGAGATGAACGAGGCTGCCACAGTCAGGATGTCCATAGCCAGATTCTCCCTTTGGAATGCAAACAACCTGGCCACTGCCATAGATCCAACCAGCCCACCCACGTCCCGTTTCCTCTGGGCTGAGACACAGACCAGACTAGGAAATCCTGCAGCACCCGTGCACCTTCTCCTCCATTTCCTCCATGGGAGCTTTGAATTTCAAGAGGGGCGGATCACCACTGGACACTGTGTAATACACTGAGGTCCCATTGGAGCTGTAGGGAGAAGTCCTGGATTCGATTAAGTGCGACTTGGCCTCGCCCACGTTCTCAGCCACTCCTGCCATGCCAGTGCTGAAGTGGGTGCTGAGGAAGGGGTGCTGGAGGAGTTTGGCTGCAGCTCGCTGCCGCTTCAGTTCCGACAGCGTTTGGTGGTTGTGCTCCTTGTAGGTGCCCCAGAACTGCGGCGCCTCGGGCAGCCCGGGGTTGCTGTAGGGCAGCATGTGCCCGGGGTTGCTGTCAGGCTCAGTGTGCATGCTCCAAATGTCCCCGTTGGAAAAGCTGTACTGGTAAGGGCTGGCAGATGCCATCAGTCCGTTCTGCAGCGGGATCTCCTGGTCACACTGGGTGCTTTTGTTCGCTAGCTCCGGGAGGAGGGAGGAGTTCTCCAGCACTGAATTCTGCAACAAGAAGACATGGAAGAGCATTGTCCCCTGTCCTCCAGAGCAGGGTTCATCCCTGTGACAACCTCCCGAGTCTGCTCACACTCAGCCTTTCCACCAGACAGGTGCTGCAGCACTAACACTGAATTCCCCCACTGACAGGGCCCTACAATGCTGCCAGCCCCAATCAGGAACTGGCTCCCATCCAGGACATGGAACCTTAACTCAGAAGGCCTCACACACACACAAAAATATGAATATGCTTATCTGTATAATATGGCAATAACTTAATTAAAAACAAGTAAGTACAAAGCAGGTTTACAATTCTTTTGTGCTTACCAATTTGTGAGCTTTAGAATGAAAGGCACAGGGTATTTTTTTGGAGCATCCTAGTTCATTTTTATCTCAAAACTATGTATGCAGCTATAAATCCATAACAGCCTTTCCACTTGAGTGGGACAGCTTATGCCAAATGAGAATTTGGTCTTCTGCTTATATCTGATGGATGAGGTCTACAAATTTTTCAGCCACCTTCCACCCACTGTTACTGAACCCACAACCACCAGCCCTCCTCAGTGACTCCCATGAAGAAGAAGAGATTCCTTACAGGGTCTGTATTCTCCTGGTCAGACCGAGTCTCCCCAATTTCTCCAATGAGACCTGAGTTTCTTCCTTCTTCTGATGACCCCAGTTGCTGCCAGACCATGGCCTCCTTCTCACACTCCTTCCTGTAAAGGTTTGTCCGGTCCGAAAGGCTGGCCCTCCTCACCACCTTCCTGTGGGACAGGGACAAGGGGCATCAAAGCTGTGAGCAGGACATGACATTTCCTCTTAGCCTGTAGCTCTTCTCACCTCCTCCTCCTCCTCACACTTCACAGCCTCTCCCTCTGGAATGGAACGTGGATTCAGCTTCCTGGCACCCACGCAAAGCGAAGGCGCTGGCGGGGATACTGAAGGTGGGAGGAATTTTGAGGAGTTCTAAACTGGCACTGCAAATCTGTGTTAGAGCTCATACAGATCACCTTATGGACCTATTCTGCAACCAGTGGAGTAAATGTAGAGGGAAATGGCCCACGGGCTGTTTAGGGAGCTCTGTGGTGTGCAGGACTGCTTTGGTGTCTAGTAAACATCTTATAAAGACCTCTGCAAACTGTGCCTGGCCTCTGCACCTTGGCCATGTGACATACTACTGAAAAGCTCAAGGTAATCCACTTGAAGCACTGATTTTCCAACACCAGTTTCAGTGGTTTAACAGGGTAAATTCTCACCATTTGATCCTGTGCTCAGGGCAGCTTTTAAACCACACCAGCACAAAACCATTTTTCCCCCAAGAATTAGCACCTCTTCCCAGTGAAAAAGCCACTCTTCAAAGGAGCTCTGCTTTCAGCAACCGAAGTTCATTCAGAAAGGACAGATGGGCTGTTCTCACTGACCCCAGGGTGCTCTGCAGTCACAGCTGGGTGGCCAGGCCAGTGACCTGCAGGCAACAGCACAACTCACCCCCTGCTGCCCGTGCTGGAGGTCCTGCGACTCAGGGAGGATTTGTGCCTCATCTGAGACTTCATGATCACATCGTGCTTGTGCTTCAGCTCCAGCAGCAGAACTTTGAATTCCTCCTCTTCACACAGATCTATGGCACACACACAGACCACCCCCTTTATCAGACAGCTCTCATTAACACCACGTTACTAATTGTGCCTTCCTAGTTAGACACCTAGGTCTTAAAGCTGCACACAACAGCAGGGAGGGATAACATAGGAAACACACAGGAGGAACACTTGGTGCTTGGGAAATGCCTTCTTCCTTGTTTTTATGAGCAGGAAGAAGCACTTTCTGTAGTTAAGTAGGTGCTTCAAAACTTCAGTCCCAGTTAAAGCAACTTCAACTTTGATTCTAAAATGACACCTAAAAAGTTATGCTAATGCTTCTGGAAGCACCACGTGAGGACTCCAGCCACTTCTTAGCCATTTCTTTCTTTAAGCTTTGTAAACTCACCTATGGGCATCTCATCCAAAGATGTCCTGGCACTCAAACTGGCCCCATGGGACACCAGCAATTCAGCCATCTGCATCTAAAGAAAAAAAGCCAAGTTGACAGAGGTATTTTAGGCAATTTAGGCTTTCCTCTCCAAAGCTGAAAGGTTGGAATAAGATGAGAAGCAATGGCACGCAGGCTCAACTCGCCCCAAATAACTCTGGTATGTGTGTGATGTTAAACACTGTTCCCACCATCCACCTGCACAGACATGCTCTGCCTGTACTTTCTCAGCAAGTGGTTCTTTTTGGAGCCCGTGGGATCCCCTCTGATGCTGCCCAGAGAGCCCAGCCCCAGTACAGATTTATTCACTTGCAGAGTGAATAAGTTTGTCCACAGTTTGTCCAGCCACAAAGAAATGCCACCCTCACACATGACACCTGCAGCCAAATCCTTACCTGCCCCCAGAAAGCAGCTGCATGAAGAGGCTCCCAGCCATCCCAGTCCTTCACATCCAGGCTTGCCCCCTGGTCAAGAAGCACTTCAGCAGCATGCAGATAACCATTGGCTGCAGCTATATGCAGCTAGGAGATAAGGAACAGAGCATGAGCCACCTGCAAGGACCACTGATGGTTTTATACCATCAGATTTATACCATCAATCGAGTTTCAGCAGATTTTCTTGGATAGTGTTTGTGCCTAAAGCTGGACAGGCAGCACATTTCACATTGGGCAGAGGGCAGCAGCTCAAAAGCAGGTCATTCCTATTACTAAAACTCAGTATTGCCTGCATGTAATTCTGTTTGGAGAGGAAATTGCTTAACAGATCTTAGCATAACTTAGATATATGGATGGGGAAAATAATGTATTCATGTTTTAAATCAAGGGTTTTTAAGTGCTTCCCAATCTGTAGGGAAAGCACCATCAAAACATGAGCCTGCAATGCAGAACATCATCCACTGAAAGCTCTGCATTCCTCATGCCAGAAGAACATCTCCTCTTCCCCACTGAACTGCTGTGGATGTGATTTTTTTGAATCAAATTTACAGCCTGCTTTAGTCAGGACTCTCTCTGTGCAATTGCACTTCCAGTCACACTGTCATTATTGTCACCATTTGAAAGCCAAAAACATTTTAAACCTTGGCTACTTTACCTTAAGGGAGTATGATTTTTCAGATACTGGCTTCCAACTACAGCCACCACTTTTAAGACATCAATAAATGGTCTCTTTTAGCCCCCCCAACTTCATATCTCTGAAGATTTTCATAATTGCTGTCTGCTGTTGCATCTCTGAGCAAAACCCTGACCCATGCACTGCTCTGAAGGGATTAACTCCACTCAGAGCTCCTCCTCAATTGTGCTAAAGGGGAGAGTCAAAGCTTCTTTTCAAAAAATTTTCACGGGGATTCCACCACACTGAGTTAAAAATTCATCTAGAAATAAATTCTGATGCTTTCTGGCAACTACTTTAATTTCTACATAAGTTTTATGGCATTTTCTAGAGGCCACATGAATTAATAAGGAATCACTTGGGGGTGATACAAAAGGGGGAGCCAAGAGGTCTGCCCAAATTTATGTATATAATCCTCATTAAAGGGGAAAATGTGTTAAAAAAATAAGCTGCAATAAAAACTTCAGTCATCCAAGCTTACCTTGGAGGGAGCCTGCCCTTCCCTTACACTTCTGGTATATGTTAAAGGTGACATTTAGATTAAGCAACTGGAATTCATTGCCATGGCCTGGCTCTCAAACACATGAACAAGTGCCTGTATATCAGTTATGTCTGGATCCAAGCATGAAATTACCAAGGTTGTATGAAATTCCTAGGACTTCATTGCTCAACTTTCCCTAAGCTGGGACTGTTGTAAGACAGGATTTAGGAGACACATTTGCAGGGGAAAAAGAACGGGGATTGTTCAGCCTTCTGAGTCCCTGTCCAGACAAATCAGATGCCAGCCTGCTTTGTGCTGTTCACTTGTCCTGGGTGCCCTCCTCTGCCCAGGGGCAGGTGCCACCCTGTGTGAACAAACACAGCAGCCACTGACTCCGTGGGAGCCAGATCCCACACAAAGCAGAAAGGAGGCAGGAAGGCTCCAGGGTGCCCAGCACTGGATCCTGCTCCTGTGAAAACCAGAGGGCTCTCACATCTCCTGCACAGGAGGCCAACCAGTCCAGGAGGAGCAAGAGGTACAGGGAGGTCTGCCAGGCCCAGCTCCCTGCAGGTCAGCAGATGTGTTATGTTCTGTGGGATTTCCCCTCTCGCTGACCTGCACATGTTGATTTTGTATAACTCCTGCTCCAGGGCAGGTTTCACAACCCCGGGGCAGAAGGAAAGCAAAACTGAAGCCTCTGAAGTTTCACTCACCAGCGTAGCACCTTGGGCATCAGTCCTGTTCAGGTCTTGGCCAGTGGCAAGAATGTCATGAATGTCACAGATCATGACCTGCTCTGGAGCAGCCCGCATCTCATTGATCCTTTCCTGGGTAATCCCTGTTAAAATTCCAGTTAGGAAGACAAGAATGGGAAAGGTGGAGTAAAACTCTCCACAGGTTGAGTAAAATAAGACTTAGGATCCTGCTAGGTTTGACTCCACATCCTTCACCCTCATCATCTTTAGGAATCAGAATAACCAGACAGAGTCAGGTCCCAGGCAATTATGCCAGGAGCAGCTCTCTGCTTTTCTCCAGAGGCAAATGAAAAAACAGGGCAATTTTTAGTACCACATTGACCCATTTCTATATTTTACATAAACTCAATCTCCTTACCTTGGTAGGCCATGCAAGTCTCAATGACATCCAGGGTTGGCTCATCTTCACAGAGGTCATAAGGCATGTTGCCATCTGCATTAACTGCCAGCAGGTCTGCTCCACTGCAAAGGGAAAACTGAGTTGCACCAGGAAGGACCTCAGACATCCTGGAGCAGACAGTGCCAAGCACTGGGATAAATGCTTAGGAAACAATAACTGGGATTTAATGGTTGCCCAAATGCCACCAAGGTACATATGCGATAAGAAAGATCCCATCACAGCAAAGCTGTGGAGCTATGAATGGGGAAGATTAATTCCAGAAATGGATGAAAGGCAGCACACTACACCTCCTTCCTGAGTCAGTAATGCCCCGTGTTCCACATCTGCTCCATTTTTATAACCCTCATCCAAAAGTTTCCTAAGCCAAGTGGGAACATCCTCCAAGGGATGCTTGACTGCATCCTCTTCTCTCCTTCATTACACAGTCAAAGAAGAGCCAGATTTTCAATGCTCATCTCCCAGATGAGCAGCACAGGCAGAAGTCTCTCTCCCTGAGGAAGAAGCAGCAGGCAGGGCTGTGCAAAGCACACTCCCAAAGCACCAGCACTCTGGGAAAGGGAGGAGAGGGCTCCCTACCCAGGCACAGCTCTCTGCTCCAGGCAGGATTCACCACAGGTGCTCATGAAACAGCTCAAAACACACCTGGTTTCCTCCTCCTTGAGCTTTAGGGCCTTGCTCAAGCACCCTGTGTCACCACTGGGGATCAAACACTGCAGGAAGTTCACTGATCACTAATTAGGCCCCAGTGAGACAGGTCACAAAGTTCACCCAGGTCCTTGAGTTACACAAACACACTGCTGCCCTCCCACACCAGGGTCTGCTTGACCAGGGCTGGAAGACCTGATTTGTGTTTAGGAGCTTGAGGGTGGATCCTGCTGGCTGCTCCCACCCAGAGACCACAGCTCCACAGGCACACACAGACACACCAGAATACAGGCAAAAAGGGGCAAATTTTGCTTCAGTCTCCAGAAGCTTCACTAAATTGAACCTAGTCATCTAGGGTTTTATTGTCTCCACAGCCTTTCTGCTCTTCCTCCTTCTCCCCCAAGCAGGAAGGACCCCCATGAGCAGCCTGAAAGCAGGGAATAATCACCCCTGCTGCAATCTCCCAAGGTACGAAGCCGTCTCAGTCTCCATCCCCAGAAGCTGTGGGTGGAATTAGACCCACAGAAAGCAGAGACACAAAAAGCCACATACTGCTGGATGAGGATCTTCACCAGGTTGATGTGACCACACGTGGCTGCTGCATGCAGTGGAGTCCAGAGCTCGTTGTCCTTGGCATTGACGTTGGCCCCATGGTTGAGGAGAAGCTTGACAATGTCCTCATAGTTGTCTATGCAGCACTGATGGGGAAGAAATGCAGACAGATTGGGGTTTTTTTAAACTTTGGGAAGATGAGGGCTCAGCTGTAAAATAATAAAGGGCAGCTGGGCATGGAGACCTGCTTTATCCTGCACTGCTTGGCAAGGAGCATCTCCAGCAGAGTTAAACACCAAACTGAGCACCAGCAGGTCAAAAAGGCAGAGCACCTACACTGGACAGACCAAAGGGTCACTGGTGTTTTGCAGGGCCTTCTGGTGTGGGGGCAGAACCAGCAGGGAATAACAGCAAACACACTCACAGCTTCTGTTCCACTGGGTCTTCCATATTCAAGAGCAAACACAGCAGAAATTGAATGCAACCAGTATAACCACATACCAAGGGATGAGCTGACAAGCTGCCATTCCTTTTTCTTAGGGAAAATCCCACACACTGGCATGTGATGAGCAAGAGTCCTCCCAGGAGCTCACGCTACCTACCACAGTTGTCTGGAGAGGCACAAACTGGATTCCCAGAATTATGAGGTACTTTGTAGGGCACCTTTCACTTCCTGAAAAAAATCAGCTTCCTTCCTGCATTTAGAGTGTAGCTCAGCAGGCCAGAAGGGCCTCAACCTCTTTCCTTTGGTGAAGGTGGAATTTGTTCTTTGATCCACCTCTTGTTCACCTCTGGACATGAATGTGCATGTGATAAAGATATTAAAATAAGAATTATTCTTGTGCAAGAAGCCTCTTTGTGGTCTGTGTGTTGCTGCAGACCCACACAGCTCAGCACACAGCATGGGCTGTTAGTGGGGCTGAATTCCAGTACACAACAAGCATTTTAGCAGATGAGTGACAAGGACCCTTCAGGTATTTCTATTTTGCTCACTATTTGTACATGGAAGCGGGGTTAAAGTCATGCCTGTCACACAGCCAAGTCATCATGGAAGTGGAAGTCACAATCACTGGAAGGAATGCTCAGTGCCCACTGAGGGGCTTCTCTGTGCTCAGTTAATTCCCAGATGCAGCTTTACAACCTCTCAGTGGGCAAGGTGGGATTCTCCAGGCTTCAGAGCCTGGCTGGGAAGGCAAGGAAGCTCTCAGAGTTTCTCTGAGTGCAGGATAACCTCTCTTTGGAGAGGTGATGGTGGTGGGGACCTTTTGTTCTTCCAGAAGCCAGTTTGCATTTTTAAACAAACACTCCTCCAGCTTTGAAGAGAGCAGGCGACTGGCAAAAGAATCCAAAATCCCAAGTCAGTGGGAGCATTTACAGCAGGGAGCAATGGCCAGAAAACCCTGAGTGCTGGTGTGATAACCACGCCACTGTTGTTTGAGGCAGCGGAGGCGGCAGCTGCCAGGCACAGCCAGTCCCACGTGCCCCAGAAAGAATAGAAAAACCTCTATTATGTTATGGAAACAGCACAGAGGCTCCAAGGAAGGCCACAGACCTACACACCACTACAGCAAGTCTGTATTTCACTGGTGATCAGCTCCTGCCATCTCATACAGACGCTGGAGGTCCCTGAGCCTACAACGAGCATGATCCTTCAAGCATTTTGTGCATCTTTTATTTAAACCACTTTCAAAACTCGTAGATCGCCAAGGTCTCTAAATTTGAGTGAAATTAAAGGGTGGGAAAAACGCTGTTCACATGTGAAGTCCAGCCCTGACTCCTGAGCCCTCATTATCACTGAATAAAGTCTGGGATACAGCAAGAAAAGGGCTTGATCTCAGTTTGCTCCCCAAGAAACCGAATCACCAGCACAACACGGGGAAGTTTCACATCTTTAACTGCACAAAAAAAAAAAAAGAAACATAAGAGGTCTCCCCATTTAATCTGGGCAGGTCGGCCCAGAGGGCAGAAGGCAGACAGAGGGAGGTGTGAGCTCCTGCCATGCCTCACCTGGTGCAGCGCAGTTAATCCATCCTCATTGCACAGGTCGGGGCTGATGTTGCTCTTCAGCAAGTAACACACTGCAAAGGAAGGACACAGCAGAGTCAGAGCAGCCCCCTGCCACATCTCGTGCTCTCAGCCAGCCCTGGACAGTTCAAGGCAAGGCAATTCTCCCCATCAGTGTGGGCAGAGCTGCAGGAGCCTCAAGCCCAGCACTGGCTTGTCACCGCAGTGAGAGAAGAGCCTTCCTGGGTTTATCCAGCAGAGAGCACCAGCACACAACTTTCCTCCAATTTCCTTCCAAAGGAGACTGTTAATACAGCTAAAATCTTCACTCAGTTGTGCTGAAACAGTCTCCATTTTTACCATGTGCTTCCAATGCCTGAGTGCAACCTCTGCACCAGGAGAGCTCAAAGGGGATTTTGGGGTCTCGAGTTAAAACCATGAGAGAGATCCCTCCCATCATGAGAGGGCTGAGGTCTTGCCTCAAGAAGTAATCTATCCATGAGGAGAAACCAGATACATTCAGGGCCCTGACACATCTAAATACACCAGGGTTGCTTTGGACACCTCACTTGAGCTGCTGGGTGTTTTGAGAAAGCTTTCCAGAGGGTTTAGTTTTTAATCACTGCTTTGGGAGGGAAAGGGTAAGATTTATTCCATTAAAATGCAAATTTCTGAAACACATGAAAAGTCATTAGCCCCCAGGTGAAAAACAAAGTTTGCTCTGAGGTACAGATCTTGCACAGGGTAATAGCAACAAGGTTGGCAGAGGGTATAAACTAATAGCAACACCAGAAACTCTTCAACTTCAACACTGCTGACAGGCCTTGATGATCCATACCCATCTTCTGTTGCTCACTTGCTCATTCTCTGCTTTTTCTCCAGAGATTTCACTACCTAATGCTTTTCCTACCTCAAATGTCACTGACAGCACAAGCACAAGCCAGAGGTTCATAAACATCTCCCCAGGGTCAGAGCAGCAACAGATATTCACGTCAGATCTTATCTGATGGCAGGGATGCAAGCACTGAGCAAAACCAGAGCTGCACAAGAAGGAACGCTGAGAGAGCTAAAAGGGCAATAAGCATCCTCAGAGCTGGCAATCAAAAACACTGCAAGGCTGCTCACTCCAAAGCCTCCTGCAGCCTCTGATCCCTGTCCTGCTGTCAGAGGGAGCTCTTTCCCCAGCACATCCAAAGGGAAAACCATCTGCAGGAATGTCCCTGGGGACAGAGCACTTCTGGCACGCAGAACAGAACATGGAAAACACACCCACCATGACATCAGTGATGATTTATGAGGCTTTGTTTAAAGGATCTGGAAAATGCACTTGCAGGAAAGGCAAATCGAAAGCAAAGTGAAATTTTGATTGGAAGCCACTGCTCTGACGTTATCACAAAGGAAGGCAAAACCAGACAGAAGTGAAATAAAACACTTCACATCACAGAGTTGCTACACCCAACTCAAAATGAATGCTTGGATTTACTTTTGCTGGTAATAATTTCAAGGCACTGACACCTGCTCGATGAAACTGCTGCAAAAAAGCAGAACACAGCAAAGACAAAACTCATGCAGCACCACAGTGAGTCCAAAGCCTCTGGTGTTTTTTCCAGCTCAAAGGCCAGTGCAGGAAGCCCACGCCTACACTGCACTCACAGCCCCAACACTTGCATGCTTAACAGTAATAAGAGCACTGAACCTCAGCCAGTAGATCCAATTTAATGACTCTGCTCTACTGTTTCTGGCCAGCCCTGAGCTCTTGCTCTCCTAATCCAAGCTGAGTGATAGACAAGTCATTCACCAGTGGGTCTGCTTGTCTCTTATTTACGTTGGATGCTCTGCCATTAGGGTTTTAATTCAATCTCAGTCAGTTAAGTGCCATTGTGTACTAATGACACACAGCTCCATAATCATGTTTTGCCTGATTATGGAGATTTGGACAAGTAGATGCTGGCAAATTAACCTTGTAAGTGCTGTCTCTCCATGGGAAGAAGCAGCAGCATAAATCCCAGCTTGTTACAGGGTTGTGTGTCAAAGGCACTGTGATCATGGCTTGACAGAGCTTGTAAGAGGCCCTGAAGGGTTAAGATTCAGAGTTTTAATCTTGCCCTAAAGAAGCTTTGAATTCTTCAGTAACCCCTGCAGCAGCCCTCGTGTTCCCAGTGCACATTCCCTTGGCTCCCTCCTGCCCTCAGGACAGGCTCACCTCATTTCCCAGTATCTCCCAGCACACTGAAGACTGACAGCCACAAGACACCAAAAAAGGGCTCAGAAAAGTCAGATAATGAAGCTGGGTATGGATGTGGCACCACTGAGTCCAGGCAAGCAAGGCATGAAGAAGAGATCAGACTCCTTTCTGTCCAGTCCTAAGCTGAAGTTTGCATTTCAGGGCTTGGCAGGGGAGCACAGGGTCAGGCAGCAATGAGCCCTCATTCCTGCCCAGCAGCCCAAGATCAGGGCAGAGCACAGCCCCATTCCTGCCCAGAAGCCCAAGCTCACAGCAGAGCACAGCCCCATTCCTGCCCAGCAGCCCAAGCTCACAGCAGAGCACAGCCCCATTCCTACCCAGGAGCCCAAACTCACAGCAGAGCACAGCCCCATTCCTGCCCAGGAGCCCAAGCTCACAGCAGAGCACAGCCCCATTCCTGCCCAGCAGCAGGGCATGGGGTGGCAAAGAGCAGCCCCATCACCCCCCTCTCCCTGTGAGCTGCAGAGGCACATGGAGGGAGGGCATGGACACCTTCCCCATGCCCACTATCCAGGAACAGCCCTTCCCAAACAGCCAGGAAGAACATGTTCTCCTTTCTGGTAAACTTCAGGAGAAATGTGCATTTGTGGGTTATCCAGTGCCTTAAGAATAGGAAAGAGGGGGCCACAGCTGTGATGCTCTGCAGTGCTGGAAGCTGGACCCTCACCTGTGGCAGAGCCACTGAGCTGCTCTGCTGCTTCACACACAGCATAAGGGACAGGAACCTGAGTGTGCAAAATGCTCCTCGCAGTGTCACACGCCTCTCTGCAGAGCCCAACACCTTCTCCCCCACCTCCAGGCATGACTGATGCTGCACAGGTAGGAAGCAAACACTTCAGCTCCCAAGGACACAGATTAATCACTCAGCACCAGCTGACTGCCTTCTGTCAGCTCAAGCCCCAGCCTCCACTCGTGGAAGGACAATCCCCCCCACACCGTGGAACAGCACGGAAAGGAGCCCTCTGCAAGCCCCTGAGCCCGACAGGAGGGGCTCTCTGGGGTCACACCAGCAGGTTCAGCAGCATCAGCCTCCACGCTAACACCACGATTAACTTCTTAGAGAGCTCAGTGCCAAAAATGCTGAGCCCTGTCAAATCTGAGCGCTGCACGTGGGCGGAGGCAGGTGGGGAGCAGGGGCTGGGTGCGTGGAGATTCTTCATTGCGTGTCGAGCTCAACTTGTGGGAAGCAGCTCCAAACGCATAGCAAATGAAGGAATGGAAACGATCACAATAAGAGCTGGGTGAACAAATTGTTGTGAATAATTCATTGCAAATTATATTAACTGAGCGATCACTCAAATGTATTTTCCATTATTCTCCCTGCTCTGCCTATAATTGAACCTCTCGCACACCAAGATGGTGTACATTAATCTTCAGTTTATATTTTATCATTCACATCTGTGCTGTGTTAAATGGAAAAAGCTCCCACGGCAGCTGTGAAAATACAGCCTCGGTTTTAAGCCACCCTCCATCAGATGTCCCAGGGCAGCCTTAGAAAGATTCTCCTTCCCAAACTTAGCAAACCACTTCTCAGGAGCTCCCTGTCCTTCCAGCCTCACTTATTCTCCCCAAAAACTAAAAAGCAGGGGAAAGGCAAAAATAACACTGCAAAGGTCCTGAGGAAAAGTCAAGATCAGGAAATCAACTCTTCCACCTGAAGAGATGTTACAGTGCTATCGTTTTTTATTGGTGTTACTTCCCACTGAGTTTACATTAGAAGCAGCTTTTCCAGAAAAGTTCCTAAACCAGATGAAGAAAAACAAAAGCCTTTGTTAGTGCAGTTTCCCTTAAGTCAATAAGCTACACCATAAAATCCTGGATATTATTACGCTCCCATCTATACCAAGCACTCGCATACCTCAAGCATTAAAAACTCGGAAGAGAAAAAGCCAGCGGGAACTGATATGGATACCATGGAGAGATAAAAAAAAAACCCAACAGACACCTTCCTGATAGGAGGTCCTGATTCCTCCCAAAAATCTATAATGGCAAACTGTCTCTACTGGCAAGCAGGCTTACCTGTGTGCTCCAGGTTTACATACACACACAGGCCATTACCTTTTAAAAATCCAGATTTATCTCAATCTTTTGCATTCAACGATTTCTCTTTGAAATCATACAAACTCTTCAAATTCACCTTCTGGTGAGCCAGGCACTTTCAGGCCACCTTTAAAAAGTGGGGTCTCTCTGGCAGTAGAGTAATTTCTGTATGTTCACACATGATTTCACTGTGTAAAATCAAGTTTCACTTGGGTTAATAAAACATTTTTACACATTGCTCCAAGTCCCTTCCACCCAAATGCAGCTTTAGTCAGCGACCCAGTGTAGCAGAAGCAGCTCCTTCCAGCATTATTTGTAGTGACACACACGCAGGGGTGTTGGCAGATGTCTGCAAAGCCTGATCCCAGCCTGCCAGGCTGGGACTATGGATGGGCTCAGCAGCTTCAAAGCTGCATGTTTACTGCTGTGGTTTTGCAGGGATATTTATTACACAGGAGAAACAATGCCAGGAAAACAGCACTGAAGCTGTGACTGCTCTGCCAGCTTCCTAGCCCAGCACACAATGATATTCACATTTTACAGCATATCTAAACTCTGAGCAATAACAGGATGAGCTCACTCAGCCTTATCCTCCACTCCCTGCAATGTACAACTGACAGCCCATGCTGGTCCATTGATAAACTCCACAGCTCCCTAAAGCTTTTTGAAAGACAGAAAAACCCCACAGAAAGGGAAATGCTGCACTCAGACAGCTCCAAACATGTAGTATACCTAAAAATAAAGATGGCCCAGTTTGCCTGCTGAGCCAGCGACCGAGGCATCCCCTCCTGATTGATCACTGAGCTTCCTCGGGAAGGTTCAAAGCCTGTTAAACACTTCCCACCCAGGTTATAGCCAGGCACACAGATTGCTTCTAATACATCCACAAAATCTGGGAAGTCTGGAGAGAGGCCAGCAGAGCCCCATCTGCTTCGTGCCACACTGACAGGGCAGGGACACTGCACGCAGCCACGCTCTGCCCAGGTGCTGCTTCTCTCAAGGAAAATCTATTTCTGACTTTGATGCTTCTCACTCAAGAGGGCACAGCCCTCCTCAGCCCTGAGGAGCCTGTTTTTCACAGCAGGCTCCTCCTGCAGGGTTGGGGGCCAGCCTCAAACAGGTTTTATTCTGACAGCAAGTCATACATTTATTTAATGCATATGGTCCAATTCTTTCTCCCCCTCTCTGTGCATATTTTAATCCATTTTTGCTTTATGCTTTGACCCTTATCCATCACTGCAGCACCAGAGCAGCAAGAGCAATGCAAAGGCACAGCCTCCTCCAGCTGCATCTCGGACAGATGGGCCACAGCCTGGCCCCCACCCTTCTGCATCCCACATTTTTCTTGTTCTGCATGTAGGACTTCAAGCTCTGATAATCCACTTAGTGATAGTGATGATAAAGCATCTTTCTTTAATGGCTGCCATCCACCTGGGATTACTGGGATAAGGAAGTGTGCAAGTTACCCAATCTGCAGCCACAGTGCTCGAAGGGCGCAGCAGAAACAAAGCCAGAATAATTTCGATTGGGAAAATAAAAATTAGAGGATGCTGCCATCTGACACACCTTTCTAAGGATGTAGTGTCATGTTCAAAAGCATCCCGAGCCTCTTCTCCTGTCAGACTAACAGTGAAATTGGTCGACACTGGAAATGTTAAATACATAAAGCAAAATTAAAGTCAAAGATTACTTCCCTGGCTTCCCATTTGTCATCTGGTACTGGAAGAATAAATAAATCATTTTGGGATGGTTTTAAAACAGATGATGGGATTTGAAAGGGATGAGTGTTTTATATAACCTTTGGGCTCAGCTGCCTTCAGCAGGATTGCCGTGGGCAGGGAGCCAGGAAAGCAGATTCCCCAATATCACTGTGACAGGAACACCTGGGCTGCCAGAGAGCCTCTTCTCTCTTTATGAGGCATTTCAGAGTAGTTATTTGAATGGTCCTGATTTAAAGAGCACTAAAAAAAATATATTAACTCAGACTTCAGGAGGCATGGCCCAAGCAAGCCAAGGCCAGGTTTCCCAAGGATGACTCAGGAGCCTGGCAAGCAGCAGAGCAGGGCTGGCCTTTAGGGTGTGAGAGCTCTCAGAGGGAATGGTCCCACTGCAGTGGAAGCCACACGAGCCAGTGCCTGAGCAGGGAACAACCACACAAAGCAAGGGATGATGGACAGCCACATCCTCCAGGGGCACCTGCATCCCCCATCTCCTCAGTTCACACCCAAAATTTTGGGTTTGCTGGGCCCAAGCAGGTGAGCAACACATCTCATTTCTCTTTGAGTTTCAGGCAGAGCAAGACAAAGGGCACCTACAGAGCCAGTGACTCAACCAGGACCTCTGTCCTCCTACTCATCTGGGTTCTTTCAGCTTTCTTCCTACAAAAAGCACTTCTTGGAAGCATGACAACACATGCAAATCCATTCAGGCAACACAACATGTGCCTTTTATCTGAGCAGCACAGAGGATCTCCCTTCTATACGTGTCCAGTTTTGATGTGTTGGACCAAAATCCATCTACTGAGATGTGGAGCAATCAGCACCTGTCTGTACTAAGCTTATTAAAAATTAAGTCTTTCAGGGTACCAAACAGGAAATGCATCATAAAAATTAATTGGCTTAAATAGAAATGACAGCTTGAGAAGTGTTTAGCTAAAAGGGAGCAATGGTGTCAGGAGGGAAACTTCTGCAGCTGTCTTGAGTCCATGAAGAGCTTCCCCAGCTACATTAACACCATAACCTAACAGGTGATCAGAGGAGCAGAATTGCAAACCCCTCCAACCTCCACGCAGAGCCAGACTGTCAGGATTTGCAAGAGGATACTCTGATGTGCTCTGTGGAGCAGGAAATAGTTCCTATTGCCATTTGAAAGTGCTCTTAGGTTCCAGAGCCAACAGCCTCTGCCCCAGCTCGTGTTTCAGGCATCCCATGGCCTCAGCTGAGCAGCTGTATGGTGACCTGAACCACACGAATGTTTTTAAGAGTCTCAATTATAAAACAGGAAACTTTCTACTTAGAGTAACGGAAGAGAGGTTGTGGTGGAGGGTGGGGAAATACAGATCTGCTTTTGAGGCTGCCCTGAGTTAATTCTGAATGATTCCCTGCAGTGACAGCCTGCTGACCACATCCCAGGAGCTCGTGGCAGACAGGGCTCTCCTCCTCAACCTGCCCCACTTCAGAGACTCCTGTTCTCTGTCATTCCTCTCTAACCACACCCTGGGCTTTAGAGAGCCCACGTCTGTTCTCACCATCTGCTCTGGCTGTTTCAGTACCTTCTCCAATCACCACAATCAACACTGCTTGGGACGTTTTTTTCCCTTCCTTCCAACTTTGTCTCCTTTCAGTTCAGTATGAGTACACTGGGGATGAAGATCTTTCAGAGCTACAGATCCACATCACAGCTTTAGGCCTGCTCCCATGGATGGCTGCACTCCTGGCCCACGAGGGCAGAGCGTGGTGTGCCAGCCCAGCTCGGGGTGACACTGCCACAGGTGCCAGCCCAGATGTGTCTCACACCATTACCCACGTGGGACACCACAAGGGACATGCCAGCAGTTAAAAGTAACCCGCTAAAACCTCACCCTCTGCTCCTCAGCACTGTTTTAACTGGAAATTCCGTGCTGCTGCACAGGGCAGGACGGGAAATGTCTGTAAAAGCAGAAAATCACACCCCCACCCCCTTTATAATATCAGATAAAGACAGAACCTGGTTTCATTTTAAAAAACAAACATGACAACAAAAGCTTTCATGCAAGTTTAGCAGCAACCTGAACTTTACCAGAGAAGCCCTGGCAATCCTTAGCAAACCTTTCACTTTTGCAACCTGTCATTCTTCAGCAGTAAATCTTACACATTTCAGAGATTTGAACTTCAACAGCACCTTCCATCCAGAGATCTCCCAAAGTGCAGCTGCCATTAGTGGAGTGAGCTCCAGGCTGTCTCCTGGGATTTTACAATCAGTTTTTGCCTTGTTTCACAGCTGTGACAGCTCAGCCCAAGTTAGACCAAGGCTCTGAAGGCTCAGGGACCTTTCATTGCCAAGCTCACAGTGACAGTCCATGGCACAGCTGTGACACTGCCCTTAAGCCCCAGGTCCCAGCTCTGCCTTCTGAGCACCAGAAAACTCTACTCTCCCCCATCCTTTCTGTTGTTCAGCCAAGAGCAATTGGACAAAGCAGCACTGAAGCCTCAGTGCTAACAGCTCTTTTTTATCCCTGCTCTCACATGCCCAAGTCCCAGAAGTTTGCAATTTTTAAGGGCTGATCAAATCTCACTCTTCCCCCAGACTTCCCAACCACTGCTCTTTCAGCCTTCATTTCAGCACCTGGCACACAGACAAATCACAGAGCCCACAATTTATTCTATGTATTCACAAAAGCAGTGCATTCAAATTTGTTCTCCAGGTCAAACACCTCCAATCCCAAAACAATCCCCAAAGTCCAGTGTCCCTGGCTTGTCAGAGAAGTCAAGAGAGTTTATTAGTGAACATCATCACCAGAGGCATCCAGCACTGCATAGAACCAGTTCATACATTTAAGAGTGGAATCAAAAGTTAGCACCTGAGCTTGGCAGAAACGCAGGTCTTTCACAGCTACAGTAATTCTTATAATAAGACAGAGACTGCAAAAAGGCCTTCAAATTCAGTCAAAACAGGCACAGCCATACAACCTGGCTTGGCCTATTACCTGACCCTGAGTGCTGTGCACACAGATCACCGTGTTTTAATAATTATCTCCCCTGTTCCATCACACAAAGTTGAAAACTCTCTCAAACAACTTCTGCCACAAGCTCCATGTGATTTCTGCTTGCCACCACCTCAAGCAGTAGAAGGTGAGAGTTCCCAGGCTGGGTGATGCAGCAGAGCCCTGTGACTGCTGGGAGACCTACAGGGAGCAGCTCCAGAGCCTGACAGGTCACTCAGACCTCAGAAAGGCAAAGCAAAGCCCAGCTGGCTGTCACCCATCCCTGCCCTGTGCACAGTGCAGCCTCGTGTGAACTCAGGACAGCTTTTGCTGCCAGCTCTCCTCTGCTGAGCTTCCAGCACTTTGATGCAGAAAAGAAAGGAACTGAGCACGGGGCTGGCAGCACTTTCCTTTTTCACCTCACTTTCAAAAGCCATCTCCATCAGCTTCAGCCTTTCATCTGCACAATACAGCCTGAACTCAGCAAACCCCTTCAGACTAGTGCTGGGCACAGAGAGAAGAGCTCTCCATTTCCTGGCAGGGCAACAGGGATGCTCCCTCGAGGAAGGAGAGATTGGGGGTCCAAACCTGCAGCAGCTCAGGCTGGAGCTCTGAGCTCAGGACTCCACCAGCCTTTGGGGCAGTCTGAGAATCTTTTACTCAATATAAAGAGGAAAAGAGCTGAAAGTCTCCTCCAGAAAGTGCTTTGCCTTAGTGCCTTCAGGCCAGGTCACTGATGTGAGACAAGCACTTCCATCTCTGTGCATACAGTGATTTATTTCTTTTTAATTATTTGCTTTGTGTTTACACACTGATACTATTATTATTATTATTATTATTATTATTATTATTATTATTATTATTATTATATTATGTGATATGCATTTATATTATTATTATTATATATATTGACAAAATACATAGTTCAAACCACCAAATTAAAATCTATGTCACTCCTGCAGCTCTTACACAGGTTCAAAGCACCCCACTTACCAGAGCAGTGTCTCTGAACTTTGCAGCCACAGCTCCATGCTGCTGGGAACAAGGAGTTACAGGCAACAGCAGGGAGCAGAGAGAGCACAATATAGCCCACTTAGAATCACAGAATTCCTAAGGTTGGAAAAGACTTTTAAGATCATCAAGTCCAACCATCTGTTGACTTCTCCCCCTTCATCCCTGCAAGAGGACTCTTATCCTGGGATGAAAGACCAAGTCTCCACGTCAGAGCTGCAAGGGAAATGCCTCCCCCAGCCTCTGCAGCAAGAGGCAGCTCAGAGGAGTTCAGTTTTCCTTTCTGCACCAGTGGAGAACAGCTTCAGTTTGCCAAAGTATATCACATTTCCCAATAAAATAGCAGTTTGCAAAATAATTAACAGCCATTAAAATTCCCCATTAAGTTCTGCCAGCAGCAACAGCAGGACCATTCTCCTCCCAGCAGCGGTGAAAACTCTGCTTATTTCTGTAGTAAACCCAGTGCTGTTAATGAGCCATTTTATCCCATCCTGTTTGCTTCTGAGAGCTCCCTCACCAGCAGATCCCCCTTATCAGGGAGTTTTTCATTACATATTTAACACTACACGAGCCTGAGTGCCATGGACCACCTTGGAGCTGTCACAGTGCAGGAATGGTGACATCCATCCCCTGGGCTTGAATGGCAGAGTGCCCTGCACTCACTGCAGCCCTTACACCCAGGAGTAAAGGGGGAGAGAGCCTCCTTGTTCTCTGCTTGAGGAGAACACGCTCCATGATCAAATTAACTAAAATAACCCCAATTTTGAACATTAAGGCAAGAGGAAAGCCAGGCTCCAGCTTTGCGTCATCTCCCACCGATTCTGCAGTCCAATATTTTGACTTGAACATTTACAGGAACAACAAAATGCTTTAGTAGCTCAACCCACCTTGGTAAGTTCATTAAAGTAATTAATGCTGAAGTGGCTGCTTACACCGCTCTGCTGACAGCACTAATTACAGGCTGCAGAGGTGGATCCCAGTGACAGCAGAGGGGACCAGGAGCTGGCTGGGAATGCATGGAAATGGGCAGATGGGCAGCCCTGTGCCACTCCTTGGGCTGGACTGTCACCTTGATTTTTACAGTGTGCTGTGTTTATATTGTGTAGCAAAAGTTCTCATAGATTTTGTGTAAACACAGTCCATGTTTGTCTAACCAGCCAAAGATTGTTTTGTACCTTTAGTATTGTTTTTCATTCCTTTTCCTAAGGCAGAGAAAGGTAATAGACTGTGTTCATAACCTATAGAATTAGAGAAGTAGTAACCTCATTGTCCAATCCATGATTGTATATAAAAAGATATATAAATAAAAGAATAAAGAGAAGCTGGGCTCTTCTTCTCTCTTGCCCGGCCTTAGTAGCTCTGTGACCTAACTTGAGTACCTGATTCTTCCGTGTCCAACCGTGCAACACTGGACCCAGCACTCTCCTGATTCCTCCTGCTCCTAACCCCAAAATCCAGCATCTCCAGCACTGAGCATAACTGAGCAACTCTGGCAGCTTCTGGTGCAAGAACACGCGTTTTTCTGCCAACCAACACCCAGCAGAAGAAGCCTGGAGCATCTACTTTTTTGTTATTTTTCCAGCCAGCTGTTTCTAAAAAATGCTTTCGAGATATTTCCCACATGTCACAGGCTGAGGCAATCCCACTCCAACCCTCCATCAGCACCCAGTTAGTGCTACAACAGAGAAATCCTGTTTCTTTCTGTTCATCTGATCATAAGGAATCATTCCCAGGGAAAAGAGCCCACCCACCAGGAGCATCCAACGAGGCCTGGATCTCACAGGAGCAGCTGCAACCAGCACAGTTGTGTAATGGAAACCTGACCTACAAACCCTGAACCAAATTCGAGTTGTTCCCCTTTGAGGAGTGAGCACGTGAAGGCTGCACACATCTTCTGCCACCTCCCACAGCTGTAACCCCAGCCTGGTTCCACATCCCAACAGGACTGTGACCTCTCCTCCATCCAGCACAGCTGGGAGGAAGGGGACCAGCAGCAAAAAGTGAGTTAAAATGGGCCCTGGTGGCATAAATTGCATCACCTGTCACTCAGGGATGGACGTGTTCTGGTGGCCAAGCTCTGCACACATCACCACCCACTTCTGGGCTGAAGGACACACAAAGGAGCAGCTGCTGCTGCCTCTTCCACCAAACAGCACAGGAGCAAGGGAACATTCCCCAACACACACATCCCTCATGGAGCAAACAGCCCCATACCTGCTCTGGGCACAGAACAGCTGTGCAGGCTCACAGGACCAAGGTGACAACCAGGTGACACTGAGAGGTTTTGGGACAGACAGCATTAACCTCTTTGCTGCTGGAGCCTGGCTCTCCAGTACAACCCCAGCTCCTCAGGAGAGCTTCTTCTCCAGACAGGCCCAACAAACCAGATTGGTTGGAGGTGTTTTGTGCTTGTGATGCACAGCAGCATCAAAGGTGTTAAGAAGAAGAACATAATGCACCCATGAAAGCAGAGATGAAAGCTCAGGATACGCAGGCAAATTCCAGCAGCTGGGAACTGCAGAGTCACCCTGGGAAGGGGACAAGAGGCAAGGCAAAGGCATCTCCTCCACCACACCAGCACCAGCCAGGAGAGCCCTGGTCAGATGGGAATTCAGACAGACCTGAGCCCCAGAACAGCTCAGCAAGATGCACAAACCTTCCCTCGGGTTTCTATTCTGCAGTAAAATTCCAAAAAGCACTAAAAGGAGGCTCTTCAAAGGGCTGTGAAAGGAACAGGAGCTCTCCTAAGGAGGTGCTTACACTGTCAGCAGTTTTGAGATGCTTTGCAACAACCTGATCCCTCCTTCCCCCACACAGAGTGTTTAAATCAAGGAGTTTCTTCAGAGAGTGGACTAGATTTGAATGACAATGTTACCCAGCTCCCTGGCTGGAAATCCCTTCTTTTCCTACAGTCTTGCTGAAAAAAAGGAGAAATTTGCTGTTGATGAAGCACATTCCCAGCAGTGATGGACAGAGGCCAGGCCATGCTGACCCACTGACCAGTCCTGCTTGGCCACACTCCTGGGCCAGCTCCCACGTGTCCATGCCACACAGGGCACAGTCTCTCCCCTCACAGCTGACACTTCCCTCTCACGAGAAAAATATCTGGATAAAAACTGCCCAGTTGGACTGATCCCAAGAGAAAAACCAGCCCAGTCTGCAGTGGGGAAGGGGCTCCATGAGCCAGCTGGGAAGATGCTCCTTCTCCCCCACCTGCCTTTCCCAGCAGGCAGTTTGAGGGTGTTACACACACCAGGAGCACAGTGAGAGAGGTTTTAGCCATCACACGTAAGCACAGTGGATAATAACTCACTAAACACCTGATTAACTTGACTGTACCAGCAGCTTTGCACAGCGTGGGTGATTCCAGGGGCACTCGCTGCTCTGCTGCTGCTCCCAGGCACAGGAAGCTCAGCCAAGCCCCACAGCAAGGCAGGAACACAGAGATTTCCCCCTTATCTTGCCTCACAGTATTGAAAACTGGGACCTATTGAGAGCAAACAAACAAGCCATGGCATTCACTGAGCTCTGGGGTGGCTGGCAGTGCTGTAAATCACGTGCAGGGACAGGCTCTTCTGCAGAAGTGACAAGGAAGATGCATCTGCAATGATTTTATGGCACATCAGCAGAGAAAATGGTTTCATGCCCCTAAAAGCTGGTGATTAAAATTCCAAGATGTCACAGATTTTAATCCTGAGCTGATTTTTTCCTCTCTTCTATGCTGCACCGTACATCACCACTATCAAGAGAGCAGAACTCTCAAAAATCAGATGTCCTGAAGCTAGAGTACAAGAAAATTATGTTTTCTACAGCAAATCAGTTCAACAGAGGCTCAATAAAACATGATTGATAATTAGTGTTTTCTTTCTGGCAGCTAGTAGCAATTGTCTTCTCCTCAAGCCTAGTGCATTTGCCAATTTAAAACTAATCTGTCCAAAAATGAAATAAAACATCTGCCAAAAAAAATTCCCAGTGAATATTGGTTAAGTTTTACAAAGTTCTACAGCAGTGTCGCCTGCTACAGCATCAGACAACTCAACAGTAATTAGGGTAGAGCTGAGACAGCCTTGTGGAAAGAGCCATCAGGCAAATGGAAAATGGATGGGAATAGCTAAATCAGTTTAGATTTCCTTAACAGAGGTAGATCAAAAGAAAACTAACCCGATTAGGAGGGAGAGAGACACTGATCCAGATTCATGGAGCAAAGCAGAACAGCTATAAAGTGATATTTATGCCTGTTTTCCTTTCCAGGGCTGCACAAAGCACCAGCATGTACCAGTAGATCTGGCCCAGATTTATGGGCTAAGGGTAGATCCTTTTAAACAAGGACAGCTTCTCTTCTCCAGCTTACTTTCCCAGTTAAGCAACTATCAAAAAAATTAAAATAGGCCATAAAAAAAAGCCTCCCCAATTTAATTAAATAGAGTAAGTGATAGTCCTTGCCTGCTGGCAGTGCCATTCTCCCTGCTAGGGGCACCTTGTCCTGGTTGTGCAGGTCAGGGATGCACAGCCAGAGCCCAGCTTTGGCTCAGCCCATTTCAGGCAGCACCAGAGGTGGTGCCAGCACTGGCTGTGGCCATCAGCCCATTTCAGCCAGCACCAGAGGTGGTGCCAGCACTGGCTGTGGCCATGCCCAGCTCCCTGAGCATCCTGCCCTGGGCATGCAGGCCAGTGTGGCTCCATGCTCCCTGACACCAGGCAGGGCACGGGATGCTGCAGCACTGAATATTGCAGTACAACACACGAACACCCCCAGGAGCACCGTGCCTGCCTTCCCAAGGAAAGCCTGGCACGGATCCTGATCCCTGCCCCAGCCACCACCTCCTCCAGCAGCCCCTCTGCTGCCTGAGATGAGCCCATTGCTGCCCAGGGTTCACTGCAGCTGAATGAATGCAGCCCTCAGTGACTCTCTGGGTACCCAGGCTCCTCATCAGCCACCCCCCAGCACCCTGTGCCAGCCCAGCACAGCCACAGCCTCCTCCTCAGCCCCAGGGAAAGTGCCTTTGCATGAACACCCAAGCCAGGCTGCCAGGGTAAAAACTCCATGGAGCCACTCCTGTCATCCCCAAACCCCACGGGAAGGAGTCACTGCCCAGAGATAATGACAGCACAAAAGCTCCCTGCCACCAGCAGTCTCAGAGAAGGCCACCCTGGCTGTGTCCCCGCATGGTCCTGGCAGCCCCGCTGCTTTCCAGAGCTGTGAGTGTCCCAGGGGATGTGTGAGCACAGGTACACAGCTTTTCTCCAAAGCAAACACACTCCCAAGCCACTGACACTTCTGCTCAGGTTAAACACCCGTGCCCCCAAGGCAGTGTTTTACACCAGCACTCTCTACACCACAAATCCTGCCAAATCTGAAGAGGATTTTGCTGCTGATGGAGGCTGTCCCAGAGCCAGGGCAGGCTGCCCCCCTCACCCTGCTCCTGCAGCCTGTGCATCCTGCTCTGACAGGGACACCTCCAGCCTCCCCTTCAGCTCCACCACAAGCATTTCCACCAGCAAACCCTCTCCACTCCCAGCTCTAGGTCTCACATACCCCTGGCTTCCACCCCAGCTGAGGAGAATTCAGACATCCCAACCAGAGCAAAGGGATGCCCATAATAAAAGAGCCCAATGTCCTCTCATATTTTAGTGAGATAAAAACGGCCGAGACTTTGGATGAGTCCCACCAAAACCCCACATTCCTGCATGTGTCAGACACCACCTGACACCTCTCAGGGAGCTGATATTGCATTGGATGTTATTGGGATCTAACACAGAAGCTGTTTTGGGACAGGGCAAAACCAGCTTTGCCCACTGCAGTGCCAACAAACACCCTTCTCATGCCCTCCAGTCCCAAGACCCCATGGCCTCTGGGTGACCAAGCTGTTATTTTCATGTCCCGGTCACACAGGAACCAGTGCTGGGCTCCTAACCCCACAACTCAGCCTGCTGGGTTTTGAAGGCTGTGGCCCATCAGGACCTGCACACACGAGGGGCTCTCAGCAGAGGGGACAGCAGGGACAGCACAGCTGACAGACGAGGTGCCACAGCCATGGGCAGCATGGGACAAGGAGGAGCTTCACACTGCTGTGAGCAGCTCAGTGGGTGGGTAAACAGGATCCCCACTTCTTTCCTGTTCCACTGCTGGAAAACCCACAAGCCCTTCCTGCAGGAAGAGAAGGAGGAAGGTGGGGAGCACACAGCACTGGGGTCAGCTTCCAAAACTGGGAACTGGCTGTCCCAGGGAACCTCTCCTCCCCATGGCACATGCCAGATGTTTCCACTGCTGCTGGAACTCCTGGTTCTGATCAGGGTGATCCCTGAGGGACTCAAAATGCCACGTCAGTATATTTGAATACCATGGGGCAGTGATTATTGGGGTGGAAGGAGCTGAGTGTTCTTCGCTCTGTATCCTATGGAGCACAGTGCTTTGGGTGACCACATCAAACTGCCTGCAATGAAGTCAAAATACCCAAATCTTTAGAGGTCTGTGCCAAAACACTCAGGGATCCACAGGAAGCCTCCAGCCAGTGGTAGCTGAGGGCTCTCCTATCAGACCTTGGCCCAGGATAGCTGAGTGTTTGTGTTTGAGGAAGCTTTGAACCCCACGAGAATCAAGCAAAGCCAGATGGCCACAGCTCTGGCTCATCACCCCTGCCCTGCTCTGGGCACAGCTCCTTCCACCTCCACCTGCAATCCATCCTGTCAATCCCAACCCACGGGAGAAAATCAGTCAACAAATATTGCCCTTGAGCTACAAGACAAGTCTCTGACTTTCCTGATCAGTTGTTCCCTGACAGATCAGTGCTGCAAACATTCCCATTATTGAACACATGGCAAATCCCAGAGCACTGACTGATACAATGCCATGATGACCCAAGCCTTGAATTCATGCTGCAGATCCAGTGCTGGCCTGTACTCAGATGACAGCTTTCCTGGCTCTGAAGAGTGATAGAAAATTGCCACAAATGGGAGTAATTTGGGTCAGGGGACAGAGCAGCAGCTTTTTATAGTTATTTCACAACTGCATGATAGAAGTTGTAAGAAATAAATTTCCTGTGAAAGCACAAGGAATCCTTCTTAGGTGCCCTTTCAGATGAAATTTCAAACCCATTTGCCCTTCTAATAAAAGCAAAATGGACTTCCAGCACCTCTCCATGACCCACTGTCACCTCCCAAACCAGACATCCTGTGGTTTTGGCACAGCATCCAGCAGCAGGTTGGAAGCTGGCTGCTCACAGCCTAGACTGGAACTTCACATCACATTCAGGCCTGGCATCACTGTTGTGACAGCAGCAGCTTCAGGAGGAAAGAAACCCCTGTGATAAGTGCCTGGCAGGCAGGAGGATGCCACTGCAGATCCACGGGGACTGGCCTCCTTGCTGGAGCTCTGGCTCTTTCTGACGCCTGCTATTTCAGGCTGTTACACCACAATTTTAATTAAAAGAAGAGGCCCATTTAAGCTCCCGTGGAGCCCTGCTCTAGCCTTGCTAATTAAAGACAATCTGACAGGATCTGAGACGATAAAATAAACCAGGTCTGAAAAGTTTGAGAGGCACAGGACAAGTCTGAGCTCTAAGTAGGCTGAAGGTTGCTCTCTGGAGCATTGTGTGCTGTCCAGCCCCAGGTTCCTAAGTGAGCTCCTGGTGTCTGTGGAGCTGATGGGCTCTCCAGAGGGTTGATCACAGCACCCCAGCTCAGATCTCACCTGCTTTCTCTGACAGCACAAGATCTGAAGCCAGTGTTGGCAGACAGATACAGAAAGTTCTTTCCACATCCTTAACTGAGTGAAATTTTTCCTGTTCTTTACTGCAGGGTCACTGCTCCTTTCCAGCCCCAAGAGGCTGAGAGCTGGGATGGATTTCCAGGTGAATTCCTTGTCCCAAGACATTGGGCAAACCACAAACACCCTGCAGCAATGAAACCCTGGTGCAGCAGAGCTGCTCCATCCCAGTGCAAGGACTTGGTGCTTTTCATTCAACATGAACAGGGTAAAAATTGGCTGTTATTGATAAGGATGGGTTTGACACAGAGAATCCTTCAGATCAGGTGATTTAAGAGACCAGGAATACACCAAGCCATGGTGTCTCAGTCCTTATCATTGCAACCAGGACCATGGAAGTGTCAGCACCTCACCTCTAACCCTTGCTGCTCCAAATGGAAATACTTTGAAGGTGCCACACTCTCCCCCAGCCAGTCAAAATGTGGCTGTGTCCAGACAGATGCAGGTGTAACACAGGACAAAACAGAAGCTGTGTGCAGGTGACTCTGCCATGGAAACCATCAGCTGCCAGCCAGGCTCAAACAGGGCTGGTGCAATCAAGGAGATTGGTGTGACAGTGACTTTGAGGTTAATTCCTGCTCTAGCCTCCCTTTTTTAGAGGTGAACTCCTTAGCAGTAGCCCTTAGGACAAAAAAAAGTGTGTTCTTTTATTTGGTGGAGGCATTGCTTGGGGTTTTATTATGGAGGAGGGTTGTGGTGTTTTTTAACTAATGGGATTTCTCTCATCAGCCCAAGTAAAGGCAGACAAAGCTAAATGAGCCTTTGGAAGTTTCCCACTACAACTCAGAGCTTGATGCTCTTACACTCAAGGCAGGGATCTTTTTGCCACTTTGAAAGCAAAGCCCAGCACAGCAGACAAGACCAGCAGGGAAATGTGAAATAAGGCCTAGCTTGAAAAAACCTTGGGCAAAGTGAGAAATGCTGCAAACTGTTCTAAGAACGTGTACAGAGCAGGAGAAACACTCCAGAGTAACTAAAGCCTCTTTCCCACACGAGTGGCATTTGCAGCCAGCCCATCTCACACTATCCAGGGAATCCAGAGGCCAAATCCAGCCAAAAAATTTGCAAATTGCAGGGACCTCAGTGGAAACTGCATCTGCTTCCTAGGAGCTGCACATGGGCTCTTGTTCCCTGAATTAAAAGGGAGTGCAAGGTGCTTGATTGCATCTTGGCTCTTGATTACAAATGCACCAGCAGCCAGAATTAAACAGTTGGCTTCCTGGCCTATTTAGCATCCTTTAGTGCTGGGTTAGAGGGTGGGCAAGGCTTAGGGGATGCTTTTATACACCAGCATCTGATTTTTTTTTTTTTTAATTTTATTTTTTCTCAAGACATTTGCAGCGAATGATAACGTTTCCCAAAGATCTGGCCAGGCTCCAGAGGAAAAAACAAGCAGTGGAAGTGTGTGTAGAAGCAGCTCTGCATTAGGCTATAAGGCACTGCCTGAACCAGCTGCCATAGCAACTGCTATTAAAGAAAGAATTAGAGCATTCTTCACGGAAGTAGGAAAACTCCCAGTCAATAAGCGTAAGGATGAGATGCAGAGCAAAAAAAAAAAAAAAAAAAATACAAAAAAGGAGGATAAATAAAAGCAAGTAGGAAAAATATGCACAAGAGAATTAGAAGCAGGGCCACCTGCACAGGTAGATGTGCTCTGGTGCTGTGGAGATGCCTATAAATACACTAAGATACCTAACTCCACCCTCATTAGCAAGCATTTTAGATACAGTTGATCCTGCCTTGGGGCAGGAGGTGGATTACATGACCTCCTGAGGCCCTCTCAACCTCTATTTTCCATGATTCTAGGAGGGAGAAATCTACACCAGCTGAGCTGAGCTGGCCACACTCCAGAAAGGCAGGAATTTAAATCTGGAAAAAAAATAGATTTAATCCACTTTTCAAGTTCTCCTTGACCAGGAGAAAGGGGCAGAAAGCAAAGCCTATAACCACAGCTTACAAGCAAGTTCTTCCTGGCCTGAAACATGTTTTCAACTGTACCAGGGGTAAAGCAGCAACATCAGGTTTCACCCTGCAAGAAGGATTCACCCCCAAAAGTATTCATTTCCCCACCAAAATTTGCAAAGAACAATCAGACACGTGGCTGCAGACCTGTGGTGTTGGTTGGGGGTTGTTTTACAAAATACACTTGAAAGCAGAATGATGCTGCAAAAAGGCAGCGAGCTCTCGGCAGCGATCAGGCTCACGTCCTACATCCCTTGGCAGAGCTGGATTAGACCCCACAGCACAGCCCCACAGCAGGACAGGGCCTTGGCTCTCAGAGCTCACAGCCAAGGAGACAAAGCAGACGAAATTTCACCCTGGGTTGTGCTGCTTATTCTGCAGGAGACACCAGAGGTCCCCGACAGAGCTGCTGTTTACGCTCTCTGATTTCTCTCTTTTGGAGTGGGACAAAACACACAGAGCACAGGAAACAGCACTCACCTGGAAGGCAGCCAGGCAGGCAAGAAACACTCTGCCTGCCAGAAAAAACCCCATGTCCCAGCTCCTGGGGCAAGGATCTGGCTGAGCAGTAGCACCAGCCCTTGCAGCCGTTATCCCACCGAGCAGGAGCCAGGCGTGCTGTGCCGCTCCCAGCGCTCCATCCCACCACGGCCATGCCTTGTTCCCCCTTGTGCACATGGCAGGCAGTGTCCCCTCAAGAGAGAACACAAGGACAGCCAAGCTGGGAAGCCACAGGCTGGAAAGAGCCACTGACAGATCAGCAAGGCTCAGCCTGGGAAGTTCTGGCTTTGACATTTGGAGGAGACACCAGGAAAGCAGAAGGCGTGCGAGGCTGCCTCCACGTCACAGGAAGCAGAGCAGCCAGGACAGGGAAGGGACAGGTTAAACACCACTGATTTAGCACTTGTAGGCAGGGACATCTCCAGGCACCTGGTGGAATTAAGGTCCCATTGATAATCTGCCTTGGGCTCACAAAAGTCTGACGTTCCAGGCTGCTGCATCCTGAGCCCTCCCTGACGAGATTTGGCCGGGCAGGGTTTGAGAGCAGATGGTGACCTCACATATCCTACCTGCTGCACCTTGCAGGCACTGCCTGAGGAGCTCCAGCCTCTCCTCCCCACTGCCCAGATCCCCTTTGGAGGCAGGAATACTCCCCACATGGCCACAGTAACACCACTGACAACACCAAATAAACCAAAGAGATGTCCAGTTTGTATTTAGGTGCACCTGCAGCCAAGGAGACTCTGAGCTTCTCCTCCAAAACACACTGTAGCCAAATGCTGGAAGATGATTAAGTGATTTAAGGTACCTCTTGTAAGAAACAAAATCTTGACAACAGTCACTGGCCAATCCCTGTTTGATTAAAAACACCTTAAGCCCAAGCAGACCATTTTTACTGGCAGGACAAGCAGTTTGAAATTCAATGTTTATTCATTACTTTGTAATCCTATTACAAAATACACCAGAAATATTTTCAGTGGTATCAGAAATGGTGGGAGGCTTGTAAAAGCCAGAAAATGAAATTATGTGGAAATGACCAACTTTTGAGAAATAAAAAAAGTATTTCTGACCAAACTTTTTTGTTTAAAGAAAAAATTGTCAAATGAATTGTTGAGGTTGACTCCAGAATTGGGGAGGGAGAGGGCCTCATCCTAGGAAAACCTGAGGTGGACTTTCAGCATTAATTTTGAGGTAGAAAAATTGTCATTTAAAGCCCTTATGGATATAATTTCCCCTCTTGATTGAATTTCAAAGAGTAGGGGAAAAAATTAAAAATATTTACTTGTTATGACAAGAGAGAAAGTTGCTGATTCAATATTGCTCATGCTCCCAGATGCCTCTCGTTAGCTGCCATATGCAAATCACCCCACGTTGGCACCACATCCAAATTGCATGAAAAAGCCAAGTTAAAATGTGGCCAAATAAGTGAATCTGCTTTTGGAAGACACACCAACCCCCATTAACAAAATTAACAAAATTCATCATTGCCAAGGGCTCCCACACGCAGCTTCCTAAAGAGGACAGCTCTCGTTTCCACACCCAGTGAGTTTAAATCTTGAGAAATGCCTTTGTTATTGAAAAGAAACTTCTAATTTCTGACTCAAGCCATTCCCAAAGACCCAGATAACACTCAGACTGATGGTGAGGAAGGATTTTTTCTTTTCAGAGCCCTTCAAAGGGCACAAAACCCAGGAGAAAAACCTTCTCAGACAGATAAATGCACTTACTCACAGACCTGGACACAGGAACCCCACCAAAAAAAAGCTTCAGGAGATTAATAGTGTGGGTGGAAAATTAAGGCACCTCGTCAAAGGTTTGAAGTAACAAGGGAACAGATCACATCAGCTCGGAAAGGTTAAAGACAGCAATTTATAGACACTAATTAGGGCCTCTTTTAAAAGTGCCTTTGCAAATGACAAGGTTGGGTTTATTCCAGAGAGGTGCAGAGGGAGCGTGGTCAGAGCTGCCTCGGGATGCTCCTGGAAGGGTGCACAAACCACACTGGGCATCGCAGCAGGGAAAGGGACATTTCAGGGATGGCACAAAGGGAAACAGGGAATGTGTTTATAGGAACAAGTTCCTTTGTCCCCAGGGGAATCTTCCCCACACAGTGAGCCCCAAGTTTATGCCCCCTGCTCTGGCTCTGGGAACTGTTTCACTGGACACCAAGTCCAAGGTCACCAAACCCAAATTTTCCTTCACTTTCAGGCTCACCAGCCACAAGGATCTGCACGGTTAAACTCTTGCAGAAGTGCTGCTTTATGCAACACTCTGGCTCTGATGAAGTTCTGCTTGTAGGATGAGGTGCCAGGAGTGGGAGCTGAAGGGCTCTGCAGTGATGCCTCCCGCAGCGGGTGCCTGGGGGAGGCAGCTGGAGAAACCAGGGCACCTCCAGCACTGCTGGAAGGTGAATCAATCCTTGGGGTCTCTGCTGGCTCCTTGAAGGAGCCCAGCTCACCCTGAAGCAAATGCCAGCAGCGCCAGTTTGTGTCATTCAAGCGGGAGCTCCCCCTGCAAACAGCCCAGGTGTGCAAAGGGACTTCCAGACAGCAAATGCCACACGTCTGTACAAGCAGCCACTTTACCCACTCCTGGGATCTGTTTCTTCAGTTTACAGGACACCAGCTCGTCTCCCCACGCTCTGGGGCTGCTTTTGGAAAAGCTCAGTGATGTAGAAAGACCTGGACATGACAGCCCTGGTTGCTTTTGAGGCGAGGTGCTGCCCTGGGAATGGCAGGACCAGGCTGCTCTCCGTGGTTTCAGTCCATCACCTCTCAGAACAGCTTCCAAGGGCCACAGCCCTCAGCAATTTCTTATCTTCTCACAAATCCTTTGCAATCAGTACAGTAGCTCATAAAGCATTCCTTTATTGCATTATAAAGCAACTCCTTCACAGCCATCAGAGCAGCCCAGAGGCTGCATCCAGCAGCACACTCCCTGTAAGCTCTGTGTGGGCTGAGGGTCCTCCCTTGTGCACCAGCCCTTTGGAACCAGCTCAGACTGAGCCCAGAGCTGAGTGAGGGCTTGAACAAATTTCCAGTAAAAATGGTACTGGAGTGTGATGCCCCTCCCCAGCATTCCCACAGAGCACAAACCAGGTCCAGCCTGGCAGCTGGGAGTGCTCTCCCACCTCAGAGCTCAGCCATGAGGTGTCTGTGCCTACCTCAGCTTGCCAAACTGAAGGTCCAGGCTGCACCCTGCAGCACTGCTGCCCTCGGTCTGAGATCCCTGCCCATCACCTCTCTGTCCCCAGCACGAGTGCCCGCTCCCATCTGCCACCAGCGTGTCTGCAGCGTGCTGCCTACCCCGCTTCTGTCAGCAGGGATCCACAGGAGCTTTTAATAGCAGCTTGTTTGTAAAACCCGGGATGTTTTGACAGATCTGTTGCAGGAGATGCGAGGCACAGGCAGACAGGAGCCATCACCCCTTCACAGCTCCTGCCCACGCTGGGGCTGACGGTCCCCAGGAGCCCCTGCCTTCAGTCCTGCCTGGCCACCACACTGAGACCGTGCAACCACAGAATCATTTAGGCTGGAAAAGCCCTCCAGGATCATCCAGTCCAACCATTCTCCCAGCACTGCCAGGGCCACCACTAACCCATGTCCCCAGGTGCCATCTATGCATCCTTTAAACCCCTCCAGGGATGGTTATTCAACCACTGCCCCAGGCAGCTGTGCCAGGGCTGGACAACCCTTTTGGTGAAGAAATTTCTCCTAATAACCGATCTAAACCTACCCCAAGGTGCAGCTTGAGGCCATTTCTCTTGCCTTTCACTTGTCACCTGGCATACACCAGCCCTCTCAATTACACCTGGGCAAGAGGCAGGAAAGGACAGTGAAAGCAGCACATCCAGGACCTCAGGACCCCTGAAGGGCAGGGCTGGGTTCTGCACCCACCAGCTCCATCCTAGACCTCAATTCCCACCTCAGGAGGTGGCCAGACACACCACAGCCTCAGACATCACCTGGACAAAGAGCCAACTCACTGCCCAACTCCACCTTCTCCTCCCTGATTTCATTGCACAGCACCTACCACCATCCCCTCTGCCACTACAGGGGTGAGAATGACAAAAATAAACAAAAAAAAGCAAAGTCACAAGGAATGGAAATGGCACAGGCACCCAGAGGCAGCTCAGAGGTGACACGTGCCAGCTGCTCCCCCAGCTCCAACCTTCAACTGCCTTATCAACTCCTTCATCATTTATATTTCACCTCCCTCTCCACATCCCACATGGAAACAAAAGATGATTCATATATCAAAATAATTACCTGGGGCCTCAGAAAGCCCACGAGTTCCCTCACTCCCCCTGTTAAGGAATTTTGCCAGTTTGGCACCTGGGTTTCACTCTGTCCCCTCCTCCCTTTATACTGGTCCCACGTCACAGAGGGGGCAGAGCAGGCACAGAACCTGCCCACACACTTTTTTAGGATTTAAATTAACTGAGCACAAAACATATTCACTCTAAAAACTTGAGGCATCTGAAAAATCCAGCTACTTGGGAAGCACCTGTGCCCTGGGAATATTGTCCCTGGTCCTCTCCAGAGGGTGGGGAGGTTGATTTTCTGTGAGGAGGGAAGTGGCTTTAGAACATTTGGGATTTATCAGCAGCATCACATTGGAAAGGGCAGCTGCTGGCTCAAGCCCACAACCTGGGCTTGCCCATGGAAAGAGGTCAGCAGGATTCTGGTGCCAAAAGAGATATGCAGCGATGGGTTTTCCCTCACAGGAGGAAGAGTGAAGCTGGGAGCTGAAAGCTCAACTCTGCAGCTTCAGCAGTGAAGGATCCATGCCCTCATGTGGTGCAAGACCAATGTCCACAGGACCCTGCCCCCAGAACAGGGTGTCACTGCCTGAACACACACCAGCCCTCCCTGCCTGGCTGCTGCCATCAGGGAGCACAGCCAGCCTTCACAGGGCCCTGATCACAAACACCTCCACCATTCCTGCATCCCTCACAAAATGAGAAAGCACCTGAAGCACAGACAGCGAAGGAGCTTCCCTCCTCTCAAACAGCCCAGATCCCAAACCAGAAAGAGCTGAAAGCAAAGCTGCAAGGTTGGGCCTGTCACAGACCCATCACTCCCCCAGGCACAGCGATGAACAGAGGCACCAGTGCCACACAGAGAGGAAGATGATGGAACTCTCATCATCTGCCCCAACGCTGTGACCTGGCACTGGCAGCTGCACAGCTGGCTATGAAACCCAAACCACAACCTGCCCATACAGGCAGAGTGACACAAGTCACAAACCTGCCTGCTCAGGCAGTGCCAGCAGTCACAGCTTCACAGCTGGATTCACTCTTGGAGCCCTCCTAGAGGACCACAACAGCTCAGAGAGAGAAGCACGGGATCACTGGAGCAAAGAGCTGGAAAGAGCTATGAAACCTCTTAAGCAAGGCAGGAACAAATAAAAGCCTGCAGTTCCAGGGCATTATCACAGAACTGCTGTCCCAGGGAGGTCACAGATGCACACAGAACCAGAGCCACAGCAGGGCTTGGCAGATGCAGTGACAGTGCCCAGGCAGGGTCACCACTGTCCACGCTCTGTTTCCAAAGAGGAGCAAAACACACTCACAAGGACAAGTTACAGTGCACAAAAGGCTTGCCCAGAAACAGGGATAGGGCTTAGGGGAGATTCTTCACAAGACAAGACAAAGTCCTTGCCTCCCACCCACGTACCAGGCAGGGATACAGTGCCTCTTGCACAGGGTGCTGGAAACTAGAGCAACATTCTCCAGCAGAGAACTGGCCAGGTTTCCTGAGCATCCTCCTCTGTGTTCAGGAAGATCACACCAATTTCTCCACCTTGCAGAGAACCAACCCCAAAGGCTGCTCCAGCTCTCCTGCCAAAGATATTTTTACTCCTCTGCAGAGAAGCACTCTCTGGCTCCCCAGAGCTCACAGGTTTTCCCCCGTGCTGTGCTGAGGCTAATGGTTATTGACTTTTAGACATATTTTTTCTCCTCCCTTCAGATTTTGTAGCAGGAGCAAAGCACTTTCATCCACTTTGAAATGGTGCAATTAAACCAATTTCAGAATGATTTGCAGTTCTGTTCTTCAGGAAGCACTAAGCAAAGCTGTGCTTCCCAGCACTTTGGGAAAAAATTCATACATCCACATAGCTCTGAATCCATGCCCTCAAGCAGGGAAGCTGAAGAGATTTACACCGACATGTAAATCCCTGCGACAGACTTCTACAAAGCCACTGAGAGGCACACCCAGAAGGCAAGGAAGTGTTTCACACCTCCTGTAAGTAGGAAGTGTGAGAAGGAAAGAGATGAAAACTGCCTTCCTTCACCCAAACCTCAGTCACAACTCCTGCCCCATCCTGGCACCCCTGCACCCACTCCTGATGCCAGCCAAGGTAACGCTGGTGTCACACGGGGCCCTGAGGAGCTCGGAGCTGCACAAGAGATGGCAACGCCTTAAAGCCCAACACCACAGCAAGGGCAGTCATGGATGACAGCACAGATGCCTCTGCACACCACAGAGAGCTTCACACCCCACAGAGCTCACAGGCAGCCAGACAAAACCTGCCAGGCACCAGTGCCGTACCTTCCTCCACGTCGTTCCTCAGAGAAGCCTCCAGCAGAGCAACGCTGGCTTCAAAGGACACTTTCTTTCTGTTCACAGCGTTTCTCTTCTTTTCGTGCTTCCTCTTCTTGTGCTGCATCTCCTTCTCATACTGGGCCCATTTCTTCAGCTGCTGAGCCCTCCTCTTCTGGGCTGCCCGCAGCCTCTCCAGCGTGGGCACCTTGTCCAGCAGCTGCAGCTCGGTCAGCAGGTCCACGTGGGCATCCATGGCTTCTGCCCAGAGAGGGGAGGGCGAGGATGTCCCAGGGGGAAGGGATGGCCCACCACGGGTCCTCTGGATGGCAGCCACCTGCTGCTATACCAGCATCCTGAGGCCGAGCTGGGGAGGGCCCATGGCAGTGTCCGTGAGGATGTGGAGGGAACCTGGAATGAGGAGGAGAGCAGGAGAGATCAGGTGTCATCAGGCACAGGAGTTCAGCCTGCTGGAAAACACAACAGGCAGCATCTACCACCTCAAAAGGCAGCTCAGTTAACTGAGCTTTAATTGCTCTAATTGCTTTAATTGTTCTTAGCAGCCTTGGTGATTCCCCCCTTTCCCCCACTCCAAACATCCCAGCAAAACCCTCTTGATTAAGCAGAAGTTCCACTGTGCAAATCTTCATGTCTATGCTCACATTCACCCTCTCCTGCAAGCAGAATAAAGTCTCAGTGAGCAAAGATCTTCCACATGATTGATACCATTTATCAGACAACTCAGGAGCAGTTTGAGTGCTGAGACTCACATCCTTCCCTGGGCTGGTCCCCTCCACCACCCCTCGCTCCAGGTGTCCCCACCCCGCAGTCCTGCTCCAATGCACACCAGCAGCCACCTTCCTGAGGCATTCCAAGGCATTCCCTGAGCAGCAAAGCACACATCAGAGGGGACAGAGGCTGCAGGGACAGGGCCCAGGGCAGCCACAGACACCAGATGAGGCCATTCCAGCACAAATAACCCAAAGCCAGAGGCTGGAGATATCTGGGACCACCTCTCTGGTGCCCTGAGGCCAGGCAGGTTTTCCCAGAGGAACTCGACCCACCAGGAGCATCATCTGTGCTGCTCTGCTTCATCCTTCCAGCCCCAGCTGAGCACAGATGGACAGACCTGGCTCCCAGAGAGGCATTAACAACACTGAAACCACCTCAGCTCTTAAAAACATGGGGGTTGTGTTCATTTCTCTCTTCCCTCGGGTTTTCTCTTCACCACATTAAATCACTCTGGTTTTGCTGTTGAGGCTCCACAAGCACAGCAGTGAGAGCTGTCAAGTCGCAGCTCCTGACCCTTGGTGTGACCACAACAGCAACCTCTGAGCAGGGCCACCCAGAGTGACCACAGGGACCCATGGGCAGCTGCCCGGTGACCTGCTGCACGGGAGCAGGAAACACACCCCAGATTCCAGGACAGGTCCAACAGGTGCATTTGAAATAAAGCCAACATCACAAGCAAATTGAATCAATCCTTTCTAAACAGACCCGTGAATAGCTCGTGCAAAATCCAGGTAAGCAGCAAATAAGCAGGTATGAGATGAGAGCTCTTGTGGTTCAGCCAGCTGGGAGGGCAAAAAGAAAAAAAGAAAAAGAAAGCGTTGATGGGAAAGGGAGACTGAAGAACTTGAGTATTCACAAGCACCTGAGGAAGCCTCAATGAGCTGAAGCTCAACTCTGCTGCTGTAAAAGAGAGGAAGCAACAGCCTTGTAAGCACTGGATGAGGAGAATCTATGGGAAAAGTGGAAGAGAGGCGGCTAAACCCAGCTGAGAGCCCAGGTGAGGACACCAAACCTCACCCCACCCAGGCCAGGCAGGAACAGCCACAGCCCTTCCCTCCCAGAGGGCAAAGCAGCCCCCCAAGGAGATCTTACCCGAGGGGCTGCAGGGAAGTGTCCACACCACACAGCACATCCACCACATCCCAGGGAATCCCACAAGGAGGAGGCACCCACACCTTCCAAACACTGCTCCAGACCTTCCACGGGGGTTTGACCTTACCTATAAATATCTGGGCAGACGGAGAGCGAGACACACCATTTCCTCCCACAGATAATTGGTTTGGGAACTGAAAACAAACAAACAGAGCCAGAGCACCCAGGCAGCTCCAGGCAGCTGCTTTATCCAGCAAATGGCCAAGGACAGCTTCAGCAGCCCCTGCAAACCTTATTTTGAGGACTTCAGGATAGACCTGAACAGAAAAAAAAACCCTGTTTAATCTCATAAGAATTTAAGAGCACCAAAAACTGCTTTAGTGCAACACAGGGACAAACCCAAATCCTTGCAAAGTTTTCCATGAGGAAGACACTACCTAGAAATTCAAATTCAAGTTACTTGCTTGAGATGGAAAATACCAACTTGTGGCTTTAGCACAGCACTGGACAGCAAGGGAAGGGTGCCATGGCTCCTCCACAGCACAAGAGCCACACACAGCTCTCCCTGACCCCTGCCCACAGCCCCCACAGGGTGGGACTCACCACAAACCCCAGAAACCCCACAGAAAACGCATGGCTGCACTTCCCAAAGAGCTTTTGTTTTGGGACAGACGCATTTCCCGAGCGCAGGCGCTGGGCTGGAAAGCTCTTCAGCACCTCTGGTGAACTCAGCTCCTGCCCTTGGCAAGCATTCCTGGGAAGTATCTCTGTTGGCAATCTCAGCCTCTGCTGCAGCAGCACAGCCTGCAGATCTGAAGCCCCAGTCACAATACCTCGAAGGAGGGGAGATAAGGGCAGGAAATGCCTCTCGGAATACTGCACAGGCACTCCCACCCTGCTCCTGTTCCAGGCCACTTCTGCTATTGTTTGCTTAAAGATGAACAAATATTTTCCAAAACACACCTGGAGCAGAAATGAGGACCTAATTCTGTGGGATTTTTAAAGCAGGAAACTTTATCTCAGCATTTCACAAGACAGGCTGGAAGTTTTCTTGGTGGGTTTAGGACTGCACCTTGGAAAGAGCAACAGGACATGGAGTTACAAGGAGAGGACAAGCCTGGGTGGGCTTGCCCACGTTTCAGCTTTCCTGCACGCACCTCATCCTTCAGCAGCTCCTCTGCTCTCACAACAGAAGAAATGGGAGATTCAGGTGGTCTGCAAAGGGGAGTGAAATGAACAGGGGAGATCCATGGACATCAAGACTTCTCTGGAAGTACCAAACACCAGCATCTCCTCAATCCAACCAGAAAATGAACCTCTAAAGGAGCTAAAAGGTCACCCTGAGAGATCTTCCTGGAGGGGACACAGCTCAGCTTCTCCCAGACATAATTCCCTATCACTCTCACAAACCCCAGAAAGACTTTGGCTCCATCACTCTGGCTGCCTGTTTTCTGGTGACCTGGTTCCTTCCCTGTACCTAAAGAAATGGCACATTGACTTCTGGCACAAACAGGTCAGGCTAACAATAGCACAGGTTCAGGCCCCAGCATTTGTTTACCTGCAAAGTGACACAGAAGTGGCTGTGGGGGTGTATGTGGCTTGCAAGGCATCTCATTTTGGTTTCTGTTTTATTTAGAGAAGAGGAGGGGGGAGGAAAAAAGCTCCATTCCTCGTCTTTGACCGAGCTGAGCAGTTTCCATGAGCTCAGCAGATCTGCTGCCACCACGCTGAGCACATCCTGCCACACACACACACAGAGCCCCTGGCCCTGCAGGGACAATGGGAACTATTCCAGGGGCCAAAAGGAAGGCAGGGCACTCGTGCCATCCCCCCTCATCCTGGCACTGCAGCAGGGAAAGGCTCGCTCTGACCACAGCAAAGACTGGGCCCTGAGAAGGGCACACAAGTGTTGGCCAACACCATCGTGGGGTTTTTTTGTAAATTTGCATTTCCTGTATTTTCTGTCTCACCTGACTAAGCCCAAAAGGACCTTGAGGGCAAGGTTACTCACTGACGATACAAGAAGAGGTGGTGGCTCCATGAGGTGAGAGTTCACTGAGTCAGTGGCTGCAGCTTGTGCCACCAGCCCTGTCTGAAGGCATCTCTCACACACACTCCTTCCCATTTCACATCTTGAGGTTGGCCCTTGCATCCCCCAAAGGTTAAAACCAAAGGTACTCATTTCCCTGCACCAGCACACACTCAGAGCTGCCCCCTCCACCTTCCTGCAAAGCATTCGACTTGCAGACACTTTGCCATAACGCTGCTGAGGCTGGAGCTGGGTCTATTACAGCAGCCACACCGCTGAGTGAGGCTGGAGAGTCTCCTCATCTCCCCACCTGATGATGGAGCTGGAGCTGAGACCTGCAAATCCTCTGTCACATCTTCCCACGGCAGCAGTTAAAGCACAGCATGACTCTGATGCAGAGCACAAACACTCACACAAGTCCTTCACTTAAGTGTCATCAGCTAATTTCAGTTTTATTCCACTCAAAGAAAACAAACACAAACCATGGAAGAGCAACCCTTGAATGGGACACCTTGAAGTGAAAGACTGGAGATTTCTTAAAGCTCTCAAGCAAAGGGAAAACTGAAGGCCCAGGTATGTGAGCAGCCACTTCTGAAGTGAAGGAGATCATTCCCAGTCACTGGATTGCTCGTGGGGAGACATTTGCAGGATCAGGCTCGGATGATCAGGTGAGGTGTCTGCAGCACCAAGTCAAGGCAACAGAAGCAGCCCTCTCCTCCCCATGCCATGCTAATCTCCCCACTGGAACTGGAAACCAAGCACAAAAGCCTGCAGCAGGGAACTGAGTGCACAAGGAGACAGCAGAGGAGGTGGTGCCTGATTTCTTTTTTTTATTTCATTAAAACCAACTCCTGCACCGTGGCAAGGTGAGGAGTTGCCAAATTCACCCCTTCTGCTCCCTGTGAGGGCCAAGGCCAATCTGAGTGCTCCTGTCCCATGAAATGCAAGGTGGCCAGCCCCCTGCAGCCCCTCTGCTGAACCCATCCTCTGCCAATGGACACCAAAGAAGAACTCACAGGCTTCTCCTCCAGGCATCCCCTTCAGCACGGTCCCTGCTCAGGGATCCAGAGCAGCCAAAGATGCATGTTCTGCCTGGCTGCTCCTGCTGCTGGCCAGGACCTTCCCAAGGTCTGGAGGAAGCAGCAGAGCAGCTCTTTATCACTTGCAAGAGCTCATTTGAGCCCAAAAGCCAAGCACCATCCACAGCCAGCCAGAAAGCCACTGAGAGAAGGAGGTGACAGCCCAGGGGACAGGCAGCAGCAGCAGGGAACGGCAGGGACAAGCAGCCCCAAGGGAGGACAAGGCTCAGGGGATGTGCCCTGGGGCTGGCCACACACCAGGAGCTGAGCTCCCTTCCCTCCCTCTCTCCCACAGCCCAGAGCAGGTGGGAAGGGCAGCAGGGTCCCCCTCCCACCCTTCCCAAAGGAACAGGCTCCAGGTCATTTCCTAATCCATGTCCCTACAGAGCACGAACCCACAGACAGCTCTGCCAAGGCACTCCCACCACCAGGGGCACGTGAGCTGCTCTCACCTGCAGCACCTCCAGGAATAGGGGACACAAACCCCTCTCCTGTCCTGCTGATGGGAACAGGGAGCCCTGTGCTGGATAGGAGCTCTTGAGGTTTGTGGGGTTTATTTTTTTAATTAGTAGGGAGTGCATCAAATCAAGAGGGCCCCCCATGCTAAGACCACCACAGCCTAAAACTGCTTTTTATAGAACTGCCTCTGTCACCTCCTGCCTTTTGGAAAAACATCAACAAGGGCACTGCACAGAGCCCCACCTGGCAACTGCCCCAGCTGTAACAGCCTCACACACCCACAACAGGGGACCTGCCCACTGGGTCTTCAAACAAAGACACAGAGTGGTGGATACCAACAGTGACCACATGGCAAACTGAACAAATCACGAGAAGGAACTACAGCCCCAAAACACTCATTTTCACCTGCAGTGCCACAGGACACAGCCCCATTTCCTACAGAGCAGCCCTGCCAGTCTCCTGAAGGGTTTCCTTCTTTTCTAAAGCTTAAACTTTTATTTCTCTGATATCTCCCTGACAGACAGGTTGTACCATCTCCCTTGTGTGGCTCTCTGTGCATGGACTGTGCCACAGGTGGGCACTGATCACCATCTCCTCTGGACATCCCCCAAAGGTGATGGTGGGAGGGCTGAAGGCAGAAACCTGAACACATGGAACACCAGCTGGACACACCTCAGCCAGTGCCTTCACAATAATCTGCAACAAACCCTTCTCCAGAGCTCTAGAGCATCCACTGGCGAGCAGATGAACACAGATGAAGGTCACTGGCATTTTTCTGGGCAGCATACTCACTGCCAGAGCCACCCCAGCACCTCAGGATTGTTATTTCCAGTCCTGTGCTCCTGCCACAAGGTGCTGGTGGAACCCACTCATCCCTCAGTGCTACTCTGAGAGCTCTGGCTATTGCTGCTGGTAGCAAATTCTTCCTGCACACACCGTGTGAGATTCTCTCTGTGCTGTGAGCCCCACAGCACCCACAGGTTAACCACACACAGGAGTGAAAATCATGAAAATTGTGGCTGCCTGATTTAATTTCATTGATATCTTAGAAGTAAACAGCTCCTTTCCTCGCACAGGGCTTCTGCAGCACTTTAAGCAACAGATGCTCAGAACTACCAGAAGAATGGTTCCTCCTGAAGGGAGGACAGGGAAAGTAGCAGGAAATATCACTTAAAATATATAAATTTAAATTTATATATATATATATTTCAGCCAGGACCCCTTAGGGAACACAACTCCCACATCTGCCCTGAAGTGCTGGTGGGGAAGAGCAGGTACAGAAATGTTCTGGGTGAGAGATCTCATCAGAAACTGGGGTTTTAAGGAGAGATTCTTGGCTTTCCCACAGGTTTCTTGTATGCAAAGTAAGTAACTTAATCTGTGCCCCAATTACCTTCTTAAAGTGAAGATACTGTCTTACCATCTGCAGCAAAGGAACTTTCATTGCTGCCTGCTGCAAAGGTGGTGAAGGTGCATCATTGTAAATTATTTTTCTAGCTTGATGGAAAGCTCAAAATTTCAAGCTAAATTCTTCTCCAGAGAATTAAAAACATCTTTGTTTGGCTGTTTTATCTCTAGTTCCAGATAATCTCTCTGTCTTCAATGAGCTCCTTCCCAGCAGAGGGAATAAAATACAAGAAGAAAAAAAAAAGTAAAGCAGAACGTCAAAAAAATCTTCTTTGGAGCCAACACTGGTAATAGAAAATTTTAAAAGCTTCTTTCTTTTCTCCTTTCAACTGTTCCACTCCTAACAATAACTGGCAGTTGTTTGAGGAAAGCCCCTCAGTATTTTCACTATATATTTCCTGTAAACACTCAGCACAATATACATTCTTTTTCCTATCAATATTTCAACGTGGGCTTCCTTAAAATTTTTTTTAAAAATAGAAAAAAAAACCTTCTGTGCCAAGCAGTCCTCCCCCACAGCAGCGTGCAGGGAGCAGTGACACGAACCTGGTGGTGCTCCCCAGACACGAAGGGCTGGAGGGCTCAGACTCAGGGCTCAGCAGGCACAGCAGGGAAGGGCTTTGCTTTGTGTCTGAGCTCAGTTCACACACACGATTTAGGAGCAAGCCAGAGCATTAAAGCTAAACCAGCTCAGATCTCGCTTCTCTCCACGTGGCTCCTGTGCAAAGCTGCTCCTGGAGTTCCCAGCTCAAGGCAGCAGGACCTGGAGGCGTTCTGAAAACCTTCTTCTGGAAGCTCTGCAGAGCAAATGCACCTCTCTGTGTCTGCTCCACACAGCACTCCCAGAGCTGCCACTTTCCTGCATTAAACTGCCCTTGCCTGGGTAAATTTTCAAATCTGGAACTTCCATGGGGATGGCTTTCCCACTCTGTGATAGCTGGGGGGTTCTTCTCCCCTCCCTGTCATCCTCCTGACCAGATGGGCTCCACTCTCACTGGCTCTCCCTCCACATCCATGAGCAGAGAGGGATGTTCAGCCCCAGTTTGAGGTGTAGCTCTAGACCAGGCACTGCGAACAGCTGTAAAAAGGGCTCAGCCCCCTTGTGCTTCCCGAGGGGGAAGCCTGGGGTTCCCCTCCTGCTTTCAGGTCCATCAGCGAATCAGTGAAAACAGACACCCTGGGCCCTTGGCCATGAATTTCCACAAGGAGAAGGGAGAGAGGCATTTCTGCCAGCTTGAACTTAAAAATCTAACAGCGATTTTGAGCCGAGTTAAAAATCAGAAAGTCAGTCCAGGGCTCAATTTCAAACTACACCAGAACAAGGCACTCCCTTTTAACCCAGTGCCACAGAGAAACCTACCCAACAGCAGACAGCACTCACTAATTGTTCTGATTCCTCTTCTCCCCGAGCTGAGGGCTGAGCTCACATAACCAGGAGCAGAGCTCTCTCTCCCTGCTCCCCTCTGACTGTGCCCCAGACAGCACACACAGCTCCGGGGAAGATGATGCTTGAAGACAAGGAAATTTTATTCCTTCAAGAATCCAGCACTCACCACTCCCCTCTCCCCTTTGCTCCCCCTTAGCAGAAAAGCGTCTGCTAACAAAATTTATCTCCAGCATCAGAGGAGCAGCAGGATCCCTGCCCTTAGGCAAAGAAAAGCAGGATCAGAATGGGATTTCTGTGCAAACACGAAGCGAATCCCAACTTCCCTCGCACGAGAGCAGCCCCATCCTCTGAGCCAGGCAGTTAAATATTGAAGGAAAGGCATGCAGCAGCTCCTGTTATGTGGAACAAAAATTAATTGAGGGCATAAGTCTCTGATTGGGCTCTCCATTTCTTTTTTCCACAGCACATTAGATGGGAGGGGGGGTTGCAATGCAGACACCTGCAGGGAAAGCAGCCCGACCCATCTGTGACAGTGATATTACCTCTTTTTATTTGTTTTTTCTGGTTATAGCTTCCATTTTTTATCAAGCCTGCCACAGAGAGATGTGTGGAGGCTTCCAAAGCTGCATCCCTCTTCCTGACATTTTCAGCTACACATTGAGAGATCTGTAATTTGGAAAACAACCATTTTCCCTCAAAACAGGCTTTAAAATAAGACATGAGAAAAATTTAAAAAAAAAAAAAGGCAAACCCCAAGCTAATTTCCAACAGAATCTCAAAAACACCACTGGAAGAGCCCACACCCTTCCCTCAAGATATAAATTAGAGCCCTATTCGCACCCCACTCTTTTTAACAGAAATCCTTCCATTGTTTAAAGCCATTTACACATATTTTGGCCCACGGAGGGGAAAAAAAATAATCCTGGGAACAGCCCTATTCTGGCACAGCAACAAGCTAGATAAGTGCCTGGATTTTCCATGTGCAGCTCCTGGGCTCCTCAGGCCGTGCCAGCTGCGATGTGGCAGCCACAGGGCCACAGCAGGCTCCCAGCTGTGGACAGGGATGTGCCTGTCCCTGGGAATACCCACACCGGGCATCCCACCTGCCCCCGTGCAGATGTGCACCCCCAGGGCTGTGCCTTCTTGCAGGGAGTTCCCATCCAGTGGGACTGCATTCCTCTGTTTTTAAGGATTTTCTGGGGGTTTTTTGCCACCAGAAGAAAGTCCTGGCTTGCTGGTCCCTTTCCAAGGCAAAGGTGTGATTCTGTCAGCTCTATGACAAAGCCAGTGATTGGCAGGATTTAAAAGCGTTTGCTACACACCTGACAGGAGGAATATTGATTTTGTGGGAGATTTATGAGAGGATTCTCTTCCCAACCATCTGATCCATCCATTTGAAATAGCGGTTGCACTTAATTACTGCTAACAAAATGCTTTCAGCTCCAAAGCTTGTGGACATTATTGAGCGTATCTATAACAATTGCAATAATCCTCAAAAGGTCTTAAATAAATAACATAAAAAGACGCCCTCTGACCCATCCTGCATCCATCAGGGAGCTACTCAGGATAGTGTTACCCTCCTGCCTCTGCTGTGCAGGGACCAGCAGGGTGCCCACAGGCTCTGCTGGGAGAGTAAAGAGGTGAGACTTTGGGAAAAATTAATTACCCACACGACAGTGAGGGATGCTTTGTTCCAGACAGCTCAAACATCTGGATTTGTCGTCTAGGGTTTAGCCCTCATACCTTGGTGAACTCCACGATGACTTATTGACCTGCTCAACCACGCACACGGCACCAAAAAATTCATCCTCCAGTTCCCCCGGGTTCTGCAGGTCAAGGTCAGCCAGCAGCTTGGAAGAAGGGGGCCCTGAGGCTGCAGATCCAACACTTGCAGAGGGGGTGAGGACTCCTGCAGCACCCTAAAGCTGCTGTAGGGTACCAGGGCCAGCCCAGATCAGGGCAATCCAGGCTGTTTTCCCTGGAAGCCTGCAGGAATATCTCAGGAGCATCTTCTAGAAAGTGGAACCACAGTACTTGAAGAGGACAAAGGCTCCTTGAGATGCAGATGAGCAGAAAGGCTGCACGGGAAAGCAGCACCGCCTCTCACTCCCACCTCTGCCCGAGCAGGGGAACTCGCCTTATCTCAGATGCAAGCCATGAGATTGAAACGAAACGTTTTGCTAGCAGAATGCTAACAAAACCTCAGCACAGCTCTCTGCCGTGCCAACATCGCCAGTTTCAGCCTGAAATCAGACTCGGGGAGCAGCTTGCCACTGCCTTGCTTGCGAGGCAGATTTGCTGTTTCTGAAGAACCTTATTTTTAGGCGCAGCTATCAACCCGCACATGCCCTACTTTCTGTGCTTCCTGCATCTCCTCTTGGCCACAGTCAGGGGTGGTTGCTGGCTTGACTTGCTGCTCTGACAATACAATTGCTTTGACATCCAGTTTAAACAAATATTTACCACTCACTAGTTTGAAAATAGGATTTTGGATACTTCAGATTAACTTGACTTAAGATCATGGAACCAGAATTGCTGGTCCAGCTCTCCTCCTCACCAGTCCAGTTCTTGTTCTGCTTCTGCCATTTCTGGGATTACCAGCACAAGGGCTCTGCTGTCACAGGCCAAGGAGAACAAAGGAAAACCTTGGAAAACCTCATTCACTCATGAGCCTTATGCTTAGCCATCCTTCTCTGCTGTCCCAATGTGCAAACAGTCAGACCTGCCCAGGAGAGACTCTTCCCAAAAATACCAAGATTTAAGGGCCAGAACTCAGCTGAGAGGAATGGCTGCTCTTAGGGAAGACTTTCTGGAGGGCTTCCTGGGCAGAGATGCCAACGCTGCCTTTCGTAGGGACCTCACTTGAATGTTTATTCTGAGATGAAGTGTTATTTGGATGGCAGAAAAATCAGTGTATCAGTCAAATTCAGGTAGCAGGGGCACCTTAAAGCCTGAAATCTGATCTGATCCAGCAAATGGTGGGGATGGCCCTCCTGCATCCCACTGATAGCCCTGCAGCACGGCTCCCACCCACTGCTTTGGGGGGCTGAGTCAGGCACCAAACAAAGCCCACCCAGCACAAAACCCACTTAACTTCACATACCAGATCAACTCTTGCTTGAGACACCTCACTAAAAAGCCATGTCCTACACAAATCCCTAAATCTCAGCTTAGCACCACCAAGGAGAGAAAATGAAGGTATTACTGGACACCTCACAGCCAGCACAGAGCTCTCCTGCCTTCCTTGGTCTTTCTCCTTGGATGGATCTTGGACCTTCAAGCTGCTGTGCCAGGCATCAAGCAGAATCTGTGCCCATGAAATGCTGCCAGACTCCAACATCACCACATGGAGCCACCTCAGACTTGGGGTTTGCCCATGTGGATCACTCAGGATGCCATGGCCATGCCACAACATCACACAGAGCACTTGGGACAAAATGAAGGCAGCTGGTCCTGGCAAGGGAAGCTGTGGATCTCCATCCTTCCCTCCTAGGCTGTCCTCTCTCCTCTCTTCCAGAAATACCCAACCTGCACCTCCTGCCCCTGCCAGCCCAACGGCAGAGCAGCAAGACATAGCAGACCCTCACCTCCAAAGCAGGGGCAAGAGCAAACTCACAAGAAATGTCTCCTGGCAACTCAGGGTGAGAGGAAAGGAGGGGGAATTGCTGCCAGCCTGTTTGTGTGCACTTAGGGTGGCATTTCCAACCCTGTAATTGTTGCATAATGAATTTAGCAATGGAGTTCAAGAGCTATGAATCATTCAGGCCAAGAAAGCATGAGTCAGCCCCTGAAGAATCAGGAGATGTTAAAATTACATACATTTAACTTGAGCTTGACAAATCCAGAGGGGCAATGTCTCAGCACAACTCAAACCATCATGCCAACATCCCCTGATGGGGGGGGATGTCTCCTCCTGATGTCTCCTCCTGACGGACACAAGGCCAGAGCAGCACCAGAGCAGTGCCTTTGGCCTCTGCAAATAATTTACACCTGCCACCCCTGCCCAGCCCAAGTTATCAGCTCTGAAAAAGCACCTGATGCTGCCTCTTAGCTGGTGCTCACACTGACTCACTGGGAAAGGTGGTGAGGCCCCAGCCAGACTGGGAAAAGCTCTTTGTGCAATCCTGACATGGGGATGCTCAACGCACTGTGTGTGCAGGAGGTGGCTGGGGACAGGGGAGGACAGCAGAGGTGGCTGTGGGAGCTGGCAGTCAGGGTGTTGGAGCAAAGCAGAGCTGGGGGTGGGAAAGGAGCACAGCTCTGTGCAGAGGATTGAGCATGAAACAGGGCAGATTCATGACAGAGAAGGATGCCTGAGTTAAGGAGTATGCATGGATGCAGAGACAATCTCAGGAAAAAGGTGTTCTCCTGGCTCTGTTGGGGATCCTGCTTAAGCCATGCCCTGTATTCTGCATTTACAGGGCCTGCATATGGAAGGAAAGTTATTTTGAAGTGAGATAGGGCGCGAATTCAAAGCAGAACAACTGTTCTGGGTTAACTCCCCAGGTGGCTTCTTATTCTAGAGTGGCAGTACCTTTTTCTAGTTTAATTCACTGCAAAAATAGATTAGGCCAGTGGTTCTCATCTGCAGGGCCATGGCAGCTGGCCTGCTGCTTTTAGAGCACCCATAATTGGAGCCTGGCCACGGGGACATGGGGGGCTCTGGGTGCAGATGTAGGAGTCCCAATTTGGGAACATCATATTGACTTAAACCAGGAAAAACAGCCTGCAGGAGGGTCTGCACAGGGCTGTGCATGGGTCCAGCAGGGGCATGGCACACACCCAGGCAGGGAACAGCCCATGCAGTGCCCTCTGCCCTCCATGAACCAAGCAGCACTACAGGGACCCACGGCCTGCCCTTTGCCAGCACCTCAAGGCCTCCTTGTAAAGCCATTTTTGTTTGAATTTGCCATTTATCAAGCTTCCATTTAGCCCCGTTAATCACAGCCTATCAAGCTCTTTCAAATGCAAACACGGAAATGTACCCAGCACTGCACTCCTCCCGTTTATCCTTCTCCTGCTGGAACTGTGGAAGGCTACAAAGCAGGAATGCCAACCCACCTGTCTCACGCTTTTCAACCACTTCCCATGGGATGAAATCAGCTGACTATTCTGGAAAAAAACAGACTGATCTCCTTCCCTGCCAGCCTGCAACATTCAAGGAGAGCAAACAATGTGTTGTGCAGGAGAAAGAGCATCCCTGTGAAAGTCAAGGGGAGAGGCAGATGGGCGGCCCCAGCACCTGCAGCAGCACATGGATGCTGTCTCTGGAAGCAGGGACAGCCAGGCCACCTCTGTCAAAGGCGATGCATTTCCTAGCTGGGCCTCCAGAGCCAGAGATCTCACAGCTCACTTAATCCCCGTCAAACGATACACCATTTGTTTGCTTTGTTTGGGTATTAAGGCTTAGCCTTCCTCAAGCTATTCATTCTTTTTCCTCCGTGCCTACGTGGCTGTTAACCCCAGTGCTGACACGCTTCTGAGAGCTGCAAGGAAAAGCTCTGTCAGGAGGAGCCACATCACTCTGCAGGTGTCGTCTGTCCCAGGCAGCAGTGCCGAGTTCTGACTCAGTCCCGTGTCAGCAGCTCCACTGACAAACCCTTCCCCACCTTGCCGTGAGACCCGGGCTGCTGCATTCACTCCTCTCACCTCCCAAAGCCTGACAGCTTTGCTGCTGCTCTTTGCTCAAGCCAAGCCCAGCACTGCCCGGCTCTGTGGGAACCGCCCCAATTTCAGGGGCGAGGTGCAGGTGATTCCCACCCACCATCACCTGCCCTGGTGCTGCTGCCGGTGGCCAAGCACCCCGTGCTCCACACTGAGCCTGCAGCCGAGCAGGAGCTGCTGTAGGACTGGGCTCTGCCTTAATCAGAGCTGGACTCAGCTTGCTGCTGGTACCACCCTGCACCTCCACCCAGCCAGCCAAGCACCCGGGATCTGCTGTCCTTTCAGGAGCATCACCTCCAAAGAAAACCTTTAAAAATACAGAATATCTCTCTATACAAAGAAAAAACCGAGTTGGACAGTAGAAGGTGACAGTCCCCAGCTGTGCATGCCCTAAGCAAGGCTGTGGCAAGCAGCAGAGCTGGCGTGGGCCAGCAGCAGAGCGGGGCTGTGGAGATGAATGCGCTTGGGAAGGAGACAAGGAGAGACAAGCAGATTAATGGAACACGACAGATTTCTAGTAAGATTGTGATAAGCCTCTTGAAACTCCCCTACAGGATGAGCCAGCTGGCAAGACCATCCTAGGGGAGGTGGTGTAAGTCGACTAACAGCCTTGCAAAGGGCCACCAGCTGACCCCTTTCACACGTCCCAGCTCACTCCTGCAGCTCCTTAAGCAAGGAATGCTGAACAGGACACACCTGGATGCTCCTACCCTGGCACTCACCCACGATTCCAGCCCTGTTTGCAGAGAAGCCACTGGTCTTGAACTGTTTAGAAGGAGCAGTGAGGTCGGGCTGCCCGCAGCAGCAGCAGGGCTCACTGTCCTTCGCTGTCCTGCTCTCCCTGCCCGGCCACCCAGCACGCACCACTGCCCACCAGGGGCTAACCCTGACCCGTGCCCCCTGTGCTGGGCCACAAAGCTGCCAGGCATCGCTGGGAAGTGGCACACCTCTCCTGGACAGGGCTTTGCCAAAGCAAGGATGGGAGTGACAAGGTGATGAGCAGGTCCTCTGCATTGTCCTTTCCCTTCCTTCCTAAATTCAGCTCTGCTGGGATCCCCCCAGAGCCAAGTCCTCCAAAACCACCACACCCCAGTGAGCAGTTTCACCCTGTGAGGAGGAAGAGGAGAGGGCTATCCACAGGGGAAGGCAAGCTTGAAGTGTTAAGATTTTTATCCTTCAAAGGACAATACCTTCAAAACCTGCTGGAGGTGGAGTGGACACCACACCCAGGCCAAAAGAAAGAGCTCACGGTGTCCCCTTGCCAGGGCCACAACAAAAGCCTGTCACCGTTTGAAACTGGAGGTTTCACCTGGAGCATCTTCTTCAGGACAATGAACAGCAGCAGCCAGTTGATTTGATATCAGGCAAGTTTTTCTTCTTGGGCCAATTAGCTGCTGATATAATTTGCCCACTGAGGTCACTGAATCATCATTTAGCAGTTTCAAAGGAGACGAGATGAACTGCAGGCCAATTTCCCCCCTCCAGCTCAATGAGTGATTCAAAATGCAGTTAATGATAGTGGCTCATAAGTATCTGGCAGAGGATTTGAGAGAGCAATTTATGTCCCAAAAAGAGGCTGATCTCTTTCAGCCAAAGCAGCTCAGCTGGTGAAGATGTAGGATCTGATTTTACCATCTTACCTGACGGTTGTTAAATACTCGAGAGCTGCTAAACTTAAATCAGACACAGGTAAAAGGAAAAAGGAGAAGCAGATCCAAAATCAGGGTAAGGAAGGTCACAGTCAAAACCCACTTTGTCACCAGCAGGCAAGAGATCTTTTAAAGGATGGGGGAAAGTACAAAGTAATAACCAAAAAGACTTTCAGCACAAATCCTGCATTTTTGTGAGTTTATATAAGATAAAAATGAGACACCCCCCCATCCACAAAAGCTTCATTATTTGTCAACCTCAGGCTCCATAACCAGTAAACACTGGTTGATGTTTTTCTTCTTGCTGGATGCAATGTGCCTAGAGGCAACAGGCATTTTATAAATTATTAAACCAAGGGAAAATAAGGTTCCAACAAAGTGACTGCAGAAGCACCGAGGAGCTGGTACAATTGGTACCAGCACATTTACACAGGGTCATTTTTCCTGCAACAACAAGACATTGTTAGAAATGCACATCCTGGACACGTGGTCTTGATGGCAGAAAGAAGATGTGATATCTCAGCATTTCATCACATCCATCACACGTATCTGAAGTTCAACACTTTAAACATTATTTTTCTTATGAAATAGTCATTTATGTTTTCCAGTCAGAGGGAAAATAAGCTTTTTTTAAAAAAAAAAAAAATCCAACCTCATGAGAGATCTCAGGACATGAAGCAAAAACCATGAAAGTACTAAGTAATAAGAGTATTTTACTATCATCCACAGTTTTTGATCCAACCCATAGTATTGGGAAGGAAAGGAAGGAAAAAAAACATGAATGAAAAACTATTCTTCACTTTCAGGACTTAATACATTACATCTTTCACAACAAACACAATCCACCTCCAGACTAAGTTCTGTTCCAGCCAGAAAAAACCCTTCTGCTTTCTGCCATGACAGCACTTGGCCCTTCCATCTGTGAAAAACCACTTACCAGTAATGGCAGGGCTCAGGACAGCGGGTCAAGGAAGGCTGGGTCAAGGTGAGAGCTAGGGCAGCCCGGGCAGCCGCTGCTCCCGAGCTTCCCTAAGGGTTTGTTAGGGAACAGGAGGGCTCAGAGATGGGTTTGGAGGTTTTTTTCCCCAGGTTTGTGAACCCTCTCCTTTCCCTGACCATCTGTGAAAAGCCACTTTTCCTTCTGCTACTACTCTGCTGCAGCTTGAAGCATCCTCCTCCTCCTCGAGCGGTTAGCACCGTGCAGAAGAGATCTTTTTATGATAAGCAAGCAGAGAGAGAAACCAGAATTTGGTGGCTTGTCAGAGTCAACCAAGAGCATCTCTGCCACCACAGACACGTCAGGCCCTGGAGCTGGAGAAGGGGCTGAAGTTGAGGCTGAAGTTCCCCTGAACGATCCTGTCCCCAGGAAAGCTCTTCACCTCACACAGAAACCCGCACTCGCAACCCCGATGCCATTTCGAGAATTACGGTTCCTTGTATTTCTGCTACCTCGAGTAAATTTCTTCCACACCCTTTTCGTGCCAGAAGGGAGAGGAATTCTACATGCACTGAGCAAAACCCACCCACGAACAGCCCCAAACATCCCCACCTACAGCGCGGAGGCTGCCGCACGATGACCCGCGGTACCGATGCCACTTCAACACGAGCGACAGAAGCTCCGCGGAGCCACAACTGCCTTGGAAGGGGGAGCCGCGTCCTCACCCATGTGCCACGATGAGGTCGCCGGGCTCAGCCGGTGCCGGGCTGCCCGGGGAGGGCAGCAGCCCCCGCAGCCCGGTCCGCGGCTGGAGTTCCCCAAACTCCGCGGTGACTGCGGCGGGGACCGCACCCGCCCCCGGCCCGGCAGGACCGCGGCGCCCCCCGCAGCATCCCCCAGAGCGAGCCGGACCGAGCCGAGCCGGGCCAGCCCCGAGCCCCGCTGCTCGCCCCCCGCACGGGCCCGGCCCCGCACTCACCGCGGCAGCTCCGCGCAGCGGGCCCGGCCCCGCGCTCCCGCACGCAGCAGCAGCAGGCGGAGGGAAGCGCAGCGAGGCAGCGGCGCCGCGCAGACCCGGTCCCCGCCCGCCTCCGGCCCCGGTTGCGGCCGCAGCTCCGCCCCGAGGAGGGGCCGCGGCCGGAGGCGGGCGGGGAGAGGCGCCCGCCCCGCAGGTGAACGCGCGGAGCATCCCCGGGGATGCTGCGGGAGCGGCCGCTGCGGGCTCTGGGCAGCGAGGGCTCGTCCGCATGGGGCGGGCGGGGCTGTTTCTGTCGCCGGGAGGGGTAATTAAGATAAATAAATAAATATTTAAAAAGAAAAAAACCTCTTTGAATTTCGGTGGAAGGTCGCACCCCTGCCTGCCTGCCCAGTTGTCGTTGGATAAGATTTATCCCGACTTCTGGCTGGGCACAAGGCAAGGGGCTGCTGCCCCACTGAAGCTAGAAGGTGGATATGTGCTTTAGAAACTGTTTTGCCAGGGTTTTTGGCATAAATATCTCAGCCCGGCAGCAGGTTCCTATTTGCCAGAGAGTGATTTGGTGCAAGGAATGGGGTCCCAGAGAATTTTTTAGGAGAAACCAAAATCCGCCCCCCCCAATGCAATGTAACATCACGTCAGGCTTTTAAACACAGTGACTGATCCCAAAAACAAATGCTTTTCCTGAAGTGTGCCTTATGCTGATTTTATTGGCAGATAAGAGCCTTTGCCAGGAGTCAAACCAGTCACCGGAGCTGGGAGAGAGGCCAAGAAGCCTCCTGGGCCAGGGAGTGGCACTGGGGAGCCCACACTCACCCACTGGGAACAGAGCAGAGCAGATTCCTCATGCTGCTGTCAGATATTGTGTCTGGGATCAGTTGCCTTTTCCAGGGTGAAATAGGTTTCAGAAGGTTTGGGGGATTAATCACCATGGACTCTGTTTCTCCTTGGGAAAGGGCCTCCTCCCAGACTGAACAGATCCACAGGGAGCAGCTCTGACACTGAGCTGTGGGGTTTCACTGAAACCCTTCTAGCTCAAGAGAGGCCTTTAGGTTCAAAATGTGAGTCACCCCTTGAAACAGGACAAGGTGTGGGTGAGTGTTCAGGATGATAAAACTGGATCTTGCAATTGTACAGGAGTGTGAGACCATCCACAGGGTGAAGGTCTGATTAAGGTGGGAGCTTGCTCTGACAGGTGATTGAGAGCTCTGTCCACAACTGACTTTGTACTACTGCAACATGGTAGAGCCACGGTTTAAGGGTCTGCAAATGACCCACAGAGACATGGCTTAACTGCAAAACTTGCCTTATTGCTGCCTCTGTGTGTGCAAAAATCTGAAAACAAAGCTGATGAGAAGAAAGGACATCTGTGTCCTGCACCTCGCTGGATCCACAGAGATATAGGTGCAGGATGGATGGAATGGGAAAAGCTTTAGCCACGTTAGAGGTTAATTACAGCTCTGGGACTAGACTTAGATCAGCAGCCAGGACCTTGGCAGCCCTGGGCTGTGCAGGGTGGAGGCGGCTCTCCAAAGCCCGAGTCTGGCAGCAGGAGCCTTAGCCCAGGGCACTGGAGAGCTCAGCAACTTTGCATCAGTCTCTGAAGTCCATAATTCAGTTGTCTGTTTATTGAAATTGTGTTGTAAGCACAGCTGCTTTCTGAGGCACGTATGGAAATGAAGGGGGAGTCTCATAAATACCCTGGCTCTGCGCCAGACCAGTGAGTCAGCGTAAAGAGCTGAAATGCAGCTTAACAGCTACAAGACAAAAAACCCCTAAAATATCCCCAAAAATGCTCCCCCAGCCCCCCCTCATTTTCTGTTCAAATTTGGGTATCAGCATTGTGACTGGGGAGATAAGGACAGCTACAGCCTCAGCAGGATCTCACAGTGCCCAGGGCCTGGGACTGGAGAAGGTGGAGACCTTCAGGGCAGAGGGAGGGCTGAGCTCATCTGAGAGCCCGCAGGCATCTGCATCATCCTCGTTTTTGCTGGCAAGTCAGAGCCTTTCCTTCAGTTGCCAATACAAAGATTTGGAGCTGGAAGAGAAATACAATGTTTATTTTCTAATACACTCAAAATTCACTGCATCAAGTTTTCTTTTTTTTTTCCCCAGTACAAATAAAATTTTGCGGAGACTTAAGTGAAGAAAAAAAAAAGACATTTCAAAGGTGAACTTTCATAAAGAGCACGACCAAAGCATCTTCAAAGACCCAGTTCCTAGATTCCCCTTCCTCATCCAGCACGCAATCCAATTTCACAGGTAGTTTTGGTCCCTCAAATTCCTTTCTTCAGGAAGCCCATTATTTTCTGAAAAAAATTCAGCCAGGCCTCAGAAGGGGATTTTTCTCTTGTGCTTTTATAATACCTGAGTTGCTCAGTGGTCAGATGAGCCTCCTGGGTTAACAGACAGGTGGAAAGCTGCAGTGGCTGAAGGGCACCGAGCAGTCCCCGTGCCTTGGACGCACAGGAGCTGCCGTGGGCTGTGCTGGGAGTTTAAAGAGAAGAAGTGAGGTGACAGCAGAACTCCTGCCCTGCTTCTGCAGGCATGCAGGGCACGTGTGGTCTCTGCTGCACCGTGCAGTGCTGCTGTCAGCCTGTCAAACACACAAGGGGCTGCACCAGACACCGGGCTGAGGGTGCTGCTGTGTTTTCCCCTCCCCTCTCCAATTTACACTTCCAATCTCCGCAGTTTTAGTGCCCTGGCAAAGTTTTCCTTTCATGATGTTTCAAGGTGTCCCGGTGTATTTTATTCCAGCTCAGAGCTGCTGTCTGATGGCAAGTGAGCAGCCCATGTCCTCACTTCAACCTGCTGCAAAGGAGCAAGAGGCTCTGCAGAGCAGAGGAACACGTCCTCTCCTTGCCTGCACATCCAAACACCTCTGGGAATGCCCACGGGCAGAGTCTGGCAGCACAGCCAGGGCTGGGCAGGAGAAACGAGTCATGAGACAGCAAATGAAGGCAGGAGTTGGTCACGGTGGGTGGACACGGGCTGCTCCCAGCACTGGGGCTCGCTCAGTGCAGGGGGTGAAGCCAACTGGGCAAGGGAGGCACAGAAAGCACGGGGAGACTGCTGGAAAGGAAGGTGGGTAAGATGGAGATGGGAAAACAGCAGGAAATGGGCAAACTCGCAGGTGAGGGCAGGTTTCAAACAGAGATAGTGAGAGGAAATCAGTGGTGCAGCACAAGGGGAACTGTGGGGTGGTGGGAGGGGAGGGGGGATCCAGCTGTGGGGTGTGGGTTCTCTGGAAGGCAACAGCAAGGGACAAGAAAAGGAAATGATGCTCAGTCCGGGGGTTGCCAGTGGTGAAACAATATCCTAGAGGAGGATTCATGAGTGAGAGCACTGACATTGATTATTCTCTGTAAAACAAACAAACAAACAACAGATTCAAGGGCTTGGAAAGCACTGATGTCATGGGAAGGCTCTCAAATGTCTTACACGTGCAATAACCATGGGTCTGACTGAAAAAGGAAAATAAGATGAAGGAAATCAGTAAGAGAAGACAGGACATGGGAGGACACCAAGGAAAAGGTGAAAGTAACAGCAGAATTGAGGGATTAAAAGAGACAGAGGAGTAGATCTGGGATGTTCATGCTGATTTCAGTAGAAGGCCAGGAGAGGATATCAGAGATTAGCTGAAGAATAAACCAGGATGCAAAAACAATGTGCACAGATCTGGTACAGCAGAATTAAAAAGTGCTGTAGCAAGAAAAGTCAAAAGTAACTGATATTTCGTGCTCCAGCTTCAGATCAGTAAAAAACTTTCCGAAGGCTGGCAGGAAGGGCTGTGACCTTGGGGACATCACTCCACCTGCACCAGGAAAGTGCAGCCCAAACTGGGCAGTGACCTGGCACAAGGAATTCCCAACAGTCCGACAAGTTCTCCAAGTGTATCCTCACCACAGCAGAAAGATTAAGACCCGGGATGGCGCCAGTGGCAGTTTGTGCCTTGTAAATAGACCAAAAGAAGAAAAAAGATTAATTGATCAATCCCCAATATTTGTCCAACACACCCTTATCACAGGCTGCCACTCACTCCTCCTCTCCTGCAGGCACAAAGGCCAACTCCCCACAGGCAGAACATTCGGTGCCAGCCCCTGCACTCACCCAGCGCACTGAAAGCTGCCCTGTAACACCCAGGACTTTCCCAGCTGGGCCACCTGCAGACACCAAAGCCGGCAGCAGGGCTGGAGAGGAAAACCTCTCTAAACCCACAAAGAGCCAGGACCAGGCTGACCTGTGAGGGGTTTCAAGCCTTGACAGGAAAGAAATATTACAGGCTGGTGGGCAAAGATCCACGGCTTGCAAGGTTACAAGTCAAAATCCCTGTGGTTAGGAGCTGGCTGCTTGCCCAGGGTGAAACTGTATCCTGGTTATTAGCAGCCTGCTCCTCCTCATCCTCGGGCTGAAGGAATGGGCACTGCCTGCCCCACCCTGCCAGGGCTGCCTGTACCCAGAGCCGGTCCCCTGGTGCCAGGTGAGCACAGCCGTGGCTCACTCGAGTGCCTGGTGTGAAATCCTGCGGGGTTTGCTCGGACGGGTTTGCTCTGGAGGTGTTTCCTGTCCCCACTCCGCACAGGCGCTGCAGTGCCGAGCAGGAATGGAGCCCTCCAGAGCAGCAGCAGAGCTGCAGCAGCACTGCTTTAATCTCACAGCTAATCCCTACCTCCTTTCTAGTGCCTCCAGTCCCTGCTGTGGCCCCTCCTGCTGCAGCAGAGCAGAGCAGAGCAGCGTGGGGTGGGTGTCACCTCCAGAAGTTTCTGGGGAAGACCACACAGACAGCCCAGCATTTCTCTCTGCCCACGGTTTGGGAGCTGAAAACCTTTCGTACTTACCGTAGGTTGTTTCCTTCCTCTCACCCTCACATGGCACTTTAATACCTGTTGCTTACCTTCTTCACAGCAGCGTGGGCAGATTAATCACGAAGATCGTCTCAAGGTGCAAACTTTGCACCTGGCTGGAAACTTTGAAGGTCAGCAGTGAGCTGGTTTATGTTTATTACAGACTAAAACATGAAAGCACAACACTCTGCTGGTGCTGCACGAGCTCACTGCACTGACATATTCACAAGAGATCGTGTCTCAGGGGGTTTAAAGGTCACAACTACTCATGAGGAGGGGAACCTCAAAAAACAGTCTCCAAAAAGAGTGATCAGAAGCAAGACCCTCTGGCTACCTGAAATCAGGCATTTCTGAACAGCTCTGGTGGCAGTGATGAAGGATTTTAGGAAGAAACTATCACATCAGGCAAAGCAGGATGCTCCTAAAACATCTCAGCACTGGGCTACTGAAAGGTGGTTTAGCATTTAGATAAGACAAGGCTGTTTTATTTGCAGCTATCACTCCCAACAGCATCCTTGAATTTCTCGGTTTCTGGCCTTGAAGAAATCACCCAGCCCATAATTCACTTGTGGAACAGGGTGGGCCTTCACCTGTAGTTCACAGAGCTGATGGAAATTTGGAAAATAATTGCCATGCTCCTGTTCTCCAGCCTGGAAACTACACCCAGAGAAAGCAGAGACTCACAGAGAAACCCAGAGCAGAGCTGTGCCACCAGATTTGCTACACCTGCAAAATGGGGTCTGCACCATCCTCAAACACCTGCAGCACCACACATTCCTTTAACCTCTGGTTTCTTTAATCTGTTGGAAAAGGTCCTGACCCAACAGCACCCTCTTTGATCACAGGAACACAACAGTG